>OX387217.1:12264833-13464833 GCA_947561695.1 Tyria jacobaeae
AAATTATTCGAATTGACATCTACATAACTACATTGATTCAGTTTCACTATAGAAGAAAATATAAAAAGAACTTTAAGAAAAATAAAACAAATAGATCACAGTTAGGTTTGAAAATATTGTGCCAAAGCTTTTGCCATGCTTTAGTCATTGTTTAATATTTACATAAGTAACGGATTACATACTACAACTATCAGTCAATTGCATAATTATTATAATTTGTAAAAGTATTATAAAACGCTAGTCTAAACAATATTCACTGCACTGATTGATTAAATATCTATTTTGCTTACATCATATTTGAATGAGAAATAAGCGTTAGGTGATTATTCTACAAAATTAAATCAATACTAACACATCATGGTGTATAACAATTTAAAAATAATTTATGTATTTGATTGATGTGGATTGCTGTGAAATAATTTTTTTTTTTAGATTTTTGATATAATAAAGTCAAAGACTTATCGTAAAAATGTTTCCTTTTATTTGTTTAACGTTAGTTCTATAAATCGCGCCGTTGGTGTTGCCATGACAACAGTTTAGATTATAATTTATTTTCTAGCTCTAGATGATTCTTTTTCAAACAGCGTTATAAATAAATATTATTCACAAAGCCACCATCCTACAATAAAGGTACTGAGTTATAATTTTCTACTCCAGCACATTTAAACACTTTTATTAGCTATTTATGTCAAAAACAAGTATGAAACTGTTTGCAGTAAAAACCTAGTTATTGAAATAAAAAAATGCTTGTTTATTTGGAATGGGACTAGCGTCCTAGTATAAAAGTATTTATTTATAATACATAATATGAAATACTACAACTTTTAAACGTGTTTTTAAAATGTAATAAAAGATATGAAACGAGATCCCAAACGTTAAGATTAGCTATTATAATACCTACATCTTATAAAGAGCTGCTAAAAGTTGCCATAGGATACTTTATTCTATAAAAATGTAATGTGCTTTCTATTAAAAACATTCTAATTTGTGGTATGGCATAATTATGTATAATACATATACGTAACAATAAATATTACATACTGTTTAGTCCTTGGCGAGGTACTAATTTGTAATAATATTTATTTTCAACTTACAATTATGATTATAATTTAGAATATAATTTAAAAACCTGATGAATCAAAAATTCATTACAGACATCATACAATTTTTTTAAAGCTTACAGATTATATTCGATATGTACATTTGCAATACTTAACGAATTATTTAATTATTGGGAATGGGCAGTGAAGGGTTACATATGCACGGTTTCCGCTGGTGCCGTGCCGGCGGGTTCTTGTCATACGAACGAAGAGAAACCGGGCAGGGGAGCCCGCGACCGCGCCATGTTGTTCATGACGATCTGACCGCCATTTAGACTCACGACCGCGCTACCCTCGGGCTCAGAGTCCGTGTAGCTGGAGTAGTTGCGGACGGGTCGCTGTCGCTTCCACGACTGGCGCAGCGTGTCGTTTACGTTCGCGTAGTGGTTTACGAACGAATGAGGTTCAGACCTGACACTCTCGTTTTCACTCTCCGAATTCTGTTAAACATTATGATCATCGTTAAACATCATTAGCAGATTATATAAGATAAATAAAAATATATCGCTACAGACATCATTTTATAAGTCAATAGTTTATATTTTAAAATACTAATGTTGAGTAGAATTTTGTTTTAGTTAAGGTTTCTTTAATTTAAATAATGAAATAAAATGTAATTTAAATTATTCTATTAATTTTACCCGTCTAAAATACTGAACAGAAAATCTAATAGAACATTACTAAAAAGTGCTGATTTAGACGAAAGCGTGTTGTAAATGATAACGATAGCTGTAGCGAGACCTGTCGTTGATATTTACCGTAACGTGCTCCAGGGGAGTGGTGGAGGAAAAATAAGGAGCCATTTAGTGAATCCGCAAACTATTTAGACAACGCTTATTTTAATGGTAATCACCTGAGAGTCGGAGGAGCTCATTTCGGATGGTTTCTCTGTGACGGAGGAGTCGTCAGGGTTCTCGTCGTAGGCGCGCAGACTCTCCTCGTCACTGTAGGTGACGGAGAGCGGCGTGGGGCGCGGAGGCGACTTGGCGAGCGCCGCGCCACGCCGCAGCGTGCCGCCGCCGCCGCTCGTTGTCGAGTTCGCGCGCGACCGGTACAGGTCCATGGCCAGCGTGCCGCGCTCGTCGCTTTCTCCAGCCAGAGATTCTTCCAATGTCTTTTGAGCTTCTTCTGAAACATTGTATTGAAATTAATACAATACCTTTATAACTAGATATACTATTATGTATACGGGAGTTAACGGGTTTCATATTGTATTACATACAGACCTGACCTACCTACCTTTGAATTGCCTGACCTTTTTCAACGAGGCTGTAGAGAAGATGGTCAGGCCGAGTCCGTGTTATTGTTAATCCCTTATAAATAATCATAAAAGCAGTATAACATACATATAGATTAACTACCACATATTAATCAATATATGCTTTATATTGAGAGACTAATTGTTTTGACTAATTGGGTTTGTGGGTGACGGGGCGCAGACGAAATTATAGTCAGCAAAATGTAGCGTTTAATACGCCTGTGCCGGGCATATAGGCGTGAGTATGTAGTAGGATAAAAAAATAACTTACTCTTGTATTTATAACTTTTGCTCTTGACGCAGAGAATGGCAATGACCATAATGATAATTATGATTGAAGCAGCAGCAAGGGCGACCATGAACCAAGTGCTTCGGTAGAAGGGTCGGTAATGAAGATATCCGTACTCCAAGTACAGTTTCGATGGAGTGACAATGACTTTTTCGCTGTAAGTTGGGTTGCTTATACCGTACTTGTTATAAGCTATCACTCTAAACGAGTACGCTGTCGACGGCAGAAGACTCTGGTACGATATTGTAAATTCTTCAAGCATTCCATTGCTGGTTCTCGTTACAGTCTCCCATCTCGTGTCATCTGGACAGAAAATGGACTGTTACAATGATTTTATTATAATATAGGGGTACAGAAGAACAGACGGGTTACCTGATGGTAAGTGATAATCGCCGTTCATGGATACTGCAACTCAAAAGCCGTAAGTGCGCTGCCCACCTTGAGGGTGATGAGGGATGGGCGGAGAGAAAAGAGGGGAGGGGAAAGAGGAGAGATGGGAGGGAAAGAGGATAGAGGGACTCGGCCCTCCGAAAACCTCACTAGATTAGGGGAAATGCAATGCAAGCGTTGCTTGACAACCGATTTTCGCTGAGTCCGCGGTATTGCACTGGTCTGGCCCGCTCATTGGTGCCTAAACATGGCTCTATCCCGAAAAAATGATTACTAAATATTTTATGGATACATACAGTCTATATTTTATATACAAACATAAGTCTATAGATTATATAATATAGAATTGGTAACTTTGCTGAAAACTTACATTGCCATAATGATACATATATAATTCAAACATATGTACGGTTGTAGTGATATTTAAAGGCAGAAATTATGTTTTTAAGATATTTTGTTTTAAAAGTGCGTATAACGTACATAACTAAAATGTTAACTACTATATTAACCTATTTTCTACATGGTGCAAAAAAGATACGCAAAAGGAGTAGTAACTTACAAGCCTGCCACGACTCCTTGGCTGCAATAAAACGTAAAATCGATATACTTGTCGATTACGACAGTCAAATATTTATAGTAACAAATGTCAAACATTTTTACTAATCTGAGCTTATCGTTAGCTGGCTCAGAGTGAACTTCATAATTTAATAAAATACTAATTTAAGTAGGTCTTACTACCGCATAGTAGATATAGAGAGAATTATTATATCATAGTAATTAATAATGTGCACAACTCAAGTGACATCTAGCGAAATATCTATCACAATAGCTTTTAGAAGTTCTTAGGACATTTAATATGATATTAGAATTGTATTATTACACTGTGCGACAGATCGCTTCTGAAACTATTAAACCAAGTATAACATAAGATTGACTAACGATTAGAACAACAATCACTTGAACATACTCAACCCCGAGGTTGTTTGTGGGTTCGAATTACCACTGCATCCACTAGTGTGTGATGAGCATATATGTTCATATATTTTGTGTTAAGGTGTAATTTATCTATAATATGTATCTGTGTGCTCAGTAATATAGGTTATGTTATTATATTTATTTGCAACCTGGTCACCATTGTACAGTTTGGGATCGGACGGCCATGTTACACGTGTTGTATTTATATTCCGGCTGCCTGGGTACGTATTTTAAAAACCGAGTCGGACTCGCGCACGAAGAGTTCCGTACCGTTATCTATAAAAACGGCAAAACAATCACGTTTGTTGTATTGGCTACCATTACCCTTAAATATTTGTTTAATTTTACTTCAATTATTTATATTTAAAGTAAATATATACCTGTTGCCATTATCAATATCGAAAAAAAACGAGCAAAAAAGAAACGTTTGTTGTATGGGAGCCGAGCCCCTTAACTATTTATTATATTCTGTTTTTAGTATTTGTTGTTATAGCGGTAACAAAAATACATCATCTGTAAAAAAAACAATTGTTTAACTATCACGGTTCATGAGATATAGCCTGGTGACAGATGAACAGCGGAGTCTTAGTAATAGGGTCCTGTTTTACCCTGTGGAAACGGAACCCTAAACATGATAAGTTAATAAAATACTTGCCTTTACGTCGGGCCTCGAAGTAGTATCCTAGTAGCGGCCCTTTCCCCGATGCGGCATTGCTCCACCGCAGGTGCAGCGCGGCGGGCTCCGGCGCAAGCAGCAGTGCGCGCGGCGCCTGCGGGCTGCCGGGCTGCGGGCCCGTTCGCACACGCGCCGCACCCACCGCGCCCGCGCCGCCCCCCTCCGTCACGCCGCGCGCGCTGAACCGGTACTCCACCTCCTCCTCCAGCCCGCCCACCGCTAGCTTCGTGTCTGTCACCTTCTGCTTTACTTGCTTGCTGAAACCTGTGTCGATGTGTGTTTAGAGTTACCGTTTATATATAAGTTTATATAGTGTTAGAACAGACGATTCGGAATTCCTGCCACCAGCCAGTTCAAGTCATAAGTATGCGACCCTGACCGGTTTGAGCTATTCGAGTTTGCCTTATATACTTGATTAGTAATACATACAAACCACCTCCACATACGCTTTTAAGTTTTCATCACTACGTCTTCTTTCAAGCCACAACTGATTCGCAGTGCTCTTATTTCAACAGCGTTTATTCTACTTTCTTTATTTTTGTACTTATCTCTCAAAGCCTCATTCATGCTTTCCAACATTAGCTGTAAGTTCTACAAGTAAACAGATCGTGATCATCAGCATATAGGAGGCTCTTCACACGCAACCCTCCCATGTCCAGTCCAACTTCGGTTTCTTTTATTACACTCATGCAGCGATCCACACACATCCTTGTCTGAGTCCTTTTGAAATATCGTACCAGTCTGTATACACATCAATAATGCTTACACAGGCAAGCTTCAATTCTTATATAAAGACTTCAGAGTCCGTGTCAGGTAATTATCCACCCCATACATGGATAGTACTATCCATGTATGGGGTGGATAATTACCTGACATCCACAACTCATTCCTGTTCACTTTATCATAAGCCTTTTATTTATTTTATTTATTTATCTTTATTGTATACATACAAAATTACAAAGAGAAAAACAAAGGATGAGTTACAAAATATGCAAATGTTACAATAGGCGGTCTTATCGCTCACGGCGATCTCTTCCAGATAACCATGACACGGATTTTCGGCATTCAAAAATTTTTGGGTTGCTTACATACAAGTAACACACCTAATCCTCTACATAAATGGTTAAAATATCATTTAGACAATTATAAACAAAAATAGCACCTACTCACTTTCACATTACATACATACATACATATATATTCATACCCTACATATACATATATACAATTTATATTTATATACATACAATACATATACAATCTAAATATTATAATATGCTAAAAAGAGGATATAATATTTCTATATATCCATTTAATATATCATAATGACAAATAATGGTCCTTCACTAGCTTTTTAAAAACGGGCAAATTTTTTGCTTGTCGAATTGTCTCAGGCAAGTTGTTCCAAAGTCTTACGGCTTGCACAGTGAAAGACTTGTCTGCAAACTGAGTTGAGTGTTTCGGCATTTTCAGTATTAAATTCTCCGATGACCTCAGATTCCTGCAATGTGTGTTTTTTAAGAACTGAAAACGTTCTTTGAGATAAAGAGGTGTGTGAGGATGAAACAGAACACTGTATAGAAGAGAAACAATATGTATATTCCGGCGAAAGTGTATTGGTAGCCACCTGAGCTTGGAACGAAATTCAGAAATATGATCATACTTGCGTAATCCAAATATGAATCTAATGCAGAGATTTTGAAGTCGCTCAAGTTTATTTAGTTGGTCTTCGGTGAGATCCAGATAGCTGACATCAGCATAGTCAAGGATAGGAAGTAGAAGAGATTGTGCAAGCGCAATTTTAGTGTTAATAGGAAGAAAATTCCTTAGCCTTCGCATAGATCCTGCTGCTGCAAACAATTTACGGCTAACTTCCCCAATCTGTGGGCCCCAGGATAGATAGCTACCATATAGATCCCTAAGTTTTTAACTTTATCGCTATATGGAATGATCGAGCCGTTGCAACAAACATCTGGTATCTGCTCAAAGTCTATTGTACGTAGTAACCTGGAGCTACCCACGATCATTACTTGTGTTTTGTTTGGGTTTACATTTATTCCATATTCCGTGCTCCAGTTGCATATCTGCTGTAAATCTCTATTAATGACATCCACTGCCTGCGTTATACTGTCCGGAGTGGCTTGTGTGTAAATTTGGAGATCATCTGCATAAAGATGGTAGGAAGAAAGTAATTGCCTTTTCTATGCTCCAGGTTTTTGACCAGACACTTTTCAGCCACGCAGTAAATCCTCATCCAATTCCCCTTCTAAATCCCGTTTGTACATCCCAAATTTGATTGTCTGTCACACTTATTACCCCGTCAGAATCTTAGCAGTTTCCTAACCGCAGTATGCTGCGATTCTTTGCCTTTATAGATTGGGATAATTACCGCAACTGTCCAATCAGCTGGAACTTGGCCCTGCCTGAAAAAAGTTAAAGCGACGGTGCAACAGTCCTGCCACCACTCCCTCACAAGCTTTCAACATCTCATTAGACACTCTATCATAGCAGACGATATGCAGATTTACCAGCTCTCAAATGTTTGATCGCTTTCATAATTTCATCTACTCTAATTTCATTAACACACAGAAAATTTATATATATTCAAAATATATCTTCTAACGCTCTAAGACCAATCATTCATCATTAACAATTTCACTTCTTTTATCCTTTGTAACATTCATCTTGGTTGAGTTTGACTTCCTTCGCTTCTTTTAAGAGTTTCCAGAACATTTTTTTATGTATATTTTCATAATAAATTTACATAACTACATTTGCATTTAGTTTAAAATATTTAAGTTTTGTATAACCTCATAATAGGACCTGCAAAACCAGAACTTTATACACTTTATTTTTAAGTATTTACTTACGTTCGTCTTGTTCTATTGTCTCATAGGTCACAAGGTATGACTGAATGAGTCCGTTGCGTCGGTAGGGTGGCTGCCATGACACCACGAGGCTATTCATAGTGATGTCTGTAAAAGTTATATTTCGTGGAGCCGACGGCAGACCCTGAAGGGTACGAATAAGTACTGCAGTGGATCTAGGACCATCGCCCGCCGCATTGAATGCTAACACCTGAAAAAATGTAAGACCATAGTAGCCACTAAAGATCTCTACTATCCAGCTCCTAACTTCATCATCAGATCGAATCAAAGATGTTTAATTATAGTATTGTCCAACCCATCCAAACTACGTATACACACAAAGTTTTATTTCAATACGACAATTAGTAGGTTAACATTTACTTCCAAGATTTGTTTACACACTAAGATGCAAGTGAAGCTAACAAAACCTGAGTAAAGAAGTACTGTTCAAGAAGTATACATAATAACTTTAACCCAAACAAGCCGCGGTCAACAGCTACTTTGAACATTACAGATTAACTTGTTAAGAGTACTTCATGGGAATATGTAAAATACCTGAATACGATACTGCGTATATTTGTCAAGGAAGACCAGCGAGTGGGAAATAGCAGTCGCTGGAACCACCTCGATTTCCTCTTCGATACGACGACCAGGTTCCGCTTCCTCCGGTGAATCCGTGACTAGGTAGAAAATCTGAAATAAGAATAAATTCGAAATGATAATTCGTATTTTTTTGCGGACTGTCACAAAATCTTTATATTTTTATTTAGACAAAAAAATAAATAAAGAGATCTAATTGATAGGAACACGTATGTTATGTTTTTCATAAAATATCATGTTTTTTCAAATATTTAAAAATGTGTAAACCCCTCTTACAAATTCAGTGTTTAGATCAGTACCGATTATTTACCTCATATTTTATCATCGTCAGCTTATAGGCCGTTCACTCCTGGACGAAGGCCTTCCCTAAGGAGCGTTAACTATCCCGGTTTTGAGAAGTCTTCATTCATTGTCTTACATTTAGGTTAAGTAACTAATATTATAAACGCACATGCGTTGTTTTTGTTTGAGACGCATACATTTCATCACTCAATTATGCATCTATCCAATATCTAATCTATCCAATGTATCAGTAAATGTACATAAAGACACAAAAGCTAGTATTACCTTATATCCCAGCAAGTCTCCATTCTGTTGCTGCGTGGTGGGCGGTGTCCAGGCGAGCGTAACCTCTGTAGGCGAGAGAGCGCGAGCGCGCACGTCTCGCGGCGGGGCGGTGGGCACGGCCTCGCCCACCCACACCACGGCCGGCGTGCCGCCCGGGCCCGCGCCCTGCGAGTTCACGGCGCACACGCTGATCTCGTAATTGCGGTCCAGCGACAAATCCGTCAGCACCACCTCCTCGCTCTTACGTAAAACATAAGCATAATGCTAATTATATTTTAATTATGACTGGCTTGTCAATCTAGTGGTTTGTGATCTTGACTGCTAAGCTGTGGGTTCCATTTCCACCCATGATAAATAATTGTGTGATAAGCATGATCATTTGTTTTGTTTTGTGACTATTACACCTAAGTAATTTATTTATAATATGTTTGTATTAAGAAATATATAGGTTATATACAGCCTGTTGTTGTTATGTGTTATAAACAGCTATGTTTATAAACAGCCTGTATGCATAGTACAAGCTCTGCTGGGATTGCAATCAAAGCCATGTGTAAAATATGTGAAGTTACTATTACATTATATTTATCTTTTGAAAATACATATAAAGATTACAATGAGTTCACTAAAGCAAAATACCACATTGTATATTTTGAAAATGTACACATATTATAGAACATTAATTTGTACCTTGATGCCCATGACATCTTGCTTCATGGTTTGTTGGAGTGCAGTGGGAAAGTCGGTGAGGGGCTGATATCGAACCCGGTAACCACCGGTACGAGTGTCACCGCTCCAATGTTGCTCGCCCAGAGGCGTCCAATGGACCCGCACACTACTTGGAGTTATCGGGACCACATGAAGGTTCTCTACAGCTTTACTTGGAGCTTTGGAAGAAAGAGTAAATTATTCTTTATTGATATAGGTATATATACATATTATGCACAATTTAGAATTTATTAAAAAATCTAATATAAAATAGCTTGAAACTACCGCAACTCATAATTGACGTGAAGACAATGTTTTACGCTCTAAGTACGCATTTGTACAAACAATATGTGCATACATATTTAATAAACAATTGAAATGTGTCAATCAATGACACAATTATCTTTTTTAGCAATATTTAGAGCTTATACCAATTCAAATCATAAATTTATACAAACCAGCTGGCAGAGTTCGAACTGTTTCAGTTGCATTGCTATATCGACTGGGGCCAATATCATTAGTAGCTCTTATTCTGAACTGATATGCTGTATAGGGTTTAAGACCCTCTGCAGTATATGATGTCACGAAAGGATCTACACGTTCGGGAATAGTTTGCCACGTGCCTCCCTCTTCCTTTTGCTGTACGGTGTAGTATCTGAAAAATATACATAAAATTAATCTACACGTAACAGTAATAAAACTTTTTTCTGTATGGAAGAAGCACGTATAAAGTCTTGGCTGGGTTAATGATACCTCATTTTAATAACTTTCTAAGCTGTGCCATAACTTCGTTTGCGTTTATAATAGGCGTAGTGTATAAGCTGAATGCGTAATATAATATGCGTAGCATATAAGCTTTTGTTTGCTTACACGCTAACCACGATTTTGGATATCAAGTTGTTGTGCAGTTACTTTGTTGTCAATATAATATATATTGTCATAAATTGATTCAAAACCACAATGTATAGCGCTTGTTTGTTATTACTTACGCCAACGCAGCGTACTCACATTTCATATGGAAGAGCACCTACGCAACAATGTATATCAAAATATCTATAAAAAGCCTATCGTTAATTACAGTTATAATTACACTTTAAAATAACAAAATGATCATCAAACTAGTACTTATAGGCGTCGATTTCATAGTATTTTTATATTCGAAAGTACAAGTACACAGTTTTGTGTCTACACTTGAAATATAACAACAATATTGCCTATCATACGTTAATGCATTTAACTATTATTGAAATTTACCGGTTAAAAAAAAAACTAAATTTAAATTTATAAATAAAATAAAGAAACACCCTCTTTTATAGGTCAATTAATAAAACATATTTAAGAAAAGGCCATCAAATAAAAACACTGAATGAAATATTATTAACAAAAATCGATATTATTAGGCATCCTCTGTTTTTGTTTTTGTTTGTAAACGTCAACCGCTTCTCGATATAAGACGAATGTTGTCTAGAGGAATTAATATAACATTTATTGTTAATAAATAGGTATTTAATGAAACAAATATAAAACCCGACTGCATTACAAACTTCTTTTTTGTTTTGCTGACGTTATCTTGAAAGCCCCTGTGTCATTCTCAGTATCAAGGCGATTCCGAGGCGTTTTGTTGTATAACGGTATAAACAATACGTACCCATACGGTAACAACAATTGCTCGAGTTATTTGCTGTCAGTTATTGAAGAGTTACGTGTTCCATCTCCAGAAATCTTTATCATATCTCAATATATTATACATTTATTGCTGTCTTAACTCTTCACTTTCCATTTTTTTGTTGTTAATTGGTTAAATGCTATAATTTCGTTTCTAATTTTAAATTAATTGTCTTGTTTTAATTGTTTTTATTGGTGTAATAATTTTAACAACCTTCTATTTGAACTATGATCAAAATACTGAATTAAAACTATGCATTTAAAATATTTCTATGTTGAAAATTGTTATACACATTCGATCAGTAGATTTTTCAAAAAATCCTGGGCTTACAAAGATACATACTACATATAGGTCAAATAAAAAAACATCTATTTAAATCAAAGTCACACAAACTATATTTTTTATTAAAAAAATCAGAATATTCTCTTTAAAAGTTCTTTTCACCTTTGTTTTAAACTTTTTACGAGTGAATTTAATATATTACAATAGAAAGGATCAGTTAACGTTAAATAATAGCTTTAAATTTGTAAGACTTAAAAATTTTAAATATAATTTTAAACAGCGAATATCACGAATGTTACTTAAATAACGTAAGGCTCATTATAGTTAATTAATCTCTGTAAAATTGTATTCGAGCAAAAGTATCGAACTTACATTATTTCATGTTACCCACAATGTATTATTTATACGTCTATGATATCCACTTGGTGTTTTATATATTAATTTTGTGTATTTTTAGTTTAAATTAGTAAATAAAAAAAATTCTCAAACCCTAAATTATTATATAATTTGCTACTGACCAACAGATGGGATTACGTGTTACACAGAAAGAATAAAAGGATAGAAAAAAATAAATTGTTTTTCTGAGGATAGTGTGAATAAATAAAACAAAGCACAAATTAGCCTTGGCTAATAATACATGCAATATTCTTGCATAAAAAGTTTCTACGCTTAATATTTGCAGGTTGTGATGCAAGCATACAGTAAAAACGGCTCTTCAGATTTATATATTATACAGATTACTCTCATATACACATAAAACACCATATCATGGTCCTATTGTTTGCAATCCTAGTGTATTGTATATTTTATTCTGTCACAATTAATTGTTTATACACAAGTAAAAATTAAATCTACCTTAGCGGTGCGTATCCATCATCGCCAGGTGTCCAAGAAAATGTAATATGGTGGGGTTGTAACAATGAGCGTGCTACGTTAGGGCGTGGTGGAGGCGCGGGCGAAGCGCGGTTAGCAGTAGTCAGTACCAATACGCGCGCAGTCGCACCCCACCCCAACCGTGTCTGAGCTCGCACGCTGAACTGGTAGTATTTTTCTGAAGATAATTCTGTTGCCCTGTCAAAAATCATTATAAAAAATGTTTACACACTGGTACTGTTAATGAATAACATACAACTGCATGCAAATGAAACTTGTATATTTAGCTATAACACAGTAATTTAATTTTAAGACAGTAATTTTGAACGAATAGATTAATTACTAATTTAATATCCGTCTGTCCAGGACAGACTTGTCTAGAGCACAGGGTTAAAGATAAATCGTTGTAAGGTACTAACTAATAAAATTGAACTTTATTATAATATTAGCTTTATGGATCATTTATTAGCAAACACAAGTTCATACCTAAATGTTCGACCCGAAGGCGGGAACTCTCGAGAAAATACATGCTGTGTACTGCTATTGAGGTGGTAGGTAACTTTATATGCCAATATTTCACCATTCGGGTCTTCTGGAACGTTCCAAATTATACGCGCCATCGTAAACGTGACGTCGGGAAACGAGACGTTAGATGGTGGACCTGGAGCTGAACATAAAGTTATGGTTTACAAAATATAATTTATTGCAGGTAATATGTAAATATTAAACTATCAATTGCCGATAAACATATTTCGCTGAAAGACACCTATAATCACCGGTTTAGTAACATACAATTGTGTAAGTTTTGAGTGACTTCTCGAAACTAAGTTCATAGGATAATATGATATCTAGGTATAAAAAAATATTTCTCGCTTACTGTAACGATTACTTCAGCTCACTTAACTAACAATCATGCAATATTCTGAACGTTGTGTAGATGATACACAGGAAAAGTTTACTTTCCAACCGTATTCATATCATAACCGTATGCAATTTTTAAGTAGCATCTTAAGCTATATTAAACTGATATATTTAAGCAGAATTATAGAAAGAACGAAATACATCTTTAAACCGCTTAGCTATAGGGAGCCTACCTACTTTAGATAGTGTATTGGGCGTTGCATATACTATTATTATATTTTTTTCAACTAGGTATATAATTTTGTATTTAAATATTGATGTACATTATGACATACATCATTGTAATGTTTGAAAACAAGTATACTTACTATCGTCAAAAGTTCTAACTGTCACTGGTGGATCACTCAAGGCCCCATCTCCAAGTCTTGTATACCCCAAAACTTGTATTTGATACACTACATATTTTCTTAGTTCTGTCAATGTTATCGTGTGGGTCTGATTAGAAGGCACGTCTTGACATTCCACCTTCTTTTGTTCGGGTCGTGGTGGAGGTACTACTGCCGCGTAGCACACTTTGTATCCTTCGATTAGACCATTCTGATCTGAAGAAGGTATTTCACCCCAAAGCACAACTATTGTAGTAGAGGATGTGGCGTTGGCCGATACACCCATGGGGCCTCGTGAAGGTACTGTAAAGTAAAGTAACAAATATGAGCCAATACAAAAAAAAAACAAAGAGTTTATGAAGTGCTCGCTATCTGAAATGTGAGCGACTTCATTATTTACCTGCTTCTCTTGTTCTTTCCATAGATACAGGGCTAGCAGCTGAAGTTCCGACTTCATTTATGGCAGTCATTCGTATCTCATATACGGACCACTCTTCTAAGTTAGACAGTATATGAGAATTTGCTGTATGGTCTTCTATAATACTATGTAATGTATCGTTACTGCCACTTCGCGTGTATGTTATGTTATATCCTTTCGGGTTGCCGTACCATTCACTTTGTTGTAGGGGCTGCAATCACATTAATTGATTAAAGTATACGAAACTTACTCAGATACCACATACAATTTTAAGTAAACCATTATTGTCTTTTTATTCTCGATACATTAAAGTACCTACTATTATTATATGACATCATAATACTTACAATCCATCGAACGCGCAAGTTGGTAGCGCTAACAGCTCGAACTGTCACATTCTTTGGTGGGTGCTGCGGCGGGGCTTGAATTGTTTGAAATTCTTTACAAGGTTCTGAAGGTGGTGATGAGCCAACAACATTAGTCGCTATTAATCTTAGTCTGTATGTAGTGAAGGGAATAAGACCAGTCACATGTATTGACTGCGCGTCCGGCGCGTTGACTTCATAAATTGTAACCCACGATGAATTGCGTGCGGTTTGAGCCTATAATTATGAGAGTATTTATTTAACCCTAAAGTAAGTTATTTCTTTCAAATAAAATAAATTGCAAAGTGAACAATTCATTTTCTATTAAATATACTATTTATACATACTTTAAATTGGAAATCTTTCATTAGGGTAGTCGATGTATCTATGGCATTTCAAAAGGCAATAGTTGGACGTTGCGTTTCTGTATATTTTTTAAGAAAACAAGTTACTTATAAGATATAAGAGTTACTTAAGTATATGGAACCTTGCTAGTATAATAATTATTCCCTGCAAGTAATCGTCGTTGTCAGCAATAACAGACACTATACACTGATAATGAAAAAATGATTTGGTTCCCATGACTTGTTATAAACACTTAGTAAGTAATTACATGAAATACGATGCTACTGTTGACACTAAATAAATGATTATCATATTACTGCTTACTTGTACGGTCCAAAGGGATATAGAGGAATTGCCGTCAAATCCTTGTGTGAACTGTAATAGTACAGAAAATGCTTCGATATTGGAAAGGGCGAGGTTCCGTGGCGCTTCAGGCAGCACCGGTTCTACACCGGATTGTATGACAGCAGCCCTCGCCGGCCCTTCACCTACTGCCGTCATTGCACAAAGCCAAAATCTGTAGTGAGTACTGGCCTGAAAACATAAAGAAAAAAGGTATATCGACTTTATTTAAGTTGTAGTTCTGTTCTACTTAAGACCTTACACCTACAAGTACCTTACAAGAACTTTCGTGATTCTAGGACAATGGCAAGTACTCTATGTTTTATATATACTTCGGAAATGCTCAAAATTGTTTGATGACGGTATATTTTGATTGTGTTGAACAGAAAAATATGACTTAATACCCGCCCGCTGACATCAATATTTCACGTTAAATTTAATTAAATTAAAATTAAGCCTTTTTGACCGGAAGGCGTAGAGATATAAAATTTTGATATCTCTAAGCCTTCCGATCAAAAAGGGTCTTGACAGACCGATGGACAACAGAGTTATCCTATTAGGGTTCTTTTTAGGAACGGATCTCTAAAAATACACTCGGATATACAATGTGTCCCAAAATTCAACGATAAGCGGGCGCCAAAAGGTAGACCTGCTCATGAGTACATAAGGAAAAATAAATAAAAAAAATATACCTAGTTTTTTTTTAGTTACAAGAAAAATTTAGAATTTCTTTGAAAATTTACACCCTTCATGATATTTTGAACGACCACGATGACAGTTTTTACACAAAAAACGTTCAAAATCATTTTTTTCCCTACAATTTTGAAATATTTTTACTCTTAGTGTACTTTGACTCATGGTCTTGTAAAAAAAAGTATGGACACCACTACGGCAAGTTGTTTTTAAAATTGGCGCAACTAATCAAGATTCTAAAATGGTATAATACTCTAAAATAACTAGCCACAAAAAAAAAATATGTCTACCATTTGTAAACAAGACCCAAATTTCTTAATTGTTCTTGTTCGTTTGTCGTTGTTTTTTGTGTAAAAACTGCGGGCAATTTGGTGTTTTTAAGAGTTGTGGTGAATAGTAGCACTATTTAGGTACAAGATAAAAAAAATCTTAAGCATATTTGAGAAATTGTCATCGTGGTCGTTCAAAATATCATGAAAGGTATAAATTTTCAAAGAAATTCTAAATTTTTCTTGTAACTAAAAAAAAACTAGTTATATTTTTTTTATTATTTTTCCTTATGTACTCATTAGCAGGTCTACCTTTAGGCGCCCGCTTATCGTTGAATTTTGGGACACCCTGTATAAATATAGCAGCATTCAATCTATAAATGCCGGGTGAACGTACACGAGTTTTAGGGATTCAAAATGGTTTATATATGCATATTATAAAAAAAAATGTACAGAGATCAAAATTTTAGTAATCAGTTAATTTATTTTTTTGTTATTTGCATAATTACACATAATAGTAAGTTAAATATTACTAATTACATAGCTCCTATTAAGTTAAAACATTAGAAAAGTCACAGACTATAATAAATGATTACATACCTGCAGATGCTCTACTCTAATACTGGTGACATTAGGGGGTAATACCTCTTCTTTATAAGTGTCATTGTCATCTTTCATTTCGTAAGATAGTTTATATCCCATAAGTATACCATTAGACTTTTTAGGGGAAGTCCAAGACACCCTTACCGCCCTATCTGATATGTCATCAAATAGAAGACTCCCTACTTCATCCGGTACTGAAGAGAGAAATGTTGAATTACAAAAATGCATATTATTTGTGCTGCTATCATTAAGATTGATTGAAAGTAACGGGTATAAAAGATTTTTTTAATGAAATATAATTTTAAAGTAAAAAGAAATCTTTAGAAATAAATTATGTAAAAGTCAAGCGATCGATAATATAAATAAAATAGCTAAGAGTTGTAACAAAATACTAAATAATTTGCGTGTGTAATGAAGATTTAGTACGACGATGTTTAACACAGTTAATATCAGTTTATGATTTTATAAACTCACTGTCTTCTTTTGTCCTGACTAGTACATAGTCACTCTGAGGGCCGTCTCCAGGTTCCGTGAAACATAACACTGTCATATTATATTCTGTAAACTTCTCAAGACCGCTTATTACCGCTGCTTGTTCAGTAAGAGGATCTAATAAGTTAGGAGGTACGCTAACCAATTTCTGTTCAACATTTGTACCTTCCTTTTCATTCCAAATCCAGGCTTGAAGTTTGTAACCCTAAAACGGTCAAGCATAATATAAACATTTCATTACATTTCTTTTCATTATTTATAACTTCATTACACTCTAAAACTATAAAACTGATGATGGGGTAGAATGGCACCTAACTTAATATAGCAGGTGTAAATATGTGAGAAGTCCTGTTATCAAGTGGCGACGTACACTAAAGAATTATAAACTACTAAATACCGCCTCCATATAGTAACAACTTAAAGGAAAGAAAAATTTTCAAAAGTTTTGTAAAAGTCAAGAACAAATTAGTAAACATACATACCTGATTAATGCCATTTATTTTTTGTGGGTTCGGTGGTGTCCACCACACAGTTATTGCTGTTGAATTAAAAGGTTCACATCGAACACTATCAGGTGGTGCTTCTGGAACACCTTCTTTGGTTTTGATAGTGTAACTATCTGAAAAGACACCAACGCCTTTGTCGTTGTACGCTGCGATTTGTACGTTGTAGTCTTTCCAGGTAATCAAATCTTGAATAAGATAATTTCTTTGCGCTTCGTTAGTAATGTTCTGATAAGTCCAGGGGCTGTTTTCGTATCCGCGCAGTCTGTATCTGATGACATATCCCAGAATGTGTCCATTTCTGTGTTCCTCTAGCGGTGGCTGCCATTGTGTAATAATTTCTGATGAAGACCGCGCTGATCCCATAAAACCGACGGGAGGCCCAGAAGGAGCTAGAATGTTTTAAGAAATAACTTAGCCCACATCTAAACACTATAGCTACTTTGAAGTTACTTTTCGTTCAACAGTCATATGTCCCTTGATCATATGTCACTTGAATCGTTTTTGATAAATAAGTAAATAAATAACGACATTACAACATAGTCAAGGTTAGCATCGACAATAAAATTCATAGAAATTTTGCAGGTCATTGTATGTCATGCATCTTATTTACAACATAAGCATAAACACTGACACAATTCTATTAACTATATGAACATCACATTTCATGCAGACAAACGACGATTATTACTGCTAACTTATTTATTTTGCTTGTTTAGCTCGATATACAGTGTTAAACTTAAATATATATGTACCTACTGTAAATGTAATCCATGTAATGGAAATTTGTACTACTTATCAAAATGCATAAAAAAACTGTGTCATACAAATGATTAAAGTAATAAAACGCAAATTCATGACTAAATAAAATAGAATTAAAATGAATGCACCATCTAGTTCGCAGAGTTCTGCATACCTTGGCAGCATATAAGATCACTGGCTGCTTGATCACAAAGAGAATAAATACATTTTATTACCATGAGACCTTTTCATTTACTACATATCATCTAGTGAACAAGTATTATATAAACAGTATTAAGTGCAGGTATTGATGAAATAAATTGTGTTTTAGGCATGAGACAACGTTAAGTCGTATATATAAAATACGAAACCAAGAAATATAGTTGTTGTGTAACATATATTTTTTAAGATCAACTTTCTTTAACTCACAATAACATTTAAATCAATAAAATTAAAAAAAAACTCAACAAACCTTCCTGTGGCAAAGTCAGGACATCAGTCGGATCCGATGCAGGACCTTCTCCCACCGTATTTACTGCTGATACTCTAAATTGATATGATGTTGCCGCTTTCAAGGTAGTTAAAAGGATCCAGCGTTGATTTGCGGACACATTCATAGGTTCTGTTACCCAATTTAACAATGGGTCAGGTGTCGGACCTGTTTTAAACATATTTCAGTTAAAATAATAAAACTTTCAGGATAAAAGGGCTCTTTTAAAATTTGTTACTACAAAATTAGCTCTTATTTCAGTTTACTTGTTCTTACCGAATTCAGGAACAACTCTTCTTTGAACAATAAATTTTTGTATTGGGGAATTCCCATCAAAACCTGGTGCCCAGGATATGTTGACAGCTCTTTGGGATGCAGCTTCCAATCTAACGGCCCGAACGTTATTTGGTGCAAAAGGTAATTCGATAACTGATAAAAGTGCGTGTCGGGTGTGGTTTCCGCCAGGTGACGTCACTATACACGTGTATTCCCCCGCGTCACTTGCACGCACCGCTTGCACTTGTAGTGCTCCATCTGCTGTTACCCACACACGAGAACCGGCTGTCATAGGTCTGCAAGGATAACAAGAAGGATATGTATTTTACATCCGTCATAAAAATATATTTGTTCAAGGAATACTTTTACTCACTGTTTGTTATGGAACCAATCAATATTATATTTAACATTCGGGTCGTTCGATACTTTGCATTGTAAGGTAGCAGTGTGACCCAATAACACGCGTGTATCGACAGGTGGAGCAATTATTTGAGTTCTCACTGAAAACAAAGACATGTATTTCTAGATTCCCTGTCGCTACGACCTACTCTAAAATACGTATTTTGCAAAGGTTTGTATCTTTGGATGGTTTAAAATTACAAAGTTATAAATACCCATTTTGCTCTACGTTATCACAAAGATAGAAATTCACTTATGCAGGTAGAGTGCATTTTCAATAATAATATAGATAACGTGAAACGATTAAAGGTAATTCTAATCAGATGACTAATGATTTCAATTAATGTGTCATTTGCCAATAATTACAAATATGAAACCTATAAAGGAAACGGGTTTTGGATTTATTCAAATTTCAAAGCTAATTAAATTGTAATCACTGATATGCATTAATTGTGGTATAATTTATGTACCTAACACGGTGAGGTAAGCTTCCCCTGAAACGTTACCGGCATCGTTTGATCTCACACAAGTGTATTTTCCACTGTCCGCATTAGTAGTGCTAGTTATTAACAAGTCACCTTCTTCCAGCGCTTGAAGTCGTCCTGACAGGTTTATGATCAAAGAATCTGAAACATCATTGAAATTACATAGCACATTGACATAAATTGATTTTATAATTCAGTTGTATATATGTAATCTACAGTCGTACAAATATTGTAAAAAAAAATCGTCGTTGGAGAAAAATCGTTGTCTATCGGGTACGAGTAAACTGTTATTACATTAGCCCAATGTGTAATGCATCGGACTTGAAATCAACAGTTACTACCAGGATAGATGTAAACCATATATTGTTAAAACAACATCAGACGTTTACTAACCATTAAAGTACCAGGTAACGTTAGGGTTAGGTGCTCCGACTGCGCGGCACGTGATAGTGGCGTCTTTCCCATCAAGAACCGTCAGGTTGGCCGGTGCACTCTGCATTACGGGCGGGGACGCTACAAGCCACACGCAATCTAGTTAGTCTACAAGTTACTAGCGGGTTATTTGTACTGTTGACTCCAGACGCTAATTCTAATATATGTATTAGTATAAGACAAACTCTAAGATACATATCTTAATATAAAGCGCATGCAAGTTAAGATTTAAAATATGTATTAAATAAATAAAAAAATACTAGTATGCCTATATCAGTAGTCGCTTTAGACGTGAGTTTTAAAGAGTGAGGTGAATTATATATTTAATTCGAGTTTATGGTGCGACGTGTTCGGCGTACATTTCTTAAAGTTCTTAAACAGGGAAAATGCGTTGTAATCGTTTCTATTTGTTTTTCACGAAATCGCTCTTTTCAAATTAAATATTATTGTTTTTTGATTTGTTTAATAAACAGGGTTGTCTCATACTTTCTAGACGATTTAGTAACTAACTTTACCACTATTCGTTAGATGAACGACCATTTAGATATTAAATAGATGTTACCTTGTTAAGCTGCTGTCTAATCGACTTAACAAATCGTTTATTGCAGCACGACAAGTTAGAATGAGAGGATAAGGCAAAGAAATAACAAAATGTACATATAAACAATACAGTGCATACACATAATTATGTATTATTATCATTAATATCTCAATACACATAGATAAAAGGTTCGATGAATAAATTACGTGCATTATACTCATCATAAGCTAATTAAATGAAAAGAGATGAGTGATTGTGATTACCTACATGTAAACAGTGTTTTTTATTTATTATACTTTCGATATCGAGCGTGGACACTTAGTAAACTGCGCAGGTGTACGGAGGCCGCACTATAATTTTACGGAATAAATGAATTTTTTAGAGGGATGCGCGTTAAACTCCCGCGTTTTACGCACTTCACGACTTATAGGAATGTTATTTGGCGTGTCTTGATTTAGTTAGACTTTGTTTATTTTTAATGATTATATATATATATGTATATGTTTATAAAATGTGATCCAGGTTATAGTAAAAAGTGCGAATGAAACTGCAATCGGTGTATATTTCTATTATGGACATAAAAGGGGGTCCTATGTAAGTCAATAAAACCTACGCCGAGAAAAACAATATAAATAAAGAAAGCAATCATCACTCGGTGCTCACAAATCAAAATCTGCTATGCTAATGGTGTTGTGTAAAACGACAACAAGTAGTTTTTCTTACTGCCAGTGTCAAATCTGAATGTTTTTGCTTTTTTATCTGAGGTCCTCATTCTTATTAACTTCATGTGACTGCGTGGTAACCGCCTATTGTCCTTCACTGCACGATAGGTTATTAGTTAGATGCAATGTTGCTATGACTAAATATATCATTATGTAGTTGTGACCTTGGATCTTTGCCATACTATACAGTCTATATGATTAAAGAGATCCAAATATTAATAGAGCCATAACTTTATTTTCAGTTATACATATATATAATGTACATATATTAGTGACCCAAGAATAAAAGTATAATGGATAAATCAACTTACTTTTTATTTTCAACCATGTATAAATAGATGTTTCGCCAGCTTCGTTGTTGGCTATGCACTGATATATTCCAGTATCTTCCATCTTCAGGATATTAATTATAAGTGAGCGATCAACTTCAACCCTATATCTACCCCCGCCGTCGTCAACGTCTGGATTGTCAAAGTCTTCAGCATCAGCTCCGACGCTAGCAATTTTTCGGGCATCTTTATACCATGTAATGCTAGGTAGAGGTATACCCTGAACATTACATTCTAAAACTATTGAATTACCAAATTCGCCAAAAGTTTCAGCCTTTAAATTCGAAAGGAACACTGGTTTCTCTAATACAGTAACATAGGCTGATGCTGTTACAGTCGCATAACCACCTGTTTTTAATCTAGCTTGGCACGTGTACTGCCCCGTATGAGTTAAGTTTGCTGATATGAGAGATAAAGTTCTATTCCACTGGTCATTCAAGTCAAATGTAATCCCTGCCAGATCTATCATTATCCCATCTTTGAACCAAAGTGTTTCCAATTCATGTAAAGGTCTGGCGTTCGCAATACAATATAAACTAGTATATTCTTGACCTTTTACTATCTTG
Source organism: Tyria jacobaeae (assembly GCA_947561695.1). Lineage (NCBI taxonomy): Eukaryota > Metazoa > Arthropoda > Insecta > Lepidoptera > Erebidae > Tyria > Tyria jacobaeae. Next base: position 12,287,340 of record OX387217.1, read on the forward strand.
GTGTCTTCAGGTTTTATAATGATTTCAGGTGGAATTTCTCTGCTGTCGTTACCAAAGACGTTTAATTGTATGTAGGGGCTATTTTCAGCCTTTCCGAGTTGTGTATTTATGGCACGCACTCTGAAATTCACGGTAAGGTTAATAAACAAGAACGAAAGTAAAATGTTTCTGTGCTCTTGCTTTTATATGCGACTTGAGATACATGCGCGGTTCCCCATCATCATCTCTAAAATACAAGTCAGTGTCTGTCGTTATCACAAAATACAGTGATGGTATATGGTATACCTGAGTAAGCAACTAAGCTAGCGGTTTAAATATTCCAACCCTCTGTCTTTACAGAGTATCACAACGTATCCATTCTATCATGGGCCATTATGAACGATAGATAATTAATTCATTACAATAGCCGTGTTATTCTCGGTGGTGTAGAATAGGGTGGTGTCGGTGTCGTAAAAGGTGAGTAAGGGTTGGCACTGTTATCAGACAGTATACATATGTATACAGTGGAGGCTATGACGGCTATAGGCTTGTGTGGGACTAAATTATGGTTGACAAAAAGTGGATGTTTGAGACGCCTCTGCCTACCCTTTCAGGGACAGGTGCGAGTGTGTATTTGTTCATTACTATACATTGCTATGATACACACCTGTATGATTTCTCGTCCTCGTGTGATGTACATAATATGACAAGTTCGTGCTTGTCAGTCACTGCATATTTTTGGTCATACCGTAGAGATCCGTTTTCATCTTGCCATATGACTGAAGGTGGAGGTTCAGACTCTATCTGAGGAAAAGGCAGTATGGCCGCTCTACCAGATTCAACATTGATAACCGCGTCTGCGACATTCTCAAATATTCCCATGTCTGTAAATATTTACCAAGTGTTAACTGTTCATATAATTGTGAGTAAAATACTTAGTTTTTGTAAAAAGTTGTACCATTTCCAGAACGGTACAAACATTTTTCTCCAAGATTATTCCGCATGCACAACAAAGAGTCACATGAATGTACAAAGAGGCGTATGAAAGTTTACTTACACGCCACGACAATGTTGTTCTTTTCGCTGAATATTGCTCCGACATCATTTTTCGCTATACACTGGTACGCTCCGGCATCCTTACGCTGGGTATTATGAATCTTATAAAACAACTCCGATGAATAATCTCCCAGTGGAACATTGTTTCTTAACCAACGATACATGGGCTGCGGTATGCCTAAAGCAATATATAATATTAGGAAGAAGGAATATGTGTAATTAAAATATCTAGGTTAAAATTTTATATAAAACTTACCAATTGCAGAACATTGTAAAATTTTTGTTGTGCCCTCCCTAACCACACTATTTGAAGAGGAAGGTTGCATACTAAACCGCGGTGGTTGCATTTGAACTGAAAAAGAATATTAAAAATTAGTCGAAATGAAAAACTATAGTATAGCTCTTATATTCGTGAAGACCATGATTACTGCAAAAATACAATATAATCATCTTATGTAAGTACATTTTTTTCTATCAGCAGTAGACAGGAAATTGTAAACAAAACGCCAAAGGTTGGGTGCAATTTGGTTCTACTAAAGAAACTACCCCAAGAAAAAAAACGTAGAAATGTAAGGGACAATGTTGTACGGACGGAGAAGTACAAAATGTATAGTTTCATAATGATTTTCATAAAATACTTATAATGCAACGAATTCTGTCATTAATTTTGACGGCCCAAGCAACATTAAGAGGAGGAGTGGAGCTTATTGACCGAATTTATCTCTCTATCAGTATTTTGACTGCGGCAGATAGAAATTGCGGTATTTTAAAAATGTTCAAAGGTCACAAAAAATCTGAAGTTTTTTTACTTTAGTTACTTTATAAATATTTAACTGTTTTAAGATTTGTTTATAAACTATACATATGTATACTATACATATATTATCATAGAAACCTTACTACAGAATAAATAAACTCATTAATAAAAAAGAAATACGAGTACATTTAGGACAGTTAAGTGTATAATGAAATCCTTGATACATACATAATTATGTACATACATTACCTAGTATGTGTAATGGTCACTGTATTGGGTATATCAAGATAAACAAGTCGATTAATAATACTCTGCTTTGATTAGGTTATCTAGGAAATATAAATGAAGCGGCAACTATTTAAAAATCTATTGACGGATTGGTTATTTTTTGAAACACGGAGTGTCTGAATAAGATTTATTTTAAAAGAAAAGTTGTTCGGCTTTTTAACGTCAATGCGTGCTTACAACGAAATCCCAACAGATGACACGTATTTAACATTGATTGTAATATATAGTTGACCTCTATTCAGGACTTATCTGTAAACCCTTTTCTTTAGTAACTGTCCCTTTGGTATCATTAAACCAAGCACGTATAAATTTCATAGAATCCGTTTAATGTTTGGAAAATCCGTCCTGACATATACTCGTACGTATAGCTTATGCTGCTGCTGCTGCTTTATATAAACTTTATATTAGGAAGTAAATACTTGAGCTCGCCTGGTGGTCGATTTTCATGATCGAAAGTCGACCACCAGGCGAACTCAAGTATTTACTTCGTTAAGTACTTTCAGTTTAATTTTTAAGGAATTTTTAAATTTGTAGCCCATCCTATCTACCTATCAATTACACTAGTCGGGTATAGCAACACATTAGTGTGGTAACAATACATTGTAGATTAGTGAAGTCATTTTAAGGAATTTTTAAATTTGTAGCCCATCCTATCTACCTATCAATTACACTAGTCGGGTATAGCAACACATTACATTAATTTCCTATTGGTGCAGTGCACAACATACCCTGAATGTCAGCATTGTGCTGCTTTTGCAGATGAGTAGGGTCCAAAATGTTTATTAGTAGTTAGTTCACAAGTGGTTAAAATTTTGCGTTGCCCACTAATAAAAATTTGTAAATATTTACACATTATGAGTAATGGAACTCTCGATTGTAAAAAATATAGGGCTTCACTCTGTAGGTTTATTTTTTTTAAACTAACTATAGTAGAGAACTATTTATTTGTGTGTAAATGTTTCCATCTATTATATATCCCTCTTCATTATATTAAACAAATGAGTTAACTGTTTTTTTTAACATTTCGAACATTTATGTACGAGTATAACGAGCAAGAAAAAGGCAGTTACATATTTAGCTCCAGTACCGCTAAAAGTAATATAAAACACCCTCTGCAATTACCACTGTCATTTCTTTCCTCGTTAGTTTCGGTACTACCTCTAGATATCATCTAATCTTAGGTAGTTTTAAGGAAAATATATTTTTGGCAGATATCTTAAAGTCATTAAGGACACTAAGAAAAATTGTCCGTTTCCACTCGATAAACATATAATGTTCATACTAACTACAAGCAATCTGCGCCTTATAGATAATTTAATTAATTAGTCGATCTGTAATTGTTTATACTGATTGTAACTATTTGATTAAATACAATACGTCATTCATTATGCTATAAATACGTATATTTTTGCCTGATATACACTGCCGGCCAAAAGTTTAAGAATGTACTTAAACAACATAATTATCTATCAATTGCAATAAAATCCCAAAGATAAATAAAAGCACATCTGCATATTTTATTGTTAATATAGAAGATTTAAAGAAGTCATTCTTTTGTTTCCTTACAAGTTATTGTACAATAAACATCTATTGTTTTCCAACACCGACAAACGCTGCGCTAGAGCCAGGTGGTAGAGTCGTAAGAATTATTTTTATGATGTGCTCATTACTAATTAATTTGCTTTTGTTTCGCATTAATTAATAATTAGGATTATTTAGCTTCTAAAAGCACGTGTTTCCGACTAATTATTATCTGAGTTTACTTGTGTTTGTTCACAAACAATCTCAATTAGTCTAAACTTGTAGTTTCTACAGTGAAGACGTCTAGAAATGGGAAAAGAACGGGAAATTAGCAGTGAAGTGCGTTCTGCCATCGTTGTTTTACATAATGAAAGCAAATCCGAACGTGAGATTGCTTCACCAGTCGAAGACTTGTGTTCCTGGAACAATAACTCTATACAGGGAGACAGGCAGTTTTCAAGATCGTCTACGTTCGGAAAGATGGTAGCTACCACGTCTAGTTGTTGTTAGTAGTTGTTACCAACAAGCGAAATAGACGATTTGGTCTGGGGTTGTTTCTCTAACCAAGAAACTGGCGATTTGATCAAAATTGAAGGAATTTTTAAAAAGGAACAGTATAAAATTTTTTAGAACTAAATGCCGTTCCTTTCGGGTTGCGCCTTTGTGGGAAGAGCTTGATAGGAACGTCCGTAATCGTGGCCCATCTCGAGAAGAAATGTGGAATGCTTTATGCGAAATTTAGAGCAACTAATCACAAGACTTGTGAAAAAAGTCATAGAATGGAAAGGAGGATTTTTTAATTAAGTTGAAAAATCAGTTTAGCTAACTATAGCCTTTTTTAGGCTGGGAATGTTAATATTTCTTTACGCTTTTAAAGTATATTGTTTGTCAATCAGTGTTTAATTATATGATTAAACATGTTAATTAATAATTAATAAAACATTTAATATTTAATTGAAGTTTTTTATTTTATTTTCCTACTTTAAGAGGTTTCGTTGTACCGGTCCGATTAGCGCTAAAATGAGAAAACAATGAAATGAACATACATATAAGAATGACAGATTCCGAATTCAATTTTTTTTATTGTAACAGTATTTATGGCCAGGCTATACTTGGACTCACTATAATTAGTCAAAAGTATGAAACAATAATCTTTATATATATAATTCTTCTGTGAGTGTGTATGTCACTGACCTACTCTCAAACGACTGGACGGATTTTGATGAAAGTTTTTGTGTGTGTTCAAGGGGATCTGGGAATGGTTTAGATTCACAAATCAGCCCGGCAGATGGTGCTGCAGTCGGTATCTAGGTTATTTATCTATACTGCAACTTCAGGACAACGTCTGTCGGGCGCAGCTAGTATATTATATTATTGTTTCATACTTTTTAGTGTGTGATTTTTCAGTAGTCGGCATTTAGTTCGTAAACTTGCTTATTATTGACTTTGCAATGATTTATAGCAAAGGAAAAACGGAAGTTCTCAAGTCAACCTGTATATATATATATATATATATGTATATATGTATATATATATCTTACGCTTAACTATTATATATAGGGTAGAAATTCTAATTTGAAGCTTTTACTTTAACTTTGCATACAACTATTTCGTTAGTATTCCTAAAGTTACATTTAGTGAACTCCGAGTGGCTAGTAGGCTAACATGATTATTTTATTTCGCTTTACATTTCCTTTCGTTTGTTTTATGTTAAAAAGTTTTTATTCTGCATGTCTTTGGCAAGCCTAAGTTTTAAAATAACCAATTAAGGTTTCACCATTACGTAGTAATGTTTTTTTTAACCGATATAACTCCGATTTTCAGTATCAGTTAGAGGTGAATGTGTATGTTTTCAATTAACCACTCTTTTCTTAGATGTATAATTGCTCCAGTTTTAAGAAAGCGATACGTATGCTATCTTTAAACCGTCAATATGATACTCAACACGTGTTGAATGTTGGTAACCAGGTCAGGCTTACTGCTGTCAATCAAGAGCCGCGTTAAACATAAACACATTTAATGTAAAATTGCATCACGCTCTTAAATTTAAATCAGATGTAAATAAAATTTTATACGTTGCCTTTGGTAAATGTGTCACCGGCGTACTAAAGTCATTAAGTACATTCAGTAGTCCCTGTGGTAGATATTATTTTATTTCTTTAACATGATAGCTTAATAACTATGGATATTAAATTATATACATAACGTCAATTCAGAATTATTTTTAGAGACTATACAATTACTAATTTCCTTAGTTGTGGTTAAGAAGGTTTAATGGACATTACATTGGTTTATATATCAATATTTTGTTTGGACAAGTATAGACTTCTTTTGGGAAATGTTCAATTCTCGTTATGTTCCTGTATAAAACTCACTAGTCTATAGCGTTATATATATATATACTTTTACATACAAATTGTTTTACAATGAATCAAGTTCATTTATGTAGGTAAATGTATTGATTTACTCATTTTGAACTCTTGGAAAATTACTTCTGAACAAAGTTTCAGTGTTTTCAACATAACTTCAACTAAAGTTATAGAAATATCGGTCGTTACTTTAATTTCGCATGAAGGGTGAAATAAGCTTAATAATTAATGAGTGCCTGTATTTCACATAAAGAGCCGCTTAGATCGATATAGGGAACTTAAGTAGAGAAATAAGTAGAAAGCTAATTAATAAAGTCAATGTCAACTTTCTATATATGTATGTATAATGTTATCACTTCAGGTATACCTGAAGATTACACCCCTACATATACAATCTATAATTTCTTTAGTCTTTTTTCTTCGTCCGTCCGTTAATACTATTAATTAAAAATATAAAACTTTCTCCTACAACCCATTTGTGGTGCTTAATTCAAATACCATTGTGTGAAGCATAAGTGTTATTGTTTGCAAAACAATCAGTGCATGCAATCAAGCAGAAATCGTTGTGATATATGGAGTGATCGGGACATTTATACCTAAACTGTGGGTGGTCAAAGAAAAAGAAACATTCTTATTTGAACATTGTTATTCAAGTTACAAAACGAGCTCCTTGCATACACCTATTTCACATTCGTAAGTTAGGTCTAAATAACTGCGGTAAAAAGTGCCTACACGGGACTCGTCAGTGTTCGAGTTCGAACCTAGTGACCGGTAGTCTTTTAAAGTTTTTTTTTTGAGCTTTTTTTTTAACAAAATGCTTTGTGCTGCCTGTAACGCGACGATTCTTGTAACACAAAAAATAATCAAATGTTCCTTTGTAAAATATGCACTTCAGTACCCCTTGGAGTGTGTTAAGTACGATGAAACATCAACACCCAGTCATCATCAATTGAAATGGATATGCCCTTCATGCTCATCTAGTCGTCTAAAACAAGACACTACAAACGCTAGTTCATGGCTGCAGTAAAGGGAATACAACTTCTGCCAATTCCCCTTTATTGAGGTCACCAATCTTGTTTCCTAACCCGGATGTTATTACAGGATGCCATAATAAATGAAGTATAAAATTTGCGTAAGGAGTTGAATGCAAAGTTAGACTCTCAGCAAACTATATTGACGTTTGGGTTGACGCTAGCAACAGTATAAAATAATATAATTGGATTAACTTCAAAATTTAATGCCAAATTGCAACAAAATGATCAAATTGCACGAGAGAGTAACGTTGAAATTCAGTGTGTTCCGGAGCATAAGAATGAAAATTTGCTAACGACCATAAAACAACTTGGTAATATTGTGGGAAGTCCGCTGTGCGAGAATGACATTCAATCCTTCCGCCGTGTTGCCAGAGTAAACTTAGATTCTAAACGTCCACGTAATATGATTGTGAAATTGGCGAGTCCACGATTATTAGACAATTTTAATAAAATGAATGCTAACGATTAGTTAAACAGTAGTCATATTGGACTGGGGGGGGATAAGCAGGCGATGTTCGTCGCGGAATACAAATAAAAAACTACACGCAGCTCTCAGGATTGCAGCTAAAGAGAAAAAATATAAATTTGTATGGGTACGAAATGGTCGTATATTTGTTCGTAAAGACATTACAGAAAACACAATCCTTGTAAAAAACTTCGAATGTTTAAAGTCACTGTAACTACTTATTTACATATTTTGTTTCGCATGACTCTCTTGATTATTATTTGTAAAATTCAATGTAAACATATGTTATCAAAATGTAAGAGGCTTAAGAACCAAAATTGAGGACTTCTATATTGCTGCAGTAAATTTTAACTACGATTAATTGTCGTTTCTGAAAATTGGCTCGACGATTCAGTTATGGATCATGAAATTGACGATAATCGATATAAAGTATATAGGCGCGATAGGTCATCTACTGTATCTTCACGCACTAACAAAGACGGCGCTGGCGTTGCTATTGCTATACTTGAGAAATATGAAGTTAAAAGAAGTTAATAGATATTGTGAGAACAACTCAATCAGTATCTTTGCTGATAGGGGCTTTTAACATGAGTAACATTACTTGGGTATATAATTCGGATACATTTCAGTTAAAACCAAAGGGAGCAAACAGTAACATTGAAGTCAATTTCTTAGACATGCTTGCTTTTAATGATCTTCACTAACATGATTCAATTACTAATTCCGCAAATCGTACTCTAGACTTGGTGCTTAGCAACAGTAATTGTGAAGTCTTAGTTTGTCATGCCATAAGTCCTATTCTACCCATTGCTTTACACCAACCGGCGCTGGACATCATTGACTATAGCAGATTGTCGCCCATTAGCTCAAAACAAGCAACCCTTTTTAAATTTTCACTTATGTGATTGCGAAGCTGTTAATAATGTATTATCGAAAATTGATTGGTCCATTGAATTTAAAACTTAACAAATCTAATACCTTTAAACGAGCAATTCTTATATATACATATAATCTGAATCTCGGAAACTGCTCCAACTATAGATATTCATGAAATTTTGTATGCAGGGGATTTCGGGACCGATAAATCTATCTAGCTAGGTTTCATTTCCAGAAAACGTCGTTTTATTCATGTTTACAGACAATGAAAAACTGCTACAATATCATTAGAATACGAAGGTAAATTTCGCCATCATCTGCAAGGTTGTAATAGGTCAGGTGGGAAATAGGGCGGTTTCGTAACCAGATTACCCCGGTTCGAGTCCTGATGATTACTTTATTTTACTTTTTTTTTTTGTTCTTTTACACGATTTACCAAAAAAAAATTCCGAGCATACCGGTCATCCAGGTACTATCAATGATATGCTACAGAAGTTCTATGATGTTCTGATGCCATTAATTAATCAGTACACGCCTATATGCAAACCACGTGATGAGCGTTACCCTATTTGGTATAATCGAGCATTGTTGAAGGTTATTGAAGAAAAAGCAAAATAGCACAGGCGTTTCGAAAAATATGGCAACCCTAGGGACAGTTGTGTTTGAATGTTTAAGGACTCGCTGCTGTATTTTGTCAATGTTATTACAATTTTAAAAAAGATAATGTTACACCCTTGCGTCGTAACCCTAAACATGCTTGGAAGTATCTTAAAAATAAAAGAAACCACACATAGCACCATTCCGAATAAAATGTTCTGTCAATTTTCCATTCAATTCTGTAATTGCTAGCGGTGGTTCGGAGATCTGTCCGAACGACTATTTTCTGGTCACTTTCATTCCATATATACATACAGCACTAAGGGGAATATATTAAATACAAATATTGTTAACAATTACACTACTTTCAGCTTATGTACACTGGATAAAAAAGAAGTTCTTAACTACCTATCTTCTTTAAACTGTGACATAGGGCCAGGTCCTGACTTAATACCGTCTATATTCCTACGAAAATGCAGTAACTCCACTCCTTACTTACAGTAAACTGTATTGTATAATTATTCATTGGCAACTAGCATATTTCCCAATATGTGGAAAGCAGCTTTTTGTCTATGGTCGGGAGTGAGAGGTCATGGGATGCAGTGGTAACCTTCTGTGAAACGATTATGTCACAGGAGGCTGCGGAAAGGGCGAGAGAAAACACCACTACTCTAACCATCCCAACTCTGGTCTCCGTAAATGGACCCGAGGGTGGTGAACCTGGGGTTCAGTTCACCACCCTGATCACTTAGCGGGTCCGATGTTGGAGGCGCGCAGTGTTCCTCGCCCCTCCGCCGATAAACCTGGCGGAGGATAGTACATGAGGATTTCCCCACGTAAAAAGAAAAGTGATAAATTAGTCTGGAATAGTACATGGCTACCGGGTTCAGGGTTAGACACGTCAACACGTCAAAAGCTTTATATTAAATGTTTAATTTATAATAAAAACCATTTTAGTGCTTAAAGCCTCTTTGAGTCAATATCATTAATCACGCTATTATAAAATCATATAAGCCTGTCTTGCATGTTGAAATGATTAATTAGATAACGTGATAAGATAATAATGTAGGTGAACCAGCATAGTTAAGAAAGTATGTCAGTATCAGTGGGAAATGTATAATATCTTAAATCATGGCTACACTTACACCATCAACAAAAAATATAGCGAGTTATGTACTTGTTTTGTTACCAATGTTGCAATTGGATTTTTACACTATTAAGGAAGACTCAAGTCTTCAATTTCAGAATCTGTCGTCTGACCAAAAGGCCCAACGCACTTTGCAGCTTGAATAGGTGTCCGGTGGGCAGATTTTGTTTTCGTATACTGCACTTTTTAGTGTACCTATCCATATTAAAAAAAAATTCTTTCAGGCAAAATGGGAATTTTAGTGATAAGATAAGATTGTTTTTCGGATAAATTTGATTATTTACACAGTTTTTGTGACTTTGATATACCTCAAGAAAAACCTAAGTTTCTCGTTTGCTCTTTGAATAGTGATGCTACACCATAGCGGGGTCGTCTGTTGTTCAATAGGCGACCAAGTCTGCCGGGGTGCACAGGGATTTCCTTTCAAGGGTACACCTGAGATTCCGGCAATAGGAGTATGTGACGGAACACCGTGTGGTTTTAGTCGGTTCGAGTCCGACATACCACCCTACTGGTCCCAGTAGGGTGATGACCCGTGGGGCTTTCCACACGATAAAAAAAAAGTAGGATATCAAATGAAAGAATGTGTGCATTACAAAGATGTAAGTAACATGACAATAATGCACCTAATATAAGCAATATTGTGCCCAGTGTGCAGAAATTAAATTGATTTATTAAAGAAATTAAAATTTGTCTGTGGTTGTGTATGTATTCTGTGGGTAGGTAGGTAGGTAGGCATATTTGTGGATTATTTTGTTGATAAGATTAATAAAACAAATACATTTAACTGGAACTGTGAGATATCTACAAATATAAAACGACACTGATTTGCTTGCTTGCTTCTAGGCCTATAATAAAATGTGTTAGGTGTATTTGTAAGTGTTCTTGAGCGTTATTTTATAAATAAAAAGGTTATATCAGTGTGATTGGATTCCTGCTAGATTGTACTACAATATAAAAATCAGAGTCAAATAGTTCAGTGATCCCTACGGACATAAAGAAATATACAAATATGTCAGTTGATTAAAATAAAACTACTAAGTAGGATTATTATTAAACAACAGTATTCTCATTCAGTGGCAGCAAAATTTCTACAACTTTTATTGAGAATAAAACGCCGTTCCTTCGACTAAGTTTAATTGATGTGTACCCAACGGCTGGCTTGTGTACGCAGATGTTTTCTGATAAAGGGATTTAAATTATAAACAGCGATAAAAAGAACGTAGTATTACAGTTGTTCGAACGCTTCGTCAAATTAAAAAAAAACAGTGATTATGTAGAAGTAAAACATGGGAATGCATCAAGCTCAGACATCAATATCGTAAGAACCGTTTCCGTTACGTGACTCACACCTATGGCACGTATGTTCGTACTACAGAGACTACTAACATACTAATAAGGAACGACATATTCTTGGAGGTTATCTTTATATTCTCTGAAATTTTAAACCTTTTATACTTAGGGGTATGTATAAAACGTAATATAATATTTTTTTGGTTCATAAATAATTGAACCCACAGTTACATGAACTTAAATTATGTATCTGTCATTCCCATCTTTAGGTTATCATGCTCGTACTTAAAGTAAAGAAATAATTTCATGTGTCATGTATGTAGTATCCTGTTATAGTTTACATTATTTTAGAATTTGCAGACAGTACAAAAAAATATCGCATACTTATAAGTTTAAAGGTAAAAAAAAAAACTTACGGATCTGTTCAATTTTTTTTTCCGTCGTAAATATGAAATACAAGTTCTGTATCTGTGTGTTCATCTGTGGTACCATCATTACTATTATAATATTATTTAAGTTATAGTAATATGTATACATGTACATATAAAAAGTATCTACTAAGCACCAAAGTACAAACATTTCTTAAATTGTGTCTTCAAAGCGATAAGTGCATAATGTTACAAAACACAAATTTTATAAAATCATGTTCAGTAAATCATCAAGAGGTAACCCGAGCGTGTCCTACATGCACAGTGCACACGAACGGGCAAACACCAATACATGCACGTAGGTAAACGCTCGGGAAACCCTTCGATTGGCTTTGTTCCTTTTATACGAAGACTTACAAGTGGGCTTTTTACGAGTTATTACAAACTCTAGTAAGTACTATATGAAAAAGAAGACTGAAATACGAGAGCAATGCTATCTAGATTTTATCAACGTTTCAGTCTATTCAACTGTTTGAGAGCAAAATGTAGTCGTTGAATTTATAATTAACTGTAAACTCTGCCTCAGCAATGTAAATACCGACTGTAAAACGATTTATTTGTATCCGAGACAACATTTCCTTTTAAAAAATTCTTATTGCTTAAGGGAAATGCAGTCTAAAAATAGTGTCTAAGGCTGCTAAAATATTCTCTGAGTGAATGTCCGGTCGACGAGTGGGGAAGTATATGTATGTGACCGCAGTTGGTGTATTGTCAGCCAGCGTACCACTACTAGCGCAACCGGTCGACCAAGGGAACACACTGCAGTACTCTATAGGTAGCGTAATATGGCATAATACGGCTCATTTCCCAGAACATGAACACGGACATTCACACACAATACAATATAACGAAAGACATAGATTAACTGTGTGTAGATACTACAATACTGAAGATAACAATTTAGTATTTAATACGTAGTCTAAATTTCTCGAAGTATCGGGTCTTGATTTAACATAACAACTTACAAGCTCAAAAGGACAAGGACATGTTAAGTTACTTTAAAGGAGCAAGAAACTACTTAAATGCCCATTACTAAGTAGGTCACCATTATTATTTTTGTTGCGTGGCTAGTTATACCAATATAACAGTGTTAGAAAATTACAAGTTTGTTTATATGTAAGTATTACCAGACGAAAACTGAAATCAAAAATTATAATAGGGGATGTATTTTATTATACAGTGCAACCTCGATACAACAAATCGGAAGAAAACAAGTAAATATTCGTTATGACAAGTAATTCGTTAAACTGAGGTTTGTTATACTGAGGTTAGGTTGGTCTAAAGTTTGTTATAAAGAGTTATTATAAATGATAACACATTTTTATCAAATTATGTCGCGACTGAATCACATACTATGGGAGTAAAGGTCATATTGGTGGAAACGTTATACTCGTATGTATAAAGATTTTGGGTAGACAAAATTAGGTAATTAGAGGTACGAGTATTTATACTCCTTTTTGATAGTTGAAAATTCGTTAAGAAGAGGTTGTTCGCAAAAAAAAATCGCAATTTAAAGGCATATTTTATATTGACTCTTATGGGCAATTCAAGGGGATTACGAAGAATTTGTTAAATCGAGGAAATCGTTATATTGAGATACGTTATATTAAGGTTGCACTGTATAATGCAGCCCAGTTATAACTTTTGAGGAAGGGACGTTTATTATTGTGGTGTTATTTTGGTACATAACTATCTGCATCGTAATAGCATAAGCTGAATATATGTATTTCTTCTTTAGTATTGGCCATCTGTGGTCCTTTGTTATAGCAGTGTTCTTAGATAGTCTTCATCGTCAGTTCCATTTCACCAAAAGGTATTTATATATAAAAATACAAAAATCGCTATAGGTACGTCTATATTATTCGGAGAGTTCAGTTTATTTCTCCAAGATCACATTATCGGAGACAGATCGGTGCCTAAAGACAATGGAACATACTGAAACTAAATCTTGAACTATACATTGTTATTCCGATTACCAGAGGCAATTTAGGTATATGTGCCTGTAGAAATTAAGTAGATTTAGTACAAAAGTACCTACTTAAAAATTACGGAAGTGTTAAATAAAATGATATTAATACAATAAAAGACTCCTAGCTATTTTTGAACAAGTAATTTTCAGATTTATTGTTTGTAGCTTATTATTGTACCATAATCCTTGTTGAGCCCGATGGCGTACAAAATTTCGTTTATGAAATCCATAAGATCGTACATACATATGTATATCTTAGCATTCATATGTTATTAGTTATTAGGATAAGATAGAGCTTATATACGTATGAGATCTAGTTAGAACGGCAAAATCGTATTCTGTAAATTAAGTACATAGGTAAAAACCTATAGAGTATTATAAGGAAACAAACATATAAAGGTTAAAAGCTATTTTATTAGTGGAATGGTAGTGGTAGTGGTATTTAGTAACAACAATTTAACAGTATCTGAAGACAAATCTGAAATGTTGCGTGCGGTTTGCTTCTCATTTTTGTACGGAAGTGCGCAAGAAGGGTTACGGTTTTCGAATTCACGTATGTATGAACGTATATAATTATGTATGTGTGTCTTTTTGATGTCCTAGGGTTGGTGGATTTCGACATGGGGAGTCATTTGAATCAACTTTTATTTTTTTCTACAATGGCTCCATCGTTTACCGATTTGAATGTACTTAATAGTGGGAGTTAGATAGGGCGTAAACATTCTAGTAAACATACATACACCCACGCCTGTAACTCGAAGGGGATGGAAAGGGATATTACTTACTTATACAGATAGATCGGGGAGTATAAGCAATGGCTTAAACAAGTCAGAGAATGAGTGAGTGAGGAACTCTAGTCTTCTCTCTAGTCTAGTCACTCAATCGAGAAAAAGCCAGAAAAAAAAAAGAGAGGAGTTTATGCATATTATACCTCTATTACAGTATATACATATTAGTATTTCTTTAAAAATTTCACTTATTAACAGGCTTTTATCAGCTTCAATGTTGACCAACTATGTAACAAATCTGCAGTCAATTTCATCCAACTTTTGGATGAAAATACTAAAATTAGGCATTTGGAGCTGACCGGACGATGGAGATAACAGCTGGTGAGTAGGCTTCTTCATTGACATCTATGCAGTAAACAAACAAACAAACAGTGACAAGTCTTTTTCTTTTAGTCTACCTTAATGTTTCTCCTGCCATACCTGACTACCGAGATGACAAAAAAGAGTACAGGTTTTTACCATTCACTTTCCCCTTTGGACCACAATTAAATGATGTGTGTGCAGCCAGTACTTGATGATTTTTCTTACCTAAGGTTTGCTGACATTGTACTAGTATAACAAAGCTAAAGACTGTTTAAATCGGGGTAATACTTTTATATATATAATACTATTATAGATTTTTTTATAATACACATGTGGGTACAAGCGATAAGACGGGTCACCTAACGCGAAGTGACAACCGCCGTCCATGGATACCTGCAACTCGAAAGTCGTAAGTGCGCTGCCTGCTGAAAGGGAATTAAGTTTTAGGATGTAAATAGCGAACAGTGTTCGGTTATAGTTTGCAGTATTTAGTGTTAACAGCATTTTAAAGCGAAATTAATGGGTTTTATACAATGCCTGTCCCTTTAAAAATCTGCTTTTGAAATAAGCGTTACAATTTGCTACATGGTTAATATTATTTTTCGTGTCATTTGGCTTACCTAATAGGCCTCCTCGGGTATTGGTCGTCATCTTTCGACCTGTAAATTATTATGAGCTTCATTGAATTGTTTAGGATTGTTTATTAAGCCTGTTGCCGCTTAAATAGTATTTAAAAGTTACCATTTAAAAGTTCTATCTGCCCAGGGCTATCTTGATTCAAAGTTGATGGAGGATCCACTTTGAACGGATAACCACGATGCGGACGGATCGAACCTTTGAAAAACTATGGTAGGCTACCACTATGGTAGGCTATATATAAAAAAAAAATCAGTAAACTAATCACAGGAAAAATTAAAATATTATATCCACTCCTCGAAGTTTCGTATGCAGTAAATATTCACTGTAGTAATGTGATTATAAACAATAAATTAAAACATAAACACAAAAGCTAAAAAGCTCTTAGTCCGCCTTGTCCCCAGCGCCTTTGTTTTGTTGATCAGAGTAACATTTCAGGCAGTGGAGCGTTGAGCTACCGCTTTGCACGACCATGAGTAAAAATAGAAGTTAATCGATCCTTTTATTCGTGTCAGCCGCTCGCTACATAATCAACAGGTGCCTAACAGGAACCCGACCTTTTTTAACACTTCAGTGCAAAACTAATCAGGTAAATATTGTCATGTTATCAAAGGAGAAGACAACGTTGAGTCAACAAGAAGAGTGAAGTCATGCTATTTCCGGGTTTAACTTTCGAACAGTATAGTAAACTATGTGTATTACGTCAATAAGAGTCATCAACACGGACAGCCAGGGTTCGAAGTAGTTCCTACTACATCATTTTAATCTCAGCTTAGCAGTTGTAATAGTAGATTGAGATGTTAGCGGCATTTTTATCCCAACCCTCTACTTCAAGTTTCTGTGTACCTGAAACGAAACTTTGTGTGTTGATAGCTTGGGTCCCCGGCATCGAAGAATTCATCTTGTTCCATCCTTATAGAAATTAAACCAATTTTATTAAAATACCTACTACAGACGTATCTTATATTTGATAAAGGATTTTCAGTCACTGAAAAGTAGCTACACTACAAAACGCTCGTTGTCGCTATACAACCACAACGCGATGTGGCAATAAAGATTGGCCATGAGCGTTTGAAACCATATTAGAATACGACTTACGTGATTCATGTTATGGGTCATACAGTCTTTTTAATTAGTACATATAAGAAGTATCAGACACGCAATATCCTCAATGTGGTGCGTTATGCATTGCTTAGTGTTCCGTATATGAGATTTTGATTATACCTAGGTCTATCAATAAAGGTACCACAGTTCAAAAACACAACAAACTATTATATAACAATGTGGTTAAAAATACTGTTACAATTAAAATATATATATATATTTGTGATATTAAAATGGAGTGGGATGATAAAGAAAACCGAATTGCTGTGACAGTATTACACAAAGTAGGTATGGAGCCATATGCAGTTTTTGAAACTCTCTATCCGCTTGGTATTAGTCGAATGTTTGTGTATCGGGCTAGTGACAGGTACAACGAAACCACCTCTGTTCTGACAGCACGCTGACGCACTGCTCCTTATTTAACTAATAATTTAAAAATTAATAGGATATTAAAATCAAAACAACTTCTTAAGCGGTACGAAAGGGAAGGTCACATAAATAAAAAAAATACTGACGAGAATATTTTTACTACTGAGCTCTATTTTACAAGCAAAATGACCGAGTTTAAGCTGTAAGCTCTATAGAAGATTCCCAATTAGTCAGCAAAGTACAATGCAATGTACAGCATAGGGTTTGGTGAGGTGTTAGCTATCAGGAGTGACTGAGCCTTATTTTTATGAAAAGGTGTCAAAGCATCGGCAAAATATGGCATGCTCTAAACGCCATGATAATTTGGAGTCTCTAAAACAATCCATAAAATCGGCAGTAAAGAATTTTCCCATGGAGAGAGTATTTCTATACACGTATTTCTATTGATATCTAGCCTCAACGTTTAAAGCCAAAATTTTGAATGAGCTTCATATTTTGAATGCTATTTATTCATGTATAAACCAACACACAATAATAAATGCTTTACGCAACATAATAAAATTTGATAGCTTAGTAAGTAGTCAATTAGTGTTGTTATTTTAGAGGAACTTTAAATTTATAAAAAAGGTAATTTAAAATTTATTAGATACATCTTATTAGAACATACTGTAACCATTTAATTGTTAACTATGTATAAAAGACATTACATTTACAGTATCATAGTCTAAACGAAGGATAATAAATGGAATGATTGAATTTTAAAATTACTTATAGATAAAATAATTCTAAACAAGTGGGTCAGGTACTTAATTAATAAAATGAGAGACAGTTAGAAAGAATCTTACAGAGACAAACATCAACAACGTTTGAACAGGCTTCGGCAAGTGTGTCAAGTTTGATGCAGTTCATTCAAAACTTAAGTGAGCAAACTATGCTTCTATTTTGCTTAACAACCTGCGAAAATCGGATCATAAATTATTTTGTGTGATAATATTATGAAAATAAGATACATATACATATGCGAGAAGAAGACGCTCGATGTGGAGAAAGCAGAAGTACACCAGTACCTAATGAGGTTTTCTTTAAAGTTATAATATACTTTTTAAAATATAACGTATATGCATTATATAGTTTGATTGATCTTATACACTTGATATTATGTCAATATTATAGAATACTTTTCATTTAGATAGGTCAGACATCAGATTGTGTTGTGCAAATTACTAGGTGTGTCCTGTTGAAAGGGTCTAAAATATAGCTGGTCTAAAATATTACACCTCTAGCTATTCCATTGGGGATATAGCGTAAGTACCTATAACACAAAATAAAAATAAAACAAACCGAATCACAAACCGACACATGTTACGGTGAAGGCTTTCGGTTAATTGTCTTGGGAAATGAGATAAAGAAAGAAAATTACATACGTTGAGGAAGATATACCTGCAAAAAATATTGTAAACTATATCACTCGACTGGATAAGATAAAAAGTTAACTTTTTAAGTTCCTCGTAATTTTTTTACGGACCTTTACTGAAACCTTAAACACTGTCACTTTCACTATTTAAATCGTTTCAAATGACACCTACGTCAAAATCCATCATCAAGCCGTTTAGGGTCTAGGGCCACACAACAAACTTAGAATACTAAAATGTCCTAAAACCGGTCATAATTATTGTATTCTACTTACGGACACTATCTGGAAAGTCTGAATAGTTAAACGGCAGACGTCTGTTACTCAGTTTTTGTGCTACTTCAAGTCAAAAATATTTTGTGTCGTATCTTTGCTGCTTCAATTATGGAAACCCTTCCGGGAGGTAACAATTGTTATTTTTTAATGTATTCCAAATATCTAATTTAGGTATTTTCTTAGTTAGAACTTTTATATGAAATCACTTAAAACTTCTTATAGGTTAAAAGTATAATTTCTGGTAGTTTCACTTCTTAAAATTAGTATTGCAGAATGCTTCGTTTATTGCTTAATCAATGGAAAAATTAAAGTTTCTAGTGTAACCGAATTTCCTCGGCTCAGCTTAGCAGTTGTGCTTAAAAGGTCTCCATATAGTGTAATAGCCTTTTTTTAAGATCTAATAGAGAGGAATAATTTGTCAACATCCCACATTCAGAAATTACACAGTTAATCAGCGATAACTGTATTAAATTAACTGATGAAGTTTTTTTTTTTCATAATTTTATTTTATCTTTCTAGGATCTAACAATGAAGATATATGTTTCAGCAGAATAACTCTAGTAGGTTATTACCGAGAGTGAAGCTCTAAGAAAGATATTGAAAGACTGTTTTAAGCAAGCTGATTTACATTTACAAACAAAAGCTTGATATATCAAAATACACAAAAAAAATCAAATGCAGTTTGAAACATACGTTACATTTCCATTTCAGCAACCTAAGCATAAATCTGTTACTTTTAAATGGCTGGCCTTATGGTCTAGTGGTTAGTGACCCTGACTGTCAAGCCGGAGGTTGTGGGTTCGATTCCCACACGGGCCGAAATATTGTGTGGTCCACAATTACTTTTTCCGGCTCTTTCGTTATTTGTATCCGGTAACACAGGAGTTATTCCTAATGACGAAGTTGTCTTTAGAAAAAAACTAACAATTATTTATCAATGTCAATAGTAACACATTATGTCAAATTCACCTTTTTTTCCCCTAAAATGGCTCCATCGTTTACCGATGATTTTGCCATTTTATTTTTTTTAACGTGTGGAAATCCCCTCGGACCGTCACCCCGCCGGGGTTTGCGGCGGGGCGGTGTGTCGGAATCGAACCGACTAAAACCACACGGTGTGCCACTCTGCGCCTGAGACGGAAGGGATCCGGGAACTGCTGATATTAAGACATCCGGACCCCTCCCAGCGCTTGCCCGCACTAAAGCGGGCACCGTCTGCTGTTAAACTCTCTAATTAGGCGACGTACGGCACACGCGTACGTCACCCCCTCGCGGGTGCCTACTAGAGCGGATGGAGGGGAAAACCCGTCCCGACCATCCGCGGCCACACTCAGGGCGGCATGAGGCGCTGATAGGCGCGCCTACGCCGCCCAGTTCGCCGGCGGCGGATTGAGTCCGAGTGGATATCGTCCTCCCGGGCCTTCTCCGCCGCCTCCTTCTGCGAGATGACATCTTCACAGAAGGTTGCGACCGCGGTAAAACTGCTATCGCTACCGGCCATGGAGCGTATGACGGCCGGTAGCGAGAGATCTCCTCCGATGACTGCAGTGAGGGCCCGGCGCTGCGACTCCCAAGCGGGGCAGATCGCCAGCGTGTGCTGGGCCGAGTCTTCACTGCAGTCGCAGTGGTGGCAGGCGGGACTCAGTTCCCTCCTGGCGACCGAGTGCAGGTACTTCCCGGTCACTTAGAGAGTAAGGCCATATTAGCCTCGAAGAAGCTTGGTGTGCTAAACAGATCGAGACAGTATTTTACTCCGGCCCACCGCCTGCAACTTTATAAGGCGCAGGTTCGGCCGCACATGGAATACTGTTCTCATCTCTATGCAGGTGCACCCCAGTACCAACTTCTGCCTCTTGACCGCATTCAACGGAGAGCGACTCGCATCATCGACTGCCAAGATATTTCTGATCGACTTGACACCTTGGCGTTGCGTAGAGATGTAGCTTCACTCTGCATCCTCTATCGCTTGTATCATGGGGAGTGTTCAGAGGAATTGTTCGGACTTATACCGGCTGCTGGTTTCCGCCATCGTCCGACGCGACAAAATATCCATCCCCATCACCTGGACGATTGGCACTCCACCACTGTGCGCTTCTCGAGAAGCTTTTTGCCTCGCACAACCAGCTTATGGAACAAATTGTCGCCTGCCGTATTTCCGAACCGATACGACCTTCAAACCTTCAAGAAGAGAGCGTACCTCTACCTAAAAGGCCGGCAACGCACTTGTGACTCTTGAGTTGCGGGTGTCCATGGGCGGCGGTAGTCACTTACCATCAGGTGACCCGTCTGCTCGTTTGCCCCCTATCGCATAAAAAAAAAAAAAAAAAAAAAAAAAAAGCAACCATGCCCGGAAAGCACCTGCGTCAGCCGGAAGGAAAGGGTCCCGTGCTGCCGCCCTGCCCACTCGAGGATGACCGGCTGGAGAGCCTCCACGGCGGCAAAGCCAGCGCGCGGAGTCTCCAGCCGGAACGACCAACTAGCCATCGTGGCTCGACGGGCGGCTTCACGCCACTCGCGTACCTCTTCGGGCGGAGGGCGAAAGCCATACTCCGCCCGATATTCAGCCACCCGTCGATAAACTTCGGCGAGCACCTCCGCCTCCAAATCCCACGAGGGTGTTCCAGCCAAGGCGCACGCCGCCTCGGTGGACACCGTGCGGTATCCGCGTATGGCTCTGACCGCCAATACCCTTTGAGGCCGCCAGAGGCGCGCCTTATTCTGGGCGGTCAGAGCCGCCACCCACACCGGTGCCCCATACAGCGCCATCGACCGGACCACCCCCGTGTAGAGGTGCGACGCTGGCTCCACCCAAGTTGGGCAAAAGTCGCCCAAGAGCAGAGGCAGCGTCGACCAGCTTCGGACCAAGCTGTCGGAAGTGCTCGTCGAAGAGCCACCTACCGTCGAGTATCAGGCCCAGATACCTCATCTGGGCCCGAACCGGGACGAGGACCGAGTTGACCTCGTTGGAGGCACCGGCGGGTGGACCACGACGGGGCCCATGGAACAAAAGGGCCTCCGTCTTGTCCAGGGCCACCCGTAAGCCCAGTGCCTCGATGCGTCCGACCACCAAAGAAACACCCCTGGTGGCCAGGCGCGCCGCCTCTTGGAAGTTCGCCCCCCGGGCTGTGACCAATGTGTCATCAGCGTAGCAAATTACGCCCAGCCCGGGGGGGAGGCGACCTCGTAGGACCCAGTCGTACCCCACGTTCCACAGGAGTGGTCCAAGGACAGACCCCTGCGGAACGCCGCACGACATGGGTCGCCGTCTCAAGACGCCCTCTCGGTCCTCGTACACGACGGTACGCTCCTCTAAATAGTCTGCCACCAGCCGCCTCAGGTACTCTGGCACCCCGTGGTATTGGAGTGCTTCCCTGATGCAGTTGAATGGCAGACTATTGAATGCGTTGGCGATGTCCAGAGACACCGCCAACAGCACGCCGCCACAGCTCACTGCCTCTCCGGTCACGGCCCTAAGGCGCATCACGGCATCGACCGTCGAACGCCCCTCCCGGAACCCGAATTGGGCGTCCGACAGGTCGGGGCCCACCTCGCTGAGGTGCCGGACGATGCGGGCAGAGAGTATCCTCTCAAAAAGTTTACCCGCCTCGTCCAGCAACACGATGGGCCTATAGGCCGCGGCCGAATCGGCAGGCCGTCCCGGCTTCCTCAACAGGACCAGCTTCCCGCATTTCCAGCACTCTGGGAAGCGTCCGGACGCCAGGCTAGCGTCTAATACTTCCCTGAGGCGGTCCGACATATGGTCGAGGGCACGGGCCATCACTCGGGCAGGTACCCCGTCCGGCCCGGGGGCGGTGTTCTTGGAACGGATCCGTAGAACAGCCGCCCCAACCTCCGATTCCCTAACGGGCGGCACATCGTATCATATCTCTCTACCCCCGTCGTCTCCGACCGCGTAGGCCATCGACGGGGGTGTGTGCTCCGCCCGCTGCAGGAAAAGGCCCTCGACCACTTCCTGCAGGAAGCTGGGCTGGAGAGTCTCGGTAAGGGGGGGGGCCCGACGTGCGGAGCTTCTGACGCACCGCACGGTATGGGCGAACCCAGGGGTCACTGGATACGGGGCATGGCCGCATCGCAAATCTGCGTAATCGCATCGCGAAAGCGGCCAGCCCCCGCATCGACCTCCTCGGTCGGGGCCTGCGGAGTCAGCCAAGAGTGAATAATGGCCGCCTCCTCTAGTAAGTCCCTGTCCAGCTTGTCAACAGCCCACCGCGGAAAACGGGAATTACGCCGCACCGCGTGACCCCTACTGGGGCCCTGGGACCGGGAGAGCTCAAATCGGATATACAGGTGATCCGAGAGCGTCTCAACCTCTTCCAGGACACGCCAGTTCCTTACTCGTGCGGCAACAGCAGGGGTAGCGAACGAAAGGTCCACTATCGACCCACCCGCACGCACGTGTTGGTGGAGCCTCTGTTTAGTAAACAGAGGCCCACCGAAGCCGCCCACTCCTCGACGGCCTCGCCCTTGGCGTCCGTCCCGGGGGACCCCCACGCAATGGATTTTGCGTTGAAGTCCCCCAGCACGAGGACGTGCCCAGACGCTAATCGCCGCATCGAGGTCTCCAAGCCGTTAAGGAAGACCTCGAAGTCGCTCAAACTCCGGTTGGGGGAGAAGTATACACCGTAAACGGTGATCCCCCCCCACTCGGCGGCAACATATCCAGAGCCCTTGTCTTTAAGCGACAAGGGCGGGGAATGAGCCGCCGCGGAACCGACGACTGCCACGGAGCCGTCCCAGTCACCCATCCAGTTTGGACGTGGAGGAACGAAGTAGGGCTCCGCGACTACGGCAACACCGATCGACCACTGCGCCATTTTTTGCAGGAAGAGATCCTGCGCCGCGGCGCAGTGGTTTAGGTTCGTCTGGACAAGGAGGTTGGAGACGTGGTCCATTACTGGATCGTCTCTACAACCTCCATGGACGTCGACGTGGACAGACGGACAACGTCGGAGGCAGCCTGGGCCGCTAGGCTAGTCCCCGACGTCTGCCGAGAAGCGCGGGAAGGCTTGCAGGACCCGAGCTCCCGTCTGGGCTAGGCGCAAGCGGACCCCTGCCGTCCCGAAATTGCCGGCGAGACAGTCCCGTGCCGTCTTAAAGACGGCCGCGTAGGACAGCCCGCCGGTAGACGCCTCTGGCGACACGGTGACTACAACAGCCGCGGTTTTAGGCGGCTGTAGCTTCCGCGGCTTTTTTCTGGCCACCGCCACCGACGACGACTGCGGGCCAGAGGTCGCCTTTTCGGCAGCCTTCTTGGCCCGCTGTCGGGACTTTTTCGACTTTGGCCCCCCTACTACCTGCCAACCCTCATTGGAGGGGGCAGATGTGGAGGGGCCAGGCAGAAGTGTTGGAGTGGGGGGCGGAGGCAGCTCCGCTCCAGCCGTAGCCACCGTCTTGGATCCCGTCTTCGGCGCAGCAGTCCCGGCTGGAGCTTTCGCCCCCCGCCGCGTCTTGCGAGCGGCGGCGGAACCCGGGACCGACGTCGCCGCCGCGTAGGACACTCGACCCTCCACCACGGGAAATGTGGTCTGTGTGGTCTGCGGCCTCGGCGCCGAACAACAGGGGCCGGAGGCAGCCTCGCCTCCAGACCCGCAATCCGCCCGTCCACCAGATTTCCCATCGCCTGCAGCATGTACTGCAGCATCTGCTGCAGGACGTCTTCGGAAACTCCGGTGACAATAGGGGCCGGCTGAGACGTAAACGGGGCCGGCTGGGACGCAGACGGGGCAGGCTGGGACGCAGACGGGGCCGCCCGGGACGCAGACGGGGGGGCCGGCCGCGACGTAGACGGGGCCGGCTGGGATGCAGACGGGGCCGGCCGGGACGCAGACGGGGCCGGCCGCGACGTAGACGGGGCCGGCTGGGACGCAGACGGGGCCGGCTGGGACGCTGACGCGGCCGGCTGGGACGCAGACGGGGCCGGCCCGGAAGCAGACGGGGCCGGTCGGGACGCAGACGGGGCCGGCTGGGACGTAGACGGAGCCGGGTTCTCTCGCTCAGGGCGCTCCGCCCTGAATTGGGCGAACTGGGCGCTCAGCTCCGCCACCTGCCCCGTCAGGTGATCGTTGGCCGACTGGAGGCGAGACACGTCCCCGATTAGGGTCTCTATGACCCCCGCCACTGAGGAAGAGGAGTCCTTAAGGGCCCTGACAAAGGGACCCTTAAGGTTTACGGACTTGGTGGCCACCTTGTTTATGATGGCCACTGCCGCGTGCGCCCTCTCCTGCAAAGAAGCCGGTGATTGGGGCACTGAATCCCCCTCCACCGGCTCCCTGATTGTTAGCAGGAGACCAGCGATCTCCTCTTCCGCCTGTAGTTCGCCGTCGGCTCTGGCCCGCCTATAGGATTCCGCCTTGCTAAAGACGGAACCTGACGGGGCTGACACCGGGGTACGCGAGCGCCCCCTATGGCTGCTTACCACCTTAGGAGGCAACATCTCCTGAGCGATGTCACTCTCGCAACCTTGGGGGCGTCCGCGCTTACGGCCGTCTGCCTCGGTGTCCATCGGTTCCGGTGCGTCCGGCGTCGCACCGGAACTACCACCCGCTACATTAGCGACGGACTTGGAACGCACTCGCTCCGACATTCTTCTGCTCCCAGAAGTCAGATTGACTTCTGAGAGCACCTGCGAGATAGGCATCCCGGGCAAAAACTCCTCATGGTTAGATGAGGTGTCGTCCACTTTCTTCTTCTTCTCCTTCCTCTTCTTTTCATCTGTTTTTAAATTTGAAATTTCCATTATAAATCCCACGAGGGGGGGAGAACTAGAGGTCAACCCGGGCAGAGATCCCCCAATACCCGGGCAAGCGTAAGTTTATGCCCAACCGAGGGGTCCGCAGGTGCCCCGGCTAGGAGTGCGCTTGCGACTGAACATCCCATCAGCCATGCATCCCATGGTCACGCACCAGAACGCGGGATTCGGGGTATTTTTTTTATAGAGGTTTTCTTCCTCACAGTCCGGGCGGCTACGCCAAGACCCTCGCCCCCAATTGGAGCCTCGAGACTACGACACTCCTTTCGGGATTACGATATGCCAACGGTGGCATCGAGATAAAATCTCTTAATGCCTGCTCGGTGGTAGTGTAAGTACACGCCGGGCCCGTCTTTGTTCCTCCGCTGTGGACAGCGGAGCAACACTGAGTGACCCTTGGAAGGGTCCCACAGTGTATCCTGTTTTGTCTGGAGTCTCCCCCTGGGCCAATCCGGCATGAGTGGCTCTACCGGCACAGCCCCAGAGATCATTGACCCGCGCAAGCCCCCCCACGGCGACAACGTAAGGATACAGTTGGGGGGGACCGATGTTTTTGCCAACATCAAGGTGGAAAGTTGATTTATTAGTAATATAGGTTAAAATTTTATGATAGAAAATAAAAAAATAACTGTTTGTGCTTGTGGATCTGTGGGAGAACAAAAGATGGTTAGGGCATCAATGAACAAGAAAAAACTATAAATGGATTTTATTTAAAGAAATGAATTTGTAAAGAATTCTGACAAGTGGGGTATGAACTAATGTCAAGAGATGGGCCAAATTAACGGATCGAGACATCTGTGGATTGAGAAGATCATAAAGAGGAATGATTAGTTTAGGGCAAGAGAAAAAGATATGGTCAAGGGTGCCTTCCTCGAGACCACACTCACATAGAGAGTGATCCCGAACTCGGAGTTTGGCAAGGAATACTGGGGTACAAATCCTAACCGTAAGCGAATTATAGTAGAGGTGGCTAACTTATTAATATGTTTTTGGTTGAAGAACCAGGGTCTAGATGGGATTGAGGGTTGTAGAGAGCCATAAAATTTACCCTTTGTCAATCGAGTGGTTTGCCATGTGTCATTCCAAGACTCATTTAGTGAAAATTTAGCCAAGGAACGCAGATCTTGAGAGAAGCAGAAGTTAAGAGTCGTGCATCCTGACTGTGCAGCAACTTTGGCACAGGAGTCCGCAGTTTCGTTGCCAGCTATACCAGAATGGCTGGGAATCCAAGCTAGTGCTACCTCAATACCAGACAAAAGACATTTTTGAAGAACCTCTTTAATTCTGAGGATTATAGGGAAATTGTTGTGTGCTTTGAATGGATTCTTTAAAAGATCCTTTAAGCAACTAAGGGAATCTGTAAAAATAATCGCCTTGTAAGTTTATGTGATTCGACATATGAGACTGCTTCCAACAAAGCAATGGATTCTCCTGTAAATATGGAGTTATAGGAAGAGGATTTGTGGTTCAAAATAATTTTGAATTTAGGGAGCCAGACTGCAGAACCAACACATGCATCCATAGATAATTTTGAGGCATCAGTATAGAGAGTAGTCCAATCAGACAAATCTCTCTCTATGACATGGCGGAATTTTTCGTTGGCTGTCGGAGAATGTTTAGTATTGCCAAAATAAAGAATAATTTTTGGTTGCATGATTAGAGAGTGGTAGTCTAAATCAAAGAGAGGATTTGAAGTAGATTGATAAATAGGAGGAGACAGATTTCTAATTTTTATAAGGGAATTTAGAAGCAATGGATGGGTCTTGTGTCTCCAATACATCGATGTAGTGACCAGAGTGGATAGTTGGAGTAATATGGGAAAAAGGGCATGGGAAATATTTTGGGCAGCGTTATAAAAGTACCTGTCAGCTAGGAGCTGGCGACGGAGCTGAATAGGGGGTTCTAAACATTCAACTTGGAGAGCATTTATCGGAGAGCATTTCATAGCTCCAGTTATAATCCGTAGGCATTTAGACTGGACTAGTTGCAGCTTGGATAGGGCAATTTTACTACATGGTTCAAGAAGGAAAGGACCATAATCAAAAAAAGGGATGGGAACCCCAACGAACCCCGGATAGGGAACGCATAACGTTCACACCCCTTTCGCTCTTTTTGATGACGTAGTTTAGATGATGAAGACCTGATAATTTCGAGTCAAGAGTGAAGCCTAGAAACTTTATGCTCTCTCTAATTGGGATTGTTTCTCCTGAAACAGAAATATCAGGTATATTGCGTTTGCGAGTGAAAAACACAGCACTGCACTTCAGAACAGAGAGAGAGAGAGATAGTGGTCTAAAAGCCAAATGTTTAGGTACTTAAGAGCAATGTTTAAGCGGGAAGAAGCTGTAGAGAAGGAGGGAGATGAATAATATAAAGCAACATCATCAGCGTATTGAAGCACTTTACAGAAGGAGTTATCGGACAGGTCTAGGTCGTAGGTATAATATTATATAGGATGGTGATAAGTACTGATCCTTGTGGAAGGACCTTCCATACGAGCCGAGGAGGTAGTAGGGAGCCTTGATGACGAATAGAAATAGAACGTTTCATGAACATATTGCAGATGAATTGAACCATCCTCGCTGGAATACTCAGCTGTAGCATTTTCTGCCTGAGAAGAGGAAGATGAACGTTGTCATAGGCTGCGGAGATATCGAGGAAGATACCAATAATATTTTCACTACGTGTAAATGCAAGGCGGACTTCCCAGGTTAAGATGCTAAGGCTGTCCGAAGTACCCATACCTTTTCTGAAGCCAAACTGGCTTTTGGCTAATATTTGTCTGTGTTCTATTATCCATTCAAGTCTGAATTAATTTAAGGTTTCCATGATTTTTGCCATGACTGAGGAAAGCGCAATAGGGCGATATGAAGAGGAATTTTTTGGATCTTTCCCAGGTTTCAGAATAGGAATGATGATTTGGGTCTTCCAAGAATCAGGTATTTCACCGGAGCTGTAAATGGCATTGAGGATGCTGAGGAAGAAAATATGGAAAGGAGTTGGAGGATTTACGAATAAAGGAGTATGGGATACTGCCAATACCAGGAGAGGAGTCATGGAGGTTGTCGAGAACAAATGATAGTTCAGAGATAGAAAAGGGTTTTTTCCATGGGATCTAGAGAGGAATCTGGAACAGGAGAGTAGGAGATAGGGAAGCAATCGTGATTAGGAGCATATGGAGGGGTTAGTTGACAAAGAAAGTCGTGAAGAAACGATTGTGGGTCATTACTAGAAATGTTTGTGTAATCAATACTTCTGCGGAATGACTTTATCTTTTTCCAGATAAGGGAAAGGCTTGAGCGAGGAGATAAAGACTAGATTTTTTAGAAGCGAGCAGTCTTTTTGTACCAGCAGCAATTTTTTTATAATTAAGGTAATCCGTCGTAGACAGAGATTTTGCAAATTTATTCTCAGCCTCTTTGCGCTTTCTAACACTAGCAGTGCATTCAGAATCCCACCAGGGGGGAGAATAATTCAATTTGGAGGAAAGTCGTTTTAGGGGTATTGCATAATCGGCAGCTGAGATAATGGCAGAGATAAATTGGTCGTAGAGAAGGAGGAAATTTGAGGAATTCGTTTGAGGAAGTAACGCTAAATTTGAATCCAACAATAGTGAAAATTACTCCAAATTGGCTTGGGAAACTCGATATTTAAGAAGGGGGTGTAGAGGTTGGGAAGAATATGAAGGAGAGTGGAAAAAAGAAATTAGGATAGGGGAGTGCTTCGCGAACAACTTCTCCGCAATTTATAGGCACAGAAATTCCGGAGACTAACTCATCTAGGGTCCAATCGGTAGGGATATCCCTAACAACCCCCATACGGAATACCTGAAATCGTGGAATATTTGCCGTATAGTTATTTTCTGTCAAAATTGAGGAATTCACAAAATTATTAGCTGAGGTACGAGAGTTAATTTCTACAGATATCTTGTTACGGCCCATATTTTAATAGTACCTTCTATTATGTCTGGTATTTTGTTTTTATATAAAAACTGGGCAAATTTAAGGGCTTTAAATGAGAGGCCAGAAGATGGGTCAGGTTCAAGTCTAGATACATATACAGTGTATGGACCTTTATCGGCTTCTGAATACTCAAGCCTGGAATCTGATACAAATCCCGGTTTTGAGTACATGGATTGTATAGATTCAGCTGGGGAACGGACTTTTTTACCATCAAAGTCAATAGGAAAGAGAGTGTCTGACTGCCGCTTCGTAGCTTTTAATGATTTATCGGGGGATAAACAACCGCCGCCATCAGGGGGCTTATCCATGGAAATGAGCGTGGTCAACAATATTTACTAACCTTGTTCTTTACTTATTGTAGTAGGAGGTCCACACAAACAGTTATATTTAGCTAAAATATGAAATTATAAGTAAAAATACAAAAGATAACCTATAAACTAACAACTCTCAACCGAGCCGTTAACTCTTACCTACGAAAATTCAACTTTAATGAAAGATTTTTGAGCTGTGTGGGGCGTGACAAAAAAATATCAGACATACCAACACTAATATAATAAAAACATAACCATCCTACTTGCGAAGGCGGATACAAATATTTTATTAATTTTGTTTAACATGTCTGATTTTTTCAATTACATAATGTTATGTCTATATGTGTTTTATGTGTTAGTATTATATGTAATAATTATTGCGTATAACAAAAGTTCAGGTAAAGTATTGTATCTGAGCTACTGAAACTTTTATTGATACCTACACAGTAGACACAAAATGCTTTATTATACAAACATAATTCTTTAATTGCAGAAATATGGGTGATTTGAGACCACTCTGGTGACCCAGTTGAAATAAACAAGCAGCAGCAACTTATTAAGCAGTAAGACTATTAAACAGGTAGTTTTAGTGGGAACTCGAACATCAACCAATAGTTGGATTTCGTCGCATCACTTGTTGAATAATAAATAAGGGTCGGTTTGGTTACCGTTACCCCAAAACTATCGTATCTTCCGAGACTCACCAACCACATTCGAATGTCGTAATAAACCTGAATAAAAAATTGAATAAAATTCCACTTTGCTATTATGTAATGGACAATACGAGTAACAATACAAAACAAATACTCGTAGAAGGACGTATGTGATGCTAGTGAGGTAATTTCATGTAATAAAGTGTTATGTGAATAACTAATTGGTAAATATTAGGTCTTCCGGTTAGTTTTGAGAGAACGTGTAAAGTAGCTGTCGCGACACGTCGGTACAAGTTACTTTGTTTTTTTTTTTATTATTTTTTTATGCGCCTACTGCGTCTACCGCCGCCCATGGACACCCGCAGCTCAAGAGTCACAAGTGCGTTGCCGGCCTTTTGGGTAGGAGTACGCTATTTTCTAGAAGGTCCCACCTTCTCCCTTCCTCTACAGGACTACACGTGCTGGCCTGAGGAGTCATCGTTTGAGCGTCGAAAATATACGTACCCGAACTAAACGGTTTGGCTCTTCTTTCCTGTGCCGATCGGTAAAAGCCTGGAATTCTCTACCAGCGCACGTGTTTCCTTCCCACTTTGATCCCGGGTCTTTCATGTTGCATTGACTAGACATGCAATGAGGATGGTGACCACCACTCTTTGACTCCACCTATTGCTTTCCATCAGGCAAAGTGGAGTCACTATGGTAGGCTAATATAAAAAAAAAAAAGGTTTGAAGGTCGTATCGGTTCGGAAATACGGCAGGCGACAATTTGTTCCATAGGCTGGTTGTGCTAGGCAAAAAGTTTCTGGAGAAGCGCTCAGTGGTGGAGTGCCAATCGTCCAGGTGGTGGGGATGGATATTTTGTCACGTAGGACGATGACGGAAACCTGCAGCCGGTATAAGTCCGAACAATTCCTCTGATATTCGATGCGGCGTGTTTTAGCTTGCACTTTAATTATTCGAAGTAACTCACTTGCAGTAAACGCACGTAAGTTTTTAGTGATTAAATATGTGTATAATTGTAATATTTTTATATGTATAATTTTTCGATTCAAGAAAAACAGCAGCAGAAGCTCACAGACTTATTGTAGAAACGTATTATGAATCTGCACCATCTGTAAAAAACATGTGAATACTGGTTTCCATTTAAAAGTTGTAATTTTGATTTAGGATAAAAAACGTAGTGGAAAACCAAAAAAGTTTGAAGAGTGAATTGCAGGCGTTATTGGACGAAAACCCTGCCCGCACACTACAAGAATCGGCTGAAGAAATTAAACGTAGGTAAATCAACAATTTCTCGATTGATCAAACGATCGAAACACGTAGTGGGTAAATTCAAAAACAAGGAAAATGGGTTCCACGTGTTTTATCAGAATTAGCGATGCAAAATCGAGTAACCATTTGTGGTTCACTACTGTCTCGTCACAAAAAGAAATCTTTTTTGTATCAAATTGTTACTATGATAATCTAAAACGTAGATGTAAACGATATGAAAGGTGTTATTTATTATGAATTGTTAAAACGAAATGAAAATATCACAACTGCGCGTTATCAACATCAATTAATCGAATTGAGTCACGCATTGAACCAAAAACGTCCAAAAATTGCCCATAGAAAACAAAAGGTCATTTTAGTGCATGACAATGCTCGCCCCCCACACATCGCAAAAGATGTAAGAGATACACTTTCAGATCTTCAGGGGGAAGTGTTACCGCATCCCACTGAGATTCCCACCAGATTGTGCTCCTTCTGATTACCACCTATTTCGATCTATGCACCACAGCCTTGCAGATCAGCACTTCAAATCTTACGAATGTATCAAAAAATGGATCGATGAATGGATCGCTTCAAAGATGATCAGTTTTTTTATGAACAAATGGATTCCCCATTTGTTGCCCGAAAAATGGCAAAAGGTTGTAGCTAGTAATGGAGCATATTTTGATTAAAATATAAATTATCTTTTTTATAATACAAGAGTATTTCATTTTTAATAAATGCCTCAAAACTAACCTGAAGACCTAATGTTAAATAATATAAACAAAGTTCAAAATGTTGATCTACATGGGTATCTGCCTATTAAAATAATGTTTATTCATCACAACATACACAGTGAATCTGCAACTTAGTATGTATAGCTAAACGTAAAAGTAATTAATGTTTAAATATTTAAATATGAAGTTTATATATAAATGGGTATTAGTGGGTAAAAACCCATTAATTCCATCTGGGTTAAAACTGGGTGATTTGGGTTTTAGCCCAGTTATTGCCCATAAACACCCTGTTTGGATTATTTAATATTGGAGAGTAAGTAGCAGAAAAAGTACAATAAGTACGATTAGAATAAAAACATATCGAAATTGTTGCTGCCAGACGTAGCTGGTTCAATGCTGATAGAACCCCTAAGTGTTGATTTAGTTTCCATATGAGTCATATGTATTGGAGGAGTATAAGGCACACAGATCTCGTTGACATCACGTATGTCTATCATAAACAAACTTGTATAATTTGCAAAAACAGATACATATATTAGGAGAGGCCAGCAGTGGTCAACGAAAGACCGATGACTTGTACAATAAATTTTCATATTGGTATACAGATTACGGTGGACCCTGCAGGACCGCTCCACATCAGAAGAAGTGCAAGGTGCTGTTAGAATTCCAGAAATTCCAAATCGGTCTAGTTGATGCTACAATATATATACATATATAACTTATAAGGCACATATACATACATATCCACCTACTATGCCCAACGTCGGCCGCCTTATTTTAAATTTAACCTATATTAGTTCATAATAAGGTAGTATAATATTTACCTAATGGTTTGGTGACAGTGTTTGAATAGTAACAGTAAATAAATATAAAATATAAATTAAAAAAGGAATACTTTTATTATTACTTTTTTAAATCAGAGACCATTAACACAAGGTCAAGGTGAATAGCTCTCGGCCTGACACTAAAAGATATACCTTCAGTTAAAATATAACTTTAATTTTCTACATAGTCTCAGCAGTAGTTCTCTGTTTAC
The DNA here is from genome assembly GCA_947561695.1 of Tyria jacobaeae. NCBI lineage: Eukaryota > Metazoa > Arthropoda > Insecta > Lepidoptera > Erebidae > Tyria > Tyria jacobaeae. The sequence goes on from OX387217.1 coordinate 12,320,726, forward strand.
TTTATGGCTCTGACTCCAACGATTCTTCAACATTAGTATTCTATTCTTAGTGAGAAGGTAGATAGAAGGTCTACCTACCCACCTAGTCATGCCAATTCTTGGGCGGTTTGGGTCAGGATACGGTACGGTGACAGTAGTTAATGTATTATCAAGCCAATTCAAATTCTAGAAAATTGTTCGTCAGGGACGCGTGATCTCTTCTATCCTATTCAATATCTACCGAAAATACAGTGAATTTGAAGGGAACAGCGTTTGAGCTGTGGTGCACCGTATGTTACATATACCATGGACAGTTTCAGCATTAATTCATCTATCTTAAAACAACTAAATGTAGAAAAGACACAGTTCCTTTTCAGCCTCTTGTACTTTGCCCACATGCGTCGTACGCTGAGATGCCACTAGCCTAGAACGCCTAATAATAATGGGGAAAATTAGCAACCGATTGAGCCAGTTGATTGACAAACTCAGTCAAAGGAATCACGATCTTCTTTGCTTCTGCAGTGAGGCAGCGACTAAGAAGAGAGATTGTATTCCAGTAGGGAGAGTTCCAGGCTGTAAAAACTCCATGTTCTGCCTTCTAAACTTTCTTGGCCGAGCTAGATCTTTTAAGATACATTTTTTTTCCTCGAGTTGGGAGCAGGTGGCCCGGATGGCCGAACAAATTATTAATGACTAGCGGCCCGTCCCAGCTTCGCACGGGCATTAAACATTACATTTAGATTTGTTAATTTTAACACATTCATAATAATAATAATAATATGACACATATTCATCCCTTTTTGCGTCGAGCTCCTAAAAAAGAGTAAATAAAAAAAAAAATAAGAATAATTAAATTCAGATATTATTTAATGATTTTTTTGTATTTATGTGTTTTTTTTTGTATATTTTTGGGGTTTTTTTTCTTTTTTTTGATATATTTTTTTAATTTTTTGTTTTTTTTTTTTTTCAATTATTGAGGTCATAACCCTAAAAGAAAATACATTTATTTTGTTAGAGCTTCTCTGTAAACAATATTTGATGTTGTTTTATTTTGTGGCAGCAAAATAAATTGATTTTCAGGGGCTCCGACTCGCGATAGACCAACATACAGTTGACCATGAGTAAAACATTTCTTTCGCAGATCGATCCCTACTAATTCGAAGGTTTGGCCTTGGGACTTGTTAATTGTTAATGCGAAAGATGTTTTTACCGGAAATTGAAGCCGTTTAAATGGGATTGGCAGATCAGTTGGGATCATCGGTATCCTCGGTATATGAGCTAGTTGACCACCTGCTGGGCCAGTGATAATAGTTGCTACTATTAAATTGTCCTTTAACTCCTTAATAAGCAGCCTCGTCCCATTACACATGCTCGGAGGGTTTAAATTTCTTAAAAGCATGATTGGGATTCCGATTTTTAACGTCAATTCATGGGGTGGCAGTCCAGAAGGGTTCAACGAATTTAAAAATTCCTGTGGATAATGGACTGCATCTTCAATATTCGTTACAGTGTCGATCGATTTGTATGTTTTTGTTTGGCCGGGGACTTTTTGAACAATCAGATTGTTTATTTCATTGACAGTATCATTCTTAGGTGATACTATAGCCCGAGAACACAGCCAATGGAAGTCTCTTTCGTGCAAATTCTCGATATTAGGGTATACAGAATCTATTAAATTTTCCAAATTATGGAGTATTTGGCCTAGAGACTCATCCAGAAGAATGTCACAATGACCGCTTAAATTTGGAGTTGGAAAAATTCCTTCCCCAAGTTTTAGCAGTTGCTGTGGGAAATCGCTATCAGTGATTCCATGAAGATGAGCTCTCATATTTGTCCTTAATTTTAATGTTTCAATCGTAGTCCATAAGGGAGACGATTTCAAGCATGCCTTGATGATATCTGCTCGCGTGCCTCTGTTAATAACGGGGAGAGTCTGTCGAAAATCTCCAGCAAATACAAAAGTAATCCCGCCCATGACTGCAGAGGAGTTCCTTAGATCCTGTAAGGTTCTGTTCACGGCCTCTATATGTGCTCTATGGCTCATCGTGCATTCGTCCCACATAATCAATGAGGCGTCTTGTAGTAATTTACCAATAGGTCCATTTTTGCGGATGGAACATGTAGATTGTTGTTCAAGATTGACGGATAGTGGAAGTTTAAAAGTAGAATGAGCAGTTTTGCCATCCTTCAAGAGAGTTGCAGCAATTCCTGAGGAAGCAACTGCTATTGCTATCTTCCCTGATTGTCTTATCTTAGCAAGTATCAAATTTGCAAGAAACGTCTTTCCCGTTCCACCAGGTGCATCCAAAAAGAAAACTTTTCTTTTGTCATGAATGACGCTATCGACTATAGTTTCAAAAGCATGTCTTTGATCTGGGACTAACTTTGGCAGGTTTTCATTGACAAAAGCGGTCAAATTATTTGTATCATAGCGATGAGTCATAGTCTCTGCTGCATTGCTTTCTGTACGAACTGATGATGGTAATCCGAAATCACTTAGGCTTTTGTCATTTAATTGCAACAGTTTATTTTCTATTTGTATCAAACCTTCGTTATAAATGTCCTCATTGTATGGTAAGGTGATGTCTTGATTTTGCTGTCTGATTCTGTATCTAATATCTTCACATAAATCGTCTTTGAAAATGTTCCATAATTTTAATAGTTCCGATGGCTGACAAAATAAAAGTATGACCACAAACAATTCTCTCAATTGTAATGGACATTGAGAAAGCGAAGCTTCTCTGAGAGTATTTTCCCAATGGTCATCGTTTTCTAGCAAACCTCTAGCACGGCAAGCAGCTTGATACGTTTCTTTCAGAACTCCGTCAACGGTTTTCAAGTACTGGAATGAAGTTGGACCGCGTACGTGGTGCAGCAACATCCTAAGATAGAAACACTCGGATTGAGAAGGATGGACACCGTAGACTCTACCTAAAGCGGAATCTTTTTTTATGCCTGGATAGCCAACTACATTCTCACCACGCTTCCTTCTGGTGAACTTATTATTGGCCCATGTGTAGTATTGCGGGACTTCGTGGTAAAGAAGTGTTTTTGCGAATTCATCTTCATTACAGAGCTCAAAAAAAGCCAGCAATGTTGTTTTACGTGGATTTTGGGCCACTTGTACAGCCGTTTCTGTGGTAAAATACACCCTTTGGCCATTTTCTAAGTGGACAGCTAACTGCAAAACTGTAGGATGCCGCTCATGGATCGGGAATTCGAATATTCGCCAAGCAGCTTCGGAAGTACTTATGTAACGGCCATTTACGTAGTTTTCCACTTCATCATTTGGGTTTCTGACGCCAAATGTAGCTTGGTCCGATCCTTTATTTATGTATTTACAAATGTATTTGATGGCTTGAACTGAGTGACAGTACTCTACATTTATGTGAGCATTAAACGTCCTGCACAAAAGTGGAGAATATGGGACAATCCAACTATTATCTATAGTGAAATTTCTGCCTCTGATATTTAGCGAAGCGCTCAGTCCTCCATTTGCGGCATCACGACGACGATAAACTGGATATCCGTCCTCTCCAGTCTGAGTTTCGTTGACTAAACGTCGTGGGTATTTTTTTGTGCAAATACCGTTTTTCATACATGGTGCTGATAAGTTATGTTCTCCGCATGGTCCGTGCACCATATTTTTTGTTACGATATCGTACAATATCGGATCGTTTTGTTGGTTGGGCAGTTCCGCAACTATGACGCTATCAATTTCGTCTGGTTGGATTTTTGTTTCTAGCCAAAACAGCAAATGACAGTGTGGTAAACCTCGCTTCTGCCATTCTACACTTGCCATGTAACATTTCACTTTGCCGAATATTTCATTTTTAACGAATAAATTTAAGAATTTCTTCATTTTCAAATGAAACACCCTTGAAATGATGTCATGACGATCGAAAGATCGCTGATCAGGTAGTAGTTCCGCTTTAATTTCAGGCCATTCGGGGTTGCACGTAAATGTGACAAATAAGTCTGGTCTCCCGTAATTTCGGACATAAGTCATCGCGTCTTGGGTTTTTTCATGCAGGTAACGCGGAGAACCTGTAAATGAAGATGGCAAGATTACGCGTTGACCGATATTTGATGGGTCAACATTTCCGTCTTGATTTAAAGCATCTCTGAGATGAATGTATTCTTCAGCCCTTAGTCTCTGTTGGTTACGACATATGTAATTCAATCGTTCCGATATCATTTTTGCCATCATATCGACAATATATTGACTAAATAAGTCCCTGTAATAATGTAATGCATTAAAACAGTTAGCTCTAACCATCAACCTAAATGCATAAAATTGCATGCACGTCACAGTTTTGTTACGCGCTGTACCTTCCTGCGGAATGGTTAAATAATAACCGTCTTCTCCTTTCACGAACATTAAGGGATACTGTAGTGGATCATACGATCGGTGTAACTCAGAGACCCTTTTAAGTTGGCCGTCTCTTCCGTGGAGCACTATATCTCTGGGGCCTTTTTCTTCGTCAACCAAGAGAACGGCTACCTCGTTTACAGCTGGAGCATTGTATCTACCCGGGTGTGCTGTCTGTGGTGGGCGGTCGGAATGAATAATTAATTTTAAATTATCCGAAGAATTGCGTTCTATGTTTTGTTTAAAGCTTCGTATATATACATTGTGGCTATTCAGTGCGGTCTGTAGTTCGTTAATTAAATCTATTTTCAGCGTTGGAGCTATGTTTGACCTCAATGATAGCTGATCTGCGTCTGAAATGAAATATACCTGCAAGTATTGTGGATTTTGGCCTGGTGGTGGTAAAAGGCTACCAATAAGATGATATACCTGTCCCTCTATTTTAAAAGTTGGCATAAAATTACCCTCTCTTATTTCTTTGGCGCCAAACGAAGTCATTTGAAATAGGCTATTGTACTTACGGATGTTGGTTATGAAATGTCTAGATAGCGAATGATTATTTGTCAAAAGATTTTTTATTGGCTGTGGTGGTTCCTGAATACTGGGGAGACTAACTTTTCCAGAAGCACAGCACATGACATTAGTTTCACCGACCCATTTTTTGGCTGAACACTTAGGGCAGATCTTATTCATGTCGCCGATTTGGACGGAAGACTGTTGAGCATAATCAATCTGTGGATCGTATCTAAAAGCCGATCTTTTACTGTGGGCTAAAACTTGATTGCGACTTCTCGCTCTTGACGTCTGTTGTCGTTCTCTCTGATCTTGAAGGCGTTGGAAACGCTCAGAGCTTGATTCCCTAGTGCGAGATTGAATATTTCTGATATTTTGCTCTTCAAGCCGCTGCAAACGCTGAGTACTTGACTCTCGCGCATGCACATGAGAGGTTCTTAGATTTTGTTCAGTAAGGCGCTGCGAACGCTCAAGACTGGACTCTCGCGCGCGTACCTGAGAGGTTCTCAAATTTTGTTGAGCTAGACGCTGTAAACGCTCAAGACTCGATTCTCGCGCGCGTGCTTGAGAGGTTCTCAAATTTTGATCAGCTAGTCGCTCTGAACGCTCAAGACTGGACTCTCGCGCGCGGACTCGAGAAGTCCTCACATTTTGTTCAGCGAGCCGTTGAGAACGCTGCAAACTGGATTCTCGCGCGCGTATTTGAGCGGTTCTCATATTTTGTTCAGCGAGCCGTTGCGAACGCTCGGTACTCGACTCTCTAGCACGCGATTGTGCCACATATTGTCTATGAATTGAAAGACGATTTTCAGTTTCTGATGAAGATTCTTCATTTCGACGTATTTTTGATGCCCTGGCCTGGGAACTATTTCTAGAAAGTTGAGATCTTGATCTTTTAGGCATTTCAAAATGACAAAAGAAAAAATGCCTTTGAACTAAATTAGCATAACTGTAAGCTATATATGCTACTATATTACAACGTACACAACTACCTACTATTTATTAAAATTAAATTGAAAATCATGAAAAATATTCAATTAATTTATTAGGTTAATAACTAAGTGAACAATATTTTATATAAATGGGTTTAGTTCTGAAAAGAACTTTTTAAATCGGTTTAGTTACTTACTAAACGAATTATTATCAAGCGTAAATTCCGCACACGTCCATCACGTAGGGAGCCGACCGCGCGAGTAAGCCGCGCGGCAAGTTTATTTCGTGATCTTAACCCCCCTCCCGTACCCCTGCCCGAGTGACGCCTACAACGCATAGCTAGCCGAATACAGTTTATTTTTTAATTTTTTTTTAACTCGTGATATCTTTTGAATGGATTGTCAGAATCGAATAATTCAAAAAGTAATATAAAGATATTGAAGCAGTCTTAAATAATACATCATTTATTTTGATAAGGGTTAATACCAAGGTACAAATAAAGAGCTTTTTGTAGCGGTGGTATTTTAATTTCTTTTTTTCAATAAAAAAACGCTTATTGTGACATGACTGTAATAGTTAGAGATATGCTGCCGCTGATTTTTTGTAGATAATGGTGTGTTCTAAAAAAATGTAGTATATCATTTTGTTCTATCATCAATAGTTTTCGCAGCGCACGCGATGTAAGGTAGTTTTTTGATATTTTTTTCACACCTTGGATTACGTTATCGTAATTTTAGTAAGGATGCCTATTTTTTTTGAAAATGAAATATAGCCTATGTCACTCAGAAATGATGTAGCTTTCCAACAGTGAAAGAATTTTTCAAATCTGCCAAGTAGTTTCGGAGCCTATTCAATTCATACAAACAAACAAACAAACAAAAAATCAAACCTTTCCTCTTTATAATATTTGTATAGATATTGCGCTCTTTGTGAGCAAGAATGTCGTCCTGGTGGGATGAATTTAGTTTTTCAAGTCAGACAAGATTTTTGGCATCCAAGCCAAGAATCAATTAACTATATTACTTCATTTAATTCAAGCTAATCAATAAACAGGATCCTTATCCCGTTCCCGCCCTAGTAACAAAAGATGCAACATCAGGAACCGACAATGGTTTAAGATTACCCAGACGATTAAAATAATATCAACTGTATATTATGGTTGATTAAATAATCAATTTTGTTACTATAAAGTATAAACGGTTGAGAGTGCTATATTATATCTGCTCGAAGCCTTCCTAGAAGAAGATTGACAGGTAAAAGGCAGTAAAAAAGACGACTTTGTAACGTAAGGTAAATTTGAACTTAAATTTAAAAAAAAGGTAATAAAAATAAAAAGATTAAAGTATTTACATTACATTAAATGAAAAGTAGTTAATACAAAAGTCACCTAAAGTATCACAAGTACGTTTAAAACCCAAAAATATCTTAAATACAATAAATAAAGTGTGAAAATTTTTTTGAGATAACCAATATTTAGCACTTAAACCTACTCGCATCTTTATGAATCCACTTAAGCTCAAAAATGTTTAAGATTTAGTTCTCACCCACCTTAAACACCCAATGGGTGGAATGAAATAGATAACTTTTATCCCGGGTGATCACCCATCTATAAGTGTAGATACATTTATTAGATATGTAAATACATATATTAGAGCTGAATGGCAAAGTCAGGAACTGGAAAATCGGTAAAAACTCACGTTGATCAAGTGGTTAGTGACCCTGACTGCTGAACCGGAGGTTGTGGGTTCGATTCCCACACGTGACAAAAATTTGTTACCCACAAATAGTTGTTACCTTTTTTTTATTCTTCCTAATGTATAATGGGAGTTGTCTTTTTAAATAAGAATAAAAACAAAAAGTTTAGCTAATTCAAGCCAAAATCAAAAATACTATGTTATTATTATAATATTAATATAAATAATACTATGTAAAAGACAAACAATATGTTTTAACTTACTTTATACACAACAATATCATGAATAAGGTATAGTTATAAGATTTGGACGCCGATAACAATGGACTCTTAATTAATTATGTAATACATCGGAAACTTAAATGCCTTCCTATAGCAAGCATATTTCCTTATTAGCGACTAGAAATAAACCAATAGATTTACTTTTGGGTACTCGAACCTCATAAATCAAAATATTTTTTTTATCGTAGAAAGTTATTATTTCACAATATCGTTTCCGATAAACTACGTTCAATAGAACGTCTCCCATAGATCGTGACCTGTTACCTACATATAAATTGAATAAGTTCATGATTAGTTCATTACGCTACGCACTGGTCGTTCCTACGTTATTCATTATATCAGTTATTGTGAAATAACTCTAAGAAAGCTGAAAAGCATTGAACTCTGACGCGTCCTGTATTTACTCGTGGAGTAGTGGTTTAATATTAATAACCTTCATACAAGAGGTTTCTGCAACAGCTAGTTCCTACCGCGTCTACAGCTTTTATGATGATGTTTACCGCCGACTCCTGTAATCCCGTCGTCGCTAGGACGCTTCACTAAAGAACGCAAACTTTAAGAAAGCTCTGAATATTATTTTCTAGAGTAACTACTACGAGTACTTCTAAAGCTATCTATTTTTATTTACGACGAGGAGTGTTCAATCAAATTGAGTAATTTATTGCCTAACCATTCCTTTAAGGGCATGTAATTAATTTTAACAACTCTTACTTCTTGTATCCTATAAAGCAGACCTGAAAAGATTGGCGATGTAGATTTATGTTTGGTTTAAGCCAAAAAATATATCGTTTGTTGTGTAAAACTATTCTAATTGTAATGAGATATTTGATTTAAATACTTATTAAATTTATGCTTAATAACTGGAACAAATAAAAGGGCGCTAGACGACGAGTGATTTCATTCCTGTGAGTGGCTAATAACTGTAATCTAAGCTCATGTCACTTACATTGAACATTAAATTCGTGGCCATTGGCCAGTAATAAAACGAGAGAATATTCATTATTTTCTGTTTCTGATTCCGACAATGCTTTAAGCCATATTAAACTCTTCTAATAAACGATATCAAAAGCTAAGTGAACAGGAAATGACACTCGTTAAAAAAAATACCAATAAAATAATAGCGGATCTCTATATATTAATAATATTTTAGAAGCGGATATCCGTACATTTTTCATGAATGGATTTTTATTTTTGTTTGCAACTCTTTCGCGGAAAAGCGGCTGAACGAATTTGGATGAAATTGGCACTCAGATGCTCTATGCACACAGACGGAGCCACGGAAAAAAGTTATATAATCGTCTCATTTGTAGTAATCTCTGAGTGAACGCACTCTTTATACTAAAGTTTCTCGTTGGCTCTGATGTCACAGAGAAGATATTTTATTATAGTAGAGCATTCTAATAGCATGTGTGTGAACTAAAACAATGGTTGACTGTATGTTTTTGTGTGCGCTGTAGTGATATGTTGTAGTGTGATATGTAATTTACATAGACCAATATCTCATCTTATGACATTTGAAGGTTTATATAAAAGTAGCAAACATTCCTTAACTACACTTTTGTAGTCCTTAGGAAATTTAGTCAACGACTTTATCAATCGATTTATTTTCAACCAACTTCAAAAAGGAGGAGGTTCTCAATCCGAAGGTTTTTTTTTTTGTTAACTGATAATTTTCGATGTTGATGTTTTTTTATTATTCGAAAGCTGGTGCTTCCCGTGTGGTCCCATTTCAATTTGGTCCAGTTCTGACAATGGCATCCATGAGAAAACCATATGAGTCTTAAATTTGCATTAAGCATGTGAGCGACAAATGGACGAATAACTCAATATCACGCCAACCGCTTTCGATTTTTCTTTTTTTATTGGAAAGGATGTACTTCGGTTAGATGAGTTTGGTCCATTTGTGACAATGGCATCTATGATAAAACAGAGTCGTCGACTTTTTGACGTGAATTATTTATTTTACTATAATAGCTTCAAGGTGGTTTCCTCTAATTACGGTAATAGATGTGAAGCGGCAAGACTACAGACGCAATATTATATAAGGATGTACATATCACCGACGTACTTACGAGGCGTGCCCGTGAATGCATTTCTATTCTAACAGCTTGTGCCTAGATCCTTCAAAGACTCAAGTCTTCCACTCTTATTGTACGCTTTGCCATTAGGCCCGATGTTAGTCTCGCAGAATTTAAAAAAACAAAGCTGGTACAGCATTAATTTTAAAATCAGTTACGGTACTAACAAAACTAAATTGCCAACATTTTTGTTTTATTCTAACCTTTTTATAGTAGTTTCACACAATTAAAATAATACTCCCAATTAATATTTTAGTTTATTTCACATTCAAATAACAGGCGTTAAGTTAACAAACTGCCTCAGAATTAACGAGCTTATGGGGTCTGACGTTAATTCGTCACTGAATATTTTAGATCCACTTTAACTTGACAAAGTTCATTAAAGTCTTTGATTGAGTCTCCACAGCCAGTTGAGCTCAGGAATTCTGGCTAATAATGACTGTGGTTAAATACATGTGACACTGTTCTTTACCAGGTAACATGATTTATAAACTACTAATACGTCTGTAGGGTTAGAATATTAAATACAGAAGGGTAACTTGTCACGGTTATACTAAGGTATTCTAGGTGTAGGATTATGTTATGACACAAATTAAGACTAAAATTACATACAAGTAAAATTATTTATATGAAACACGACTACATTACACTGATATCTTATGTCATTCTCTTTATTAGGATGATTCAAAAAACACATAACTTGTCGAAATCTCATAGGCTCATAGGCGTGAGAAAGAAACACATTACATCCTTGCGTAGTCGGGTAAAAATGTAAAGCACCATATTCCAACGGCAGAGACAAATAAAATAGGATACGATATTTTCCTCACCTTCTTTTGAAAAGTTAATATGTTTTCTTTCCTAACTACCAATATTACGTGACAGAGCAATAAATTATCGTCGGTACGTGCGTGTCCTTCTCTTTGGTAGTAGGAATAATAATAATTTGTATTAAAAAAACTTTTCCTTCTAAATGTTTCAAATCATCATCATATTCATAATCAGCCAATCGCGATTCTCTGCTGGCCGAAATATATTTACAGCAAATGCGTTTTTTTTTTATTATCTTTGTTGTATGTTTTCTAGCAGTATGTAGATAAACTAGCACATTTGTTTGCAGAATCCTCGCTTAAAATGGTCACTGGCTATTGTTACCAATACACGATTGCATCACTTTTTTATGGGATAGGAGAAAACGAGCAGACGGGTCACCTGATGGTAAGAGACTGTGGCCACTAATGGTTACCTGCAACTCAAGAGTTGCAAGTGCAACTTTTAGGGATAAACTGATATGTGAAAAAAAAAAATTGGAAGCGATTGCAATTCATTACGATAAGGAATGTATAAAAAACTTGTTTCTTATATTGTATTTAGAAAACGTTTAGGAAATGCAACACTATATTATTTTACTGTTCTTGCTAATTTTAATAGTTATTTATGTTATTTGCCAAGGATATACATGTTTTTATTCTGGTTCTTTAGAATCTCCACCCCTCAATCTTTGGTGGTTTGAGGGTACATCATTACAGAAATTTTTACAAAAGTATGACATAAAATGGGTAAAATGGTATGACATAAATTACAGAAATTTTTACAAAAGTATGACATAAATCATGACATAAAAGGGGTACATTTAGCATTTACTAAATTGGTTTTTGTTATATAGGTATATACATAAGTATAGCACTATAACATTACATTGTAGGGTAAATAAAATCTAATCTCAAAAAAAATCTGACTCTCTTAACCATCGCCTATGGGAGGAATACTGGAATATAGCAAAGAAATGCACAAAGGTAAAATAGAAGAGAAATTAGTAATAAGAATATTACTAATTTTAGATATTTACTTGTACCTTCTACAAAAAGCAAAAAACAATAGTTTTATATACTTTCGGATATATTATATTTTTAGTAAGGCGTATGGTGCCCGCTGTTGTGACGTCACTTCCAAAGGTCCCTAAGAGAGTGCAGGCCTGGCCTGCCTGGATTTGAAAAATTTAGATTGCCATAATATCCAAACTACTTGCTTGATTTGAATGAAACAAAAAGCAAATAAACACATAACACATAATTGTATTTGTTATGGGTTTCAAGAAATATCTGATAAGTATTGGTTACTTCATTGAGTACATTTGTTGAGTGCTAAGCTCCATTACTGCACCTCCTGCAATATCCACAGCAAAGTAGTACAAAAAAGATCAAAGAACAACAGTAGGAATCGTCCACCACCCAAGAGCACCTAACCCAGGGAAATCCAGACTAAGAGACATCCAGCATCCACAGAATGTCCAAAGGAAGTGAGTGATCAACATCACATTTCTTTTTCTTTTTTGTTTTTTTATTTATAGGGTTAACAACAGTCCTTAAGTATTAATATTACAAATTAAATGTCTATCAAATGTATAAATTTAAATAATTAGAAACCAATTAATGTTAACCACATAAATACAATTTTGATATTATTAATATTATTATAAAAAAGTCCAGATCCTGTTACAGCAGAAATGTGTGCTAACGTGAATGTGTGCATGTGTAGGTGTGCGTGCATTTGTGTGCATGAGTGTATGAGTATGAGTGTGTACTTGTGTGCGCGTGGGTGTGTGTGCGTGCGTGTGTGCGCGCACGCGTGTGTGTGTGTGTATGTGGGTGTGTGTTTGATGTGTGTGGGTGTGTGTTTGATGTGTGTGGGTGTGTGAGTGTGGGTGTGGGTGTGTGTGTGGGTGTGTGTGTGTGTGTGTGGGTGTGTGTGTTTGCATGTGTGTGAGCGTGTGTGCATGAATCAGAAATAGCAATATAAAAGAAAATAAAATATATATGTATATATTATAGCGTGGTCATTATGTGTCTAACTCAATTTTACTATTTGAGAATAAATCTATTTCTTTGAATTTGGTATTATAGGTTGACACTATTCTGGAGAAAACAGATTCTTGGCATAGTAAGTGGAATGCAAGGGCTTAACAAAGAGCTTAGTATGTCTTGTTTGTCTTCAACATACATTAAAGTAGATATTTTTAAGTAATTAAGGACAATCAAGTTGATTTTGTACAATATTGTACAGAAAACATACATCTAGCATTTGCCGGGGCTCTTCTAATGTCAAAAGCTTATGTATTCAACCACTGTCCAGCTAAGAAGAGTGGCTTGGTTGAGTTTTGAAATTAAGACGCTTAATGATTTTTTTTTTGTATTGGTTTTATGTGATTAATGTTTACTTTACAACAAGGATTCCATATGGGCACCCATATTTATTTTGTTATTATGATATATATAGAATTATGGTAAGCACACTTTAAGTATAAAAAAACATTAAGTAAAGGCAGCTTGGAGGCACTAAGAGTTGGCTCTGAATAAAAGGGAAAATTAAATGATGTGTTCACAAGGACTGGAAAGCATGACTAAGATAAAAGACTGACCAGCACTCTTTTGTGAAAAGTGACCATAAAACCACACTTGGGTGAGAGCTATGGCAGAAGAAACATTGTAGTAAAAGAGAAAAGAAATAGACTAGAAATGCATTCCGATAAGTATGTGTAGCTAATATAAGATTGACTGATAGAATGAGCAACATTGAGTGTTGTCTGGAAGACATTGCTCGTAGTGATAAGCCTGAACATTGTTCTTACCACCTCTTATCACCTGCTTCTAATTATTTGTGTGATTTTTGGAATCTAATGAAGTAAGGAATTTGTATGGGATATGGTATGTTTTAAGAATCAAAAGGGCAAATGTGTAGAGGAATTTATAAGGCTAATTTGTGTAGGCGAGTTGGTGTGGGTAGGCCCTGAAAGAGTTTAAATATATATAAAAGAAGGTCTGTTAACAGCACCTGTAAGCCACAAGCATGTATGAAACATGCAATCAATGGGGATTGTAGCAAATGGCATTCAACCGTCTCACCTGACAACACAGGTATTAAATTGATAACATTGCCCTTGATAACCATATTACATAAGGTTTGACAATTTCTTTTATAATATAGGACAGACGGGTCACCTGATGGTAAGTCACAATCACCATCCATAGACCACTCAATCCATACACCATTGTTGGGAGACCCAACTGTGAAACCTCAAAAATTCTGGGGAAATGCAATGCAAGCCTAACATTTGCAAACTATGTTTTATTCTACTGATAATAACTAAAATAAACAAAGTTTTCTTATATGTAATTACAGACTAGACATTAATTTATTTAATTTTCATTAAAGAAATATAGCTGTTATGATAGTTAATTCTTAATTTTTTGAATCTGTAATCAAGGGAGATCAAGAGAATGCAATCTTTAATCTTTATTAATGTTATTATATGGATATCTATCTCTTAGCAACAAAACCTAGAGCTAGCTACTAATTACATTAAACTAAAAGAAAGTTCCAAAACTATATTAGTAGTGTTATTAGTTTAGATTACAAAAAAAAGACAACTCTGGCATAAGAATTATTACTATCTCATGTGGGATTTACAACCATTCAAAAAACGGACACAAAGACCACCAGACTCGGGACATCTATTTGTGGATCACACAATTTTTTTGTCCCATGTGGGAATCGATCCCGACCTCCGGTTCAGCAGTCAGGGTCACTCACCACTAGACCAAGAGGTTCGTCAATTTTTTTATTATACATAAGAGAAAAACATTGAAGTTATTATGAACAGAACAAAGTGGTAAACACATATTTTGCGGTTGCATACAATTATAATAAAATACTTCAAAAGTAAGAATAAAGTTAAAATAAACTTACTTGTACTGTTTATTGATGAGACTGGATAAAAAATGATTATTAATAAGAGGAAACTTCCACAGTACTGTTTGCTACTCATCTTGAACCACCGCTCTAATTCTTCCATGACACGTTAAGTTTTCTTGTACATAATCTAGTTCGCACTTACTGTTTACATTGTTTCACACACTTTATGAACTCCATTACATTCCAACAAAAAATGCATACAACCCGTCATATTTTAATACTGTTGCTAGGATTTAGCTACCACAACATTCGTTAAACACCTGTGGAATTCGCCTTGCAACTATGGACAAGGTAGGGATTACTCACTAAGTTCACTCAACTTTGTATATATAAATATTGCACTTATTTTACATAATTATGATGTTTTTATAAAACATTTGTAAATTATTAGTAGTCTGAAATATTTCTTATCAATATAATTCAATTTTAGAAAGTTATTATGAACTTCGAAAGTTTTATAAAGTTCGTTGCACAATCGAGTGAAGGACGCGACAACTTCTCAATAGACGAAACGCGTTCTAATCTAAACAGCAAAAACTACGGTTTCGTAGTGTTGCTAACATCAAACACATGTAAAGCAAACTGGTAGAATTTTGCACACCAAGACCTAATAATCTGTATTAATCTTAGAATACTAAGAAACAATAAAAAAAATCATATTATATTGTTCAGTTACTTAGACGATATATACTTAGAAATGAAGTGAATAAAATTTAAAAGTTCAGTTTTTGTAAGTTAACACAGGTTAATAATATCTATCATATCCTACATTTATTTGCCTTTTACCTCTCTTTTATTTGCATATTTTACTGTCGATTAATTCTGTCGTAAGTTGTCTGTTAAGCATAAATAATAATTTTGATAAAAGCATGTAAGACACATTTTTAAGCTCTGGGAATATAGGAAAATTAGACGAAAATAATAAAGCAATATTTTTATTCTTTATCAATGTATTTGTAGTGTTCAAATTATAATTTCGTTGTTATCAATTATGTTTGTAAGTCAAACCCGTGTTGAGACGTTGTCTTCAAGGAGCAAGACCCCTTCCATCAATTTAACTATTTTCCCATGATAGCTTATGTCAAACGCTGTGTGATTAAATAATGATGCATCACTTTATATTTTTGAGGGCTGGCGTACTTTTTAAGACGTAAAGTGGAGCGTTCAGTAGACTCTTGTCCATAATGAATGAAATGAAGAAACCGAATTTTCAAAGAAGAAATAGAAAAAAGCCAAAAATACAGGATAACGTTCCAAGCACAGTGTTTTTTTGGAGCCGTGAGCATTTTCGGCTCCTATCTTTAACAGACTTATAACGTCTGAATAATATTGAAAATGGTTTGATCAGATACACCAACTGTTTTCGCAAGTTAGTACGTCCTCACCTAAGCATCTTCCATTATATATGTTTTCACTTCACTTAACAAGTTCTGGAGGTGTCACTTTGGTAGACCTCCTCGCCATTGCTTTACTTGAAGTGGCTCACCACCTTGATTAAACAAAACTAAGTTACTTATCGTTTATCTAAAAAGAATATTTGCAAGGGAGTGAAAGCATCGAAAGAAGAGTCCAAAAGAAAAATTAGTGAATGGTACCCTACACTCCTTTGTGATAGGTCAGCACGCACGTGCCATTAAAAGCACGTCTGGCTCGCTTGGAAAGCGCTGTGAAAAAGCGTTCACTGAGAAGCATGTGTAATGTTACATTGATTGAAAAAGTAAGAAATGATGTAGTTCATAACGGTACAGGTAGAAAGAAGATTCTAGTAATAAGAATCGAGAAAAGATTAGTGCTTTGGTTTGGGCACTTTAAAGGGGAGCGAATATGCAAAGAAATTTATAAGTCACCAGTAAGTGGGTGAGTCGGTGTGGGTAGGCCCCGAAATGCGTATATTAACTAGATCGGCAAAGACTACTACTGCTAAAGAAGAGTCAAAGTACCGTACCGGTGCGTGTGAAAGATCTGATAAACGTAGAAGAAGCTTTAGATTTATGTCAGGCTCGTGACAAGTGTCGTCCTACCGGCTCTGTCTACCCTACCCTAGACGGGAATAAGGCTTGAGAGATATCGATGTATTTGAGTTACATATTTTTATACGATGGCTTTTCCTAGACCTTATGATCCAGTATCACTTTTCTTGTTATCCGACTTCAAAAATGAGGAGGTTCTCAATTCGACTGTTTTTTTATATAAATAGTCCTTCATTTTATTTTCTTTCTTTTCTTTATTCTTTTGTAAAAGTCAACTCCCACATTAGGAGTAACAAAATTGTGGATCACACAAAATTGTTTTGTCCCGTGTGGGAAATCGCACCCACGACCTCCGGTTCAGCAGTCAGGGTCACTAGCCACTAGATCAACAGGCCTGTCAAAAAGGGAAACAAAATAAAAATAATATTTGTTAGATTGTTATTTAACATTACATCTATTAAGTCGTTAATATGCTAATTCTATTAATACGCTATTTGTTTATTTATGGACGTATGTTTCTCTATCGTCTATAGTCGATACATCCACAAGTAGTCGATTTTCTATGGTCCCTGTTTTGAGACAACACTAATTTACTTCTTTCGGAGTGTTTTGTCATTTCGGTTCGCTGAGGCGGGCATTAAATCCTAGGTAATCTTTATATTTCATGCTGTTTATTATGAGAAAAGTACTTCCTATTCAAAAGCAATATCTGTGTTCCCCGTGGTATATGTTATTTCAGGTTGTAGAAGTAATATTCAGTGATAACCTTTATTGTTTCATGGTGTTTTGACATTTCGTGCAGATGTGAAGTTAAGAGTTTTAAAATACCGCTTAACTATCTCGATAACTTATATAAATTCATATCTTTTCAGCCATGGTGCGTATGAATGTATTAAGTGATGCTCTAAAATCAATTCATAATGCCGAGAAACGCGGCAAGCGTCAAGTGCTCATCAGGCCTTGTTCCAAAGTTATCGTCAAGTTTTTAACTGTGATGATGAAGCACGGTTATATTGGCGAGTTTGAAATTGTCGATGATCACAGAGCTGGCAAAATTGTTGTCAATCTCACCGGGAGACTAAACAAATGTGGAGTGATATCGCCCCGCTTCGACGTTCCAATTAATGACATCGAGAGATGGACTAACCTTCTTCCATCACGACAGTTTGGGTAAGACTACCGTTTCCTTTTTAGTTTCAATGCTATAAATCGTCCTATATGCAATTAATAATAAATGGCAAACATAAAGGTACCCAAAAGTATATAATTTCAAGTGAAAAGTCAGTTTCATCAACTACTGTAGATAAGTTATAGTAAAATGTATAATTTAGGTTCCTTGTGTACTACTTGTTAATTTATAAAAATACCTATAATAATGTGTATACCATTATAGTGGCACAATATATGAGAACATTAAATACATTAATTTTCATTACCACGGTACTTTTTTTCAAATTTGAGTGTACGCGCAACTACCGCGGATCGCCAATACTTCTTGTTGGTCGTCATTTGAAAGTTTGTGCTATATTAAATGAAATATCACACTTTGATATCTTCTTCTATTGAGGGGATATTGTTAGTGGTATTTTGAACATGTTTTATGTAAGATTACTTGTAATTTCAAGTTCACTACAATTCCAGTAGTTATATATTGTTGTACCACATGACACACTTGTTAAACTTAATTTGACATTCAAATAATTTAATATTCTTAAAGTTCTTATTTCTTTCATTACTGAAATGATAACATTTGTAGCATCCTGTTGTTTTATATAAAATATTACCAAACCAATAGTTGCGAGGTTCTGGTGATTATTTAAACTTGATCGTGATTTGTTTTATTATTTGGACAGAGATGATGTTCTTTGAAATTTTTTTATAATCTTTTTGACTTGACTAGAGCATAAGCCCAGAACTTAAAGTTAAATATATATATTATTTTTTAAATTTCAGTTACCTTGTTCTAACAACCAGTGGTGGTATAATGGACCATGAAGAAGCTAGAAGGAAACATCTTGGAGGCAAAATTTTAGGCTTCTTTTTCTAAGTTTACTCAATATAAATGAAAATTTACTTGAGTGGTTTTATTTCTTTCATTTTGGATTACAAATTAGATAAGATTTTACAGATATCTTATAGCTTTTACTCACATTATACATCAGCTTCATCAGCATCCCATCATAATTTTCACCAACTTCATGAGGTCTGATTAAAATATAAAAAATATTCACCACTAGGTCTAGAAATTACTTCGTTTTGATTTCAATATAACAGTGGCATATTTATTACCTGAATATGGTGAAGCAAAAAGAAGGGTTATGTTTTGACCAGTATGTGTGTATGTTGATCTGTTTCTCTTATAACTTCTATACTACTTATCATATTATGACAATGAGGTATCTTTGGAAGCATCTTTATTTTCTACTAGGCTAACTGATGTATAATAAATATACCTCCCTCTAGAAAACATCTACTGGCTTTGATGGGCAGCAAATAAAAGGACTTGGAGGATTTAATGTGGGAGAGCCATGCTTCGGCACATATGGCTGGCTTGACCGGAGTCCACACTCACAGAAAACCGGCTCTTAAAAAATGCATGCATTATGTGACTGACTGAATGATGAGGTTACCGGAGGATCAACCCTGCTTCCCTTCCCCTTTGCCCTTCTCTAGCCCTTTCCCTCTTTGCCCTCCTCCCTAGCCTCTCCCCTCTGCCCTCCCTAGCTGATATGCGTTTTGCAGTACTCCTTATTTATCGAAATCTGTAAACAAAATAAATATGTTCTTATTAAAATATTCGGGTTTATTCTATATTCTATTTTAATCAGGATTAAGTGATTATAAACTAAATAGTGGTAAGAAATAGATAAGTCATGTGGTTCTCGAGGAAGTAGAATATTGCCACTCAATATTCTCGTTGGTATTATAAAAAGCGACTAAGGGATCAGTCTGTTATCTATAAAAAAAATTGTATTCATAAACTATTTGTTTTTCTAAAATTACATGAACTATAATTCATTATTAAAAAATTAGTAATAAAAAAGGAGATCAAGAATCGACACTAAGACACTGCTTAATTTTTATTTTCCTGAGACCTCACTTTTGTTTCGCTGTGCCCTAGGTCTGGGGAACATTAAAACATTCTCTGGGGCTGATACTTAGCGGGGTACAGTGATATAAACATTTTTGTGTTTTAATATATAGTTAAATAATACGAAATTAACCAATATTTTATCTTTTGAATATTTGTGGTAGAATGTAAACCTTCAAGAAAAGAGCGCACTCCTACCTAAAAGGCCGGCAGCGCACTTGTGACTGGGTGTTCATGGGCGGCGGTAGTCACTTACCCTGGTGACCCTTTTGCTCGTGTGCCACTATCCCATAAAAAAAAATCTTAGACGTTTTGCTATCCCGAAAGGACATTGCGGCGGCAAAACTAATTCTTACAGATGCATTAAAATCATCCTCGGATGCATTTGTTGGTTCTGTGGTCTGGATCCCTAAATTCAATATCATTTTGAAATTACACATGTATGCAAAATTTCAGCTCAATCGGTAACCGGGATGTGGGTCAAAATTAATTTGCAAGATTTGATTTATGCGACAAGTTTGTAAAAATCTTCTTCCTTTACAGGAGAATGTATTGCTTTACTGGAAGCAGTTTCCTATGTTTAATCACATAAACTTGACAAGGCGCTTATTTTTTCAGACTCTTTGAGTTGCCTAAAGGATCTTTTAAAGAAGCCATTCAAAGCTCGCAACAATTTTCCTATAATTATCAAACTAAAAGAGGTTTTTCATGTATGTATGTATTTCGTCTGGCATTGATGTTGTGGTTGGCAATTAAATTGCAGACTCCTGCGCCGAAGTTGCTGCAGAGTCAGGATGCACGTCTTGTAACTACTATTTCGCTGGCTGCTTAAAAATGGCCCTCTAAAAAGTATTGAACAAGAAAATACTCTCGTCTGAAATTGTTATGCACAGAATTTTCAATGTTTATCGTCTATTAATAAATAACTAAGCAGTTTACACATAATATATTTTATATCTGACTGGCGTGTAGGTGTAGTGGCTAATGACTGATGAATTGATCCACAAATTGTTGTCCATATATTTGTAAAGTCCGCGCGAAAAGTAGATGAATCAGCCCAGTGCATGTTCTTTAAATAAAAAAAGAAAAGTAATACATTCATAGTGATGTTACGCAGATAGCCGTGGTCATATCCCCGCACGCCTTATTAAAACAAGCTCAGAAATATTGGGATCAATTAGTGCAATCTCGATATTGAAAGGCTGAGACCCAGATTGTATTCGCAAAGGATTAGGCTTTTGCATTTTACTATACAGTCTTCTAATGGTTCTTAAAAACTGATTTGAATTGTGTGTAAATAAGTGATAATGATGATGATGGCTGTTTTTGTATATAGAACAAATTTGAAGCACCTTATATATTTAGACTGGAGATTTACCTACATCGACAACATTCAACGCTAATGGTGCATCCAGCCTTGCCATCAGTGACAAAAAGCAGCAATCAGCAATGGTAGCAATAAATCTATAAATTTACAAATTGACGTTTTTATTGCAGGAGCCGGTGGCCGATACTTAGTACAAATTTTAAAGTGAAAAATTTATATTATTTCATAAAATATTTTTGTTTTATATAGTCCATTTATTGAGAAAACCTACAGGCTATGAAATATCGCTCTGTGACTCTTAGGAGCGGAGTCAGTATAAACGCTTGTGAAACTGCGGGGAACCCCACTCTCCTCATGTGTTTTATAAGCTTGACCGCTGTGTGTCAGTATGGTGTCTGTAATTAATGTAGATCTTAAATGGTCGAACCGATTTAGATGCAGTTTTTATTATTTTAAAGCAGGTTAGGAAACCTGCTTTCCAATAATAACGGCTGCTGCTACGGTTCTTCGAGAGGTTTTCAAGATTTGTTCAGCTCTTTTCTGTCAGAATTTTCAAGTTCAAACTGGGAATTAAATTTTTAATTTCTATCCATCTTTTATTTTACTTTATTTTAAAATAAAAATGGGTAAGCTGTCGCAAATTCATCGTGTTTCCCTATCCGTAGAATACTACTAGCATGTTTCCAAGTATGAGGATGCCGTCTTTGTGTTGGGTGTTTGTCTAGTATTTGGAACTTGTTTGTTTTTGCGGCAAACAGCAAGCCTGTGGATGCACCGTTACCTATATAATGTTTGTAGATTTAAACTATCGATGGTAGTGACATCTAGTAAATTACCGACAGTCCTATGTTTAAGAGATGCAATAGATGGCAGCGTAGTCTCATGTTCTGATTTACTTTCGCGAACATAAACCTGAATACCCAAAACTTCTTTTGTGTATATGACTACTAAATTTTAGACTTAATAAGTTTACTTAAAGTTCTGTCCTAAATCAAATGACAACCTAAGCAACATAACTTTCACAGAATCCTGACATAATTAATGCTTGCACATTCAATTAACAGTGCTTCTCAAATAAAGTGATGGTTCCTCTAATTACTTGTTCATTTAATAAATATCTTAATCTCTTATTGATATATATTTATGTAGATATCCCCTAAAACTTTACCTGTACCTAACTATGTTCCTTAGATAAGCGATATTAGAATTAAGATGTAACACGGACGTCTAGTCTTATTCGATACTGGATCCAATCGAATGTATCATTCATTAGGGCTGTGTTAGTGATTTAGATATCTACTTGCGTAAAGTTCGCGAGTTCCAACACTGGCGACATACATTTGAGCACCTACATCAACTAATAATATGCGTAGCATTCCGTCACCAAGCAAGGCGTAGTTGTGGTAAGGCGCACAAACGCCATCACCACCATTTTTGATCCCCGCCACTCTTTATTCCGTTCCGTACCACAGTTGTGCGCTGTACGGACAATACTACGCTCGCTGTCGCCGGCTAAAAATGTGTGTCGCGTCCACAGTGTACTAAAGTTTATTGTGCTAGTGCTTGTGATCTATTCGATTGATATATAACTATTTTTTAAAAGTACTTTAGACTCAAATAATGATGGCTCCCGAGACAGTGGTGACTTCGGAACACAATAAACCCCAAGGACCACCTCCTCAGCAGCAGGGTGGCGCGCTCGACTGGATAAAAATCGACATTAATTACTTCAAAACTCCGCCAGGTCTCTTAAAAATTGTTCAATTGGTGAGTATTGCTGTAATTGTTTATATTTAGTAATTTTATACCGGTTTTGGATTTTTTAAAAGTAATGTACTGCAGATAAAACTGCAAATTCGAAATAAGTATAAATAAGTATGTGTAAGTTGTCCATTAAATGTATTCTTCATCTTTATAATTAACAAAACAAAGTAAAAAAGGTACTTAAACAATAATTAAAGTTTAAAAAACTTTAAGTTTTAAAATATAATTATAAAACATAGATCATCAACGCATTTAACTGTGTAAAATAACTAACGCCAGGTGAGGTCATTTATATAACAAGTTAAACGTGTAGGTAATTACCTAATTTAAGAAGTGTACTTACTTACTCGAAACTAATTAAATTATATTTAACTATGTGTCGAATAAGTATGTAGAAGCAATGATAACTATTTTTGTCTAAAATTCATATCAAGGGTGTACTGTGAACTGTGTGACTGTCGTGTAGGTACATAAGCTTAATGTATTTTACGCTTATGAGTTGTTGAGGCCATAAAACGTTGCATATTGTCTCTGCGAAGTGCGAATGCTTTTTTGGTGCCGTGGAGGTCAGTGTGCAGGAGTGAGAGGGTGGCGGGGCGCGGGGGTTGACGCAGCAGGTTGTAGACAAGTAGGTACATGCGGAGGAGGCGAGCTTACAATACATAGGTACACCTCCATTCACCAACTGCCGCGTACTAGCTAAATTAAAGTTTTGTAAGAGAAACCGAGTTTGAGAAATCTTTCCAAAGTAAATAAGTTTAAAAGCTATTTTTTATGAGGTAATCTTCCCGATTAATACAATAAATTTTATATAAAAGTAAGGTATTTTAAGTGCTTTTCACCGTCTAAATTCCATTTACATAATATGTAAGTTATATATAGTTGTGCATAGGTAACGGCTTTCAGTAATATTAAGCAATAATACCTACGATTGCTCTCATTACTCTTAAGTTCCCCTACACAGAACCAGAACTTCTATTAAAAGACCATGCTTTTGTAATAAATCGATTTTTAATATAAACTTCATAGAATATTTCTACTTTAATCACTCTTTTAATTACTCTACATACCTATTGTCTTT
The DNA here is from genome assembly GCA_947561695.1 of Tyria jacobaeae. NCBI lineage: Eukaryota > Metazoa > Arthropoda > Insecta > Lepidoptera > Erebidae > Tyria > Tyria jacobaeae. The sequence goes on from OX387217.1 coordinate 12,344,561, forward strand.
TTACTCCCGATTATTCCTTACGAAGGCTAGTGGATACAAACTTTTGATATGTTTAAATTTTTCTAAATACACATTTTACGCTTGAATCATGTCAACACAGCTTATTTATTGAAATCTTGCCATTCTTATTATAAACCAAACCAGAATGTTATTTTTTTGGATGGCAGAAATGCGGAATGAATTTACGCGTGTTTTATCAATTTAGCTATATTAAGAAGTATTTGCGAATTTATCGAACGTTCGTGACTCGTAATTTACTGACACGTCCCGAAAATTATGTAAATATTAAACTTCACATTTTTTGTTAGTGTGATGCTGATGATAAAGCATTAAGTAAAGAATTTATATCTGCTCGCGACGTAGGTAGGTAAACCTGCTTTGCTAAGGAAGAATGCCTTTTATAAACTTTAGCATTAGTACGCTTTCGTACCAACACTAAATTCGTCATAATTTTGAATGGGCGTCTGCTTGCCCTCGCCTACTCATGCTCGACGGTTGCTGATATCATCGCCTTGTCCTTCCTTGCCTCTGCAGTCACAAATAACACGATACCCGTATTAGTACGATCAATTTAGGATCAGAATAATAGGTACAGCTGTGATTTTGTGATTACTTGTTACAAATTTATAAGATTATTACATAAGTCGATATATTTAAGATGGTTAGTTTCGAAACGATAAAACTTAAATAAAATTAAAGGAATTTCTTAATTATATGGCATTTTTTAACCATTATAATCACGATTATGTACTCAGATCATAAATGCTGTTCGTTGGTCAGCCCATCACTTGAAAATGCCTGCACTGTTTTTTTAAGTATTTTATTATTTTGTTATAAATGGTATGGATATATGGTCCGAAGAAGTGCAAAACTTTTATACCAATAAGATTCCAAAATTAGTAAATAATAACTAACTAAAAATAATTAGTTTTAGTGTTTAAAGGAAACCTGTAAATCATAATATTTTGTGTGTTTTAGTCTTCTTATCTTTTTTCTTTTTCGTTAATAAATCTTATCTTGTACACGAGCTGCATTGTCATAGAAATTAGCTGCACTTTAACTTCACTTAGACTAATTGATCTCATTACTAGCCTTTGTGTATTTTGTATTAAGATGGAATAAGAGTTTGAGAGTTGTTTATCATTATGTTCAAGATTACTTGATAGAGATATTAGATATTATATTTTTATGATAGAGATTTAGTTCCATTTGCAGTTGAAACCCTCATAAAAATATTTAAATATCCTAAGATAAATGTTTATTGATGAACATGAATTGCTTACAAAGGCACAATGACATATCAATTGTATACATGTTTTCTTAGATTAAACAGTTGTACTAAACTGTACCTTTAAAGACACTTTATTAAGCTATACATACTTATCTCACGTAATATACACATAAGATTAATAACATAAAATCTTTTGTAGGTTTTGTGAAAGTCACCAAGTATAATATATATACATATGTATATGCATGTATGGCTTCGCTTTCTTTATTACTAAACAGTTTAAACTTCACATTGCCATCGTGTCCGAGATTCATATAAGAATTTCTTGTTTTTTGTGAAGTTTTATAGCTAATATGGATTTTCTTTAAAAACATAAGTTTAAATACGGAATAAATTTCCGCTTCCTTTAATTATTTCTTTTATTGTTAAACGACCAAAAATAATAATACTTGCAACAATTTCGTCACGTGTTTAATCATAATTTGCAACAGATTAAAAAAAAATAGGATATAGTAAGAAGAAATACTAGAAATATGTTGAATTTGAAATTTTACACCTTATCATTGTCCGATAAAAGCGACAATATGATAATTATTGCATTGATAAATAAGCACTTACAAGAAAAGGGTAAGGACAAATAAAAACTTGCTCAATAATTGGAGATAGTAAAAAGAAATAATAGAAATATGTTGAAATTGACAGAGGGATAGGGACCTCATCATTGACCAAGCGCTTACAAGAAAAGGGTAAGGACAAATATAAAACTTGCCTCATGTCACAAAAGTCAGTGACTTAATTACATTTGTTTTATAATTTTATTCCAAATTTTGACTTCTTAACAGTGGAACAGCCCTATATCGATTCCTATAGCCAGAGTATTCAGTCACGAGTAGAGGTAAGAGAGTAGGAGGTCCCGAGAGTACTAGGATATTAGTACCAGCGTGGTCTCAGAACATGCTAAGCCTTAAGCCTTAAGGTTGGGCGACAATATCATTGTAAATATCGATATTGAGTGTTACCTTTTCTACGTGGATATTTTTTTAGTGATAATAGATACACACATTTACGCCTGTATCTCTGAAGGGGTAGGCAGAGGCGTTTTATCGCCCACGTTTTACCGCCTATATATGTATAAACCCATTTGCTTAATAGGGGCCCAGGCTTTTGCTGTCAACCAGGTACTTTGGGAATTATATTAGAAATTTGGGAGTATATTGAAAAAGAAATGAAAGATAAAAGGAAAGGAAAGGGATATTGTTTATACAGATGGATTGGCATTGGAAGTGTAAGCAATAGCTCAAGTATGCCATGTTACTCTAATTGGCTGTAGAAGTCCGAGCCCTCTAACCTCTAATGAGGTCATATTGTTTCTTTTCCTTTTAAATGTTTCTAGTTAGATCTATATAGCTCGTACTTTGGTATTACAACTGCAGCCATTACAAATCAATTAACTAAGCGTCAATGGCCCTTAATGTGTCTTATTAGTTAAAGCAGTTTGCTTTATAAATTCTTGTAATTTTAGTGCGTCTACGTTTCTCCCCCTTAGAATATAAACCATGGTATATTCAATAGAAATATCTTAGTATATACATTATATTTGTACGCCAAGTACAGGGAATTTTAATAGCGTATTGCGACTATATTGCTTTATTCCTAATTTAGATCAGCCAGAGATAATTAATATGTATAATTATATTTGTGACCCTTGAGTTGCGGGTGTCCATGGGCGGCGGTAGTCATTTACCATCAGGTGACCCGTCTGCTCGTTTGCCCCCTATCGCATAAAAAAAAAAAAAAAAAAAACAATATGATGTATAAAAAGTATATTCTATGTTTCTGTAATATAACTTTTGCAAAAGTAACTTCTAGAATAAACACTAGATTGCCTGTAAACGACTGTATCTTTGAAGGCACATTTGAATGATTTAACTAAACAATTTGGTAGTACAAATTGTCTTCGTGACTTACGTGTTAAATTGTTACGCTTATGTTATGTGTACTTAACACTACAATATACCAATTTTAGTATTCTGATAATGGAGGTCTCTCACTTACTTATCAAAATAAATAAATGTTCATAAGTAAAAAACCTTACATTTTATGCGCTAATCATAAGTAAGTAAGAAACCTTACATTTTATGCCGTAATGACGAATGATGAATGTTGCAAAGACCTTGAGGACCTCCACTTTCTCAAGGTCATAATGAAGTGATATTTCTGTACGAAAGCAAGACAACTATACCACAACTAATATGATATGACCATAGGACTATGTTCCGACCCGTGGTGTGTAACCCCACGTAGCTCGCAATAAAATATTTTTATTGAAAACAATCTGTAAAATTAAGTAGCGCGTTATAAATATTATATTTTATTAGTGTTACTTTTAAATGGAAATCTTTAGCACCTTTTTCAAGGTCAACCGATGTGACTGTTAGCAGTAAACTGGTAATAGAACACGTAGGTAGATGTATGTACCACAATATTTGTATACATATATGTAGCTATGTGTATGTAGTTTACGTAATCTTCCATGAATATCTGTGAATGAGCACGTCATGACACATTGTGTACATCTTTATCGTTGATATGTATTTCACCGCTAAGAAAAAATCTATTTAAAATGTACTCGTGTACAAAATGTAAATTCTTTAGAAAGATAGAAAGAAAATATATTTAGTTAAATAACGGCAGAGGGCTCCAGGTTACAGCTAATTCAGCGACATCTTAGAGCTATTGCTCATGCTTCTCAATCACATTTTTCCAATATTTGATTACATAATATCATATGCTTGCCTCTATTACGTTAGTGAGACCAAATTATAATAAATTTATAAAATGTGTTAGTTTAATGCACTTCTGCCTACCCCTTTAACGATAATCGTCTGAGCGTATGCACATATATGTATGTTTTTGCACACTTCTTCGTCGTCTTCATTGGTGTTGACGTAACTTTTTGCAATAAATTCAGGTATCTTTCTTGAAAGGGGATGGAAAGTGCAATATGCCATTTTATGTTCTCCTGACCAAGTGAGAGTGTAAAGTTTTGTGAGGATTAGTGGCGGGTATGTGTCCTCGTTACTTACGATTTTGAAATATACGTAATGGGCCGGAATGGAATAGTAAAATCACACGTACTCAGAGCCTGCATAGAGAGCAGTTTTATGGTTTCTTCTGTTTTTTGTTGTTTTGGTTTGTTTCAGAGCGACAGAGAAAAGTAAAAAAATATTGGTACTTATGTGGTATTACTTACTACATAGATACTGAATAAAAAATTCTTCCTATGTTAGAAATACTTGGTATCTTTAGTGTAGGTAATTGTAAAAAAATATATATTATACATAAAATATCAATAAGTTTTTTCACACGAGACCTTTAAGTGAGCGGAAGTTTGCACGTTAACGAATAATCGTATATAAATATTAACAGACGATTAAAATTTTGCATTCGTAGCTTATTCGAGAGCGACATGAGGTGAAAGTTGGCATCAAAATGAAAGTAGTAGTGTCAACATGTGGTCCGCCGTGGTCTGCCATAGCCGGCGGCGGTGGTACGGCGCGGCGTATCTTTGAAACTCGTTGCGGGCCGGTGTGACAACTTGTCGTTTTCCCATCATTTCACTCGCTCGATAGTTTTGTTCTGCATCCGTGGCCACTTGTCATCGTTTTCACTACTTGGATCCATTTTACATGGCCCTTCACGAAAGGGCTTAAGCCCTTTCGTGAAGGGCCATCTTTAATGCTTATCGATCTCAGAACTTTATATAGAATTTATTCCTTGTTTTTCTTTAGAGGTTTGATTACTTTATATATAAAATCAAAAAACGCAGAAGCTGTAGCCAAATCATAAATGGTACAACTAAAACCGTATGTGAAACAATACCGGATTTTCATCTCAACAACAGATATTTAGTTAGATAAGTATTTCGGTGACACGTCGCTTTGCTGTTTGGGTAAATTCAAAGATTAGACACAAGCGTTATTTTTCAGAGGCATGAAATTGTTAGTTAAATGAGCACGTAACAGGACTTGTCACACCCGAGTACCGTGGATGGACTTAGTTCTGGTCAATGTACTACTCAAGCTTATCGTTCTTCTTCTCCAGATCCTATGCAATTTCTTCAAGCTTTGAGAACTATCCCGGTTCCACTCCCGGGTTTATTGTATTTGTTTGTATTATACAGAGGTTCTTTCTTCTCATTTGTTGCTTTAAGCTGGGATATCTAACGTTTTGAATTTGATTTGACTGTAAAGAAGAAAACCGAATGAATACCTAATATATGAAAAATTATGCCACTGTCCCTAAATCCGCAACAAACAATCCCCGTTTGGGTTTTCTGAGTCCTAAATGTTAGTTTTATTTATTGCCTTAGCCTCTTTTTAGGAAATGAGCTTCATCTGAAATTAAGGTAGCCAAACATTCGAAACAGTACTTGAAAATTTTGTAAATCGGGTGGCGTACTATGGGGGCGGCCAAGGCATTCATTAGAACGATGACTAGTATATTTGAAATGAAAATAATAATTTTTATATATCGTTATAAGTATATTTGCATAGCCGATTCAAACTCGAATCTTTAGTTGCCCCATTCCTGTACTACTCTAAATAGTTTTAATATCTTTTAACATATTACGTTTTTATAAGTATAAATTATAACTACTACATACAGTGCACAAAGGTAATTTCAGGTGGAGCACAAAATATGTGTTTTAAAATCATCATATACACACGAGTATGTTACGGTCCAAGCTTGCATTGCGGGTGTTGCGACACACCTCTCTTAACAATGTCAACGCTCATGTAAACTAAAATAAAGTAAGTACAAAAGTCCAGTTACGTATTCACTACTGTTCACGTAACTTTCTATCGTATGTAGTACATATTCACTAATCGCAGAAGGTATAAAATATAACATCAGAAAAAGAACATCGGTGTATGTTTAAAAACTGGAGTCATTCAGAGTCATATTAAGTAGACAAGTCGTTATTTCTGCGAAAGGTTGGCATATCTATCTACAGGTAACGTATTTACTTAGTTTAGGATTCTAAAGGTTTTGAATCCAGTGTTTTTGAACAATTCCGAAGTGCTATATAACTGCAACGTTATTCAAATAACTTTCTATCCTCTACTTTAAACTCAAATGTAAAGATGCAACAGATTCACTTCTTAAAAGTTTGTTCACAATATAATTTTTATTTAATTTATTTAACAAACTTTTGTTTGTTGCCCTTAACCTCATAAGTAAATACGTTATCTTATCTTAGACTTACGTAGAACGTAGATCATTATCAACGTTATATCGTATACGTAGATTTAATACATCCCCAAACAACAATAATGACAACCAGTTCTAATAGTTTATTTGTGGAATGATGAGTTTGAAGTTTGATGAGTATTGGCTTATTCTCGACTCCTAGATTTTTTATGGATCTGCGCTTGACGAACTGAAAAGCCTAATTTTTTTTTATTGTTACTGAAAAAACTTCACGCAAACAACAAATCTGAGGATAAGACACGTTACTTATAACGTGCACTATCAAGGCTCTGATTAAAGAAAAATGTTGATTGACCAGTTAGTATAACGTTGACATTTAATTCAGCAATTTTTATCAAGGTCTTTTTATTATAAGAAGTGACGACAAGAGCCGTCATTTGTATTATCTTGCATTATGTCACAATTCAATAGCGTTTACAACGGTTATAAATATCCGGCGCTACAAAGCGGACGGTTATTTCGGGAAGATGTTCATCTGTTGTTTTCTTCTTTGCCCGCTTAGCAGCATACAAGAAAACGGGTCACGGATATTATATACAAGCAACATAATCGTTTTATATGTCCTATTTTAATTCACGCAAACGGTAGTTCTACAAGAAGCTAGAAGGTCCAGTCTCGAAATTGAAAACAGTCATTAAAAATAAGTCGCTTGAGAATCCCGGGGTCCTGTTTTATTCTACTAAATATGACTCACGGTTTTGTACGGCTAATGTGAATTTATTATAGGTTTTTGGTAGAGGAAGGTTGGGTGAACTATAGCGGTAGCCGTACACTACTTGCAGACTATAGAGTTCCTGTTGGTAAGGCAAGGTTAAACTCTAACTAACGAAAAAACAAGTTAATACATTATATATTATGTTAGTTAACATGTTTGTAACTAATTACTATCTAGCCGGCCGTACGATTGTTTGCATCATTAGTAAAAGAAAGTAGAACTTTTTTAAATGACACATGTTAAAGTCATACCTGTTTCACAAATAGATCTATATTATTGGACAATGTAAACTTTACTATCTGTATTTAATTAGGAGAAATTAACCTTTGATTTGATACTAAGGGTACTTTCATCAATTGAATCGGTTGTTTTCCAAATCACACATGTCCAAAAATTGAATTTTTTTTTTAGTGTGGCAATATCATCGTTAATGTTACGTTCAACTTTTTTCAATTCTTAAACTCACTTGTCCCATACTAAGTAACATTTTTCTAAGGCTACGTAAAAAATGATTTGTTTTCCAAACATCTCTAGTCCAGGACTTGTGCTTTTTGGTAACCAAACGCAAGAAAAATGAAATGTCATTTTGACATATATGTTGTTGACAGCCGAACCGTTCATTCGCGGCATTTTCTATGCTTTCTTTGTGGTCTGTTTATTATAAACCTTCTTACGAATTAAAAGTAAATAATGGATCCTGAAACCGAATCTACCGCTGAACAAACTGCAACAGCTTCAAATACATCTAGGAAGCGAAAAAAAGGTATATCACATCCCCATCAATACGAGAAAAACAAGAAGAAAAGAGCCCGTGTCACAGGAATGGAATACACCTCGTCATCAGGACGCAATGTGCCGAGACGTACATCAAAAGGATTTTGTTCTACTGGCTGTAAATACAAGTGCTCTCTAAAACTAACATTGGATGACCAGGAATCGGAGTTTATGAAATACTATTCATATGAAACGAATATAGAACAAGATGTTCATTTGATGGGATTAATCACGAAAACAGAAATCGCAAGGCACCGACCGCGTGACAATTCACAGAAACCGAAACCTCGGTCTGCCTCATTTGTGTATCATTTACCTGCTGCTAATGGAGTGAAGCATAAGGTTTGTAAAACTACACTTTTGAACACTTATGACATAAAGGAGTCAAAAATTAGACGTTTACAGGCTCTCATAAGAGCTGGCAAGGTTCCGAAACGAAAAAATCTTGGGAACACTCATCATTCAACTGCAGAAGAAATAGTTGAGAAGATTAAAGAGCACATAAAATGTTACCCCACTCATGAAAGTCACTACTCAAACAAGACATATACTTACTTGGATCCTAGACTGACAATAAAACAGATGCATACTTCTTTTAAAACTAAGTATCCTGGATTACATGTCCCATACAACCGTTACTACTCTATTTTTAAACAGTATTTTGATCTTCACTTTGGGCGACCACAGGTAGATACCTGTATAACATGTGAACAGCTAAATGTTACTATATCCAACTCTCATGTAAGTGAGAGTGTGAAAAAGCAAGCCGAAACAGACCTGAAAGTGCATAAAGCACGAGCAAATAAATTTTATACTACAATAAAAAACACCAAAGATTTGTGTGAACGAAGGGATGATATGGTGGGACTCTGCTTCGATTATATGCAGAATTTGCCTCTCCCCCACATACCGGTGCAGGATGTATTTTACTTAAGACAGCTGTGGGTTAATGTATTTTTAGTTCATAATCTTAAGACTGGGCAATCAGTGGCTTATGTGTATCATGAAGGTATAGCCAAAAAAGGGGCAAATGACGTATGCTCAATGATTCATGATTATATTAATAACTATATACCAGAAACAGTAAAAAATTTAAGATTATTCTCTGATGGGTGTACTGGTCAAAATAAAAATCATACAATGATCAGATATTGTGCTGCACTGGTAGATACTGGCCGTTTTAAAAATGTAAGGCAGTATTTCCCTGTGCGTGGTCACTCATATAACCCTTGTGACAGGGATTTTGGTACAATAAAAAGAAGCCTATCAAAATGTGACCGAATATACGTTCCAATGGAATATGTTACTATAATATCAAATTCTGTAAAAACAATAGGCAGATTAGAGGTAAAGGTTTTAAATGATGGGGACTTATTTTTGGACTTTAAGAAATGGTGGCCAAGATATTATACTAAAACGGCAATATCAGAGGAAACCAAAGGTAGAGGTGTCATCAGATCACAGAAAATCTATTTTCAGCCCACTGTCTTCAAAGAGTTTAGACATTCAATTAAAAGGCCTGGTATTATCCAAGCACATGAATTTATTAATAACCCTGTGAGAAGTACTTTCAAACTACTTATTGCCCATAGAGTGCAGTTGACATGTGGAAAAGCATATGAAACTGTGAATCCCATAAATGCAAAGAAAATTCAGGATATTAAAAAGCTTATGAGCTACATTCCTGATACTCATCAAGATTTTTATAATATTATCTTGACATGGCCCACAACACAAGCTGAATGTGAACTAGAGGATGATTAAATTTGTATTGTGTGTTTGTTAATAAAGACTTAAACATACTATGGTTTTATTTTAATATTATTATCCTTTAAATTTGTATGAATACCATTGCAATTTATTGACAAAATGACACATGTCCACTTTTATTTACCAAATAGCACATGTCCAATATTTATGAATTAAAAAAAAATTAGTTAATAAAATTTTACATTGATGTGTTTTAACTTTTCTTATGTAGAAATGTCGTTTGTTTATTTATAACATAAAATATCACTAACCTTTCCCACAAAAAAAATCACAAAATACTTTTTTGTTCCTACTGTAAAAAACCAGTTTAGGACAAGTGCTGTTTGGGAAACAAGCGATTCAATTGGTCTCTAGACAGAAGATTCTCGAAGCATTCGTTGCTTGACCTTTGCTATTTGACTTCCGACACCTCTCAAATCGTCTTTATTGAGTTACTGATCCTCTCAGCCTTGAGTTAATTTTTAAATTACGTAGAATGTGGTTAATTACATAATTGGCCAGCTAATTCTCGCATCCTCATATATTTTGTACAAGTGATAAAAGCCGTATGACTAGGTATTAGTAGCTATTTGAGTATTTGTTCTTATCGTGTTCACTATTATTACTTTTGTGAAAAAGGTATATGTTTTATTCACAAAAATTGTGATTCATATACGGGTATAGCATGAAACTAAATAGTATCAGTATTGCAATAATTTAAGGAATACATACACAGATGTACTATTGAAATATTGAATCGATTAGTATGGGCTAATAGTTGTATTAATAAATCAAATTGACAATCTCGCAGCACATTCACTACGTTTCCACTACGGTTAGTTTACCAGTGAAAGTTTTTATTTTAATGATTCGTATTACAAAACAGAAAGTTGGGTTACATAAGAGTTCTTTACTTAGTCTACAGAAAATATAATCAGGTTTTAATAAAGTTAATAAACAACATAATCAATGAGATAATTTTCAGAAATTAAAGTTGGTTCCATAACATATTTACTAATTACTATAGTTATGTATGTTATTATGAACTTATAACGCATTAGTGCTTATCGTGCAATTATACAAATGTGAAAAATTGCATTTAGCCATACAAAGGCAAAATACAATTTTTCACAATCGCATAATTGATATAATATGTATTATATAGATTAATTCTAGGTAAGGTATATCACAATCATCCAATAAAATAAAATAATCTATCAATCAACTAGCCTACTGCAGTCCACTGCTGGACATGAACCCCCCCTTTCCCCTCCCTATCGTACGCCACAGAACCCGGTCTTCTGCCTTCCTTAAAATAATCATTTTTTATATTACTTAAGAGTATTTGGTGTTGCGACATGTCTAGTTTTTAAACTCTGGTACTTGCGAGAGCTAAATTGTATAATTAGGCATTGGTTATTACTTACTTTAGGTCTTATCAACAGCATTTTTACATTATTAAATAATGTTTCACACTTTTTGAAGTCAAAAGAATGTAAAATGTTGAATGACATTTTTTTATGACTCTCAGACTACATAAGTAGAAATTTCAAACATGATCGGTGAGGGTTCAATGGTCAAGCGACCGAAGCTTCTGGTTTGTCCAATGAACAAGCAATAACTTCAACATCAGCTAGCTCCAGGTGAAAGTCCCGTGAAAAACCAGTCCACCCGTTCCAGAGAATAGCCGGAGAAAACAGTTAGTCAGATGGCCAAACATTTTAAAAATTGACGTTTTAGTATAAGTATTCCTGGATGGTGACTGGCAACACTGATTTTAGTAAATTGTAACAGTAAAAAGTTCAGTTATTTCTTAGACTACTTTACTACGTTGATACTGTTTGTAAACATCTGTACCGGATCCCTGCTGTGTTGTCGTACAGTCACGGCAGCTATATCAAGGTCATTGAAATTGAAGCATCTTTTTTACAATGATTATTTCTTCATGTAGTCGATCGAAAACATCAAGGTTACTAGTTCTTGATTTGTAGTTAAAAATCAATATGAACGAGGATATTGAATATATAAATGTTTAACGTTGTAGATACTATATATGTAAGTAACGAATGCTAGTGCGGCCGGGTTGCTATGTGCCTACAAGTTTGGTAAACGAGTTGAATTCCGTTCGAGGTTGTGTTAAAAGAATGCGAATGGGTGGTTAGTGGTTAGGTATCTTGCTGGTTCGCATATTGGTGACTCGACCAGATCTGGAGATTGCGTCATTCTCTAGAGCCTGAGCGAGAGGGAAATTAAAATTCATCCACAGCGTTAAACAAGAGGCGATTGCCTATTGAAGTATTTTATATTATCTTATAAATATTACTGCCAAGGTCAATATCATCTCGTAAATTGTTAATAATTTAGAACGGTGACGAACACAGACTGTAAATAAAAAAAATCGTAGATATTTATACAATGAAATAACTTTAGTAGATAGCTATGCTTTGAAACTGGTTAATCTTGTAGATATTTAGCAGCCTAAAGCAAAAATTTATTAAATTTTCAGTTTTTTTTTTTTATAGTATAGGGGGACAGACGAACAGACAAGTCACCTGATGGTAAGTGACACCGCCGTCCATGGACACTTGCAACTCAAGAGTTGCAAGTGCGCTGCCCGCCTTTGAGGGTGATGAGGGAAGGGGGATGCAGGGAGCGGAAAGATGAGGAGATGGGAAAGAGGAGAAAGGAGATGAGGGGAGAGAAAAGGGAGGAGGGGGAATTGGGCCTCCGGAAACCTCACTCAATTCGGGAAATGCAACGCAAGCGTTACTTCACATCCGGTTTTCTGCGAGGCCGTGGTATCGCACCCGTCGAGCCGGCCCATTCGCGCCTAAGCATGGCTCTACAACTGGCAAAGTTTAATTAATTTCCAGAAATGTCATAATTATAATGGTAAAACTTAATGAATTCGAATCGATAAGTTTGGGAGTATTTAGTAAATATCTATCTCTCTATATTTGTCTATCTCTTGATATCCTATCTATCTATCTCTATATCTTCGGATTGTGTGAATTTGAATGATTCGTTTTGTATTCAAACAGGAACAGGACGGCAAAAAACTGGTTAAATGCTTTGCACACGCTTTCTCACATTTCGTGTTTATAATTTACTTTTAAATTTAGGTAATGCCGCCATCACTTTTTTGGGTTGGTTGTACCTTTGTAGTATGTAGCTATCTAGATTATTAATAGAATTTGTAGAGAATCTCTGTGTTCATGATAACTTAACTATTGTTATTGTGATTCTTTGAAAATTTTAAAAGGTAATTGTGTGGTAAGTGTGGTCAATGAACCGACTAGACCATGCTTAGGCAAGTTGGCCCGGCTGCGCTGCGTTGCTGTGGCACGCACCCATTGACCCCAATGTTGCTTGACTGAATTTTTACTTCGCAAACGTTGCGTTGTTGTACTAAGTTTTATATCTAAAGCCCACTTACTTTATTTTTTTAATATACTTAACTATAGTGTAGAAGTAGTAGTGTAGTGTCGAAATTTTCAAGTAAATATTGATGTAATTAGAAAGCTGTGAAGTGCAATCTACATCAATGCCTTAATCGTCATAAAATTTCAATGGTATTACGAACAATAATGTGGCTAATTCTATATATCGATTGATAGAATCGCTTAACGGGCAGCCATTGTGGAATTGTTTACTTCAAGGACAATAACTACTGTACTTACACTTGGGTGTAGAATAACAGCATAAATACACGTCACAAAAATTAAGTAAGCAAATATAATTTATTATCATTACTATGATTAGTCAACATTACTCATTATTTATTTTTGTATGAATTATAAATAAACTTGTACATTGCATTGACTAATCTAAGGCAAACAAAATTCATTGAAAACCATGAATGTTTCTGATGTTATAGTTTTTGGAATGATCCAAGTTAGTATCATATTTAGTCAAAGGACTTTCTTTTGTTTTAAAAAACACACCATTATTAATGATAAATCGTCCAGAGTCCTGCTAGCAGGACTTTTTTACCTGCCGGTAGGACGCAACTTTCTTTGTATTTATTATATGAATGGTCCTGCTGGCAGGATTTATAATAATACAAGTAGATAGTTTGTCTCTTTCTATCTATAGGCGTGTTTGTCTCATCATCGTGCCATTAGTGTGAGCGAGACCGCTACGATGTTTAGACGTGGAGACCGCGTGCGATCGCTGGCGTCGTACTACGACGCACCGGGGACGGATAACGCGTGGAGTCGCCAACATTTCGGGAATACCTTTGCAACGGCGTTCTGTTACGGAGTTGTGAAAGCAGTTTTTAAAAATGATAAAATAAAGGTCGTTTGGGAATTGGATAACTCTACAAGTTGTGTCCATAAGAGTTTTTTGGAGCCCGCCAATGTACTCGGCGATGTACCCAGAACATCCCCACAGTCTCCAGTGTTATTGGATTCGAATTCGTCAGAATCGGAAGATTCTGAGAGCGATGATTCGGAAGGTATGATGGAAGAGGGGATAGAAGGATCTAACGTGCTTGTTGGAGAAGTAGAATGGCAGTTTGAAAAAGAAGTATTGATAGACGTTTACAAAGATGGTGCTTATAAACCGAAGCTTTTAAACTCATACAAAAAACTTAATGAACTAGAAACTTGGTTATTATTTTTTCCTACAGAGAGGATTGCATATATTTTATCTTGTACGAACTCACATTTAAAAAACGTAACCAGAGCAATAACTGAAACAAGACACTAGATCACTAGATCTACAAGTTTTTTGGGCTGATGCATGCTATGTGTACTCAACAGCTTCCTGAAAGGAGAAGTTATTGGAGTACTATTTCCAATGGTTTATTTCCCGCTCCCGAATTCGGAAAAAGATTTGGTATGAGTCGACAACGGTTTGAGGAAATTCTTATGGCGTTGTCTTTTACACCTAAAAATGTAAACGATAATGACAAATGGATTGAAGTGAGGCTGCTAATTGAAATGCTAAATGAAAAATGGCAAACTGTTTTTGCACCTGGATACAAAATAACCGTTGATGAATCTATGTTTGCATGGTATGGTCGAGGATCGTATTTCGATGATGGAATGCCCGCTGTTATGAAAATAAAAAGAAAACCTAAAGGTGTGGGATGTGAAGCTAAAACCATTGCCGACAGCCAGACAAACATAATGATTGGTATAGAATTAAATGAGGGTAAAAATGATATGTATAACAAAAAATGGCAGCGAGAGTTTGGTGCTGGTACTGCTACCACTTTACGGTTGACAGAGCCGTGGCATGGAAGTGGACGTATTGTTCTAGGTGATTCATGGTTTTCGTCAGTGAAAACTGCTGTAGAACTTTCAAAATGTAAATTATTTTATATCGGTATGTTAAAAACAGCCTACAAAAATTTCCCGCTAAAGAAATTAACGGAAAAGACACCTCCTAGCAAAGGCAGCAGTTTAGTAGCCGTTGCTAAAAATAATAATATAGATCTCTACGCTGTCAGTTGGAGGGATAGGAAACTGCATACTTTTATTTCTTCTTGTGGAACTACACTTACTGGTACTCCTGCCAGAAAAAGAAGATATGATGAATATGGGACTGTAAGTTTTAAGGAAATACCTAGACCAAAAATTGTACAAACATATTTTGATGGAGCACCGTCTATTGATATACACAACCATATTCGCCAGAGTGGGCTCGCATTAGAACATGTTTTGAAAACACATAAATGGACTCATAGAATATTTGCCTCTCTTCTTGGCGTGATAGAAACAAATTCATTTTTGGCGTTCAATTATTTTATGCAGCCTGAAAATAAGAAACTTGATCATGACACCTTTACAACAAACTTGAGCTTACAACTTATTAACAGAAGTCATGACACGCAGATATTGCAAGCAGTAGATCAAAACCGTATTGTAGAAGAACACATGTTAGAGGCACTGTCCAAAGGCGATTCGCGTCAACGAGTTCAACGAAAATGCGTCATCTGTTCTCGCATCTATAAAAGACAACAAAAAGCAAGCTACTACTGTAAATTATGCGGTAAAAGATGTGTCTTGTGTTCTCCTCAAACGGGGCGCAATTGTTTCGCGTACCATATAATAAATGGAATTCCAGCTTAATGTTCCTTTAATGCATAACATTTTTATTGATTAAACAATGTCCAATCATCAAATACGACTTTTATTTTTCCCAACCATCAACCAATACTTTAATTTGACTAATATATAAATGCTAAAGTAACATCACTTTTTACTCAATCACCACTAAACCAAAAAAAATATGTAATAGAATTTTGTATGAGAATATCTTGAACCCTACAAAGATATACCTACATTCTGATTCACAACTACAAAATAAGTAGGTATTTAAGTAAGTAACCAACCAAAAGGTACGTAATTCACTGTATTTATAAAAAAAAACTATTTACGTACTCAATACTTGTTTATGTTAAGAATAATTAAATGTAGGTAGGATAAAATGTTTTTAGCACCTGATTTTGTGATTAAACTAAGTCGTCCTGCCAGTAGTCAGAGTAATGCCAGAAGGACGCTCGTCAAACTTCGAACAAATTTAAGACCTACTAGCAGGACTTTCAAAATCCTTCCAGAAGAGCTTCTAGAAGGACATTTCTTTGGACGATCTATCATTAAAGTTCTGTACCAAATTAGAAGCAGACGTAGACAATGGAAGGGCTAGGTATTGGTATTTAATATCCAATAATACACTATCAATAAAAAATGTGTCTATTAAGAAATGCCACTTTTAAGAATAATATTAATAAATACGATAAGTAAGTAGTAAGTTCCAGGCGTTGAGGCGTTCCAGGTTGTAGTCTTTTCTATTTTTTTTCGACTCATAAACGGTGACTCCTCATGCCAGCACGTGTTGTCGTCTAGAGGAAGGGAGAAGGTGGGACCAATTGAAAGAGCTCGTCAGAACACTCTCCATGATATAGGCGATAGAGGACTGCCATAGAGGCGACATCTCTGACTCGACGCGGATTGAGATCCCGGTAAATAATCCCGACAATTTTGTACCCTGGATGGAAGGGCCGTGGTGAAATTATTTCATGAACAACACAATTTTGTAACCAGGCACAGGAAAACAGACCGACAGAGAAAAATGTAATTGTCCTATGTGTAGATAATTGTAAAAAATACGGTTGCATCTTATTTGAGTGTACAGATGTATGAAACATAGCTGCAGAAGATCAAATTTAAAAATTTGATGGGCCTGTTGGTATATAATAAATAGCTTTGTACCTAATTCATTTGTGCTAGAGGACCTACATCTAGATTTATACGTCTATCAAACAAATCAAAACATGCCTCAGAAATAATGCTATAAATGCTATATCGTCCCTCTGTATTAAGCTCCGTAGGTCTGTTCTATAATTTATAACACTTTCATCAATAGATATAGATACCGAATAAAGCAGGATCGGAAATCCGGTTGCCTTTTGTTATTTGGAGCGAGACTGCAACGTGTAAAAGCGACGAGTCTGTGAACCCATTGACAAAGGCTTGGTGGCTCAGTATGGCGGTCGCATCACATACATACACATGACCAGTATCGACAAGACGTTTCTTCACGACACCAAACAACATACTTTCTCCTTTTTATTTGCAACTGTGCACGTGCCACATTTGACACACATTTGTGTTCTTGCACAGCAAGTTCGGGACAAACGAGCACGACCATATAGCTACTTATTTCGTTAAAAGTTTTTGCAACTTTAAGGTGATGATATAATTAGTTAAGGAGAGCTGATTCCCACATGTTTATATTCTATGATGCGTTAGGTTATCGTTTGGAATTTCTACAAACAACACCTGTTACTGTGTACATTGCAACAGAGGGTATCGTATGTGTTTGCGATACAAAACCGGTTTGGTTTGTTAAAGTTCCAGTGATGGAGCGCGTTACTTGCGCTTGTTCCTCGACGTACGCTAATGGTTTTCGTTTATCTAACACCGTTGTCCTAGTGGTATCGAAATGTTACCGCTAGTTTAACATTTACTGTTGTTTTTTTTTGTTTTAATGAAAAAAACCTTGGTATTATGTTAGCTAGTTTTTTTATTGGTTTGTTATGTTTTTTAATAGTACCTATAGGGGGCCAAACAAGCAGACGGGACCTGATGGTAAGTGACTACCAACATTTGCAACCCAAGAGTCGCAATGGCCCTGCTCGTCCTTGAGAGGAGGGTGAAAAGGTGAATGTGTTGTAACAAAAACAAAAAACTTTATCAGTTCACGAATGCATACGAGTTTTGTTGATATAAAAAAAAAATGCAGAATTCCAAATGTCACACAGTCAGAGAAGACGTAAGGTAAACCTTGATCACATTCACTGTGATTGATAATGCCACATAAGAGAAACATTGAAAACGCAAAGTATCGTTTAGTTTCCACTCACAGTGCATATCGATTTGACTTATGTCAAGTGTTGCCCTCCATTCAAGTCTACATATTATCATCAATAATGAATTAATTTACGCATGTTTCGCAAGTGTTATAAATGATACACGATGTAATCATCATTATCATCACTCAGCCTATGTATCTTTAAATTATGTAATTGATAAATAATATTTATTAAGGAAATAGATAGAAACTGATTATATATATGACACATATAGATGACATTTTCACGAATATAGCCCAACTATGTAGAGTTGGGCTATATTCGTGAAAATGTTTAACATGATTATAGTATTCATTATAACAGCACAACTCTTAGTATAACTTACATTTTTTAAAGATCATCAACATCTTATTTATCTATGTTCTACTACTATGTGGTACTTAAAGTGATGCCAGTACTTATTTTAGCATTTAATGTTCAATTGAATTTTACTACTATCTATACACAAACTTCTC
The DNA here is from genome assembly GCA_947561695.1 of Tyria jacobaeae. Lineage (NCBI taxonomy): Eukaryota > Metazoa > Arthropoda > Insecta > Lepidoptera > Erebidae > Tyria > Tyria jacobaeae. The sequence continues at coordinate 12,363,145 of OX387217.1, forward strand.
AAAAAAATACTCTTCCATAATACACTTAAACACACTATAACTAACCTGAAGGATGCGTCACTAGTCTCGGTGCCTAGTATTTTTGTACTTGATAAGATAACGATACGTGAATATCGTTAAAGGGAATGTTCACAGATATGTGCAGATACAGAAACAGGTGTAATCTAATATGTACTTTTAATATTTCTCCATTTGTTACTTTCGCTCACGTTAACAATACTTAAAACTATACTTATGCTTTGAAGAACGTACATTTGAAATATGTGCATGATCAAGAATAAATGAATTGGAATTAATCCGTTCCATTAAACGCGACACTTAATGCTTTTTTTTTTTTTATGCGATAGGGGGCAAACGAGCAGACGGGTCACCTGATGGTAAGTCACTACCGCCGCCCATGGACACCCGCAATTCAAGAGTCACAAGTGCGTTGCCGGCCTTTTAAGTAGGAGTACGCTCTTTTCTTGAAGGTTTGAAGGTCGTATCGGTTCGGAAATACGGCAGGCGACAATTTGTTCCATAAGCTGTGCAGCTGTTGTGCGAGGCAAAAAACTTCCCGAGAGGCGCACAGCGCACAGATCCCCCTCACCTGGACCATTGGCACTCCACGCCAATGGTCCAGGTGAGGGGGATGGATATTTTGTCGCGTAGGACGATGGCGGAAACCAGCAGCCGGTATAAGTCCGAACAATTCCTCTGAACACTCCCCATGATACAAGCGATAGAGGATGCAGAGTGAAGGTACATCTCTACGCAACGCCAAGGTGTCAAGTCGATCAGAAATATCTTGGCAGTCGATGATGCGAGTCGCTCTCCGTTGAATGCGGTCTAGAGGGAGAAGTTGGTACTGGGGTGCATCTGCATAGAGATGAGAACAGTATTCCATGTGCGGCCGAACCTGCGCCTTATACAGTTGCAGGCGGTGGGCCGTAGTAAAATACTGTCTCGATCTGTTTAGCACACCAAGCTTCTTCGAGGCTAATATGGCCTTACTCTCTAAGTGACCGCGAAACTAGACTTCGCTTGATATATCGACGCCAAGGATTCCGATACTGGCTGATGCAGTTAGGGAAGTGCTCTCAAATTGAGGTGATACGACCAATGGCATCTTTTTAACGGTGAACGCGTAACCCTGTGTCTTCGTGGGGTTAAACTGGACTAGGTTAAGTCGACCCCAATCTGAAACTTTTGATAGAGAAGTTTCGATTTCAGACACAAGTTTCGTCGTTAAGTTTCGATCGGCTTTCGATGACGTTTACCCGAGCGCGGCCGGTGTAAAGAGCTTACTCGTGCTATCGTCTGCATAGCAATGGATGTTGCTAATCTGCAGCATATCATTGATATGCAGAAGAAACAGCGTGGGTGATAGCACACAGCCTTGTGGGACACCAGAATTAACAGACTTCGAGTCGGAGCATGCACCGTCTACAACGACCTTGATGCTTCGGTCTGTAAGAAAACTGGTGAGCCAATTGCACAGTTTCTCGGGAAGCCCATAGGAAGGAAGCTTCGCTTAAGAACGTTGAGGGAAAGAAGCGCTTTACGCACTGCCCTTTGTGTAAACCGGACTTCCGGCATGCGGCTCTCGCACAACTGGTCGAGTTGGACGCAAAGAGTTTGCCCAGAAGATCGGCTTTTTCTTTAGCGTCGTGGGCCAACGAATTATCTCCTATGTGCAGAGGTGGAAGGGATGGCTTACAAAAGTTCCCCTGGACAGCTTTGGCAAGAGACCAGAATGCACGAGTTCCGGAGGGGAGACTAACTAGTCTCCCGCCAATTCTGCCGATGTGAGCCGACTTCGCCCCAGCAATTACTCTTTTGAGGGACCTGGAGGCAAAGTTAAATTGCTTCTTTAATGTGCTGGTCTTTACATCCCGTGCTGTAGCTGCATTAGCCCATGCTTGGTAACATTCCTGCTTTCGGCGGGACGCCGCTTTGCAGGTTCGACCAAACCAAGGCTGGGACTTGCCACCTGTGGGAATCAGGGAGAATGGAATGAAGAGTTCCATACCCTGAAGCACAACATCCGCGACAGAGTCGGCAACGACATTGGGATCATCCGGCGAGAAGCAAACCTGCCTCCATGGGTAGGATGCAAAGAATGTTCGCATTCCATCCCAGTCTACTGACCTATAATACCATACGCGGCGACTGCCTGTAATTCGCGGCCGCAGCGAGTGAACGAGTGGCACTATACTCCTAACCAGGCAATGGTCCGAAGAGCCAAGAGGGGCCTCAACAGATACTTTGTAGCCGTAAGGATGTGAGGTCAGCAAAAGATCCAACAGTGAAGGCACATGGCTTTCTGCATCTGGGATTCGCGGAGGCGTTGCTAACAGCTGCGTCAAGCCATATGCCAAGGCGAAATCGTGAACAGATCTTCCCGCATGATCAGTTTTGCGCGAACCAAGCCATTCGGCGTGATGGGCGTTAAAGTCGCCAAGAATCATGATCTCTGCGGATGGGACCTGCTGGAGCACTGAGTCTGTAGCCATTTGGACGTGGTCGATGAGTCCGTCCGTTTCGGCATCACCGCTATGGGACCTGTTGAGGCATACGTAGATGCGGGGATGGTCGTCGCAGTCTACACGTAGCCATAAGATGGAGAGGTCCCGACCTTCAAGATTGCCGAGGCGGCGAGAAGTGATATCATCTCTAACGTACACGCATACACCAGCCTTAGGAACAAAGGAGTGTTCCAGTCCGTACCCACGGTAGCAGAGGTAGGATGTGTCCGCTGGAGATGATATCTGCGTCTCGGTTAAAAAGAGCAAGGCTCGCTTTGCTGTCTCAAGGTGGTGGTGGACAGTGTCGAGGTTAGAATGTAAACCTCTGATGTTACATAAATCCACGGTAAACGTGACAGGGGGTGCCATGGTATGGCTTCTCTTGCCCCGAGCAGATTTTGAGAGCGCAGTTGAGCCCCCCCCCCAGAGTACTTTTTAGTAGTGGTAGAGCCATGCTTGCTTAAGCACGAATGGGCCGGCTCGACCGGTGCGATACCACGGCCTCACAGAAAACCGGTTGTGAAGTAACGCTTGCGTTGCATTTCCCCGAAATGAGTGAGGTCTCCGGAGGCCCAAAATCCCCTACCCCCCTAATGATAGCGTGTTTAACGAAAAGGATACCCCAGGGGGGTACCAGCGTTGGAGAATCCCCCCCTGGACGTCCACCCTCAGTACGGATTATGCCTGAGGCGTGGACGCCCAGGCTGCCCCTCGTACTCTGGGGGGGGCTCAACTGCGCTCTCAAAATCTGCTGGGGGCAGGGAAGGCATACCATGGCACCCCCTGTCACGTTTACCGTGGATTTTTGCAACATTAGGGGCTTACATTCGAACCTCGACACTGTCCACCACCACCTTGAGACAGCAAAGCCGGCCTTGCTCTTTTTAACCGAGACGCAGATATCATCTCCAGCGGACACATCCTACCTCTGCTACCCTGGGTACGGACTGGAACACTCCTTTGTTCCTAAGGCTGGTGTATGCGTGTACGTTAGATGATATCACTTCTCGCCGCCTCGGCAATCTTGAAGGTAGGGACCTCTCCATCTTATGGCTACGTGTAGACTGCGACGACCATCCCCGCATCTACCTATGCCTCTACAGGTCCCATAGCGGTGATGCCGAAACGGACCGACTCATCGACCACGTCCAAATAGCTACAGACTCAGTGCTCCAGCAGGTCCCATCCGCAGAGATCGTGATTCTTGGCGACTTTAACGCCCATCACGCCGAATGGCTTGGTTCGCGCAAAACCGATCATGCGGGAAGATCTGTTCACGATTTCGCCTTGGCATATGGCTTGACGCAGCTGGTAGCAACGCCTACGCGAATCCCAGATGCAGAAAGCCACGTGCCTTCACTGTTGAATCTTCTGCTGACCTCACATCCTGACGGCTACAAAGTATCCGTTGAGGCCCCTCTTGGCTCTTCGGACCATTGCCTGATTAGGAGTATAGTGCCACTCGTTCACTCGCTGCGGCCGCGTGTTACAGGCAGTCGCCGCGTATGGCACTATAGGTCAGCAGACTGGGATGGAATGAGAACATTCTTTACATCCTACCCATGGAGGCAGGTTTGCTTCTCGCCGGATGATCCCAATGTCGTTGCCGACTCTGTCGCGGATGTTGTGCTTCAGGGTATGGAACTTTTCATTCCATTCTCCCTGATTCCCACAGGTGGCAAGTCCCAGCCTTGGTTTGGTCGAACCTGCAAAGCGGCGTCCCGCCGAAAGCAGGAATGTTACCAAGCATGGGCTAATGCAGCGACAGCACGGGATGTAAAGACCAGCACATTAAAGAAGCAATTTAACTTTGCCTCCAGGTCCCTCAAAAGAGTAATTGCTGGGGCGAAGTCGGCTCACATCGGCAGAATTGGCGAGAGACTAGTTAGTCTCCCCTCCGGAACTCGTGCATTCTGGTCTCTTGCCAAAGCTGTCCAGGGGAACTTTTGTAAGCCATCCCTTCCACCTCTGCGCATAGGAGATAATTCGTTGGCCCACGACGCTAAAGAAAAAGCCGATCTTCTGGGCAAACTCTTTGCGTCCAACTCGACCCTGGACGACGGGGGAAACGCACCGCCGACCATACCGCAGTGCGAGACCCGCATGCCGGAAGTCCGGTTTACACAAAGGGCAGTGCGTAAAGCGCTTCTTTCCCTCGACGTTCATAAGTCGAGTGGGCCCTATAGAATCTCTCCTATCGTGCTGAAGACGTGTGCTCCAGAGTTAGCACCGGTTTTAACGCGCCTTTATCGGCTTTCCTACTCTCTTGGCGTAGTCCCGAACTCATGGAAGACAGCTCTAGTGCACCCAATCCCTAAAAAAGGAGATCGCTCGGATCCGTCCAACTACAGACCCATAGCCATCACCTCCTTGTTCTCCAAGATAATGGAATCCATTGTTAACTGCCAGCTCCTCCGGTACTTAGAAGACCACCAGCTCCTCAATGATCGACAATACGGCTTCCGTCAGGGTCGTTCAGCTGGTGATCTTCTCGTATACTTGACTCACCGGTGGGCACAGGCCATCGAGACCAAGGGGGAAGCGTTGGCCGTTAGTTTGGACGTGGCGAAGGCCTTCGATCGGGTCTGGCACAAAGCGCTCCTAGCGAAGCTTCCTTCCTATGGGCTTCCCGAGAAACTGTGCAATTGGCTCACCAGTTTTCTTACAGACAGAAGCATCAAGGTCGTTGTTGACGGTGCATGCTCCGACTCGAAGTCTGTTAATTCTGGTGTCCCACAAGGCTGTGTGCTATCACCCACGCTGTTTCTTCTGCATATCAACGACATGCTGCAGATTAGCAGCATCCATTGCTATGCAGACGATAGCACGAGTGATGCTCTTTACACCGGCCGCGCTAACATTTCTCGGGTAAACGTCATCGAAAGCCGATCCAAACTTGTGTCTGAAATCGAAACTTCTTTATCAAAAGTTTCAGATTGGGGTCGACTTAACCTAGTCCAATTTAACCCCACGAAGACACAGGTTTGCGGGTTCACCGCTAAAAAGATGCCATTGGTCGTATCACCTCAATTTGAGAGCACTTCCCTAACTGCATCAGCCAGTATCGGAATCCTTGGCGTCGATATATCAAGCGAAGTCCAGTTTCGCGGTCACTTAGAGTGTAAGGCCATATTAGCCTCGAAGAAGCTTGGTGTGCTAAACAGATCGAGACAGTATTTTACTCCGGCCCACCGCCTGCAACTTTATAAGGCGCAGGTTCGGCCGCACATGGAATACTGTTCTCATCTCTATGCAGGTGCACCCCAGTACCAACTTCTGCCTCTTGACCGCATTCAACGGAGAGCGACTCGCATCATCGACTGCCAAGATATTTCTGATCGACTTGACACCTTGGCGTTGCGTAGAGATGTACCTTCACTCTGCATCCTCTATCGCTTGTATCATGGGGAGTGTTCAGAGGAATTGTTCGGACTTATACCGGCTGCTGGTTTCCGTCATCGTCCTACGCGACAAAATATCCATCCCCATCACCTGGACGATTGGCACTCCACCACTGTGCGCTTCTCCAGAAGCTTTTTGCCTCGCACAACCAGCTTATGGAACAAATTGTCGCCTGCCGTATTTCCGAACCGATACGACCTTCAAACCTTCAAGAAGAGAGCGTACCTCTACCTAAAAGGCCGGCAACGCACTTGTGACTCTTGAGTTGCAGGTGTCCATGGGCGGCGGTAGTCACTTACCATCAGGTGACCCGTCTGCTCGTTTGCCCCCTATCGCATAAAAAAAAAAAAAAAGTACGAGGGGCAGCCTGGGCGTCCACGCTCAGGTATAATCCGTACTAAGGGTGGACGTCCAGGGGGGGATTCTCCAACGCTAGCGCTGGTACCCCACTGGGGTATCCTTTTTGTTAACAGTGCTATCATTAGGGGGGGTGGGGGATTTTGGGCCTCCGGAGACCTCACACATTTCGGGAAAATGCAACGCAAGCGTTACTTCACAACTGGTTTTCTGTGAGGCCGTGGTATCGCCGGTCGAGCCGGCCCATTCGTGCCTAAGCATGGCTCTACCACATTATGTTGTTATGTTGTTTTACATCGAGATACTTCAGCACATATGTGAAAAATAGATCTCGAAATGTCTCCTTGTTAATCCGGTCTAAACGAAAACTGTCATAGGTACTATGGGATCATACTATGTACTACACTTTTGTTAAACTCGATAGCAAGGCGTATTGTAAGATGTGCCTTCATGTTATGAGTGTTCTTATGAATGAGGTTCGAACAACGCAAGCATTCCTGATCCCCTTTGGCCTTGTGATTGGATACTCGACTAATTTCGGACCTATAAGACGGACCTCTTTATCAAAGCGCGAATGCTTCGTACTTACCTTGTATTGTCAATCCATTCGGTTTGTTTAAAATAAAGTTGTCAATTGTTTTATTCCAGATCCTCGGCATATTGTGTATGGCTCTGGCATCGCCGTGGTATTCGACGTGGTTCGTGTTCGTCGCTGTCGTCAGCTTTATCACCACTCTCATGTGGAGTTTCGTCTTCCTACTCAGTATTAAGGATGCCCTCAAACTACCCATAAATTGGGTTTTATCAGTAAGTGCCTCACACTCTTTATAAATTTAAACAATTGTTCTGGTTAATGTTTTTTTTTTAGGGATATACATATAATAGTTATAATATTCAAAATCACTTTATAGCGCTACTACGCTATCTAGACTACTATCCATGACTTGTTTTAAAACACGGATAACCATAGTTAGATCCTATTTTTTATGAATATATTTATATTATTTATATATACCCAATGATAAATGTAAATCTACATACAAATATATGCACTGACCGGAATCAAACCCGTGAACTCTAACGTTACAGTGGAACAGACTGCCACCAAAGTATAAAGAAGAAAAAAACCTTTCGACTGTGCTGCAAAGGTCGTCTATAGTATAATATACAATTTACTTGTAAGTCACATACTCGATGTGAAAGTTGACTACCTGAGAGTATGATAGATTTTTTAACATACTGTGGTTTTTTTCAGGAGCTGATCAGCACGAGCTTGGAGACTTTATTGTACCTGATTGCATTCATCGTATTATTCGCAGCAACAGCTACTTATTATTCAACTACACATGCAGCAAATGTTGCAGCAGCTGTAAGTATCTTTTCATAATAATTTGTTATTTACCAATGACAAAAACATTTATCGAAATGTTTGAGAATATATAAAATTTAAAGAATATCTCTAGTCTTAGTATCATAGTCTATAAATTTCGATAAAACCTGTTTTAAAAGTTGGCCAAACTTAATTATGATAAGTTTGAATTTCTTATTAAGCATCTGTCAAACCGCTGTAGTGAACATTAAAATCTGTAAGAACCATTTTATTAAAGTAACTATAATCTGTCTCTTTCTAATATATTTTTATTCTAATTCGGCAAAAAACATATTATGATTAAACGACGTCGACGTCTTTTTCACATTAAATTTTATTTTTAAATAGCATTATATTGTGATTAATGAAACGTACTAAAGAACATAAAATAGTCTGTGTAGCGATGACAAATTTTTACTTTTTTAACTTGGATCGACTTAGCTTTTACTTTCTATTTTTAATTTGCATATCAATTCTTGCCCATTGGTTTGGTCAATCGTTTACACAAAATATCTCTAGATTTCTACACGATTATAGCGTGGTATATACAGAAACGAGTTCTCTAAATCTAAAAATGTCTGGGTGTGTAAATAAGAATATATTACGTAGATATATGGATAGATAGACATACTACGATAGACCGATATTTTAACGAAAATTTACTTCTAGTTATACAAATTACCTCCCCGTATGGTGAAACGTATATTAATGTAGTTTAGTAGATCTTATGGTTACGTTAACCGTTTAAAAGTTGGTGAAAACTACGTGAAAGTGTTTCGACACATAAGTAGCTAATTAGATGTAGGTCATTGACTTGACCTGTATCTGTTATTAAAGCGTCGAAAGAAATATGTATGTGTATACCAAAAGTATTAAAAAGGTATTCATATTCATAAAATCATAATACATGGTAGGTGTAATATATATCATGCAATGATAATTTCAAAGAATATATGCTATTTTTAACGATAACATTTTGGGCACAGGACCACAGCGTTATCTAGACTACAACTTATTATAGACTGTATCATGTGTCCTAAAGCACGAATAAATAAACCTTGGTACCGACAACTTATACCTATTTTTGCATCTATTCTAATCGAATACCATTGGTAATAGGTTGCGGTCATATTTATTTTATATTCAACACGAATACCTCTTTAACTACCTTGTAAAACTGATAGGGAAACAAGTTTATTGGAATTAGGTACTTATGTAGAGTCGTGAACATTGCTTTGGTTGGCCTTTCTACTGCTATATTTTTACTAGTTTCTTCTACTCGACAGCGCAAGAAGAAGGGTTATAATTTTTGAGCGTTTATGTGTATGTTTGCAGGTATGCATGTATGTTTGCATGGTACGGTACTGTTTTATATTTATTTAAAAAATCTTTTGTTGTAAATTTTTGCATGTTGTTTTTTTTTTTGGAATAGAACACTACAAAGACCGTCTAGAACACTTTTAATGACTTTAGTTATGTACCTATCTAATTCCTCTAAACTAGTGTTTGTACCAGTTTAAAAGTGACATTCGGTTCGAAGACACCAATGAATGATATTAGGTATGGTTTGATATATTTTATATAACGATGTGGTACTTGCAAATTGTGGTACTTGCAAATTGCGGTACTTATCGACTTCGTTTTTGTAACGTTAAAGAACTTAATTATATTTTTGTGAATTTATATTAAACTTAAAAAAGAATGAATGTGGTTCTCGATTCGATTCTGGATTGCAATAATTCTTGAACGGGTTGTATTCAAGGCTGGTCCCACCTCTGAAGGCTGAGATTAAGGGATGAAGAATAACGGTTTTTACAATTGATCATGACAGGCGCGGCACAATGAAGATATATATACATATATATTAACAAGTAATTATTGCTCTATTACAGGTATTTGGTATTTTTAACACGGTTGCATATGGTGGGAGTTCGTTCCTTCTGTACAAGGAGCACCGAAACTCTGTTGTATCCGTGCCTGCAGCGTGAAGACTCTTTTGTCCGGGGCCAGTAGCGTAACCTCAGCATAAATTTATTTATTGTATCGCTCACATTCATCTTGTTTTCGATTCGGGACATAACAAACAACAACTTATTACGGTTCTTACCATAGCACTTTACACAATATAATACTGTAAAAGTCATTAAGTGTTTAGATTAAAAAAAGGTTTACTAATTTTGTGGAATGCTGTAGTTAAAATAAAATACATATGCAATCGAAGGTAATATGAATGGGTTTAATTAACTGCCAGGTCACGTTAGTTATACGTTACTTTAACGTTATTTTAAGTTTATCAGTGTATGTTTTAATTAAAATGTATATATCATTTATTTTTATATTTAATTGACAATATTTGACCTATTTTTTCGTTACAAAGAAGCTTAATTATTATTATATAGGAGTTGACTTTTAAACATTAAATCATGAATATTGTATTCAGGAATTTATTCCTTTCCTTTAAACAAAGTTTTATCAGTCGTGTGTTTAATAATCATGTCTAGTAAGGCTATTTCGAAAATAATGAAGATTTTTTTTTGTAACCGAACCAAATATCATAAAGAAAACTTATACCTACACTGTAACATAATATCTTACTTAAAGTAAAAATAATGGCCATAGATTGTGTACAATAGTATTATTGCAAGTTAAGATATTGCCCGTCAACATTATTAGATACCCATAACTGTTTAGCAGTTATACAATCTATTTTTCTAAGATCTGTTGAATTTTAATGTGTTGATAAATAAGAGAAATAAATATTCACTTACCTTACGTTATTAAAAATTACCCCTTTATTAGACTAGTCTTGTAATAAAATTATAAGAATTATTGGGGTAAAACGAATTAAAACATATTATATAAAATATAAAATTAGTCGATGTAATTTGAAAGTATTTAGAATTTTGTAAAAGGTTACAAGTATGAGCGTTTGTGCTGTTTTAATGTACTTGTTACATTTTAATTGTATTCGTGTATTTATCGATCAAATATTTATGATTATATTTCGTCATTTTATGATCGACCACGGACTTGAGATAAGTAGTGCTATTGTTACTAAGATTATGTTTACTGATATGTAATTATTTTCATTACAAAATATACTGTCCGTTTTGTACTTCAGTGGGTTTAAGCACTTTTCTTACACCTATTAGATAACTGTTTTTGTATCAATATATCTACACATACTTTAATAAATCTAATATTTTTTAAAGATACATTTGCTGTTATTGTTAAGTACTGAAATATTTAAGTTATGTTGAATGTCGGGTGTTATGTGAAGTTTTTAAGCAGTAGTTAATTTTATTAAACTAATTTGTAAAAAGTTAATAAATATATTTTAACATTCAATTTGTTTTCATATTTGGCCCCGGTATGTTCAACTAAGAAAATCATAAAGAAAACCTAAGTATTTACCAATTCTTGTTACGAATGAAATAGTATTCAAGTATTGCCATAGATGATTAAGACGTAAAAACTCATATACTTATTGTAACAAGTAAAATAATTTAGAGGGATCCGATTTAAGGTGGTCACTGACCAATAGCCAGAGGGAAATTTGATTTTTAACCTTTCATCATGTATACGTGACAAAGCAAAATGTGTCCAGCACGCCTCGGTGCTAGTGCTCGGTGACGGTGACTACATGACAGACTTTTAAACGCTAATAAATTTCATAAATAAGTATTGTTTTCTTATTTGTGTTGTTAATTATGTAGCTAGATTCATGCCAATTTATATTATGTGAAATGCTTACTGTTCTTTTCATCCTTATGATCACAAAAACGAACACTACTTTTAAGGTTTGAAAAAGATAGTGCCCTCCACGCCACAGTCGCGATGACTACACGGATGGCGTAGCGGTTTAAGTGGTCACCTCGCCTCTACATAGATGTTGTTGTGGGTTCGATTCCCCCACGGGACAACTTTGTGTACTCCTCAAATTGTTGTTCTGAGTCTGGGTATTGTCTATTTAAAAAAAAAGAGAGAATGGATAAATCGCAATTACTGTAATGCCCATCTCCCTCAAACTGTCACTTTATTGTACTGGAACGCCACAGTCATACGTTCATGAAAATCTCACTGCGTCACAAGCGGCAAAATTTTTGAATTGAGCTGTTCCTCTCCTATTATTAAATATTAATAATTACAATGGATGACCATAATATGAGCACTCAAGGCTTATTAAATATATTGCAAGGAGTCGACAATGCGGAAGTCCTAGAAGACGAAGACTGCCGTACTTTATTATCATTGCATACAGAAAACATTATTTTTTATTATGGAAACTGTGTTTGGGTTATCAGCTCCCCGGAGCTGAGGGTGAGATGGTATGTCGGACTTGAACCGACTAAAACCACCAACCCCTAACCCCCTCCAAATTGAAATGGTGGGCACGGAACACGTCGCTCCACCGTCTGAAGCCTGCTTCTGCTAGGGTAATGGTCAGCCCAACCCGTTATGGCCCGGCCCGGCCCTTAAGCCCCAGCGCTCATAAGGGCCGGAGATCATTTTTCGTTCTCGTTCTTCATTTTTACAAAAATAAATAGGATTTTATTTCATCTAATCTTAAGACATTAGAATAACCCCATTTTTGTGGCGGTGGTGGGGAAGACCCCTCATCGATGTCCTACCTGGGGAGGTCATATTCTTACCGACAAAAAAAAAAAACTAAGAAGAAACCCGGTGTTCATCCGCCTATGATGGGGTTTAACGACCAAACGATGAGTTTTACCATTAAAGTGGGGGTTAACTTTAGGCCTGAAGAATATGCTTTTTAACCATTTATCGTGATACATGAATTGAATTCGGTTCAGTTAGCTTACAAGACGAATCGTGGTGCCAAACGATACGTCACATTTAGACCTTGAATAACAATGAGGGGTAGCAAATCATTCCGCCGTTCTGTACCCCTGTCCACTGCAGTGGAAGCAGAGTCCCTTGGAGTCGAATCAGCTTCCGCACTTAACGCGGGTGCGGCCCTAGCGTATTCATTTAAAACACCTCATCAATCTCGTCGCTAGGACTGTGACTCTGGCGTTCACGAAACAGAAGAGAACCTTAAAAGCATGCCCAAAATTTTGGCCGACGCTACGGGACAACTAGTCAACGAAGACCACCTGAGCTATGTTCACCTCCCAGAACCCAAATCGTAAGTAATATTGATTCTGGTTAGGTTAATATTTTCAAAAGCTATTAAGTCTATTTTAAGAAGCTTTAAATTTATAATGTTGTGAGTGTATATCTCGATGGAGTATAAAAAAGCCACCCTATCTTACGCCTTAGGTGTCACAAACGCCGACTAAGGGCTCGTACTGCCCGGCACCAGCCAGTTCCTGTGTATGTAACATCTATAGCTTACGCTATTTCTTATTCTCACCTATCCATCTGTTTAAGCACTATCACTTCCCTTCCCTGCCAATCCTCCCTGTGTAGTATGTGTGTAACATCTATAGCTTACGCTATTTCTTATTCTCACCTATCCATCTGTTTAAGCACTATCACTTCCCTTCCCTGCCAATCCTCCCTGTGTAGTATGTGTGTAACATCTATAGCTTACGCTATTTCTTATTCTCACCTATCCATCTGTTTAAGCACTATCACTTCCCTTCCCTGCCAATCCTCCCTTTGCTGTCAACATACTTAAAATTTACCCATCTAATTTCCGAAAAGTACTCGGATGACGGTATGGGACTTTATTGTAATTAGGGTTTGGGAATTCCCGACAATTTTGAAGTCCCGAAACACTAGACAGTCTACAATCAAAGTCCCGGAAATTTCTTGGAGACGTTTTTGTTTTTTTTTAAGCCTTTTTTTAAGAATTTTAATTGAATTAATTTCTGGTGAGACGGATTGAAAACGTATTACATATTTTTGTAAAAATCAATATTTATTAAACAGAAAATTAAATCTTAATAACTTTAACGTTAATTTCAGTCTTAACATTGTCTTAACATAATCATAACATTGTTAATTCTCATAATCACAGATTTGTTTCATAATTAAATAATCTAATTATAAATACTAAAACAGAATAATAAATCAGTATTTTAAATAATTTTTAAATTTTTTGCTGATTTAGTAAAATAGGCTTTTAAAAAAAATCGGATCGTCAGCAGCTTTGTCCGACGGCATTGTTTCTGATTTTTGTAATAACCACCATTTTGTAAATCCCCCAGACAAGGAAGGAAAACTCTCGTTTTCAACAGATGTCGGTCTCATTGTGTTTAATTAAAGGCTTCATAGAGACGTTCGAACTTTCTGCACGTTTTCCGGTTGCTCCAAACAACTGAAACTCCTTTTTTAATGTTACTTTTTTCCCCGAATCTCGGATACATTTTTTTGCATATTCTTTATTGCATGTTCCATTTGATTTACAAAAGACTCGTCAGGCTCGTTGTGTACTTGAGTGCTACTGGTAGTAGGTTCAACGCCCATTATTTTCCCAACTGGTGTCCGGATGCTAGGCATGTTTTTGAAAAGCCTTCAATACAGTTCTTTCACAAAGCCAATTAGTGCAATTTTACAAAAAAAGGTAAAAAAGTCCGTGTAAAAGGTAAAAAACACTAACAGAAGGCGATAGGCACCTTCAGTTATTTCAAAATCAAAATGATTTCATGAGTCTCGACCCGAAAATCTCGGGACTTTTGGTAGATATATACCAGTGGATTAAACCTTACTTACCAAATGGATCAAAAGAGTTCTGCATAGTTTAAGCTATATATGCACTGTAAAAATATTTCTATAAAACACTTTTTAATGATAAATCATTAAAATACAATTCGATCTCATTAATTGAGAACCAGTCTACTAGTATTTCCCTTATCCTTATTATAGTACCTACTTAGGACCACGTACTCAGAACAAAACAACGAACAGGCTCTCCAAATGAGGTCGTGTTACCCGTTTATATTTAGGTAAGTACATTATACTTATAATATGATGAATAAATGCATTCTGAACTTTATTACGATTTAAAGAAGTATGTTATACTATATATATATTGTAGAAGTATGTAGTGTGAAATGATTTCACACTACTTCGGAATATTTGTAACTGGATAAATCGTGATAAGTTCCTGAATACTATTGTTTTTTGATCATCGTATGTCTTTAAACTCCTTACTCATCAAGGGTAAACAGTGTGTATGAGAATGAAAGTCCTCGATGCGCTGAACTGTATGTGTGGTGTGTAGTGTTTGTAGTGGTGCGCAGTGTCGATAGCGAAAGGTGAGTCACTGCTGGCAGCCTGGTGCATACTTCACAGTCGTTCCTACACATTTCGCTTGTACAAACGTGCGCTTTTTGTACAGTTTTTCAAGATTTTCCAGGACTTTAAGGCTTATAAACACTGTGAGTACAATGCCAGACATATTTTTTATTGGAAATTTATTTATTTCTCTGATACATAGAATTATTATCTTTTATAATGAACATTGTACATTGTTTACAATACAGACAGTAGATATATGGAATGGACTCGGTATTATTAGAGTTTAAATGTCTTAAAAGCCTTAAAGCACGAATCTAATTTTAGTTCTTATATTTTGTATCTACAAGTGTACAGATGCTACCTGATTTATGTAAGTATATTTCTTAAGGGATAAAGCCAATGAGTAGGTAGAGACAAGTGTATACTGCCTCTTACTTTTCTACATGTGTATAGGCATGTCGTTGATAGATAGCTGACTGGCTGGCTGCAGTTATGTATTAAATGAATACAATGTATAAATAAACTTAGTATGTATGCAGTTATTTATTTACGAGAGAAGCTGGCCTCGGCCCAGAAACGGTGTGGCCGTCATTGCTAACCAACATGCTGACTTAAGCTACCCTTTTTCGTAGATGACATAATTTAAGAATTTAAATGACACAGCGCTTATGTTGTGTCGCCTTCTTGGTTGACATAAAATGTCAATAGTAAGTGAATAATATATTGACAGCACTGTCGTTTTTGCTTCATAAATTGAATCTTATGTATGTTTACATGCGAATACGAGTGCGATTCCCCGGTTGGGCAAAACTTTATTGGGTCTTTTATTCTATTCTCTATTTCTTGATATTTGTCTACTTATAAATAAATTGGATTTAGTCATTAAAATAGTGAAATAATATATAAGTTAATAATTGAATACAATATGTATAAGTCATTAAAATAATAGGTAAAATAATATTGGAACATGGATGCTATTTTGCAGTGAGCCAGTATGTCGCATTCGGTGACCATTACCAGGACGATGGTGGCTACGAGTGGAACGCCGGTCTTTATCAATAGCAACTACTTAAGTACCTTTCCGGGTCTCCTGAAAGTGGCACAATTGGTAAGAATTCCTTTTTAATTACGGTTATGCTGTAAATTATAGCTATTTGTAAAAGAAGAGAAAACTATTTTATTGTATTGTATCTTCGACCCTTGAGGGTCGATGTAGAATAATTTGGGTATCACGGTATACTGTAAACATTGTCATTGTGTCACAAACGACAAATTTTAAAATAATTTCGGATAGTATATGGAATTTGATATTTTTTATTTTTGATATTTTTCTCGACCGGAGTAATAGAACGGCGGACGGAACAATTCTTGGATTGTATTGCAGAGTGAGTGAGGGTACCGGGGGCCCAACTCTCTTTTCTTTCCTTGCCCCGCGGCGGTTGTTACTTATCAGCAGGTGATCTTTCTCTGTTCACCTATATCATAAAAAATACCTTTTCGTTAAGGCACCGTCAAGACGTTGTAGAATTATTAGACAAGAAGTACGTTAAGATATAAAATAATACTAAACAACTTAGAGGTGAATTATATTTTTCTTATAACATGAATGAGCCGTTGGTGTAAGTGTAGGTAATCAATCTATTTTCCAACTCCTCCAGATATTTTGATACGGAGTTTAACCCAGTTTCGGTTTCATAAATATAGCGGTTGAGTAACATGTAAGCATTTATATTATATCCGACGGTGGACGAAGGTCTCTTTTGCAAATATGATTTAAAAAATAGGAATAATTTCATATACAATCATGAAATATCAATAATGAGAAAAATCTAGTCAACAATTATGAAGTCATTTTTTTATTAATTGTGGACAAGCTTGATAAAAAACAAGTAAAAGCTTCTTAACTTGGTGTGAACGCGGTACCAACTTTCTTTTATAACCACGGAGCTTTGCACTCCATAGCTTATAAGAATTCCTTAAATGATCTTTCACCAAGCTCAAAGAAATTCGTAAGGGATAAATTTATGCTCGTATTTGTCGTCCAAATTTTGCCAGCCATAAACAAGTCGCACTTACGTGATAGGCAAGCGTTCACTCGGCCACTGTTTGTATGCTGTTTGAAAGATAACAGTCTAATCACTTAGTACGAACGGCTAACGAACCCCACGAAATTAGATGGGGTGGCTCTGTTTTACTCGACCAAGAACCACACGGACTTTTTCGTTAATTTACGTTAATCAAACATAGTGGAAGCTTAAAATACACGGAACCTAAATTAATAGCCTAAAACATTTGCAACTTGCCTTTTGGAAGTATACATTTGTCTTTTATTATAGTATTATATTATATTTTTATCCTTATATTGTTATTCCTTGTGAATTTATACGAATTGGCTAACCATGATATCACCTACGGATTGCGTCACCATATTTTGTATGGTTCACGTAAATATTGAAGTACATACTTACATATACCTATACTCAATAATAAAGCGGCCTATCTGTACGACGGCGACGCATGAGTCAGAATTTATATGTTCCACGTTCTATTAACACTTGTTATGGCATTTAGAGGTTGTTGGTACTATATTAGGAGAACAAATTGAGTGGCACCGTAACATTTAACGAAAACTGTCAGTGCCAATACAACGATTTGGTTCACTGCATTTGTTTATAACATTTATTTTATTAACAGCTAGATTGGTAAAGTACTTAATTTCAATTTTTAATGTCACCGTCGCCCAAGGCCGGGCCGAACCCAGGCCCGCGAGCAACGAAATGGCCCGCCTAGATATTTGGATTTGCCCGCCAGATTTTCAAAACTCAATTCCCTAGCTACGCGGCTAGCGCTTTTACATGATGAGGAATAATTTATAAAAAAAGCTGGATCCAAAGTCTACCGAATATAAACAAGATATAACTTTAAACAAAACCAAAGTTAAATTTACTGGACTATCGGAAAAGTCGGTATCTAGAATTGTGGAAAGGAAAGGAAATCTAGGAAAATTATTAAGAGACAACGAAAGATTTAAATCACCGAGTAAGCCAACAGATTCCCAGAAAATATTATTACAACATGATCTAGGTATTAAATTTCAGAAATTCGGGTCTAAAATGAATCTTCTTATCGAACAACCAAATATAACATCGTGAAGGTGGAAATACCTGAATACTATTAAAAATATCGTACAGCAGGAAGACATATTTTATATCTTGAAACTTATGTTAATGCGTCTCATGACGTTTAAAAAAGTTGGCAATCAAAGGATGAACACGATGGCGTGCTGTCTCACATCAGTTAAAGGAGACCATTTGATCATCGCACATTGTGGAGGCCAAACTAAATTTGTAGATGCAGCAATTGTGATATTTAAATGCAAAGGTAAAACAGGTTACTATCGCGAATCTATCAACTCTATTAAAAATAGATACCGTACATCTCTCACTGTTAAACTCAGATTTCAGATTGGATTTTACTATCAACATCAGATTTAAAACCAAATATCAATAAATTAGTATCAGAAAATCATCTTCATAAGTCGCAGTTGAATTGTGGTACTGGTTTTAAATCTGTTGTTTACTGAATTACAAATAAATTAAATATAGTTTTATTTTTTGTGTATAATTTTAGTATTTTCTCCTAAAGGTATTGCCCGGCGCCATGTCGAAAATATATTAACCTCACCATAAAGTTTTTACGTCAGCTGCTGCAGAATTTGTATATAATAAAACAGATAACATAGAACTAAGAATTCAGTTAATTCTTATTAAAAAAAAAATGGTTTCTGCAATATAAATAGAATATATAAAAAATATATACGATAAAATAATATTATTAAATATATATTATATTTAATAATTTTATTTTATATTAAAAATTTTATCTATATTTTTTCAGTTAAAGTAAGAGAATAATAATATTAACTCCACACATCTCTCACGGCCGCCTGATCCCAAAATTATTTATTCTTTTCAACCGACTTCAAAAAATTAGGAGGTTCTCAATTCGACTGTATTTTTTTTCTGTTACCTCGAATGGTCGAACCGATGATTTTTTATACGGATGCCATTGTCAAAACTTTACCAAATTGAAACGGGAGTTAGTAAAGTTCTGACAATGGCATCCATGAGAAACCCCTATAAGTCTTAAATTTTATAATAAACGCATTAAAGTCGGTTGTTTACTTTTTGAAGTGAATTATTATTATTACAACACGTAATATTCTTTGCCAGTTTCCTCTCTATAACCTTGAGTTTTACGATAATCGTGACTTCATTTGTGCACGTTATTCTTGGAGCACTTTTATCAGTCTTTTATCAGTGGTAGAGCCATGCTTAGGCACGAATGGGCCGGCTCGACCGGTGCGATACCACGGCCTCACAGAAAACCGGTTGTGAAGTAACGCTTGCGTTGCATTTCCCCGAATTGAGTGAGGTTTCCGGAGGCCCAATTCCTCCTCCCCCCTTTTCTCTCCCATATCTCCTTTCTCCTTTTTTCCATCTCCTCATCCCTCCTCTCTTCTTTCCGCTCCCTGCATCCCCCATCCCTCATCACCCTCAAAGGCGGGCAGCGCACTTGCGACTCTTGAGTTGCAAGTGTCCATGGACGGCGGTGTCACTTACCATCAGGTGACCCGTCTGTTCGTCTGTCCCCCTATAGTATAAAAAAAAAAAAAAAAAAAAAAAAAAAGCACCGAGAAAAAACAAATACTCTGTGATTTGTCATTACAATTGTTAGTGTTTTCAGTTGACTCAATCTTTGATTAAAACAGTTTAGGGTAAAATCTTGACGGTACTCAGCATGCATTGTAAGTAATATTTCACACGACAAAATTACAAGTCAATATATGCATTATTGTGCCAGCTATTTAACTTGCCAAGGCTAGATGGTGGTTCTTTTCCTATTTAATGTTGTAGAATTAAACTACACGAATAATTATAATCGTTGGGGCCGAAAAATAGTTTTATTTGATAAAGGATTAATAGAAAGTTAAATAGGGGTTCGGATGTCATTCGCCGGTTTAAGTATTTTTAACATTAAGAAAAAGTGATTGAACAGAATATGATGACAGGACATTATGTTTATTTATGTCATAGGAAAGACTGTACCTACTATTTGACTATTTTTAATATGACGCATATCAATTGGTATTACACATTTCACAAAAGGCTGTCTGATCCCCTATTGAGCAGAACTTGTACTGTGGTAACCAGACTGCTATCTGAATACATACATATTCTACGACCTCTGGCATAGCAGTCAGGATCACTAATCACTAGATGAACAGGCCCGTCAATTAAATTACGATTTGGTTTGAGATAACTTGGTCAGCTTCTACTACTTAAATTGTTTCCAAATATTACCTTCGATTCACCCATATATGTATAATTGTTTGCAAAAGAATTTCTAAACGCCTACACAAAACATAATATGCTATAGCAATACATACTTGTTGGCTTCATTCAGGCATACTATCGTACTTAATATATATACTTTTAGTACTTTTATAACATGCGCAACAACTTTATAAATTGAACTAGGAAACCACTAGCGGTTGGACAAAAAAAATATTTTTATTTCTCACAAAATATCATGTACGGAATTAAAATTTATTAAAAGAGTATTAACATCGCAAGAATAAGTATAAAAACATTGAGCCCTTAGTTTTTGAGCCCATAAACAATTAAATAGAGTAATGGAATTCTTGTTAAATTTTAATCTACTTGAGTCGGAAGTACGCTCAATGCACCCTACGGTCAATCGCAATAATACAACACCAGGTACTTGTAACACAAGTTTTTCCCTGTGTACTCAAACTTTAAGGAAAGTTACGTATGTTTCGGCCCCTGATAGGCATAGTAAACTCGTTGTATTTAATGATTTAATTTGAAATTTTTAGTTGTTGGGTGCAGCATGCGTTGGCGTTGTCGGTTACTATATGGACCATGGCTACTGGAGGTACAATCAGAAGGCTGAGCTGTTTTACCTGCTCGTGGCTGTATCGTTCCTCATTGGCACCTTCTGTCTTATCACTTCGTATCTTGTCTCGTTGTCTTCTTCGATGATATCAAAAACTGTTTACGTAAGTTTTTTTTGAACATCTTCCACATTAGAAATAATGCCTGTGCCGCGGAGGGGGATTGCAAACATTGAATTTACGGACACAAAGAACATTTGGGACACCTAATTGTAGATCACACATATTTTCGTCGGTCGTTCGGCCGGGAATCGAACCTACCTCCGTTCGGCAGTCAGGGTCACTAACCACAAGACCAACAGACCCGTCGGCCCATGTGGTTGCGAATATATTTGTATTAGTAGTCAATTCAGTATCTGATTCAAAGATACGTTATTAATGTCAACTGTAATAAAGAAAAACGATCTATTATACTATGTCCAACCATTTATTTTACTTTTGAAAGCTCAATTATTAATCAATTAGTGATTTCGTAATGCGTTACCTATTCGTTTTCACATAACAATGGACTTTATTTATGAAAAAGTTTCAATCAATTTTACATATTTATATTTTATTCATAAACGCTAAAGGTTTGTCAGGATGGCTCGACTAAACTTGGCACATAGATAGTTTATGATCTATATTAATCATAAACATAAACTATATATAATATACACGATACTCTTGACCTGAATTTGATGGCAAATGGGAAACTCGCTGACGTGAAAGCTAAAGTATCTAAATATATGTTTATTAAATTTAAAGTTTACAAGAACTAAAAAAAAATCTATTCAAAATTGTAGTGTTACTTATATAGTTGAAGACGAGGAAATTTGATGTGCGCGAACGCCTTAACACGGAAGCAGTATGTGATGTAGTGATTGGTATTTTTGAAAATGAGACAAAAAAGGGCAGTGGCAGACATACGTTATATTTCACATTGTAATCACTCTTTATATATGTTACAGGAGGTGATATATCACGGCCTTGCCTTTATTTTATACCTGTGCGCTGGTCTTACTCTTCTCATTGAAGTAAACCATCGGAAGAATAGTTACGGATCTGTTTATGAGGCTTATCTAGCAGCAGCGGTAAGTATCAAAAGCTATTAGAAGTATAACTGAAATAAGAAATAAATATTACATATAATCACGTACTACCCAAACAAAAATTATATAATTTATGAAATAAAAGTGTGATAGCAATGAAATATGTTATTTAATAAACATCTCTCTCTCTCTCTCTCTCTCTCTCTCTCTCTCTCTCTCTCTCTCTCTCTCTCTCTCTCTCTAACGTCTCTTGCTAAATATTAGTTACGATATCAGGAAATCAGAAGAACATTAACATTAATGTTAGCAGGGGTTATGAAACTCATGATACGATATTAATATAATGGATTCGCGCCCTATTTGTGGACGTTTCCTCAATAAATTGGGCATATGGATATATTGTTACGGAATAAAAACTATGGTGGATTTTGTTAAAAATAGACATAACTATTAATATGGTGTATGTTTATGTGAATATTCGTACATTAGAATAATATTAGATCATATACATATATGTAATCTGATTTATGACGTAGAAACAGAACGCATTATGTTGAAGTTGCGGTATTATGGCTGATGGTACCATCTTCTGTGCATTTATTTTGAGCGGAGGATGTGATGTGCTCCTAGCGTTTAATATTAATTAATCAGAGCAACGTAATACGGCTAGTAGTTATAAAAACTATAATAGGTGCAGATGGCATACATCTTCTGCTGTTGCCTCTGCTCTTTTAAAAGTTAAAATTCATCAAAAGGAAATATTAGTGGGAAGTTAAGGTAACATAAAGTGAAGGTTAACTGTGTAAGAGTAAGGTGATATCAATTTGCTGTTTGATGCAATTAAAAGATACAGTCATATGATACACGGTACGTACGTTAAATTTTAACAAATTTAAAGCAAATTTAAAACAAATAAAATAAAACAAATAATGGTTTATGGATTTTTGTGCTGTGAGTTCTAGCTTCTTGCCGAATTTATTTATTTTAATCTAATGGGAAGTATCCTATGGGTTTTATTTACCCATGAAACGTTAAAATTTCTTGAAATTTGACGCTTGAATAACCCTATCCCTTAAGGGCGTTGACTTAGAGGCTTAATGTTTTTATAGATTCTAGGAACAGCAAACATACGTGTTTAATGTTATATTCAACTTGATGCCTTAAAGCGTTCCGGATAAAAAGGGTCTTGACAGACAGACAGACGAAAAACCGAGTCATCCCATAAAGGTCTTCTTCAATTTTGAGAACAGAACCTTAAAAAAGAAAAAGAAATTTATTTTATACTTACTCATAGAAACATATTTACCAAACATTGCTTATAACATATACATAAGCAGTGTTGAAGTTCATTCCCTCTCTTTCTTTAATAATTGTCTTATCAAATTGAATATAAACACAAAGAAATCATGTTTTTTTTTGAAAGTTTTCAACCTAATGAGACAAAAAAAATAATTGAATCATACAAAAGTGCATTACGTCTAATTTGTTAGTCTTTTGTTTCAGATAATGGGACTAGTGATGGCTGGTCTATATTTGCTAAGTACGTTTTTGGCAAACCGCTCGTACCGCGGTATTTAACTGCAGCGCTTATCGGCTGACATCATTGTGACGAAGTTATTTAGAATTAAGCTTAAACTTATCTTAAGCCATAGTATTAAGGAGTCGTAAGAAAGGCTTTACAATTTAACACATATTGACTTAAGAAGATAGGTGAACAAAAGATATATTTATAAATAGAGATATTGACAGTTTGACATGGAATGAGGAAGAATAAGAATGTATAAGTTAATGTGGAAACGTATAAAACGATGAGCCTCAATATGCCGTACAAGTTTGTATTTTAGAGTGTCAAAATAAAGTAAAAATATTGCTATGCATTTAGCTAATATATCAGGTGAGAAACAAGAGTACGACAAATTCGATGAAAAGTTTACCTAATGGCTACTTTCGTTTAGAAATGTACATATAGGTAATATTTTATAAGAAAGGTTTACCTTCCAATTGATCAAATTCTAGTTGTTGTGATACATGTATTCTTATGTCAGAAACTGGGCGTTAGTCACTAATAATTATGTATTTATTGGCTTTTGTGTATAATACTAATGTCTTATATTTATGTATGGTTTCCTAAACTAGTCAATACTTTAATTTTTTACTATATTTAAAATACCTTCTGTTTTACTTTTTTTACTTTCTCAAGTTATTTAGTTTACTAGTTGGTATATGGCTATGAAAATTATGGCGGTAATCATTAAGTTTGTTGCCGAAGAAGGATCCCCCTAGACTCCCGACGGACATGACACCACAGACTATCTGTCCACAAAACAGGTGGTCATAAATTGGATAGGAGCTGCTTCCCTCAGTCTGGAACGGCGACGTACAAGAATAATAGGGCTCTGTTAAGTGAATAACATAATTTCGTTTTTTTATCCATAATCTCTATTTTGTTCTTTTTCCGTATACAAACCCCTACGGGTTGTCACCTCACCGGAGCTAAGGGTGAGTAGGTATGCTGGAATCGAACACACACGGTGTTCTGTCATAAATGGGTATATTGTAAGGAACCCGGGAATATCCTAAGAAGGAAGCCTCTGGGAAGATCTATAATCTTTTAATAATACTAGTTAATTAATACAAATATTATACGTTTACAGGATTAATTATAATATTCTTAAATAATGTTTCATATATTTATTTACATTTACTAAAACTAAAGTAAAAAAAAAAATAAAAGACAGACATGGTTAACACAATTCGTTTATTCCTTTTCCAAAAGCCTACCTTGTGGAGCACCGTAATTCGTGGACGATTCACTACTTGACAACACGTCTATCCTCATTGGAAAATAAGTAATAATAGCCTTGGAAAAGTTCTGACTGCAGGCCAACGTAGGAATGTTTTGAATTATAAACATGTCGTAAATAAACAAAATTTGCAAGTAAGCTTAATATAAATTCCAGGGCTTTTCAGTTTTAATTTATACAAAATCATACCATCACGGTTCCATTAGCAATATATCCAAATTAGGCATATAATTGTACCTACATAAATAGGTATATATAACAATTTTTCAAGAATAAACTGTTTTAAGGACTAGGCACTTTTTTCACAATTAGCAATTTCCAAATTTTGCAGTCATCACAATTCTATAAGTTAATTTATATTATCTAAGCTTATATATTAGTATTGTAATATATATATATATTTAAATATGTATGTTTTTAACAAAAAATAATATGAAAGTGTGACCACGCTTCATGACCATTTAAAATATTTATTTTCGGTACTTAAGTCTTTGTATTTTAAAGTTTGATATAGATATTAAATATTATTGCATTTTTATATCACTATATTTTATAAAAGTATGTATTTTTTTAAAATTATACTACCTACCAACTAAACTGCCATTTAAGTGACATAATAGTTATAAATTATTACGATTTTATAAATAGGTATTTTTCTTTTTATATTTTCTTGTGAAGTTACTAGTCGTAACTGTTCTAAACTGTTTTGTATAATTTTAATGTAACATTTAATATAAGATTTATATCATTCAAACTGCAATTGAGTGTTATGCCTGTTGTCTAGTTTGGTATTTATAAATAGTTATGTATTTACAAATTTTATTAGAATTTCATATAGGAAAATAACATAATAACATAATATTGTAACCTTTGATATAGGAACATTCATATGTATGTATGTTGGTAGTGGAAGTCAAATTTATTACTTACTTACTTTCAAAGTACTTTTTGAGCGAATGATTATTTATTCATTTATTTATTTAAAGCATTTCATTACCGTTTACCGTGTAAATTTTATAATAAATGTTTAATTTTTAATCTCTTTCGTTTTATTTATGTATCATTAGCATAAGCAGCTCCATTGCTGAGCAAATCTTTTTTTATAAGATCGTGTCCCAAATCTTAAATGATCTAAAAAAAAATATTATAATACGACAGTTTAGATTTAAACGGATGCGCAACAAGGAGGGTTATGTTTTTCGAGTGTATCTATGTCTAGGTATGTCTGCAAATATGTATGCATTTATGCATAATGTTTCTTTGTCATGGTCTGGAGCCTAAACGGCTTGATGGATTTCGACATGTGAGGTGTAATTCGAATTGCCTTAATCGGGGGAGTTATATAGTGCATAAGATTTCGAAATAACATGAACAACAAAAAAGTCAGGTTTTAATAAATACAGTTAAATAATTTTAAAAACAAAGCGAATTCAATTTATGACTAAAATCTTAATATAAATGATTGAAAGATGTTTTTTTTTTAGATAATTTGTTCATAGAACCATAATACAATTTAATTACGCTATATTTACTTCAATTCCTTAGAAATCCAACTCCATCTTATGAAATCCAGACAAATTTATAAAGAAAACATGAATATTCGTGACCATCCTTCAGCCTATCACTGTCCACTGTTGGGCATATGCATTTGAATAGGTTCATACTGCTTAATCTTAAAGCGAATACTACATTTTTTTCTGGCTTAACATTAATTTCGACCTTCCCGAGACATGTCCTAATGCGTGGTCGTTATAAAATAGGTAAAGAAAGTAGATATTTTTGATGGTTATGGGAAAGAAAGACTCTTTCGTAAGGATTCAGATGTGCCTATAGAAGGTTGTAAGCTGTATTTTTATATTATACGTTATATAATGATGTATTTTATTTTATCAAATGTATATTCATTGAAGTCGGTATACAGGTCATACACATGACATAGTCGAAAACATTATTAGATTTTTTTTAAATCTAGCCACTACATATTATCAGCATCCGGTAATACCAATCAGGTAATTCAGTTATATAATATCTTATAAATATCGATACAGTCTTCGCTATTACAATAATTAGTAACAGAAAGGAAACAATAAAAACAGTATTACCATTTTTATTTTCACTCCACCCTGTCTGATGGATAGCAATATGTGGAGTCGAAGTGTGGTGGTCATCGTGCTCAATGCAAGGGTACTCAATGCATCATGGTCACCCCCACTATGGCGGCCTGATGAGGTGCTTTTTCACGCCTCGTTTAAAAGAACCGGGATCAGAGTGGGAGGGACACACGTGCGTTGGTTAAATGCTAGTGCATTCCAGGCTTTAACCGATCGGGGAAGGAAGAGCGGAACCGTTTATCGAACAGTGACTCCTCAGGCAAGCAAGTCTTGTCGTGTAGAGAAAGGGAGAAGTTCAGAGCACTCTCCGTGATGTAGGCGATAGCGAACTGCAGCGCCACAAGGGACTCGGTGATCTCAAGACTGTCGATAATACGGACTGCGCGCCTCTGCAACCAGTCGAGAGCGTCAAGCTCATACTGCGCATAGCCGTCTCAAAAATGAGAGCAATATCCCACGCTGGAGCGAACCTGGGTCATGTATAAAAGACACAGATGCTCGGGCGAGAAGAACCGTCTCACATTGTTAAATATAGCGATCTTCCGCTAGGCCGCCTTAGTGACGCTCTCGATGTAATCACGCGGATTGAGATCCCGTCAAATGTCCATACCCAGTATACTAAGCCTATCCTGTAGTGGCAGTTGAGTGTTGTGACGAGTATCGTATATACTTACGCTAAAGATACTATATATAATTCAATACATAAACGCAACCTGGACGACACTCCACCACTGTGCCCTTCTCCAGAAGCTTTTTGCCTCGCACAACTAGCCTATGGAAAAAATTGTCACCTGCCGTATTTCCGAACCGATACGACCTTCAAACCTTCAAGGAAAGAGCGTACTTCTACCAAAAAGGCCCGCAACGCACTTGTGACTCTAGAGTTGCGGGTGTCCATGGGCGGCGGTAGTCACTTACCACCATCAGGTAACCCGTCTGCTCGTTTGCCCCCTCTCGTATAAAAAAAAACTATCTTATTTTCATTCTACTACAAAGCAACAGTGCCATGTGACGATTAACCAACCCTAACGAAGCAAGTACATTACCCTATAGAAGAAATACGACATAATGAGGATGCCCACCAGTCCGCGTCAAGAGTAAAGCTTTAAATAAAAATGTTTGTTATAAAAATGATATAAAATGGTTTAAACTAAGGCTACTGGCTACAATTCATTTCAATGTTTATCCTAATTAGTCTTAAATTAATACAATCTTTTATTACACACATTATATTATTTTTCAAATTACTTTTTTATATAAAAAATACCAAAATAGTGTCCCTACCGGTATCAGGCAGCGGGACCAAGCTACCGTTGGTGAAGGTTTTTTTCAGACACGAAAAGACTAACAAAACCCTCGGAAGGTGTTGTATAGATCATATGAAATTACTGTTAATACCTATTATTGTATTAAAAAATGCAATACCACAATAGACATTAATGTAAGTTCCTTCACTACCAAACAGGCTAATAAGTTGAATGAATGTAAATAATAACCCAAAAATAGCAATCAACCCTCCCGTCGTGAGTGCGTCGCTCTATATTTATAATTAGGCGCACACGCAGCGCCGGCACGCGACATGTTCAAAATAGTTGTAACTTTGTTCTCAGTGAGACACATCCTTGGTGAAACCGGATCAATCCTTTGCAGTTTAACAGTAATAACAAGTCGAATTTAATAAAAAAAAATACAATTCTATTTGTCAGGCCAAAGTTCATTGGACGCGCTTCCAAAACAACTAAACAACGCCAGCATCTAAAAATATTTTATTATGAGTAATACTAACCGTGTAAGAGGATTGAACTCTGCCTTATTTCCTGTCTAGAGAGAGTACTAGTGAACGTGTTTCACAAATTCCTGATAGTTTAATACAAGTTTTTGGTAGAAAGTGGATTAAAATGACTCGTGGACCGACGATAGTGCGAGTTGCACCAAGCGGGGGTGGTGGCGGGAAAGGCATTAAGTGCTGTTGCTGTCGATGCTGTGAATGTTTTAACCTTGGATACCTGACCACTCATCATGGACTTATTAAGCTGGCTGAAGCTGTAGGTATTCTTTATGCTGTAAACTGTAAAACGTTAGTGCGAAAAGTGTAAAACATCAAATGTCTTTAAAAAGTCTGTGTATTATTTTTCTAAACTTTGTGTTTACACTAGAGACACCAGTATGCCTATTGCAACTACAAAATATTTATTTATTGACCTGTAAACCTATTTTTGATGTTCAACATTATTTAACTTGCGCTGCTTTCTAACAAATCTTGTAAGTTAAATTTGACCCGGTGACCGGTTTCCTATGGATCTGAAAATTTTCATATACCAAAAGTTCCGATGACAATGCATCTTTATAATAAACTTGGTTAATTTTTTTAACGACTTATCCTATATTTGAGATATTATGTCATGGAGTGGTCTAAAGTTATGTTTGTAAGATAATAGTTTAATTTGTGCTACTTTGAAGTCATGTGATTTTTTAATTATTGATGAATGATAGAAATGAAAATGATTAAACTTACTGATTAAGATTCGATTTAACTCACAATAAGCATGTCAAAATATTACTATGAATCCTTATTCTCTAAAATATGGTCACTATATTTTTTACAGTCACCGTCTAACATGTTATAACATGGTGGTTGTATTTTATTTTTATATTTATTTTTTATCTTCGAGTAGCAGTACAATAGTTAACAATTAAATTATGACAGTACATTGACCTACAATAAAGTTTTGCAAGTTATTGCGTTAGGAATGACAGACAATACTCGTAATTTTTAACAATTTCTTGCTGGTATGATTACATTTCAACGTCAAATAACAAGTGTTGTAATGCCTTTTGAAACTTCTTGCCGATTGACGGATATAACACCTACCTAAAAATACCATTCGTCTCGATTGCTAAAAAACCATTAGTATTTTTGACTCGTGTAAACAGGAATAATTATTATATGTGCATGTCATAAAATTAAGTCTACTATTCCGTATCAGAATAAAAATATTCACACAGTACTTATCACAGGCAGAAAGTTAACAAAGTCATTATAAATATGGATAACTGAAATCTATTATATAACATTGGGTCGGTTCGACCAGTGCGATACCAGGGCATCACAGAAAACCGGTTGTGAATTAAATTGCGTTGCATTTCCACGAAATGAGTGAGGTTTCCGGAGGCCCAAATCCCTCTCTATTTTTCCTCTCCCCTGACCCTCCGTCCCTTTTACCACATCCTAACCCCATTTCTTTCTCATATCGCTCATAACCCTCAAAAGCGGACAGCACACTTACGACTCTCGAGTTTCAGGTGTTCATAGACGGCGGTTGTCACTTGCCCAGGTGACCCATCTGTTCGCTTGTCCCCCATAATATATATATATATATAGAAAGACATAAGTCACTTATCAGCGAGTTTCAGAAAAGTAAACCAACCCATTTCAACAATGGATGACTCCAAAGATTTTTAATACTTTCTATCACTTTAATTACTGTATGCGGCTGGAAGTAATATGATAGTTCCACATACCCTGCTGAATTATAAGAGCTTTTGTGTCGACCCCGTCCATTCGAAAGTGAGCAAAGCTTCCCATTGACAGCCTAAGCCATTGTCAACAATAATTTATTTTTGTTACTTTGAACAATGGGGGATATATTGCAGCAGTTTTTCTCACAGTCCTAAACAGTTGCTATTGACCTCGGTAACCAATCAAGATTATGGATAGGCTAAATGGAGACTTCATAAAAACAGTTCCTTGTCAAATGAACACATCTTGTACGAGACCTTTAATTTCCCTTTAATATATCTGGAGACAGCTCATCCGATTACTCATGGCAGTTTTTTTGTTATGCCCACAGCAAGACACACAAAAAACTATATGACTGTGTTAGTGTAGCTACAAACACACAAGTTAGAAAAAGACACCAATATTATGTATGCATCCCAACGATTCGTCTACGTATAGAATACTTGGGCAAAAAAGATATTCACGTCATACACACAGATCCTCCTTAGTTATCCTCTTTTCATTAATTAGTTTTGTTTTTAACAACCTTCTGTATTATTCACAGATGTTAGGTGGCTTATGCCAGAGCCTTCTGGTGAAGTATGGCATGTCGGAGGCAAGTAGCATGGGGTCAGCGTTTCACAGCTTCCTGACAACTGCCTCAGCCTGTCTGCTCACTACTGCTCTCCTCATCACTTGCTACGTACTCTCTTCAAACACGCAACAACTCATACGTCAATCTATTTTTGTAAGTACTAGAACTCTCTCATGACACTTGTTTTTACAGAAAAATGCATTTTAAAGTATATTTTATGTGGCTAAGATTTTGAGTGAAGCTGGCAAGATCCTCATCGGGTGTTCGATGTTAGCTTGACAACCGGGCTCTTCCCTGACTGTTTTAAGGAACCTGGTACTTTTGTCAAAACCTGGATGGCCTTCCCACTCGGTCTCGGGCTACTGACACGGGCGACACCGGTGCTGTGTTACACCTGAGAGCATGATCGAAGAGTGCTGTTGGCGGTGTTGTTGGACATCGCCAACGCATTTTATAATCTGCCATTCAGTTGCGCCAGGGAAGCGATCCGCTATCACGGACACACACAGTACCGGAGACAGCTTATTTAGAGGAGCATACCGTCACATACGAGAACAGAGGGGAAAATTTGTTTATTTCTTTTAAATAATAAGGACACATTGAAAAGTAGCTATAAGGTAGACTGTTTTACCATCTTTAAACTTCGGAACGGTAAAAGTAATCCTGGTTTACAGATCCAGATCCCTCGACACCAAACCAAACCAAAGTATAATATTTTAAAATTGTAAGTTTTAAGGACATAAATTGTAACGACTCGTATCCTCACTCTAGCCTCTCAAATAACTGAAAGTTGCTAGTCAAAGAAGAGCAAAGCAAAAATTTATATTTTGTAACGTAAGAATGCTCTACGACGCGTTATCATCACGTCTTATAATATTGTCACACATTTAATAACTTATCTTTAATTACATACATGATTTTTAATTCATTATCCGCATTCCAGGAATGCATGTTCAATGCGGTGGCCTGTTTCTTGTATCTATCAGCGTCGTCATACATGGGGGTTGTGGTGAACTTCGACCTGTACCAGAGATATCTCTCAATCAGCATGTATGCTGCATACCCAGCTATGACTGCCGTCTACGTAAGTAACTGTCTATTTATAGTATCGAGTTTTCTACTTGACTCACCTAGACAGGAAGAGTCGAGTTTGCTTAGGTTTAATTTTTTATAGGATCAAATTAAATATCCTTGATCCTCCAGAAATTAACAAGCCGGAAAACGCGAGAACAAGTTACACGAGGGAAATATTGCAACGACAGAAATATATGCTCCCTAACAGAACCATTTTGTATGGAGAAGGAACCGATGTATACTTGGTTACTGTTGTAAACAAACTTTTGTAAAAACTACAAGAGCTTTTACTGCCGACCTGCTAATTAAACGCTAAACAATAGTTAAGAATAAATTAAACAAATAAATGCAATAACAGGGCTTTGTGTTTATGGTGTTGAAATCAAGTGTTCCGTTTTGTTATCTTAACAGAGCAACGAACACATGGCATAAATGACAATACGATCCGTGATCTGTTTTGCACTAAATTCTACATACATTTATAGAGTACGTCCCTAATCAGCATCCTAATGTTTTTGTAGGCCCATGGTGATGGCCCATTCAAAAGCCAGGCCAGGGCCACAACTGGCCTCCCCTAGCCCATTCCGTATGCCCATACCTTTATTGATATAGGAAAAAAATCCAGGCAAACTTATATGGACTGGAATTAATATTAAATACTGGTGGCTATAATTGGTTTATACTACTTATTAATCTATAGTTATAAGCATAGCATCGTTAATCGTTAATTCGTTAGTTAAAATGTTAACTTCGAAAATCGGTAAAGCGTTATATTCGGGACAATTTAACCTAAGTTAAAGTTAACCGTTAAAAGTTAACCATTTAATATATACTAATTTTGGACTGAGAGATAGGGCAATAAAACAATAACACCTAGAAAGAAGAATTAAACATACATTTATTTATTTAAATAATTAAGTAGGTACATATAAGGCTATTACTAATTGTAATTTTGCATTAGGTAAATCGGGTGCATGTTCCCTATCATAAAAATTTGCATATTAAAGTTGACATCCGACAGCGATGATCGTTTAGCGCGTAAAATATCTTTGCCCGTAGAAAAAAGACGTTCTACTGCAGCACCAGGTGGGGTAGCAGTGTTATATTTAATTAAAAGATTTATGTCTAGCCAAGTTCTTATCAAATTCAAGCTTTTTTCAGAGATTCTAGGCTTCTAACCCTATTTTCTTCAGATTTAGTAACAGTGCTGTAAAAATCATTCCTTTCTTCTTCATTTTTGCTGAATCGGCAAATACTAATAGTAGCGCGTAATTCAAATAAACAAAATGAAACTGACAGCATGTCAACAAACGACTAAAGTTAACGGAAGTTCAATGTTACGGAAGTTAACAAAAGCGTTAACTTTTCTTTAAGTTAACTTAAAAGTATATCCGTTCAGGAGATTGTTAACTGCGTTAATTAACGATTAAGGAATTAACGAGTTAATGCCCACTGTTTATAAGGTTAACTACAGTGCATTTATTACTTATGATACAAATAATCTACTTAAATATCATATCTACATTCAAAGATACATACGTAATTATATAGGCAGTCATAAAATATATACAAAAACATCTTCGTAAGCAGCGTCTGTAGTTGAGTGGCAACGCCATGCGTTGCTGAAAGAAAAACACACAAACATATATAATGATCACAAGTAAATATCGCTAAACTGTAATATTAAAGAAAATATTTCTTAGTGTATGATAAACTATATAATGATAATATAAATATGTATCTAGAATCAAAATCTATGATACGTTTTAAGTAATCTTTATTCCATCCGTTATTTGTTGATAATACTACATATACCCACTATCCACTTTTAAGATTCCAAAATTAATTGTTTGATAAATCATATAATAAAGTGGGGACATATGATGTAACTATCGTTACAACCAGAGGCGTCCTTAGCGGTTTTATAGTCGGACGTAGAGCTGTGCCTCTACGGAGGTTCAAGGAGATGAAGGCGCAAATGAATATAATGAGAAATTCATGATTATAAAAATAGATAGTTCGATATTTGAAGTCCAGATTTCGATATTTTCCATAGACGTACATCGCTTTCACAAAATTTGATCCTTATTAGTAAATAA
Organism: Tyria jacobaeae; assembly: GCA_947561695.1. Taxonomy (NCBI): domain Eukaryota; kingdom Metazoa; phylum Arthropoda; class Insecta; order Lepidoptera; family Erebidae; genus Tyria; species Tyria jacobaeae. Next base: position 12,397,179 of record OX387217.1, read on the forward strand.
TATTATTTATTTAACTTAATTGCGAAATTAGTGAATAGTAACTAAGATTCTTACGGATAATCCTTATCCAACAGTAGTTTTGTTCCAAGTACTGTCTCAACTTTTAGAAATATATCCATCGCACCAAATGACACCTCCGTAGAGCTATGCAAAGATTTAACGGTAGCGGATACGTGGGCGGAGTTTTTTTCCTCACCACTTATTTTCAGGGGCCCAAACAACCTCAGAAAACCCGTTCAAATTTTCGTCACTATGTCCTCTTTCAATCAATAATAATTTAATACATTCCTCATTCTATAAACTAATCTTACTCTGCAATGATCTCATTTAAACTGTATTTATTCTACTTTCATCATATTTCTGTCGTATCCAACTCTCTATATAATATATTGAAGTGAGCACCATCACGATGTTATTAACTGCCTGGTGCGCGGTTCTTTGACACCGACTGACCACCCTCTGTAATCAGACTACCCAAACCTGTGATCCCGATCCTCTGAGCCAGAGCTCGAGGATCCTTTTACTCCGTGGGGCAAACATTTGTGTGATCCACAAGTGACTAATTGTCCCGAGTCTGGGTGTTAATTGTTTAATTCCCGCGACACAGGAATCATTCGTGTATAAATTCGTAATGCGGAAGTTGTCTTTCTAAATAAAAAAGAGAATAATATTAAATTTAAAAAAAGCCTTTATTGATTTTTTTTCTTCCATTTAGACTTCCAAAGTTTCATTGCAAATCCTTACATGATCTTTCGCTAAGTTATAGAAATTTGTAAAGGTGGAAAAAAAAATAACTTATAAAAAAGCTAATGCAAAAGTTGTCTTTTTATAAAATAAAAAATACATTTTTCAAAAGAAATAGATATCAAATATCAGAATTCTTTGATGTGATAAGATAATACATTTGTAACTTGTTTAAAATCTAAAACATAAAATCATTAAAAATGGTAAAGAAAGCCATATAAGTCTATGGATTTCTAGGCGTCCTTCCAACGCAGAAAGGTTTAGTAATTTCATTTAAAGTTACCACAAGCATAGAAATGAACATTTTATAATATTGTTTCTTTTATTGAAACAGCGACTGCTAAAATTCTAAACAATATGTAAGAACATGTTCATTCATCTGGATGAGTGAACATGTTCTTACATATTGATTTACACTGTTAGTATAATGTCCAGACGTTTAAGCTCTAGAGCTAATGTTTGGACATTATTTTCAGAAATTCAAGTAATTATCCACATGACATGGATGGAAGATACAATGAAGAATTATCTGGTTCCACATGATGTTGAATAAATGGCTAGACTTTAGACGTTCCCGACATTTACGATTTAAGACTGTATGGTTATTAGTGCTTATTGTTATATATTTCTTGTCAATTATAATTAAATGTGAAACCAGTATTTCGGATCCTTAATCCACTGAACGGCATAATCTTCAAAAACTCATTACGTTGATAGATAGGCAGTCTAAGTTTTCCATCAATAGGTAGATGCTTTTTATAGTCTGTTGTTTTTGCGATATAGTAATAAAAGATATGTAAAAGAAAATATCACAGTGTCTTCAGAAAAACAACACCCATTTGTAGTATTTCTAAAAGTTTTGTAGCTAAGGCAAACATATTTTCTAATAGTCAAACACTCACTTTGCATATTACTTGGGCATGGAAGATACAATAAATAAGATGTAATCTTTTATCAAAAAGTATTTGAATATAAGAGTCCATCACATCTCGAAACTGGATCCTGAAACAAGAAGTTGTGTTAAAACGAGAATATTGCCTTCTAAATAAAAATTAAATATTATCTGATAAAAAGTTTTTGAATTACGAACGTCTTTAAATTAATTCCTCGGTCCTCGGTCTGACGATTAGAAATAAATATTTTTTATATGCTAAAATGGGTTGACTAGTTTGACTGGTTTTTGGATTAGCACATACAAGACTTAGTAAAGCAGATAACACACATGTACTTTCTAAACAATGTTGGAAGATTTTTAGACCAACATGGTGACTATATTTTTATAGAATGATTTTTTCTCCTGAAATACTTGACACCGTTGGAATCTCTGTTAAATCTACACGCGAGAGAGAGCCCAAAACAACTAATAATAATAATAAATAAACAATGTTTTACTAAATGACAATGCTTGTCTTAGAACTATTTTTTTTTACCCACACGCCGTCTGGTCTGTTTTTATTTATCGGTATGAATATTTAACACGTTCTTTGATTTTTCAGTATATTGGAATAGTGGTTGGCATTCTTCATGGAGTGGATGCATATTTAGCCTTCAAGTATCATAAAGGATATCGGTAAAGTAATGGCTGAGTAACGAATTTTATAAATGAGGTTTAGAAGAAGATACCAAAGTTTTGAAGTATAACAATTCATAATGTAATAATACATACATATATACTAAAAAGAAGATCACCAGTAATCTGTCATGAGCTGGACAAAACAAATAAGTAACCCCGATACGATTGAGCTGTTAGGCCTCTAGGTCGTGACAAAGAAACATCATACATAGTGACAATAAAAAAAAAATATAATTCTAATTCTTGGATCAATTTGGTAAAGAAATAAGCCTATATTGCTCTCTAATGGATCTTTTAAAAATACTTAGAAATGTCCAAAAATACGTAAATATTTTCTTGCAAACAAATCTGTAATTTTTTTAGATACCTATTAGATAGATACATTTTGTTTTTTTTTTTAAATTAAATGTTTTGAAAATAATAAATCTAAAAGTGTTTTTTTTAATATTCTACCAATACTTGACTAATCTGTCATGTTGTCAGTGGTTCAGTTGTTTTGTTCGCTGTCTTGTAAACAGCGTTGGGATTGTAGTTTATTTTATTTTTTTATGAGTTGACCGATTACAGCATGAATAGATTTGCGTTTTACATTTAAATTTAAAATCATTTAAAATCTATTCATGCTATAATCGGTCAACTCATACTCTGCGTTGACTCAACACGCTAAACAGTCCATAAATAACTAATAAAAATAATCCTTGTTTTTTTGTTTTTTTTTTTTCTCTAGAAATACTTGACATTGGCAGAATCTCTGCGTTGAATATACACGCGAGAGAGTCCATAAAATAATAATAATAATACAAAATAATTCTTGGTGTAATATCTCAAACGTATCTTTGTATCGATGTAATGTCTTGATATGTGTCTTGATCTTTGTAATGCATTAAATACCTACGCTATATTTCGCGTGTTTGACTGGTAATTTGCTAGAAATTAGTAAGTAGGTACCTTCCTAAATAAACTATTATTCATTGATATTTACATAACTTGCTGAGACTAGTATAAGACTATATCATTTTGTTAAAAACTGTATGTGTGGTGCAGTGTTGGAAGCTGATTGTCTTTTTTTTTATTCAACTTCATTTTGAATCCCAGTTACTTTGCATTATGTGGCACATATGATACCTATACACATATAGTTACTAAAATAAACAGTGAAATCTGTCGTTTTCTTTAATAACATGGTATAAGTAATCTATGAATCAGTTATGTGTCATAATATAAGTATCTAATCTGTGACAAGTTATCCAGCACATATGTTTCCCTCATTGTATCTAATCTTACAATGATTATTCACAGATTTCTTGAAATTTATTAAGTAGTGTTTATTGATTTTACTGGTTTTAAATAAATTTTCTTTGTTTGCATAACATATGTTTTCATAATATGTGCTTAATATCATTTTGTTACAAAAAATACAAACTATCATCATATTCATCTTAAAAATTATCATCATAATGTTAAAAGTTAATGTGCTAGAAATTTCTATTAGTAGTTGTACAGTGCAATATTTTAGTAGTCCATACATATTTTTTACATAACTGCCTAAAATAGAAAGGTTATGTTTATGGAGTTCATGTATGTATGTATGTAAATTGTCTTATACTACTATAACTTCTTAATGAATTAACAGATTTGTATGTATGGTGGAGTATCACAAATACACCATACATGTTCAGACAAGGATTTTAAGAATCCTTACATCAGCTCAGGATGATGGACACACTGACACTATTTATTTTTTATTACAAATACTTATTTTATGTTTAAATTGTGTTATTACTTAGACTTAATTTTAAAAATGTAAAAGGAGTGCATGTATATGTGCCTCATTCTGCAATAAATATTATTACAGAGCACCAATATGCAATGTTTTAATACATGTTTGTCTTTATTTGTTCTCTTTATTCTATATTAGTAACATAAAATGTAAGTAGGTATAACTACTAGTAAGTATAACTTACCCTGCAATAAAGCCTCATATATTTTTACTAAGTATTTGTTTTATTGATATCATAGTAATGTTATAATGTTGCTAGTATAATTAGTGTATTGATAGTGATATTTTTTTATTTTAGAGGTTGCATCCTAGGTACTTCATATGTACTTGAGTCATAGATCACTCTCTTTATCCTTTTTCTTATTTGATTATATTAAACTTATATTTTTATTATTTGGCCCTTACCAAATAATAAAAATATAAGTTTCTCAGGAATTGGACTAGACTTAAACTTTATTAAATAATATAATATATATTCCTTTAAATTGTGGACCCTCAGGTTAAATAAACTGCTACACTTGTTTACTACTCCTCAGTCATAGTAGAATTAGTAGAGTAAGTAGACTAACTAGAGGCTTAGGGAGTTAATATTAAGAATGCCTACTGCGGTGCTTTAGTGCTAGTATTATAACCTTCTGTAGATTGTGGTAGATATTGTCTAGACTTACTTTTAAATCTAACTGTGACCTTAACATCGTTTTTTTTATATTTCAAGCTTGTTTGAAAACTTATTTTAAGCTGGTAAACCATTTACTGAAAGAACTGTAGAATAACGCTGCAAATCATAGGTAGGACAAAGCAGGTGGTACGAGGCATGCCTTTTAAGTTCTGTCGTTTCCATATTTACCGGCAATTTTGTATTTGGAACTCTATATTCGAATGTGTTTAAATTTTGAATCTCAAAGCAGTTGAAAGTAATAGGATTAATGCTATTGTTTAGTCAAAGCGTCGATTGGAATTTGTTAGGTTTGTTAGGTTACGTACGAAAATGAATCTTTCTAAGGAAAATGTTCGTGCAATAATTTTCTACAACTTTAGAAGAGGCCTGACACGGCTTCAGTGTTTTGAAGAGCTAACATCTGTGTTCAGTGATGAAGCCCCTTGTCTGCGGACTGTCGAACGCTGGTATTTAGAATTCCAGCGTGGACATACGTTAGTGTTAGTGACAAATCTCGCGAGATAACATCATTGCTGTGAGACAACTAATTCTCGAAGATCGTCATGTGACGTACGCTCTATTAGGCATCTCAGGAACAACCATTCAGATGATCTTGCATTAAACGCTTGGTGTGAGAAAGCTAGTTTGCCGTTGGATACCGCATTTGCTTTCCGACGATCACAAGGCGGCCCGCGTCAGATGGTGTAAGAAAACTCTGCAAAGGTTCAACCGAGAAGAGTCACATCACGTCTACAACATCATCAGTGGTGACGAATCTTGAATCTATGCCTACGACCCTGATTCCAAACAACAATCTACAATCTGGGTCTTTCAAGACGAGCCAAAGCCGACTAAAGTTGTTCGTTCTCGAAGCACTTCAAAGAGGATGGTGGCCACGTTCGTTGGAAAAACCGGCCATGTTGCGACTATTGCACTTGGAAGATTGTAGAACGATTAACGCAGAGTGGTATACCACAGTTTGTTTACCACAAGTCATCGCCGAATTTCGAAAATCTAACTCAAATAGACGCATCATCCTGCACCACGACAACGCAAGCTCACACAGCGCTCGTCAAACGATTGAGTATTTGAAGCAGGAAAAGGTAGAAATTCTTGACCATCCTCCATACAGTCCTGACCTAAACCCTAACGATTTCTTTAGATTTCATAAAATTAAGAAAAGTCAAAGGTTCCAGTCCGGTGAAGAAGCAGTCGACGCTTTCAAGTCAGCCATTTTGAACAACCTCCACTTTAGAGTGTAATAAATGTTATAATAACTGGTTTGAGCGAATGGAAAAGTGTATTAAACTACGTGGTGAATACTTTGAAAAACAATAAAAAGTACTATAGGGTTCTAGTTGTGTGTTTTTCTTCAAACGACAAAACTTGAAAGGCATGCCTCGTACTACAATTGCAATTAGCTATATTGTATTTTTTATTCTGTGTGGGTAAGCGTATTTTTTTAGTCAGAATACATAGATACATACATACATACATACATACATTGACGGCCAACCTATTGCCGTCAACCGGGAACCACTTTGGGAATTAAATGAACTGATTGAGAGTATATTGAAAGGAAAAGGGAGGTTACCTAACAGTGGTAGAGCCATGCTTAGGCACGAATGGGCCGGCTCGACCGGTGCGATACCACGGCCTCACAGAAAACCGGTTGTGAAGTAACGCTTGCGTTGCATTTCCCCGAAATGAGTGAGGTTTCCGGAGGCCCAACCCCCCTCTCCCCTTTTTCTCTCCTCTCATCTCCTTTCTCCTCATCCCCCCTCTCTTATTTCCGCTCCCTGCATCCCCTATCCCTAATCACCCTCAAAGGTGGGCAGCGCACTTGCGACTCTTGAGATGCGGACGGACGTCTCCATGGACGGAGGTTGTCACTTACCATCAGGTGACCCGTCTGTTCGTCTGTCCCCCAAAAAAAAAGGTTACGGGAGAAGGAAGGGGATATATGGTTGAGTGGAAAGTAAGCAACAGCTCAAGCATGTCAGGGTCGCATACCATGCAACTGGAATCGGCTGATGGCGGGAAGTCCGAATTCTCTGCGTAGTAATATGTATAAGCAAACTCAAATTCTCTTGTAAAACTCCTTCTCTAACAGGTTCGTTTTAATGAATGGACCAGTAGAATAAACTAAGAATATTTAAGAAATAGCTTTTGGAAAGGATATAATAATATACATATATATCGGGCTAATCATTACACATATATATGTAAATGTTACAAGCAGTTATTGTTATACCGGTTTTCTGTGAGGCCGTGGCATCGCACCGGTCGAGCAGGGGCCATTCGTGCCTCTAATACTGTTAAAATAATTAGTTTTGTGGATCTTTATATTAGAATAAAGCATAATAATAATTGTTGTTGTAAAAGAAATGTTTCTTTATTTGTAAAAGTTCATTGCGGCTTAACCCTAGCAGTCAGTCTACGCTATTGTGTAATGTGTTGCCTACAATTTAAAACAATGCTTTGTATTTCACAAGCAACATGTTCAAATTCGAAAACAGTGTTATTCTGCGATTGTTTAGCGTATTTTGCGATGAACGCCCCCCGTCTGCGTTTGTATCGGTCGCCGTACCTGGGGCCTTACTCTGAAAATCGAACGTCGAAGCTTCGGCTGACGGATCGCACGTTTTCCTACCACCAAAGTGTTTCGGATCCGACGTTCGATTCGAAGTTCGTAACTTGACGTTTTGTCTTTCGTTGACCCTACTCCCAAGCGTTATTTTGACGTTAGTACTTCGTTGTTTGACAGCGTTTTGTTCGTAAATATAACCTCACTTCTTGCGATAGCTGTAGAGGTATCGTTTAAAATAAATTATTGTCGAAATGGCACGATTTTTGCTTTATGAGCAAGCATTAGCGGAAGAAAGAGCCGAGCGGAGTCGCAGACGTCTCGGCTTACGTGACATATTTTTTGAGAAGCAAATTCCAGACATTGAATTTGTTTCAAATTACAGACTCCACCGGAGTTTGTTCGAACAGTTGTGTGAGGACATAATCCCATTTCTTCCTCCAAAGAAAAATGTTAGGGGAATTGATCCCACTATTAAGGTAAGCTCACAGTGTACAGTATAAAAAATAGCTAGCTATCTACATATTGTTGAATTATTATTTTGCGTCTCCACCTGTGTATATTTTATTTAAATTATTAATAATTAAGCCTTTAGAACAGACAAGGAATGACAATGTCAAAGGCACAATAAAATTTTTGTGCTCTACCTTTAGTTTAAAATGTTTCAGATAAGTAATGTCTATAATATGTTCATTGCAGTTCAAATGTTTAATGTAAATAACTACCTATTTTCACTTACAGATTCTGACGGCTCTGGCATTTTATGCCAGGGGAAGCTACCAGGGAGCAGTAGGGCTCAACATGGATGGCCCTATGGCACAGCAAACTGTTTCAAAGTGTATCCGTCAAGTCACTGAGGCACTTAATAATCTTGCAATTACCAGGAAATATATAAGATTTCCCCAAAATAGGCAGGAACGGAATCTTATTAAAGAAGGGTGCTTATTTAATAATAAACAACTATAATTAGATAACATAATATCTGGTATTGAATTTGTTGATTATTTATTTTAGATTCTATGAAGTGTGTGGTATCCCAGGCATATGTGGAGCCATTGACTGCACACACATAGCATTACTGAGGCCGCATGAAAATGAGGAGCGTTTCTTTAATAGAAAACACTTCCATTCTATTAATTGCCAAGTGGTAAGCCAACTAACATACTCAAATATTTACAAATGTTTATAAAATAATATAAAATTTTATATAATGGTACTGTTTCAGATATGTGACTCCAATTGCCGAATTTTGAACGTGGATGCCTCATTTGGTGGAGCCACGCACGACTCGTTTGTGTGGCAGAACAGTGAAATTCGTGAGCATCTGGAGAATCTTACTAATAACACTGATGAGACAGCCATGTTACTGGGTGAGTAGCATACTTGTTAGTTTAAAAATAACCTTTTTTTTTTTGCCTAAAGGAACATCCCAGTTGGTGGAAACAATTTTTTCCTTCTCCAAAAAATACAATAAAATAAAAATTAATTAAATTACAATTCCTTCTGTTATAATAAAAATAAATAAATGACTAAGTGCCCATTCCAAGTAAGCATCAACATAGTTCTTGTGTCAGATCAATTTTATTTTTGATTGCAGGAGACTCAGGCTATCCCCTGAGAAAATACCTGATGACCCCAGTAGATGGAGCTCCAGATGAGTCACCAGAAGGACATTATAATGCCATCCAAAAGCGGGCGCGCTCTACCATAGAGCGTACATTTGGTATTTTAAAAGGCAGATGGCGATGTCTTTTGGCAGCAAGGCAGCTTCATTATATCCCTGAAATGGCAGGCAAAATAACCATTGCATGTTGTGTGTTACACAACATGTGTATCAGTGCTGGTGTAGAACCTGTGGAATTGACGCTGGAGGAGCTACAGGTTGAGGGGCAACTTCAAGTCAGAGCTGGTTATAATGCAGCTAGACCAGTTTTAGAGCAAGGGCAGAGAGCTCGTAATGAGCTCATACAATTGTTAAATAGAAATATTAGGTAAACCTTTATTTTATTAGCTGGTGATGATGACTTTAATAATAATTAATTTTTCCTTGGTCTTTGTTTAGGTTCAAAACTAACAATCTTTCAAATTTCATTATGATTGGAATCGGTCAAGATATATTTGTGTAAAATGTGGTCAAAACTTAATACATTTCTGAACCTTTCCTAAACTTCAACAAACATTTTAAGATCAAAACTAGCCAAATCAGTCCAGCCATTCTAGAGTTTTAGCGAGACTAACAGCAATTAATTTTTATATACATTGATAGATTAGGTCTTACACAATATAATAATGTCATATTGTTTCTATTGTTTCAGATAAAAAAGGGAGAGCTAGAAATATTTTTAAATGAAAGACAAATATATATTTTTTACTTCTCAGCAATTTTTTTTAAAGTTTCATTTAATATTTTTAATTCTTTGAGAATTCCTTCAAAAATCTCCTTCTTCTCCTTCTCGATTCGGAGAATTTCACTTCTTATATTCGGCTGCGTCGCTGGACGTAGCCGTCGACGTATCCGTTGCCTCAATGCTGTAAGAGAGAATATTATATATTATACAGGGCACTGCTTTGAATATTAATTTATATATTACCTGGTAGGGCAAATTTAGGTATTTATTTAATTTATTTAGGTAGGACAATTTTGTTGTAAGAGTTCTGACTAAAAATTAATATTTACGTGGAAGATTGTCTTTCGGACTGCTTGGTCCCGGAGTGGCTTGAAGCAGTGGAGGGGGAACTTCCACAATTACTGGCTCCATTGCCTGCCCTGCTCTTTCTGGTATGGGTATGGGTTCCAATAGCTGGAAATTCAGACACTTGTTAAACATTTTAAAAAATGTGATTTGATTAACACAAGTCCATTCACTTTATAAAAAATTCAAACAGCCAAAGCATTACCTCAGGAAAAGCTTGCACTCTACCAGCTGGTATGTCGGGTTCACCAAAGCCTTCTCCCATTATTGAAATGACCTTATGGTCAATTTTTGATAGCAGATCGGCAGTTGGTGGCCCTCCACCAGTGCCAGTTGCTGACCGCCAAGCTGCTGCATTAGCTTTTTTGGCCAAATATTTTTTATCAGCCCACACCTAATTAGATATTTAAGCACACACATTCAAACCACATGCTTAATTATTGGGTAACATACACATGCATCAAGGAAAAGAAAAACAACATAAAAAGATAATAGGAGTATAAAGATGAAAGCTATGTAGTGCGATTTGAAATGTTTAGAGAAAGGTTATACATTAATGTTTTAAGTGCTATTATTGTAGTTAGAAAAATTACCTTTTTCCACTGCTGCACTGTTTTTACAGCACCCCCAAGGCTATTTAGCTGGGCAGCCAGATTATCCCATAGCCTTTTGGCTCGTGCCCGCCCTTCCACACTGTGGATGAGGCCACGGGATAAATCTTGGTGGACCGACAAAAAGTCCAACATTGCCTCGATTTGTGCTCCGGTGGCTGTCATTATTGAGCTGTAACATATCAAAAATTATGTAGTAATCAGCCAAATCATATAGGTATGAACCATATAACAATTTTTACACAACAATCTTAGCATTCATACAAGAAATTGTATTTACTAGACATGACGTTTTTAAATTAGGCTATCCGAAAAAAAAATAAAAGATAATACTTACTGAAACACTACTTGCACTTGCAGCAGAAGCTATAAATAATTATTATTCTCAAAACAATGGCTAACACATGTATTTCGCAAACAATAACAAAGGGGCACACGCACAGATTAAACAGCATGACATTAGGTCTTTTATAAGTAAACACTTTAAAATAAATTATATTTCGGTGCAAAATAATTTATAAGATACATATATTGCTAAATTAGTACCAAAAAGCTAATAAAAAATTTAAATAACAATTTGCTATAAGTAAATCATTTTATTTTGATGTTTTCATTATATTTACCGGTTTTTGAATGGTCACCATAAAAGAACCTAAACATTACATTCATTACCCTTCACTATATCGGTTGTCTATGAATCCGAAACGAAGGCCGCCCGTACTAGTCGAATCCGAAAAGCATCCGAAGTACTTTGGTGGTAGGGTATATGTCCGATGTTCGTTGTTGTTTCGTTTCGATCCGAAGCTTCGACGTTCGATTTTCGGAGTAAGGCCCCTGGTACGAGCGTTCGTCGGTGTTAAGCGTCGCGTCGTTATCGCCGTCGGCCTGCTTTGATTATTTTTTTAAATACACATTTAATTGAAAATATACATTAATTTATGTCTGTTAGAACGTGTTATATTTTTAGCTATATTTGTTATATTTAGATCATATACTTACTATCCATATATGATACGCAGGTGTGAGTGTATAAAAGCAATCAATAACATTAAGAAAATTAGCGTATTATGTGTTTTTTTAACATATAACAGAACCTATTGAAAACCATACTGTTTAGATCTTTAAAGATTTCTTCTAAAATACGGAAACATGCTTGCCTACTTAGAATGCTTTTTTCCTCATCTTTCATCTCCTTATTTGACTCAGCTCACGCTTTGACGCCAACACTTCTGAACCGATTTAAATGAAATTTGGTACACATATAGTCTAGACTCTAGAGTAATTCCTTTTATTTTGTAATTTTGAGGTTGGTTTGCGTGTGCATTTTCATAATACGTAGTTTTTAGTTCAGTTATATTTTAGAGGTTTTGTTTATTTAGGTCAATAAAAGTAATTGAATACTAATTCATTTAGGTTCTTAAATATAATTTAGGTTGTTATAAAATTTAATAAATGTAAACAAGTTCTTTTCGTAATAAGGAGTTTTGTTTTCTGTGTTTAAGGTCAAAAGTAAAATAGTTATAGGTATATTATGAGTTTGTATTAATAATAATTATTTTATAATCAAGAAGTTAACATTTTGATTCGTGTACGTTAGGTTCCAGATTTTTTCATTTATTTATAATACTGCCATCTAGTGTTTCCATTATGAACTCCAAAGAAGTTTAGTGTTTTTTTATTGACAATACTGCCACCTTGTGTTTCTATTATAAACTGCAAAGAAGTTTAGGAATTATTGTTTTAAAACAAAATATGGTGTAACACTGCCATCTAGTAAATGTATTACAAACAACGGAAACTTGAACCTTTCTTTATAATAACGAATTTCGTTCCTATCTGGTATCCCACGACACCACACGGCTTTTTTTCTGTTTAACTACCCTGTTTTTATTCGAATATGCCTAAAAAACGCAAATCTAACCTAGCGCGTAGGAGCTCACGTTAAGAAAATTGCTAGAAGCCAAGAGTGAAGAGCACACTCAAACCCGTTTGATATATTAATACTTCATACCTTATGTACTTATATAATTTAATTAGCTGTTTGCAGTGAAACACTGCAAAATAGCTCTTAAAGAGCTATTATATTATATGTATGTGTCTTATTTGTAAAATAATTAGCCTAAACAATTAAAAATGTTACCCAAAGACACTATTCTACGCGGACGAAGTGACTTCGCCGGCGTAGAATAGTGTGTGTTTTACTACATACTTTAACAATGTTACGTTTTATTGAGCACGTTCACTTACATTAAAACCGATATTTTTTTTTCTTATGATCTCCAAAATCAAATCACAAGTTTGCTGAGGTATAATGTAAAATCTAAATTGTATAGTAGTCGATGATAATAAGCTAGGTAATAGTTTGTTATGTTCGCAGTCAATATACTTATCACAGTTACCAGCTCGCAATAGGCCTCTTCCAATGTGCGTCCTACTTTCCGTTTACCGATTCACGTTACCCAACCTACTTTGATCTATAGAGATGATTTAGTTCTTAATCAGATGACCTCATTACGAGTTTCATCCTTAAAAGAATTCCTACCATGCCTCACTCCGTTAGTGTCCGAGTCCATAGTCATTGGCAGGAAGCACTGGTCTAAGATCTTCGTTTTGAGGGCAAGGGAGTTTTAATTAATAAAATTTTACGTAATGTACCCAAAATATGCCATGAAATATATGAATGTAGTGTGTACAGTTTTAGAGAAAATCGCTTGTTATAACTTACCTCCGTTAATTGAAGCACCTACCTCTCCTTCCTACTTACAGGCCAAAAGTATTCACTACTTTGGACATAATATAATAAGTCTATGCTACATACATATGTAATTTTAATACAGCAGCATGGATCTCGGTGGATTAGAATAGGGCCACCCAATCCTTTTCCGTGGGCGTAGTAAAAGATGACCGATTGATGGACTGTTAGCTATCTGATAGTATACATATACAGTGCTGTTGACGACAATATGCTTAATAGGCTAAATATTATGGTTGGCAAATTGTAAGCGTCTGATGCGCCTCTGACTGACCACTTCTTCAATACAGGTCTAAGTGTATGTAGGTCTGTAATATACAAATACTCATAGAATAGGCAAATACATGCCACATAAGATGTTTAAATAATTTGCTTCAATTATTTGAACAAACTTTTAGTAATAAGTGTTCGTTCATTTTTCCTTCGCGACAGCTATGTAACCTCAAACTTATACTATTTTACCGGATTGCTAAACCCAAGCACAGTTATAATTTGGACTTGTGTTTATGTCCGTCTCTATATGCTCTTGTAACTACTAAAATGCTGAACTGATATTATGAATGATGTCTTTAGATTCTTGTTTATTGTGCGAATGTCACTTTGTATAGTAAAATTTATAAAAAATCTAAATGACGATGAGGAGTTTTGGCGCCAAAAAGAAGAAGTACTGCATCATAAAAAAGGAAAAGAAAATCGGCTATCCAAGGCTGTGTTAGAAAATGGAAGCGGTTATCTACGACAACATTCATAGCTGTCGACATCATCCGCGCGTTGGAGACGAGAAAGTAGGGCATAGACACCGGCCTCCCTGGCCCAATTTTAAATCCCCATATATAATCCCGTATATTATAGACGAGAATGTGAGTATGTTTGGTTTGTTTTTACACGTTTTAACCACTAAACCGTCTATTGAAGATACCGGATATTGGTATAAAGTGTTGTGTCCAAAGAATTAAAAAGGAATGAAAATCTGAGAAGGCCGTTCGGTTAATAAAATATGAATATACGTGAACGAAGCCGTGGGCAATAGCAAGTCACAGATAACAGTGTCGGTATTTGTGTTGATCACAGTGTCAACAGTATAAGGCGGTCACTAGGTAATCATTTTATTAGTCTGCTCTGATGTGGATTATGCATCAGCACGACCTCTAGTAGTCTTTTTTTATTAACACATACATACATAAAAATTATATTTATAAGTGAACGCTTTATAATATAACCAAGCTAGGGGTGGGCCAACAATTATTATCAATGATATTTTGGAATATAATAGTTTATTTATAACTAAAATAAAGATAAATTAAAAATAATATAAAAATAATAATAACATCGTCGCCTACTGATAGCATTCCAGGGAAACTGGCAGCATTACTACATTAAATGGCAATGCTTATTCGCTGTGCAAGAAAAAGGTCAGCCTTCTGGTAACGAGAAGTGTCAATCGGTCACTTAGCTAGTTCCTTATAAATGGAACGAACACTTGGACCCCATGACCCTCGCGTCTTAACCCCCAATGGCTCAAAAACATAATTACCAATTAAATTACTGTATCTACGCCTATTGAGGCCCCAGTTGTACTTGGAAAATGTGGTAAAGATGCTTGAAGCCAGCCAGGCTCAGTCGTTTAAATCGTGTATTTTGAATAATTTTGTCAAATGTTCCTAAAAGTGGTAAATGTTTCCAAGTTGCGATGATCGAGGGACATCTATTTTGGGTGCAATAAGACAGAAAACACATTAATAATAAGTAATTAATGGTTTTGGTGAAAAGTCACCAAAATTATTGATTTTTGTCCTCCAAGATCATACCTCCTGCTGTCATCGCTCCCTCCTATCGTTGATTGAAAACCTATTTTTAAAACTAGAGACCCAAGAAGTCGGAGAGGAGTTTTATATAAAACTTTTATGCTAGGTGCCAAAGAAGTCCTAAGTTTGTTCACCTTCGTCACAAATAAAAATTTCACATTTATCACTGTTGAGTTCTAAGACAAATAATTAAAATTTATTAAAAAAAAAAAAGTTAACTCTAGTAAAACTGTCTCTACATCTCCTGTCAGAGTTCCATCATCGAAGTTCCAAATGTTGAGGTTTGAATTTATCCGCTCAATATTTGGGGTATATTGCTAAACTATGAGCTGCTATGTGTTTCAGTGTATGTAATATGAAGATGTTGATGATGACTGTGTCTGGTGATGATGACTGGTCCCAGAGGGTCACCCTGCTGGCATCGAACGGATTGGTTCCATCACTTCATCCAACACTACGAGTGATTGTCTTTATAAACCATTTATGTAGGATATAAGATATCTATAATATTGCCAAAGAAATTTATAAATTTGATTTACAGATTTGGGAATTCTATGATGGGCGCTGACTAAATAATGACGTTACAATTGCACATGAAAGCATGTTTTGGGACCTATGTATTATATACGCTCATCTTTGAAAAAACGACAACGACCTGCTGTTTTAATGAGCAGTCTAGTTCGTTGCCACAGGACACAAGGGCAAAAATAATATAGGAATTGTGCACAATATGATATAAAGTGTTATTATTATTAGTTGTTTAGACTCTCTCGCGTGTAGATTCAACGCAACAGTCTAAAATTATACATAAAAAAGTGCACTAAATTGTCTAAATTTGCCACTGAGAGCTCACCTGGCGCCTGCGTATCCATGTTTCAATAGTGCCTTCTGGCGCCTAGGTAGAGGAAGGGGGTCGATCTTCAACATCTTTGGCAAAATATGAAGCGTCATCTTCATGGGCAGTCCCAGAAATTTACTAGTTATGTTCAGAAATTCAATCGCTGTCTAGGGTGGTCTGTCCATTTAAATACTGCAAAGCTTGCTTCAATCAATAAAATCGTGTATACATCAATACTTGAAACGGACCAGATTCACTGAAATTTATTTTTTTCAAAAAGTATTTTTGTGACATGTTACATGTCTGGACATTTTTAGTTTTTAGTTATTAATGTGTTGAAACTTCCACGGGTCAACTCACAGGTATAGAGGGTTAAGTGATATGTCGAACTCAAACCGTCCCATGTTCCGGCACAAGTGGGTATATTGCAGGGGAACTGGGATATCCTAAGAAGAAAGCCTCCGGAAACCGGAAGGCTCCAAAAACCTTGGAAACATAATTAAGATTTTTTTACTATAATGTGATTTGAATGTTTAATCATCGACGTATGCATCTTCTTCATCAACTATCCTAAAGATATGTCTTAATTTTAAACTAGGAAAACTACTAAAATTTACGCTAATTACTACCGACGACATAACAAACGAAAAACATTACGTTTAGCGTTTTCATGGAATTTGAAGTATATAATTGAAATATCAGAATGTTAATGCCACTTTTAGTAATTTTGTTATTGTTTACTGTTGCCTCAAGAAAATCACTTATTAATAATAGTGGGTGTAATACCCTATTGCCCTCAGGCTCTTCACAACAATATAGGTCAAGCCAAGGTGAAAGCAGGTATATAAAGCCGTGACTGATTTTTGTTTTGGATTTGACTGAGACTGAGAATTGTATACATAAATTGTGCGTGATAATTTAATTGTTTAGCTTATCTTAATAAGTTATTTGGCGGTGTAGTTGTTCATGAAGATAATAATTGATTATAATTTCAGTTTTATCATCTACCGTCATTGCCTATCTATGTGTACACGACTTGACAAATCACCGGGTTTCGCGTCGCGGCAGTTTTTTGACATGGAAAGCAATGAGACCAAAACTCACTACAATCATAACAAAACATGTTTGTATGTTTTATAGAACTTATAACAACATTATAAGACAAAAAATGGCCGTTAGCTCAGAATTGTGCTACTTCGTAGGAAACAGCGCTGGTGCTAGTGTCTGGTTCTACAATGAGAGTCGAGTATGGGTTTAATCTATGAAAGACTTTACTTTTTTTAATAAAAAATAATCTTCTTTACTTTACTTTTCTTATTCCATTGGAGTTGAATTTGGGGGAGTATTTAAAAACGCGCGTTTTAATAGCACTACTTTTTGCCAAAGAAGCTTTTAAGGGGAATGATATGACTTACATATTTTTAACGTTTACGTATTTATTTCATGAGTTAGTACTCAGGTCTAATGAGAAAACCACCGTTCGTAGTTGAGTGGACACTATTTAGTTTCAGTACTTAGTTAATAGTTGCTCCGCCCTTATATTAAAAAAGTACTATAAAAAGAAATAGACGTTAAACTGAGCTACATTTTTTTTTTAAACGGACAGGTATTTAGGTACCTTTGGAAGCGAATTTTCATATCATACAATATAACAAATTAAATTATTTACCTTAATGTATTAATTTATATATACTATTTAATTATCAAAATGTTAGTGGCATAGCATCTTTTTATCATTTGTCCATAAATATTTCAAAAGCAACAAGCGCCATGTGTACGGTAAACACATGTGGGTGCATTGAATTCCAAAGTGATTTTGAAGGTCCGCATCTCATCTCCCTAGACACTTTAGATGACATATTGTTTGTATAAAAGTCACAGCTGACAAACAAACTTTGTATACATTGATTTTTAATGTAATTTTCTCTTTTAAAAGTGGGAAAGCTAGTTTTTGTAAATTTAACACTTAAGCTTGTGAATTCAGCCTCCTTTATAAGCAAATTTAGTATAACCACAAACACGTAATACGTAAAGTACCTACTGAACTGCACAAAAAGACTATAATTTCTTGAACTGTCATGTTATAAACTTTTAAATAATTTAAATAGAAAACATTGTTATTGAAACTTTTAGCGTTTTCGTTTCTAGAACTCGTAACTACAAAACAAGACAATAATGAAAAAATCGGCGGACAAACATAATAGAAAATTATTATTCGTGGCTGTTACTAGACATAACAGCTAAGAACAATAATTTTCTCTACACCTACGAGTATATAGAAGATAACACTGTTTCATAAGATCATGTTCTATTATTTTCATAGTGTTATCACCACAGCCTTACATGCTGTCCTTTTTAACTTTCGTTCAACTTAATAATTTGGTCCATAAATGGTAAAATAAATTAAGATTACATGATTTGCTTTTAGATTTATTATTGTAATATATATACCTATTGTGCTATATCTATATACATAGATATTGGTGAGTGAAATATATTGTTATATTATAATGGGCCCAATTATGTTTTATCTAGATGTAGATTTATAATATTGGATTAACAATAATTGGTATAAATATATAATATATAAATTTGGTATTTTGAACTGACACAAAAAATATATCAAAACACCATCTACGCGAAAGTCACAAATATATATAATACAAATCAAACACACACAGACAAAGTCTCAACAGTAGGTTTATTACTAAACGATAAAGCCGATAATTATATCGAGCAGAAAATGTCGAGTAGTTGACTGATACGTTTTTGGCAATTCTAGCCCACGAAAGAATGCCAGAATAATCAACCTTATCATGTCCATCAATTCCAGATGATAGCAGCGATGAGAAAACATCGTGTTTTTCACTAACCGTTTATTGGTTATTCAAGTTTCAGAGAAAACTATAATTAAGCAAGATTGTCCTTGGACGATCTTTTGTTCAGTTCCATAATACAAAAACTTTTCAGGGCAGTCAGCAGTTGTCCCTTTGATTTTTCTAAAATTAATTCATACAAAAGAACTCAGGTAGTATCTATTGATTGTTTGTAGTAAAATATATATTGCCTTGACTTAGTAATTATTTTGGTTCTGATATTGCGAATGGAAGGTTGATATTTGTTTGCGTTTAATTTGTGCTTGTTCAGAATATCCTTGAGGCGTTCGCAAAACTTAGTAGCCGGAGCGGTCAAGGGTGTCTTACTATGTCCTGTGCAATATAAAACGAAGCGAAAACAGGACGAAAACATTATTTAATTTATTTATTCCTCCTTTACTTTTTTAAATAACACAGTAACATATTAGTACAATTACTTAGCGCTCTGTGAACAATCATAGATAATAAATAAGTCAAGATCA
Organism: Tyria jacobaeae; assembly: GCA_947561695.1. Taxonomy (NCBI): domain Eukaryota; kingdom Metazoa; phylum Arthropoda; class Insecta; order Lepidoptera; family Erebidae; genus Tyria; species Tyria jacobaeae. The sequence continues at coordinate 12,416,578 of OX387217.1, forward strand.
TTTTAGCGATTGCAGGATCAATCGAAGAAATCTTCCAAACTTTAGAATTACCGGAGAGAATAATGACCCATAAGTCATCATCTCGTCATCAAATTTTAATCGTCATCATCGTTTAAACTAGAGGGGTGGAGTTTAAAATACCGCATCATATAATGCCGGTGGCATATGTCAATAACAGACTTTCAAAAGGGGATATTTGTATGTTGACCTACTTTTTTCGCACATCATAATAACAGTGCGATATACTGCAATTATGATTGTGATTGTAAGCAGAAAGCATTCCTTCCATTCAAGGCCGTTTAATTAGACCTTTTTTCTTCTTATCGTTTAGTTGACAAATTCAAATTCTTGCAACGAAAAACTTTTTGACCGCATTGTCGTTGTCAGACATTAAATCTTTTATTAGGACGCGTAGGGCACTATGTGAGATGGGCTATCATTAGGGATGTACCGCACAAGCAGCTTAAAGTACCCTCACTAAAAATTTACCCTGACCGATTGTGTTTAAGTAACACAACAACAAGAAAATGTAAATATTTATGATAAAATGTGTTATAAAATCAGCTATATTTTGCAAGGCTATGCCTAAGGTCGTTGTTTGTAAATATTCAGTGAAGACTAAACCAATTACATCTGCACTTAGTAGGTAGCAAGAGACTTGATATTGCATTTTTAAACATTTAAACTATCTACTAATATTATCAGAAAACTATAAAACCCAACGTTATCATAAATCTTATACCTTTGTCACTCCCAATATTAAGGCGAATCAAATGACACCGCACAGTTCGTAATCCATCAAGCTGTCTAGGATGTAGGGCGTCCTGTATTCGAGACGGGCAGGTTTACATGAAATATAAAAATAATGATAGTATATGAAGCTAGTGAGGTATGTAAGGATAGAAGCGAGTAGCGGGCTGTTGTTTCTGCCTTTACTAGAAGGGCAAAAAAAAATAAGTAGTAGTAGGCAAAGTAAACTTTTTGGAAATATTTAATTTTAAATTATATATTATATATTATAATAAAATAATTCAAAGAGTCCATAGATTAATATATCAATAATAATTATAAATATTATCATAATGATAGCTATTTAGAATTTTGTTTTGGGAATATTTATTACTTAGACAATTCAGTAACGACGTAATTTATTAAAAAGAGGTCGTTTAGGTCATACTTTATAACCTGACGGTTATGACGTTACTTTATAACCTTTATATGTCCACTATAGGTGAATGAAACGTTATTAATCTCTGTTCTTTTGTGGAAGAAAAAATAAAAATTTACATATAAAGAAACTGCAACAATGTACAACATAGTTTTAGTTCATTGTGGCTTAGTTAAAGCCGCATCGCTTATCTTTACTTTTTATACAGCCTTGTTCGACCCAACTCGTAATTCTATCCGGCAACGTAAAAGAATAAAGGGTCCTTGTGGAGTTTGGGGACTGTGAGTTTATAATAGAAGCAGACCAGCATGCAGCGCGCTTCATTCATTTTTTTATATGTTTTCAACCTTAAAAGCTTTAAAGGCATATTTTGGTGTCTCAATTTCAATAGGTATATTGTTCTATTAACAAAATAATAAAAAAATGAAACCGTAATAAAATCATCAGCATTCTTACAACTCTTCTTGGCAAAGGATGTTTTTTGCTGCCATTTCTAGAACTAGATGAAATCGTAGGATTTCATCTAGTTCTAGAAATCATTATTTGCCACTTATATCACTATCAAATATACTAGTATAATATACTAGTAAATATGTTCTAGAGTACATTACCGTCAACCATGTGGTATTTTAATACAGGATTACAGTTGTACAAATAACTTACGGCAAAGTCGATTGAAACGGTCATAATTGTTCATATATGATCATCCATAACATTCACACTTATGTGTATGCCTTAAACAACACGTACCATAATACTACATATTCTAGAATTCAAATAACTGAATTACTTTAGCCGACTAATGATTTCTTAGAAACATGTTTAATGTTGTTAAATGAGAATCATCGTTGATATGGAAGAACCAGACTGTTGCCTGATTCTTTCTTTTTTTCTGAAGCACTTTATAAGAATAAAAAGCCAGAACGGCGAATCAAATTATTACACAGCTTATATTCAAAAGGTCGTCGCAATACATTGACCTCTGTGCGTATTTTGAATTATGCCTCTAAGACACAAAATACGCGAGGTAACCTTATCCAAAAATACTTTAATCGAATATATCGGTAAGTTTTAAAAGCTAGATGACCTATCGATGATGATCTCCTATTGTACACAAGTTGTTTAGTACCCACATGTGTAAATTTCACGTTAATAACTGATAAACAAGTCACGTTTGTATAACTGCAAAAGTCTACTAGAAAGTAGTTTGTGGCGTTTATATTTAGACTAATGACGTCAGTTGGTAAAAAGTACTTAAAAGTATATTGTTTTAACAATAGTAGATAACTTATCTAACTATTAAATGTCTGGTTAATGGTTTGGTACATGTATAGAATATCTATAGGGGGCGTTTCCTAGATTTGATTGAATGCTTAGTTATATTTTTTAAATACTGTGATACTGTCGCTTTTATAAACCTCCAGTGACAATAGTTGACAATAGACGAGAAGTGTAAAACCGCAGTCATGTCATTGTCTAGTTAAGTTAGTAAAGGTTTTGTCACAAGACGGAATAGTGAAGTGATCTCGCAGTTACCGTCAGCAGTGAGAGACGCGCTGTGGAGCGCTGCGCATGCGCTTGTCAAACATTGGCGCGTAAGACCCACCGGTTTTGTGATTTTTTAACAAACTCTTACGTGATATATTCTTTAGCAGTGGCTATTATTAGTTAAGAGTATTTCTTTTTAAACTTATTAATTTGAAGTGAAAGGACTGTATTTGGTTGTGCATTTATGTAAGTGGAAATCTACCTGTTGATTATTTTTTAAAGTCTCACCATACGTTAGTTATACCCACCGGAAAATACGCAGAAATCGAAGGTTGTAAATGTTTGGAATGCTATTTTAAATCGGTTATACATTACAGAGGGTTGTCTTTATCTAGCAAATGCGTAGTTAGAAGGTGTGAGTGAAAAGTTCTATAATCGGACGTTTAAATTAATCGTACACCTGAGCGGAAGATAAACTTGTTTCAATACTCGTGTATTAAGTTATCCTTTTGTAGCGGCGGCGGCGGCTCAGCAATTGTAAGTTCCGTGAATGATGGGTGTATCATCGTTTAGTGACGCGATAGGCATGTTTCGACCTCGTTCCCTAACAATAAACCCGTTACAAAACCTTGAGGCATGTCCTTCATTCCGTTATATTCAAGGAGATATACAGCGAACACCTCTTGATAACACTTTCAATTATTTTAAGTACTGATAGCACACAAAGTGTTTACTTTATGTAATTTGTAATCCATGACGGAATTATCCTTCGGAGTCAGCTTAATTACTGTGTAACAAAAAAAGGATATTATTTTACTTAAATCATCTTTATAGTTTTAGAAAGTAAAATGTAACATTGTTTTATTATCGAAGGTTTCACTTTTAATAATGTTATTTATTATTATCAATGTTATCTAGTTGGTTGGATGGCAGTACGCTTTTGTATCTGTCTATTATTCTGTAGACATACCTTTATTTTATAATAACGAAAGATGGTGAACCGAAGATGTTTTGATTCTTTTCTTGCGATTGATAACAATTAAATTACACTATAGATATGAAAACATTGAATGCCTTCATGCTGTTATTGAATAGGTATTCATACAGAAAAAGGTTTAAAGGTAGTCATGTCGCCTTCAAGCGAATTTTACCATTGCCATATTACCCTTTAGCCACATCGTAATTAAAGATAAATTATTTCAAAATTCTATTTTTTATGAGTTTTTAGTTTTGGTGTGAATCGATCGAGCCGGCATTGACCTGTACCTATTCCTGAACTGAAATGTAGTTCTGGGTAAAATGGATAATGTATCCATAAATTGATTCCCGTTCGGAGTTTAGAGTAGAGCATGCTCACACTGTCATGCTTAAATCTCCAATTCGCTCTTTATTTATCTTTTTCATATACCTAAACCATTGCAACTTTCTTTTTAAAGTTTTATCACTAACTTCTTTAAACCCACAGCTCTCAAAACACTTGATGCAAACAAAAATCTTTGCATGTGCACATATTTCCAGTTGTACTTGCTCTAAGTTGTTGGTTTTATATAATGATTAAATATATTCTGGTTTATAATATTACTGAAACTCAAGTTTTTTTATAACGGTCACATGACCCTAATGGACCCATAGTCGTCCCCCCATATATCACTAATTAATATTTTTAACAGATGCAACATTAAGCCCAAATGGTAGTACCGGACGTGTCTATACGCTGTTACATCTGTTGATTGATACCTTTTTACCCGACTGCACGACGCATCGGAGCGTCACGTGCTTATCACTTTTTTCGTGCCGAAACTCCAATGGGTCTTCATCTTACCAGAGCTGACGGTAAGTTTTATGTCGGACTCGGACCTACTAAAACCACATGGTGTTCCGTCACAAATGGGTATGGGACCCGGGATACTCTCAGAAGGAAGTCTCCGGGAACCCCTGTAGACCTTGTCAACCTTTGTTTGTACCCAAACACACGGCAAAGTATGACCAGACCAGACCACGCGCGTGGAACACGTCGCGTCACCTCTTCTGCTAGGGTCATCTCCTATGCTAGCGCTGAGATCATTGTCAGCTCTCTGACGCCTGGTGTGTCTTCTGCGGAACGGGAGAGTGCTAGTCCTCTCCCGTTCCCGCTCCGCCTCCTCTTTGGCCCGCATCACCTTTTCGCAAAACGAGGTGGCAGAATCACGCACCCTCACTTTGGACCATGGACAAAACCATGGTCTCTAGCGAATGGCTACCTACACTAATAGCCATCACGAGGTGGTGTCGCTGTTGCGCCCACGCTGAGCACTCCGCTTACGAGCTACATAGTTACTTACCGAAGTAGCCGTGTTGAGTCGTTGTTGAGTCTGATCGCCACAATTGTAGTGTGCCCCGCGCTTGGTCACTCAAGTCGTTCCTTCCAGTCACTCACTAGACCTGGTGGACAAGGCGTTTATCACCCTATATATATATATGTATATGTATATATGCTCCTTTGTGGCACTATAGAACCGAAAATCGTTGGCCTATTTTAATAATTCTTACGTCTATCTATTTATCTAAAGCTTGCAAGTGACACTGAATACCACTACTGAAGTCTACCAGACACAGCTTAGTTAAAAGGCAAAAAAAGAACTAAAAGTACTATGTCGAGTGAAAATCTGTTTTTGTAAATCTTTATTTGGTTTCTTTTAGCCTTTTTTCATATTGAATAAAAATTTAGGGTTAAAAGTTGGATACCGTTCTTAGCAACCACTCTCATAAAATTTTCATTACTTTCATCATATAGAGAAGTCAAAGATTTTATATAATTGTATATTCGGTGTTATTAAGGTGAATACATATACATATATTATTTTCAACTTTAAATAGCAGGCGGAATTGATTAAATTAACAAAAAAAAAACAAGGAGACCCATCTAAAGACAGCCACTCCATAGGTTTTATTTAAATATGACAACTCCTGCAGTAGGAATAATTAATCTCAGCTCAGGGCTCATGACAGTTATTTGTGGATTCCAAAATTTTTGTTCCGTGTGGGAATTGAACCCACGACCTCCAGTAGAGCAATCAGGGTCATTGACCACTAGACCAACAGGTCGGTCAATGGCTCGTTAGTATTTACTTCTTGAAGGTAGTCACTGACCATTACGAGGCCGGGCATTGTCCTGCTCAAACACAGCACCCATACTCAAATTGGCTACAGATGGACCAACGTGTTTATTTATTATTTCTGCCACTTATTAGGTAAAGAACTGTTTTCTATAAGCACCAGCTCTATGACTATCAAAGTAAACAATAATTAACCGTTAGGTCATTAAATTATTGTAGTGTTGATTTTCCTAAAAAAAAAATGGATTGGATTACATTTTGTCATTATTGCTATGTCCGCTCACGTCCGACAATAATCCGGGACGGGTGTATGTCCTCAAAATACAAGATTGTTGATGATTCATCAGTTATGTGTACTGACTAATGGGAGTCATATTTTTAAAGGAAATAACAGAATACAGGTAACTTATCAACATTCGTGACATTTTAATCGTTTCTTAGTAATTAGCGTTCATGTACCTATAAGGTACCTCTTGAAGGGGCGTTTTAAGAATTACTTATCATACTTACTTATGTATCACGTTTTACATAAAAAGATTTTGGTTTGGTAAGTAAAAACTTTGCTTATATTACGGAAGTGAGTTATGGTTATCATGGTTGTGTGTTTGAAACGCCTCTGAATCTTCGGGAATGTATGTAAAAAAATTACAAACTACAAAACTACATTATCGTAAAATAGTAGTTAGTCGCAGTCTAGACGCATTATGGGACTAAATTAAAAACAGGTATTAAACTGAGGTGATACCTAAGAGCAATATTTAATTTCATACGAAATATGTGTTGCTTTAAATGATAATAAATCAATACAAAAAAGATCCTACATCCGATAATTGTACGTCAACCTATTATCTACACAAATAAAAAAATACAATATCACTAACATCATCGTGTTGTTTTCCGAAAAAAACATACTACTCATTTAATATTATAAATGCACAAAGTAATTTATTTCTAAAGCCTGCGTGAGAAAAGTGCAATATTTGCTAAAATGATGTTATTTAATTAATTATGAATAGTAGTCTAAGAGGTTACCTCGTTTTCGTTTCCTCTGTACTCATATTGTTATTATTTCATTAGCTTTTTTACTACATTTTGTAACTGAAACAGACCGACTGTCTAAGTTACTTTATAGCTAAGGGTTTACATTTTTTTGTGATAGCTTACCGCAACGTAAAGACTGCGCCAGATGCCCGTATAAACGTATACACCTATATGCTACCTATGCACCTATATGGACCTTTACACTCTACATGTGACTACTCTTTGTGAACCTCCTTCTGGCGCAGACGGGAAAGAAGAGTCCATTCCTCTCCTGTTCAGGTTTTACTGGTCAGACTGCTTCTATCAAAGACTAAATTTTAATAAAGTCCTTCTTATGCGATTGCATTCTTATACTTTCCTATCCGCTCCTTCAGTAAAAGTTCTCAGCCTTAGCTGTACTACCTATACATGTGTACAATACTACCCCGAAGTTGAGATTTCAGCCTTTGACTAACTAAAAACTATTCTTTTAATAAATGAGTGTCATCAAATCATTTAAATGTTTGTTAAAAAAAGAACATCAATCGCATGTGACTTCATATTCCGAAAAGTATCTGAATAACATTAATAAAACATGTCTTGTTGCATTGTGCTCTTGACGGTTATTCTTAATTTCATAAAGCAATCATACCAAAATTTTCTGATGATCGGTGAAATTGGGTAAACAATTACAAATACCAAAAATCAACATCGATTAAAAAAATTAGGGTTTTAGGACCCATCCTTTTTTTTTTTTTTTCGTGTGGAAACCCCTTTGGGCCGTCATCCCACCGGGGTTTTCGGTGGAACGGTGTGTCGGAATCGAACCGACTAAAACCACACGATGTGCCAGTCTGCGCTTAAAATAGAAGGAATCCGGGAACAGCTTTATTAGGACATCCGGACCCCTCCTAGCGCCTGCCCGCACTATGCGGGCACCACCTGCTGGAAACCTATCAAAAGGTGGCGTCCAGACACACGCGGACGTCACTTCCTCGCGGCTGGCCACTAAAGCGAGTGGAAGGAAAAACCCGTTCCGACCACCCGCGGCCACACTCAGGGTGGCATGAGGCGCTGGTAGGCGCGCCTCCTCCGCCCGGTTCGCCGGCGGCGACTTGGGTCCGAGTAGAGGTCATCCTCCCGGGCCCGTTCCGCCGCCTCCTTCTGCGAGATGACCTCCTCACAGAAGTTTGCAACCGCGGTAAAATTCCTGTCACTACCGGCCATGGAGCGTATGACGGCCGGTAGTGACAGACGCTGCGCCTCCCAAGATGGGCAATCCGCGAGCGTATGCTGGGCCGAGTCCTCACTGCAGTCGCAGTGGTGGCAGCCGGGACTCAATTCCCTCCTTGCGACCGAGTGCAGGTACTTTCCGAAGCAGCCGTGAACGGAGAGAACCTGCGTCAGTCGGAAAGAAAGGGTCCCGTGCTGCCGCCCTGCCCACTCGACGATGACCGGCTGGAGCGCCTCCACGGTGGATAAGCCAGCACGTGGAGCCTCCAGCCGGGACGACCAATGAGCCATCGTGGCTCGGCGAGTGGCCTCACGCCACTCGCGTGAGGCTGGTTGTGTGTGTGGTGAGGTACGCGAGTTCGGGCGGGGGCCGATCGCCGCTATCCGCCCGGAAATCAGTCGTCCGCCGATAAACTTCGGCGAGCACTTCAGCCTCCAAATCCCACGGGGGAGTTCCGGCCAACGCACACGTCGCCTCAGTCGACACGGTGCGGTAACCACGTATGGCTCTAACCGCCATTACCCTCTGAGGGCGCCAGAGGCGTGCCTTATTCTGGGCGGTCAGAGCCTCCGCCCACACCGGTGCACCATATAGTGCCATTAACCGGACTACCCCCGTGTACAGCCGTCTTGTGGCGACGCTGGGCCCACCCAGGTTGGGCAAGAGTCGCCCAAGGGCGGTCGCAGCGCCGACCAACTTTGGAGCCAGCTGCAGAAAGTGCTCGTCAAAGCGCCATCTTCCGTCCAGGATCAGGCCCAGATAGCGTATGTGGGCCCGAACCGGTACGAGGATCGAGTTGACCAATATGGAGGCGCCAGGGGGTGGACCTCGACGGGGCCCATGGAATAGAAGGGCCTCCGTCTTATCCAGGGCCACCTGCAAGCCTAGCGCCTCGATCCGCCTGACCACCAGTGAGGCTCCTCTGGTGGCCAAGCGTGCCGCCTCTTGAAAGTTCGCCCCCCGGGTTGTGACCAGAGTGTCATCGGCGTAACATATTACGCCCAGCCCAGGGGGGAAGTCACCTCGAAGGGCCCAGTCGTACCCCATGTTCCACAGGAGTGGTCCAAGGACAGAACCCTGCGGAACACCGCACGACATGGGCCGACGACTTAGATTTCGTACTCGGTCCTCGTACATGACGGTACGCTCCTCTAAATAGTCTGCCACTAGTCGCATCAGGTACTGTGGCACTCCATGATAGCGGAGCGCTTCCCTTATGCAACTGAATGGCAGACTATTGAATGCGTTGGCGATGTCCAATGACACCGCCAGCAGTACGCCGCCACATCTCACCGCCTCTTCGGTCACGGCTCTCAGACGCAATACAGCTCCGATCGTCGAACGACCCGCTCGAAAACCGAATTGGGCGTCCGACAAATCGGGGCCAACCTCATTCAGGTGCCGGACGATGCGGGCAGAGAGTACCCTCTCAAACAGTTTACCCGCCTCGTCCAGTAGCACAATGGGTCTGTAGGCCGCGACCGAGTCAGCAGGCCGTCCCGGCTTCCTTAAAAGCTCCAGCTTCCCGCTTTTCCAGCAATCAGGGAAGCGCCCGGACACTAGACTAGCGTCGAACACCTCCCTGAGGTGGTCTGCCATGTGGTATAGGGCCAGGGCCAAGACTCGGGCAGGAATCCCGTCTGGCCCAGGGGCGGTGTTCTTGGAGCGGATCCGTAGAACCGCCGCCCCTATCTCCGCCTCCGTGACGGGTGGAACATCCTCCACTTCCAACTCCCCGTCGTCTCTAGCCAAGGGGGCCATCAACGGGGGTGAGTGCTCCACTCGTCGCGGAAAAAGACCCTCAACCACTCCCTGCAGGAAGCTGGGCTGGAGAGTCTCCGTAAGGGGGGGGCCCAGCGCGCGGAGCTTTTGTTGCGCCACACGATAAGGGCGACCCCAGGGGTCACGATTGAGACCCTCCAGCATCTCAGAGTAAATGATAGCTGACTCCTCCAGTAGATCCCGGTCGAGCTTCGAGACAGCCCACCGCGGAAAGCGGGAAGGTCACCGCGCCATGTGACAACTTCTGGGATCCTGGGTCCGGGAGAGCTCAAATCGGATGTATAGGTGATCCGAGAGCGTCTCAACCTCTTCCAGGACACGCCAGTTCCTTACTCGTGAGGCAAGAGCAGGGGTAGCGAACGAAATGTCCACTATCGACCCCCCCTGTTGTCGCACGCACGTGTTGGTGGTGCCTCTGTTTAGAAGACAGAGGCCCACTGATGTTGCAAACTCCTCAACAGCGTCGCCCCGTGCGTACGTTCTGGGGAAACCCCAGACTTGTCGTTAAAGTCCCCCAACACTAGAACGTAACCCGACGCTAGTCGCCGTATCGAGGTCTCCAGGTTATTGAGGAAAACCTCGAAATCGCTCAGACTCCGATTGGGGGAGAAGTAGACACCATAAATGATGATCCCCCCCCACTCAGCGGCAACATATCCAGTACCCTTGTCTCTTAGCGACAAGGGCGGGGAATGAGCCGCCGTGGAGCCGATGACTGCCACGGAGCCGTCCCGGTCACCCAGCCAGTTTGGACGGGGAGGAACGTAATAAGGCTCCGCAGCTACGGCGACACCAATCGACCACTCCGCCATGGTTTGCAGGAAGAGGTCCTGCAGGTGGCAGGTGGTTTAGGTTCGTCTGGACAAGAAGGCTGGAGACTGGATCCATTAATGAACCGTCTCTACAGCCTCTTCCATGGGCGACGATGACAACGCAGGAATGACTTCAGAGGCAGCATGGATCGACTTGCTAGCCCCAACGTCATCCGAGAGGTGCGGGGAGGTTTGCATCCTCCCTGCCCCATTTGATGATTGGCAGGTAGGTTACCTGCCGCACACGCTGGGCAGTGAGGGGCAGCAGAACATGCCGCCGCCTTGTGCCCCGGTCGACCGCAGCGGAAGCAGAGTCCGCTGCAGTCAAAACTACTTTCACACTTGATGCGGGTGTGTCCTGTTGCCAGGCATTTATAGCATCTCGTCGGTCTCGCAGCCAGAATAGTTACTTTAGCGTTCACGAAACCGACGAGGATACTGCCGGCATCGCCTAGAATTTAGGCGGTTGCCACAGGGCAACTGACCCACACTGCACCAAGACCACCTTGACCGGGGCGGATGGTGCCGATCCTAATATTATCCGAGGTGCAACCCGTCTTTTGTTGGATTGCTACTCGGATATCGTCGACAATGACGGAGTCATCCAGGCCCGATATGCGCATCTCCGCACACTTGGTGGGCCTGGCGATTCGTACTCCATCCGTTTCTGCGAACACTCCCCGCAGCTTCTCAGCGAAGATGTCTGCCGTCTTAGCGCCCTCGGCCCCGGGAAACTCGAGAACTCGAGCTCCCGTCTGGGCGAGGCGTAATCGAGCTCCAGCGCTCCCAAATTCGGAGGTGAGACAGTCTCGAGCCTTCTTAAAGACGGCAGCATAATTAAGGCCGCTATTTACCGCCTCTGGAAGCACCGTCACAACTACGGCTGCCGTTTTCGGTGGCTGGAGTTTCCTTGCCTCCGTCGATGCCGTTGATCCAGACGGTGCTTGGGGTGAAGAGGGAGCGCTTTTGGTACCCTTTTTCCTCCTCGCTCGGGACCTCTTCTTGCCAGCTTCGACTCTTTGCCACCCGCCATTAGAAGGACCAGACGTGGTGAGGCCAGAGCCGGAGGGGGCAGAGTTGGAGGGGCCTGGCCCAGGTTCAGCCTGCAAGTGAACCATCGGTACGCCCACTTTGGGTGCCGGTGCTGGAAGTGAAGGGAATTCCTTCGCCACTTTTGTTGGGGCCCTATTAGTTCGCCCAGCTTTGAATGCTGGTGCTGACGTCACTGCCGCATATGTAACAGTGACGCGGCCTCCAGAGACGGGAAGCGGACTCGGCACTGATACGGCCTTAAGCCTTCCCGCGGCTAGCGGGGGCCGAACTGTAGGTGCCGGAGGCAGTCTTGATTCAAGTCCCGCCAAGCGCCCGTCCATCAGTCGCCACACTGCATCTATGATATGACGCAAGTGGGCATCAGGAACGAAGGAGGCAGAGGGGGAGGGGGTAGAAGCAGTTGCTGTGCTGAACTCGACTGCACGGGACCATCAGAGAGCGCTCCTGCCCGAAATTGGGCGAATTGAACACTCAACTCTGCAACCTGCTCCGTCAAGCGTTGGTTTGACGCGGTAAGACGATCGTTAGCCTCTTGAAGGCGCGAAACGTCCTCAATGAGGCTTTCCATAGCCCCCGACACGGCAGAGGAGGAGTCCTTTAGGGCTCTAACAAAGGAACCCTTCAGGTTAGTGGACTTGGTGGCCACTTTATGTATGATGGCCACCGCCGCATTTGTCCTCTCCTTCAAATCAACCGGTGTAGGAGGGACAGAACCCCCTTCCACCGGTACACGGATCTTAAGAAGAAGATCCGCGATCTCCTCCTCTGCAACGACTTAGCCCTCCGCACGCGTCCGGGCGTAATATTTAGCCCTGGAAAAGACGGAACCCAACCCCGTCGGGGCCGAGATAGGCGTGCGCGACTTCCCACGTTTGCTGCTCGCCACCTTCGGTGGCAACATTTGTAATATGTCGCCATCCTCATCTCGACCCCGTTTGCGACTTTCTGTGTCTCGGGAATCGAGCTCCATCTCTTCCGCAGAATCAGCCGCTGAGCTGGCTGCCCTAGAACGTACTCGTTCTGACCTTCTGCTCCCAGAAGACGCAGTTACTTCTGGGAGCTCCTGCGATATAGGCATTCCAAGCAGAACATCCTCGTCTTTAGACGAGATATTTTCCTCCTTGCTAAACTTCTCCTGAACCTTCTCCTTCTGTTCGTCCTTAGTTTTATTCATTTTATTAGAGTAATCCATAATATATCCCACGAGTGGGGGAGAAATAAAGGTCCACCCGGGCAGAGATCCCCCAGTACCCGGGCAAGCGTAGATTTGTTCCCAACCGAGGGGTCCGCAGTTGCCCCGGCTGGGAGTGCGCTTGCGACTGAACCACCCATCAGCCATGCATCCCATGGTCACGCACCAGAACTCGAGATTGGGGGTAATTTTTTATAGAGGTATTCTTCCTCGCAATCCAGGCGGTTAAGCCAAGACCCTCGCCCCCGATCAGAGCCGCGAGACTTAACCACGACACTCCTTTCAGGATTACGATATGCCGACGGTGGCATCGAGACAAATCTCCAGATGCCTGCTCGGTGGCAGTGCGAGTGCACGCCGAGCCCGTCCCCTTTCTCCACTGTAGACAGTGGAGAAACACCGACCCGTGAAAGGGTCCCACCTTGGTGATTTTTTATTGAGGTTTCCTTCCTCCCAGCTCCGAGGAGCGAAGAGCCAACAGAGGGATCGGCATACAAGCCCACTCTGTTGGGCCAAGCCTCGACCGAGTGGCCGAAGAAAGATGGCCACCTCTTCTAGCCAGAAGATTAGCCGTTGGCGATGACTCCCTCCTCAAAGCAGAGGAGACGGCGTCATCGCCGACGTTGCCCAGGATGCACCACGTGGAGGTTTTCTAGCCAGCACCCCTTTAGGACCCATCCTAGGGTAACATATACAAGGAAAATCATTAAAACCTACATTTTTTTACTAAAAAAACAGGTCAGAGAAAAATTGTATATCATAAAATTTTCTACAAAAACTGTCTTCATACTTCTAAGAATCACTAGATATTAGAACCAAACATATCACGCGATAACTCCGTCGTTAGTAATTCTTCAAGGTTGGTGAAGTTTAAATTGAAGACCATGGACAACCTCTTAGGTATAAATTTAAGATGTGAATAATACATACATACATACATGACCAAAAAAGCTACAATATTGCAGTGTTTTAAAGCAGTACCCTTGAAAAACACCGATGAGAAGAAAATATTAGGTTGGCAACCAATAAACCCGCCACTTTTTCGATCAGTTTCTAAAACGTTATAGAACTATCTCGAATTTCTTGGAGTTGTATATAAATAAAGCAAGAGTTGTATGTCAGATCATTTGAAAACTGGATCTCGAATAGTAAAACTACAGTAAATTATGAATATTTCTCGTAGAGAACTTCGGCTGCTTTTACTTCACGAATTTCGCTTAGGTCGAAAAGCGACTGAAGCAGTGCGCATTATATGTGCAACGATGGGCGAAGGCGTGCTCTCTTAGGTACCACCAAACATTGGTTCAGAAGATTTAAGGATAGAAATTATGACCTATCTGATAAACCTTATCCAGGACGACCTCCTACAATAGATGTAGATGAGTTAAAAAGACTCGCAGAAATGGATCCCAGATTCACTTCACGTTGTCTGGCAGAGCAGTTTCAGTGTTCTCATACTGCAGTAAAAAAACATCTCCACGCTTTAGGAAAGACCTGATAATATTTAGTGTGGTTGCCCCATGAGTTGACGCCGTTTCAACTTCAGAAGCGAGGTAACGTGGGTTTGGACCTGGAGAACCAGGAGTACCGACACCGAAATCTGACACGAGTAAAAAAAATATTTTAAGCGCATGGTGGGGAATAAACGGAATTATATTCTGGGAGCTGTTGCCAACATGCCAATATTTATTGGGACCAACTGGTCAAAGTAGCAGCGAGATTACCGAAAAATCAAAATAAAGTATACTTTTTGCACGATAATGCTTAAAGGGATTGGACTGTTGTCTATCAGCCAGTAAGCATATACAGTTGTACAATGACCAAATGACGGCAATAGGCTTGTGTCCTATTACGTAAAGTGGACTAAATTACACTTTCGCTAAAGTAGGCGTGAGTACTATGTATGTATGTCCATATATATGTACGTTTTGGTATTCTTCTGTTATAATAACAAACAAATTATTTGCCCTCTTCTTCTTTAATACGATGTCCTGTGTCAGATAGGTAAAAAGCAATTAAAAATAGTTTGATAAGCAAGTATGACAGTAGCAGCGGCGGCGGTCCTTCAGTGTAAATTTAATCAGAGATTATAAATATTTGATTACGATTTTGATTAGTAATCAGCACTCAAGTCCGCAATTGTATGATATTTAACTAAAAACATCCATATGATTTTTATCTTCGATCATAATTAAATTACGTCACGAAAGTTGTTGCATTTTTTTAGAATTGTAATCGCTAGTAGTTATTTTTCAAGTTATTTTAAGGAAGATGTTTAAATTAATTTAATCTTCGATTACAGTTGATTAATGTCAGGAACTGTCTCTTTTCTAAGAATTATGTGTGGTAAGTCAAAAGAATTTTAGTTATTATAATAAAAAGAGCTATCTTCGAGCACACCTGAATTTCTGAGAATTCTAAAAACTATCATTAGGGTTATTTATTCTAGTTCTTTTAAGGAAAAAACTTCCATATGAATATAAAGTTCGATCATAGTGTTTTACCTCACAAAACCTGTTGAATTTCTTAGAATAGAAGTCGCTACTAAAAGGAACAGTAAACTTTAAAAAAAGGTATAAGATACATATGTATAGTAAACGAGTTTCGTCGAGATTTTTTTAGAAAAGAGATTCTTATAATATCTTATTTAGTGGATTAATAAGTGCTAAATAATAATTATGATGAGTAAGAACAGTCTTCAATATTATCATAGGAGCTTTATCAAACTAATCACTATTATTTCGATAAAGACGTTTCGAATCATCTTACGCTATATCGAAACACGGATAAGGAGGTTCGGAGTTCTCGGCATCAACCAGTTCGCGATATGCTGCTTTCACCTGCTTGAGCAATTATCATTTTCCTTAACTTCTACCTTAACATTCCTTTTCAGTAGACTCTCAACTTCTCTTTGACTGCAATTACTTGCCTCCTATTAGGTAAACGGGAGTAACACATAGTCGGCAATTTGTGTGCCTGTAATACGACCCTGCCGGCGGAAGAAAATTACCGATATTAATTGTGTCGTACAATGATGTATGTAATATACTAAAAAAATACGAAAAGTCGCCGCCAATTCATAATACGCTGCTATTTTGTACATTAGACGAAGCATTGTGCATTGTTCTTTAAAATTACAAACATATGAAGTTGTACTCGTCCGTCTCACTCCCATACAGTGTTAGTTGACTCTCAAGTCAAATAAGTTTCACTTTACTAAGGTCAAAGAGACATTGTGTAGAAACTTGTAAAAAATAACAACTTGTGACGTCATTTGTACTTCGCTATCGTCTAATCGCTTACTTTTCATGCTTTGTTGATGATCGTGATCAATTATATTTTTCAATGTAATTATTATAATAACTGCTTTCATAAGACCTGTTAAATAGTCTAATTTGACCATAGGGCTATTATCGGCGTATCCAATGATATTTGAATGTAATTGCTGTGGCTGACATATAATCACCTAAACTTAACAATTTTCTTTTATATGTATATATTTTGTATGTATATTTTTTTAAGCTAAACTTCTAAGTACAAAAACTAACTGCCCAATATACGAATCTATTGCATCCGTCCGTCTAAAGTTTGTACACTTATATGTTTGCAATACTGTGAACTATCCTCAATGCTGTACAACAAAGAGTATTGTATTGTATGACATGCATTAATAAAGAGTTAAACATCGTTAAACTAAACACACGTAAAACACACACACACACACACATGGACGCATGTATAATACTCATAACTGTATAATATATATAAACGGTCATCATCCAATCAACACAGTATCTTCCTCGTTTGAATGCCTTTCAAAATCATTATTGTTACACCTTATAGCCGATACCTGTCTCTTAAGATACAGACGTAGCCTAGATTAAGAGACAGCTCAAATCAATAAATTATAATTATTTAATTTATTTAGAGCCACGTTTAAACTGCCACATGCGCTCGGTTATTGTCTATAGACTGGCCATGGGCCATCCTTCTCAAGTTACGAATAATTCATGCCACGTTACAGCGTTCCATTCAATACTTACCTTCACCGTGCCCTTGGGAAAGTATCGGTTACCACTTGAGAAATGAAGGCTTCTATAAATTCGAAACTTAAATCCCTTTTTAATTTTTAACCTCGACATTAATAGGAGAGGTTGGGTATTATTTATATAGCATTTGCCTAAACCATCAGCGACTCTTCCCGCTATTTTTATTTCTCGACGGTTGCGGTCATCCGCAGATACTCATTTACTCACATTTATCTCAACAGTCTTAACAAATTAATGAACATACAATTCTGAACTGGCATATAATAAAATAAAATGTAGTGGTAGAGCCATGCTTGCTTAAGCACGAATGGGTCGGCTCGACCGGTGCGATACCACGGCCTCACAGAAAACCGGTTGTGAAGTAACGCTTGCGTTGCATTTCCCCGAAATGAGTGAGGTCTCCGGAGGCCCAAAATCCCCCACCCCCCTAATGATAGCGCTGTTAACGAAAAGGATACCCCAGGGGGGTACCAGCGCTAGCGTTGGAGAATCCCCCCCTGGACGTCCACCCTCAGTACGGATTATGTCTGAGCGTGGACGCCCAGGCTGCCCCTCGTACTCTGGGGGGGGCTCAACTGCGCTCTCAAAATCTGCTCGGGGCAAGAGAAGGCATACCATGGCACCCCCTGTCACGTTTACCGTGGATTTTTGCAACATTAGGGGCTTACATTCGAACCTCGACACTGTCCACCACCACCTTGAGACAGCAAAGCCGGCCTTGCTCTTTTTAACCGAGACGCAGATATCATCTCCAGCGGACACATCCTACCTCTGCTACCCTGGGTACGGACTGGAACACTCCTTTGTTCCTAAGGCTGGTGTATGCGTGTACGTTAGAGATGATATCACTTCTCGCCGCCTCGGCAATCTTGAAGGTAGGGACCTCTCCATCTTATGGCTACGTGTAGACTGCGACGACCATCCCCGCATCTACCTATGCCTCTACAGGTCCCATAGCGGTGATGCCGAAACGGACCGACTCATCGACCACGTCCAAATGGCTACAGACTCAGTGCTCCAGCAGGTCCCATCCGCAGAGATCGTGATTCTTGGCGACTTTAACGCCCATCACGCCGAATGGCTTGGTTCGCGCAAAACCGATCATGCGGGAAGATCTGTTCACGATTTCGCCTTGGCATATGGTTTGACGCAGCTGGTAGCAACGCCTACGCGAATCCCAGATGCAGAAAGCCACGTGCCTTCACTGTTGGATCTTCTGCTGACCTCACATCCTGACGGCTACAAAGTATCCGTTGAGGCCCCTCTTGGCTCTTCGGACCATTGCCTGATTAGGAGTATGGTGCCACTCGTTCACTCGCTGCGGCCGCGTGTTACAGGCAGTCGCCGCGTATGGCACTATAGGTCAGCAGACTGGGATGGAATGAGAACATTCTTTGCATCCTACCCATGGAGGCAGGTTTGCTTCTCGCCGGATGATCCCAATGTCGTTGCTGACTCTGTCGCGGATGTTGTGCTTCAGGGTATGGAACTTTTCATTCCATTCTCCCTGATTCCCACAGGTGGCAAGTCCCAGCCTTGGTTTGGTCGAACCTGCAAAGCGGCGTCCCACCGAAAGCAGGAATGTTACCAAGCATGGGCTAATGCAGCGACAGCACGGGATGTAAAGACCAGCACATTAAAGAAGCAATTTAACTTTGCCTCCAGGTCCCTCAAAAGAGTAATTGCTGGGGCGAAGTCGGCTCACATCGGCAGAATTGGCGAGAGACTAGTTAGTCTCCCCTCCGGAACTCGTGCATTCTGGTCTCTTGCCAAAGCTGTCCAGGGGAACTTTTGTAAGCCATCCCTTCCACCTCTGCGCATAGGAGATAATTCGTTGGCCCACGACGCTAAAGAAAAAGCCGATTTTCTGGGCAAACTCTTTGCGTCCAACTCGACCCTGGACGACGGGGGAAACGCACCGCCGACCATACCGCAGTGCGAGACCCGCATGCCGGAAGTCCGGTTTACACAAAGGGCAGTGCGTAAAGCGCTTCTTTCCCTCGACGTTCATAAGTCGAGTGGGCCCGATAGAATCTCTCCTATCGTGCTGAAGACGTGTGCTCCAGAGTTGGCACCGGTTTTAACGCGCCTTTATCGGCTTTCTTACTCTCTTGGCGTAGTCCCGAACTCATGGAAGACAGCTCTAGTGCACCCAATCCCTAAAAAAGGAGATCGCTCGGATCCGTCCAACTACAGACCCATAGCCATCACCTCCTTGTTCTCCAAGATAATGGAATCCATTGTTAACTGCCAGCTCCTCCGGTACTTAGAAGACCACCAGCTCCTCAATGATCGACAATACGGCTTCCGTCAGGGTCGTTCAGCTGGTGATCTTCTCGTATACTTGACTCACCGGTGGGCACAG
Organism: Tyria jacobaeae; assembly: GCA_947561695.1. Lineage (NCBI taxonomy): Eukaryota > Metazoa > Arthropoda > Insecta > Lepidoptera > Erebidae > Tyria > Tyria jacobaeae. Next base: position 12,435,836 of record OX387217.1, read on the forward strand.
GCGATCGAGACCAAGGGGGAAGCGTTGGCCGTTAGTTTGGACGTGGCGAAGGCCTTCGATCGGGTCTGGCACAAAGCGCTCCTTGCGAAGCTTCCTTCCTATGGGCTTCCCGAGAAACTGTGCAATTGGCTCACCAGTTTTCTTACAGGCAGAAGCATCAAGGTCGTTGTTGACGGTGCATGCTCCGACTCGAAGTCTGTTAATTCTGGTGTCCCACAAGGCTGTGTGCTATCACCCACGCTGTTTCTTCTGCATATCAACGACATGCTGCAGATTAGCAGCATCCATTGCTATGCAGACGATAGCACGAGTGATGCCCTTTACACCGGCCGCGCTAACATTTCTCGGGTAAACGTCATCGAAAGCCGATCCAAACTTGTGTCTGAAATCGAAACTTCTTTATCAAAAATTTCAGATTGGGGTCGACTTAACCTAGTCCAATTTAACCCCACGAAGACACAGGTTTGCGCGTTCACCGCTAAAAAGATGCCATTGGTCGTATCACCTCAATTTGAGAGCACTTCCCTAACTGCATCAGCCAGTATCGGAATCCTTGGCGTCGATATATCAAGCGAAGTCCAGTTTCGCGGTCACTTAGAGAGTAAGGCTATATTAGCCTCGAAGAAGCTTGGTGTGCTAAACAGATCGAGACAGTATTTTACTCCGGCCCACCGCCTGCAACTTTATAAGGCGCAGGTTCGGCCGCACATGGAATACTGTTCTCATCTCTATGCAGGTGCACCCCAGTACCAACTTCTCCCTCTTGACCGCATTCAACGGAGAGCGACTCGCATCATCGACTGCCAAGATATCTCCGATCGACTTGACACCTTGGCGTTGCGTAGAGATGTAGCTTCACTCTGCATCCTCTATCGCTTGTATCATGGGGAGTGTTCAGAGGAATTGTTCGGACTTATACCGGCTGCTGGTTTCCGCCATCGTTCTACGCGACAAAATATCCATCCCCATCACCTGGACGATTGGCACTCCACCACTGTGCGCTTCTCCAGAAGCTTTTTGCCTCGCACAACCAGCTTATGGAACAAATTGTCGCCTGCCGTATTTCCGAACCGATACGACCTTCAAACCTTCAAGAAAAGAGCGTACTCCTACCTAAAAGGCCGGCAACGCACTTGTGACCCTTGAGTTGCGGGTGTCCATGGGCGGCGGTAGTCATTTACCATCAGGTGACCCGTCTGCTCGTTTGCCCCCTATCGCATAAAAAAAAAAAAAAAAAAAAAAAAATAACACCGGTTATGAATATTATGCGTATTGTTTATTAACACTAACACAAAACATAATGATTAAATAGCTAGCAATATTTAGGATTATGTTGTAATCTATCGTATATCTTTTAATAATACTTAATTATACTGGTTTTATTTAATGAGATATTTTTGCACCCACTTCCTGTAGTGAACTGTAATATAAATAACTCTATAATAATTTTTGCTGACTCACCAGTCTATTTACACTTCATGGTAATTTCGAAACTTTTCATTAATTAAGTTCTAATGCATAATTAATGTAAGAACCTCATATACTGAAGTGTATTAAAAGTATGTAGTAGGTCTATATTCCTTTATTCTTTGTTCACAGTTGATTGCCAGATTCCAGACAATAGAAGAATACCTAAAAATGGACTCCACAAATGGAGATAGAAGTGGCATGGGGTGGCCAGCATCGGGTGAGTTCTATGAATCTGATACATGTTTAATGAAATACTCTAAGTAATGAAATATAATATAGGCCAATATTTGTCATTAGCTATCACTTATTTATGTAAAATCATTGTAAAACTGCCAATGTCAGGCAATTATAGTCTGTCGCATTATTATTCATAAATACACGTTGTAGCCTGACGTAGCAGAACGACCGTTCTGCTACGTTCTGTTCTTGTAACGCCTAAAGGAATCTTGATACTTGTATCATTATATTTAAAAGCCTTTGACTTTGCGTCCTGTTTAATTGTCGTATGGACCCTGAGATTTGTTTGTACATGAAATTATGTTATAGTTTATACAGACGGTTTTAAATTGGTGGCATGTTTGTCAACATGTTATAAATGACTACGGTTATAGGTTACCAGCGGATGGTGTGTTTGCTCCAGGGTTATAAGTGCTTTGAGGGTGATGACGGATGGGAGAATGCGGTGAGGGGAAAGAATAGAGGAGGGGTGAGGGGAGAAGAAAGAGGAGGGGAGGGGAAAGAGGAGAGGGGGATGAGATGAGGGGAAAGAGGAGAGGGTAAGGTGGGCCTAAGCATGACTCTACTAAAATATATGTATGTAGTTGTCTTTTATTTAACCATTACTTTTTAAGAAGTCAGTCAAATTCCAAATTATTCGAAAGTCCGGAAGTAGGTGAGCACTGCTTGCATTGCGAAATGACGTAACATTTAAATCGTAATTGCTGGTCAAATTTGAGTCGAACTTATTTATATACTTATGTAAAGCTTATACAAATAATTAACCAACATCTAGTTCATTTTGAACTTCTTTATTTCTGAGTTATCAAACTGTGTTTCGTGCCCTGCTTGAAATTAGCAAGGAAAATAACTGAATTATCAATTAACTCAGTAGGTTAGTCAACTTAGTGACATTACCTGTCCTTCTTTAGGGTTTAAAAGATGGTGTAAAATGTGGTGAATATGATAATTATAAGTCCTTAATATTTAAAACAACATACATACACTCACGCCTGTGTCCCCGGAACTGCAGGCAGGGGCGTATTTAATGCTCACATTTTGACAATTATATATTAGTCCCATTTTCGTAATATATTGCAAGCTTATTGCCGTCTCCCGGGGCACTTTGGATAATTGTGTGGGAAAATTTTGAATATATTGAGGAGAAAGGGAGGGCAAATGATATTGAATGGGGAGTATATCCAATAGCACAGCAAAGCAATTCGGGTTCGCGTACCTAATACTCAAACTGGCTACTGCCGGGCAGTTTGAGGCTTCTAACTAAAATTACCACAGACAATTAATAACACAAATCATAAACACGATGTTTTGTTTCAGAATCGACCTCGGATCCCAGTCTCTCAGTGTCTATGATCACGGAGGAGGTACATACCCTTACGATGACTACAATAGTCGGTTTAATAGTCATCATGATTATTGCTATCGCAGCCGTATTTATCCTAGGAGTGCTCATTGATTGCAGGCAACAGTAAGTTTCGAATATTGAATTGACACCACTCACGTACATATACATACATATATATAATTACGTTTTTATCCTAGAAAGGGTAATCAGAGGAACATCGCAAGCGCCCACATTTTGCCAACCATAATATAACTTACTTAGTCCCACTTACGCGACATTAGTCCAGCCTGTTGCCGTCAATCGGGCACAGCATAAACCATAGATATATGTACATACATACCTACTATCGGATAGATACCAGACCAATCTCTTAGTCACCTTTTACGTCACGCACGGAATGAAATGGAATGGCCCTATGTGTACCTAGGTTGTTCCGAAAATTGTTAGTTACGTAATAAATACAACCTCGTTTTTTAGAAACTATTTTGAATTGAAGGCTAATCTCAATTTAAATCAGTTCTTGCTCTCTTCAATGTAAATCTGTCACTCTTGTTTGCAATAATGGACAATGCAATATATTTTTATGATTATAAACGAGATTGACCTTCAATGAATCTCATGAAAATTTACAAGATGCATTTAAAGAGTTTGCTCCTGCCATAGCAACAGTTACTTATTGGTTTTGTGAACTTAAGTCGAGAGAACCTAAACGATGACTTGAGACCCGGCCGACCAACAACTGCAGTAACTCATGAAAATGTCATCGGGGTAGAGTGGATATTGCGGGAGAATAGACACATTACACATATTCAATCTGAACTGAAGATATGATCACAGGCAGTTTCCACCATCCTACATGAATACTTTTAAGTCAGGAATATACCTCATACTTCATACTCTCACCGAAGAACACAAATCGCGTCGTGTTGATTGCTGTAAAGTTATTCTTGAAAAGTTTGAAAGAGGAATTTCACAAAACGTATCCTACATAAGTATGTACGATACGTTTTGTACAACTACGCTACCTACGCGATAACACGCTGCTAACTACTACAACTGACGGCTACAGTCTTCTAACAGAACAACAATCCACGTAATAGGTGTTTGAAGAAAACGAGTTGCGCACAAAATTTGTCACGGTCGGAGTGTTCATAATAAAAGGATACCGGTTTTCTTCGATGCAGCGAACCAGTAGCAGTAATTCCTTCTGAAGACCACAAAACTGTTACCAGTGAATAGTATTGCGACGTTTATCTGCCTCAATTTAAATATCTTCTGAGGTCTTCCTAATATATTCAATATGTGCCATTGATAATCACGGAAACGAAACCTTTTAATACTGGCTAATTTGGCCTTTTACCACAAAGTTTTTTTTTACTTTTTTAACATAGTATAAGAACATAATTTATCAATTAACAGTACGTTGGTGGGAACACGTTTATATACACGTTATACTTAGCTATTCTAACTAATAGATATTTTAAATTTATTGAATAAACATATACATATGTACATGAAAACATGGTCAGCCATGGGTATAGCTAGTGATCATAACATACACTTCTATGTTATAATAGCTTTCACCCGCAGCTTCACCTACGTGGTATGTCGTTAAAATTTACTCTTATGTCCTTTTCCAGTGTTCGAAAGTATCCATATAGGTATCAAATATCATGGAAATCAGAATCAAAGTAACACAAAAAAAAATAGATGGATGTACTTTAGCGTTTATAATATTAGTAAATTAATACAATTTAGAACATGAAATAAAAGTGGCATTTTGTCATACGGCGAGATTACTAACAGATATTAAAAGATAATCCAAAAGTCGTCTTTCTTATCTTTAGATATCATATAACGTCTTTAGCTTAGGTAATAACTGGTTCGAATAATTTTAGTTTGGTTAAATTTTAAAAGACATTAATTATTTTTATTTTAAAGACAACTCGGATTAATCGGATAAGGATTAATTCCTGTATCGCGGGGGTCTTTACACACATTCCAATAACAGACACGAAGAAAATCAAGAATCAAAGCAACAATTTTGTGGTTTACACAAAGTGTTGTCCCGTGTGCGGATCGAAACCCACATCACTCGACGCGGCATTGTAGTGGCGAGGTAATCACACTTAACTGATAGTAATTAATGAACTTATCTAATTCATAAAGTCAATTTGATCAGATAATGTACAAATGTCGATTGAAATAAGTATAAGTATATAGAAGTGAGCTTGTTTCTTATAATATAATATATAGTTGCCACGTTATATAACGTTAACACAAATCTCAGTTTATTGTCACACTTACGAGACAACTTTAGTTCTAATACACACTTACACCTGATTGTTTTAACACCCTTAACTTTTTTATATCAAACTTATCGATTCGATGTTATTAATTTGAACCTTAGTAATTATTTTATTACTGGCAAATAATTAAAATTGAATTGATTGAAGGTTAGTTATACATAAACTATTTCTAATGTAGTTGTTTAAAAAAAAACAGAAAACAGCAAAGACCTTCTTCTTTAGCAGTCCAGTAAATATGAAATGTTTATTACACTTCATTTCATTTCACTTTATTTCACATTTTTCGACTCATTTTTCATAATATGTTTTTATTTATTACAAATAAAAACCTCACAAACTCAAAAATAGCCCACGCTTAATACACCTTATCAAAGTCTTTGCGCTTTAGCTATATCGAAATTCTCAGATGTTTTAGTATAAAAAATTAAGGTTAAATTATTTAATCGAATATCTGCCATATTACATGAAAGAAAAGAAGATAATGATTTACTGCTTTAACAACTAAAGTCGTTGTATGGTATAAGAATTGATTGATGGATTCTAACCTTCTCCTGTATAATTGTCGGCGTTATCATATCAAATCAAATTGCTAAAGAAAATTTTTCTTTTTTTTTTAAAGAATACTAGCAACGTGGGTCCCACATTACTCGTATTCGTGTTAACCCCCCCCCCCCCAGTTAAGCTAAATGCTTGTGTTAGGGGGTGGGTTTACGACGGTAGTGTACTGGGTGGGGTTTGAACCCGCAACCACTTGATCGCAAGTCCGACGCCTCAGCCGTCACGCTACCGACGCTTGACCACCGTCACGCTACCGAAATAAAGTACTAGATCATAAACTTGATAAATTGGTAAACAGGATACAACTTCAGAGTGAACAGCCTGTTGAAAAAAGACGTTTACCGATACTGAGTATTTATTTTTATTATAAACCAGTATATGGAGACCTAAATCGAAACAAATACATGGAAGTTGTTTTATCAGCTTTACAGTCCGTTCACAGTTATTTTACCTCTAGCTGATAGGGTGGCCAACCTGAGCATTGTGCTATACGAAATGTTATTTACGGTATTACTATACTTACTACTATTACTACTATACTTCCTACTACTTACCTATATTTTTGTTGCCAACACAATAGTATTATATATTTGAAAGTAATGTTTGTAATAACTTTTTATATCGAAACGGCTGAACGCATTTGTATTTATCTTCATAACAAATGTCGATGTTAATAGAAAGACTAATTACATCAATGTAATATATTAATCATTTTAGAAATAATAACTGTTATTTGAACTTCCATATTTATTTTGAATAAGAGTGATCCGTGTCGATAGCCAATTTTGCCAAACTTCTGCAGTGATGGATTGAAAAGTTTCTTCAGTTAAATACACAATGTTGTTTGCCTTTTGTCCTACATTTTTCAAGAGTTCTGAGAGAGAATTATTTCTTTCTGAGAATATTTTACTTTACATTTCCTTTATTTTATTTCATACAGCACACATATCGAAATCATCTAATATAATTTTCTTTTCTTGCTTGCGTTTTTTCTCCTCGTGGATTTTTTTTGAGATGTGGAAACAGCAATCAGTTTTCCTAAAACAAGAAAAAAGTCTTAAGTGATAGTCCAGGTTTTAGACAGTTTATTTATCACAATAATGTTGTTTATACTTATCGTTCGCATATTAAACAAAAGTAAAAAAAAAGTTGGGAGATTCGGGTTTCCAATAAGTTGGGTAAAATGTTATACACAGGTAACCCGATTACATACCTGTCATTGTGGCCACTCTTTTATGATCGTTTCCATATGGTATTACAGACGCATAACTCTTTTTTTTCTCTTTCACAAAAAACACGCACTGATAATACAATATTTCTTACACTACTTTGAATTCTTTTCGGCGTGATACAAGATGAAATAATCACAAATACTATTAAAACACGTTAGGTGGGTAGGTCACGTCGAGTGCAGGCGCACAGGACGACTCGACAGGAACGCCAACTTAAGGAAAAGATACAATGAGATCTGTCAGAGGTAAAGTAACTGTTAACGGACTATAATGGTATTTTGAGTAAGGCGGGGTCAAAGTAATTAAACGTGATTATAAAAATATTTGATCATGTTATTTTAGGGTAATCTGGAACAGGAACACTGTTTTTTTTAAATCTTGGATATCGCCACCATAACATAATATCTTAGGCTTTAATTTGTAATTATGATGTAATGTTTACTAATATAATACATAATTTATATGCCTACTAATATTATTTGCCGAGTGGTTTTCCGTGAAGAAGAAAAGGGCCACCCCATCACTTTCCGCAGGTGTCGTCAAATGGATTGAATTGTTATCTACCATACAGTATATATACCTACAGTCATATAGTGCCTGTTTGACAGCTTACGTTATGTGACCAGATTCTGATTGGCAAAATGTGGGTGTTTAATTACCCCTTCGGGGATGCAGGCGTGAGCGTATGTATGTAATATAAGGCAATATGCTTATAAAAAAATTATAATACCGTACTATCATGAGTCCTGCCAGTCAAAATCGGAAAAAAATGGTACCCATACTTTGTTTGTATATTTTTCCAAAATAAGGGAGTGCCAGTGCGCCTACTGGCATTCCTAAAAGGCCGATGATCAAGGATGCTAAACTAGCTTTTAATGTAGATTTTATCAATCAATTCGCTATCGTTGTCGTCGTCCTATGACGTTTTGTCACCATCGGTAGAATAGTTCATGCTTGAAAGAGAAGTGATCCAACTTAATTCTATATAAATAATATTAAATATATAAAAAAACACATGTATTTAATTTATTTAAAACAGTCTTGATCCTGTTCAATATCTTGAGTATTGTATTGGTGACCTGCAGTCGGTAATCCGCATATGATCCGCTGACATAAATTATAGATTAAGATGATTAGATAACCTTCAGTTCTTTTCGGATCGAAATTTATGTAAAATAATTCTTGAGATAGGATATATATGTATCTCAAAATAGCAGTTCCCCCTCAGTTTCACCTGCTCATATCGTGTACTGGGTCTTCTGGCGTTATTGAGTAACAAACATTCATCCATCCAAACTTTCACATTTATGATAGTTCTCAATAAATAGTCAGTCACAATAGTACATTATGGTACAAGTGTGTAATGTCGGTGATTACCGCTGAGGCGCCATTGGACCCGAGCTGTTAAGGTGAGGTTCTATAGATAACCGAGGACGGTAATCATCGATACAGACGTGTATCATACGACGTTTTTCAACACACTTGTAAAGAAAATAATACTAAAAAATATTTTATTTACTAGATAAAAAGTTTATTTAGAGAAACAATTAGTAAACGTGCAGTTAGTAAAATTAAAATTAACTGTTCTTGATGGCATAGCGGTCTCATCAGATAGATTTACTGAAATACTTTCATGTTCGAAATGTATTATATATGGCCATGCGCATAGAAGCGCCACTATGACGCTTCAAAGCCATTATATCAGCTCCTGAATTAGTCAGCAATGTAGCTGAAGTTCTTCTGAAACTACGTCCAGTGTAGCTCTCAGCATCTGCTAAACCTAAAAACTTAGCGATTTCTTTAGACATAGGACCAAATTTGTTTATACCTATAGGCTGACAGGTACATTTACCATTCTGGTAATTTAGAAAGAAACGGTTTTTTTTTACCTTTTGTGAAAGCAAACTTCGCATACGCATACGCAAACGCATACTTCTTAACAATTTCATAGAATGAACCGTGTATAGTGAACGACCTCGGTATTTCACTTTTCGTGATAGGTATCTTCACTAAAAGCATCTGGCCATGGTTATCTACGTCTTTTACAGTTATATTGGTTAATTCGTGTATCCTACAAGCACCAGTTACAGCAAATATTAAAGCGACCTGGAAGAAAGAAACAATAATTAAGTTCAACACACAACACAGGCTGAAGTCGCGTAGATATTTAAAATTATTTTTACTAACCTTAGTAACCAGACATTGGTTATCTGGAGCATCTTTTATAAATTTTTCAATTTCGTCAGACGATAAAACCTTTGATCTCTTGCTTCTAAATCCATCGGATAGTCTCTTTAGATAAGCTGACAAATTAGAGTATGTTTTTAAGTCCACTCCATTCTTTGTTCGAACTGTACTTTTTAAAACTGGGTATAAACACCACAAAGAGCTAGATTTGTACTTAAAAGATAATCTTTAAAGTATGCCATGAACATGAATTTTCTGAAAAGCGTCGCGTCTGCGTATTCTTGTTGTTCTGCCATTGTATGAAATTTTGGTACGCTAATAGATATTTTTCCTTGGAGTTTTCAGGTAGTAAGCTTTCCATAACGTTAAGGGCTCCACATCTTATATCGGGCGGTGTACAACATAAATCATTGTCTTCATAATTAGTTCTTGTAGACATTTTAATTAATAAATAACTAATTTCAACAGTGAAAACGAGTTATGAAAACTTTTTCACAATGGCGGGAATTATTACAGAAAAAACAAAAGTTATATTTGACTGAAAGTTTTATTTATTAAACACGTACAAGTTGAAATTATCTATTTAAATACGAAGTTGCATGAAATGAGCAGGCAATAGTTTCATTTATTTATTTGTATTATTGAACATGATCATTTTTGTATCGAAACTTTTTAAAGAACAAAGCCGCTCAACTAATAAAAAAAAAAACTATAACTCACTTGTGAATAGTAGCAATGAAAAAGTCACAGTTTGATTATAGGTGTCATTATGTGCCTAATCGCGGTGAAATTAGAGCAAGTGTGTTAAAAAAAAATCCATTCCGACAAGTACTTCGTAAGTTAGGCTAATTAAACAAACAAACAAAAACACTACAGCTTTTTAATTACCCTAGCTAATAATAATCGTGCAAATCGGGTAACAAATCGTTTTTTTTTACAGGCGCTTGATAGAGAAGAAAATGGGCGAAGCGAAGCGTTTGAAGACACAGCGACGAGTAAAAGTGTCGGAAGACGATGTTGCAAGTATAGCTAATAACATGGAACAGCCAGGAATGAGTGCACCTCCTATCGAAGTCATTACACACGCGCCATAGACACTTATTACATTTTTTAAGACTTATTCAACTTTTTTTTTCTAAAAATGATTTTTTTATAGCAATTGCAATCTCCGTAGAATTGTTGAATTTCCTCCTATTAGATTATGGATGATTTTTACTCTACTAGCTAAATAAGTGATAAATAATAGTTAAAATATATCAAATCAATTTAAATAGCACAGATTAAATATTTTATAAAACGTTTATTGCGTTATAAATTCAAGGGTTAGTTTTTAAATGATGTTAAATTTATGTAATTAAAATCTATTTAATATTTATTATATCTTGTAGGCCAAAGTTTAATTTCTTGTACATAGTAGTTAGGTAAATTAAATACTACTACAATTGAATATAATGAACATTATTTTTGTAAAATTAGTAAGATACCTACTATTTTTGTAACTATATATATACATGTAATATGATGTGATATAATTTTAATTTTACACTATACAATATGTTTTGATGTCAATGTATATTTTGTCAATTGCATCTATAATAATGATTTATAAATAGACGTTAAATATAAATGACTAAACTAAATAAGAAAAATAAGCATAACAAACTATTGTTTCATTACTACATAATACACACGCTTGCCTGTAAGGAACTACCCCTTGTATATATGTATTTACACTAAAAAATTCGTATATCCGATGAAGTTTATATCTACTTTATTCTTAAGTGGAATTTATAAGATTTTTATTGCTGGCCCTGTGAATCATGATATTGCGGTCAGTGTGAAAGTGGTGGGTTCACAATCATGACACGATTGCAAGGATGGTTTAGTGGTTAATGATCCTTACCGCTACGAAAAAAAATCGATCTCGAAAAAAAAAAAAACATTTTTTACAACATTTTGTAATCATTATTCACGTTCCCACAAGAGAGCACAGCTAAATTAAACAATAATTTCATAAAAAATAACCGCATTAGTAAAACAACAGTGAATAAAACAGCTAACTTTAGGTTCCAAGGACGCACCATGTTGTAATAAAAAGTCTTTATAAGTGCCAGCAATGAGTTCATGCAAGAAGATAAGATCCCGATTACAAGAAGTGGTAATGAGGAACACCTTACACTTAGCTTCATTACTTCACTAGGATATAATATATTATTAGTACTATTATGTATACATAAAATCTATCAAAAGACGGGTTAGGACATTAGAAAAACAATGTGTACACAATTTTTTGATTGTTGAGATTGTTGAATGCTCACATAAAAAGTAAGTTAGTTATAAAATACACTCTTGTCATTTTTATATAAATCTGTGTATAAATTTGTATTTGAAACGATTTAGCTTGTTAAATTTTATGTGTATACAATATGTATTTAATTTCTTTCTTGGTTGTACAAAAAATATATTTTATCTCTCTATCTATATAATTTATACTGTCTTGCTTGATTATGTCATCATAAAATAACGTAGATGCCTTCTAACAATCAGTAAGTAAACATAGAAATGAAAACATAAACTGAAGCATACATCATGTTTATTTATCCAAGTATTTTAATTAAATTGACAAACGACTACATCAAAGCAAGTTGGTACTTTAAAATAAAGCAGGGTAGCAGTTCCGCGTGTTTTAGTTTATGTAATAACACGTTTTAAATAAAGGAATGCTGCTTGTCTCGCTATATGATTTTTCAATGACACGCATGCACGGGCACACGCTATCAAACCACGGCACCTGCAAGGAGTTTGATTATACCCTGACAACTCAACGTAAAGCACATAGTATCGCGGTATTGATATGTTGCGTGCACATTGCAGCTCTAATCGATTAAACATGATAACTACGCTAATAATTATTGGTAGCTGATAAGAAAAGTTTTTCACCGCATGATTTATAAAAATAATCATTTTGTTAGTGCTACGGGGATTGTTTACTCGTGCTCACATAAATTCGGTATACTATACAATCTAGTTGTTTATTTTTTTAAATATTGAGTTACTCTTACTGACGAAAGTATGAAATGTGCGCGAATGTTTGTTGCTATAATTGGTTGTCATTTCTGAAACTTAAAAAAAAATATGGGAAACTCAAAATCAAAGAAGAGTCAAAAAGAGCCCGATCGGTTTTTTGAAAGGGAGAGATGGAAGGAGCAGAAACGAGAGGATAAGAGGAAAAAGATAATTAATCATGCGACTAGAAGAGCAGTTATAAAGGAGCCGGTGACAGCGAACGTCCTTCCACCACCACCTGGACCTAGCCCACCACATGTCCGATCTTACGACGACGAAGCTTTGGCCCGTATGCGTTGGCAGCTCCAAAATGATTCTGATGCCTTTCTATTAAATAATATTCTTCTGTCTGTACAATTTTTTGAAAACTATGAGCGGTAAGTGTACTATTATGTAGTTCACCCTAAATAGCAGCGTTTGCCTAATATACAAATTCATGGAAATCTGTTTATGGTGGGGTATAAACATCGAATATAAGTGATAATAACGTTAAAACAATTCTGAGTACACTCAGTTTATATCAGTTATTAAAACGAATTATATGCTTATGATAAGTAAAGTAAGTTGTCCTGATTGTTTTAATACAGTGATAAAAGATTTATTTCATAAGATAACGTTCATCACTCTACATTTGTTGTGACTGACACAAATTTATGTACATATGTTAAAATACAATTCTAGATCCTCGTTATAAATATTTCTAGTCATTTTCTCCTTTTTTAATAAACTGGGAATGTGGAATTTATTTATTTAAATTGTAAATGAGTAATTACTGCCATACGTATAATTATAGATAGATAATTTAATCGGAAGCCAAGGTAAAGCCCCTAACAGTCTAGGTGGATATTTTAATCTTATGCACCGAAACATAAAACGAACAATCTTCAAGGTTGATATCTAAATGTGTATATACGTGTTCTACCTATATATTGATTACATGAATATATATTTCGTATAGTCAGTGTACTGGGTTATATTAAATAACTACACGGTTTATTATCGTACAAGAAGATTGCCACATTGTAGAGCAAGAGATTATAACGAATTTTGAGAAGGTATTTTAAGGCATTTGATATTTTGCACTGCATAACTTGAATAGCATTTAATTTATGCAGATATTGTCTGTTATCTATCAGGCAGTATTTATACATACATATTAAGTAGGTGGGATTAACTTATGATGGGCCAAATGTGGGCGTTCAATACACCTCTGCCTACAACTTCGGGTTAATATACATACCTTTTAAATAGATGTACAAATGCCTCGCACAACCAGCTTATGGAACAAATTGTCGCCTGCCGTATTTCCGAACCGATACGACCTTCAAACCTTCAAGAAGAGAGCGTACCTCTACCTAAAAGGCCGGCAACGCACTTGTGACTCTTGAGTTGCGGGTGTCCATGGGCGGCGGTAGTCACTTACCATCAGGTGTCCCGTCTGCTCGTTTGCCCCCTATCGCATAAAAAAAAAAAAAAAAAGAAAATGTTCTGGGTCGTCAGCCTCTAATTTCAGACAACTTAATTTTCTGGTAGTTTTATGTTAAGTAATGTCTACTTTTTAATATTTTTTTCTCATTCGAAATAAAGAAAATTGCAGTAATAATATGTGCAATACCTGTTCAATGTAGCTATGGGCTATTGGACTTTTGTTTAATTACTTCAATTTTATTGAAGTTTTAATTTACAAAATATTAAACGCCCTATAATACCGTCTCAAAATTTGTTACGAGTTCACGAGCTATCAACGAACGATGCGGACAAATAATAAACTATATATGACATGTAGGAACCTCTATACCTCCGAACCTGGTACCTCTATTATTTTGTAATCTTTTTAGATGATCTTGAACTAAAATGTGTAAATGTTTGGTCTTATTAGAATAGAAGATCATATAATAGAAATATCTTATCCTATATTTGGTCGTGCAATTCTTTTTCTACTTGTTCAATTGTTGGTATTGTAATAGTTTTTTAATTTTCCTACACACTTTACGCAACCGTATTTTTTTTTTTTATGCGATAGGGGGCAAACGAGCAGACGGGTCACCTGATGGTAAGTGACTACCGCCGCCCATGGACACCCGCAACTCAAGAGTCACAAGTGCGTTTAACCAATTGCACAATAATGTTTTTTCGAATGTTCGTTTCTCATCAGTTTGTGGTGGCTGATTCATGAAATGTCAATCTAGTTATTACATGTTACTACTTCAGCAGGTGCACCATTTTTTTATGATTTACATTTATTTAAATATTTTGTTAATAAAGCCATAAAGATTTTTTTCACAGGCTTATCATGCATATCTGATAGGCTTTAGTCGGAAAATGAAGCGTGGTCGACTCTAGACAAACTCCACGTTAGAACTTTTTTTGAAAAGTGGCTTCGACAGAAGGGTTCATTCTCCTCGAATTAGTATTTCAATTTTTAAGCGAGTGAGGCACTATATGGTGCTGCAGGACCTGTGGGGTTAAGTGGATTATGAGATGTTTAATTGTAAGATGTTTAGTAATGTTCTTATTTAACACAGAAAGTAGAAAATTACTTGATATTTTCCCCTGAAAAATGTATATGAGAAGGACGTCTCACATATTATTATTTTTTTATTATATCTATATTTTATTACATTTAACGTTTAACTAAACTTATTAAATTATTAAAAGGTTATACAATAGAGAGGACATCAAACGATAACATTTCAGACCTACATGAGTACATATGTATATTTATTTATTATTTGTCAGTTTATGTTTGTTTGTCTGTTTTCAGAGAAACTTATCAAATTCAAAACAATCCCATAAGCGAACGGGAAAGTTTAATAAATGAAGCTATGGTGCGAGAAAACAAGCATGTTTTTTTCGCAGATCGCTTACAAGAGAGCGTACATGAACATGTCTGCTATCAAAAAGTCAAAGGTCAAACGGAACCTTTATCAGCACCTAGGCTTTATGTTATTTATGATAATGTTGAAGCCAGCGAACCCGGAGATACTTCTGACTACAGCGCTGTTCTGGACGCACCTTTCTACAAATTGCAAATCGAAGATGGTAAAGAACCAGGTATGAGTAATCTTTCTTATTTTAATATTATAAGACGTACCTTCTATACCCACGCCTTTACAAAAAGGTGATAAATACCTATAGCCAAATTATTTTACTTAAATATTAATTTCCTTTTGAGACTTTGTAGTTATAAACTCATATATTTATGTTCATAGGTTATGTAAAGTTGAAGAAAATAGAAGTTTTGGAAAGCACTTTATCCAAAGAAGTTGAAACATTTAACTCGAAGAAAGAAAATTCCGATGATAGTATATACACTGATTCTGAGAAAGAGTCAATTGAAGAGTCAGATGAACGACCCTACAATGCTAGCAAGAGGGAAGAGTTGCAACAACAAAAACAAATAAAACTACATAATTCGGAATTAGATGCAAAAAGTGATACTAACATTAATCCCGAAGTAAACTTAACTGGTAGTCGAAGATATAGTGGTCCAATAAAGCAAGTAAGTCCGCAAGTCGCACAAAAGATCATTTCAAACGTCGCCAAATTAAAAAATGATAATGCTAAAGTACTAGAAGAGGATTCAACAGAAAATAATAACACAATATCTGTAAATGAAAATTATACAATGACACCAAGAAAGTCAATATTAAAAAATACAAGAAGATTAAGTGGTCCTGCATACAGCAAACGGCTTAGCATAGATTTACAAAAAGGTTCATCAGAGAACAACATAGGTGACGATACCGAAACTTCGGGTTATAGATCGAATTGTAGTAGTAGACATACAGAGTCAAGTGAAACAGAATCAGATTACGGGTATTCTACTTTAACTGCATCTGCCACACCGAAAAAAGTTGAACTCAGTGTAAATCTTTCGGTCTCGTCAGGCGTATTGCCTGAAGAAATTTGGACACAAGTTGAAGTACGAGCCTTGAATGATTGGAGTGATGAAGACGATGAAGAGATTGATGATGGCGCTTCGAAGTCGTCATTACCACGAAATCTGTTTGAAAGATTATTTTATTTAAACTCTGTAAGATTCATGAATAATTTTATCGATAACTTTATTGTTAACCTAGGTTCCGGGTTAGGTCTGACTCATGATGAAGTACATTCAGCGTTAACCCAAGGAGCAAGTATATATTGCGATAGTCCAAAACATGGTACTAAAATGAGCTACGAAATATTTCCTGCTCTTGTAGCTACTTGGCCTAATGCTGCTAATCAATGGATTATTCGCGAGAGAAAAATAATACAAAATCCTAGAACAAATTTTACATATCAGTGGCCTACCAAGTATATGGTCAATAAAGCCGTTGGAGCTGGCTGCTTTTTGATACCATTTGGCTTTAGACCAAAAAGAGGAATAAACCCGGATCAAACACTACAATGGAAACTTATATATCCAGCAGCAGAGCGCTACCTGGAAAGTTGCTTAGCGCACTCCCACATACGCTGCTATTTATTCACATTAGTTTTGCATAAAACTTTCATAGAAAATGAGACTGCCAAAATTGGAATTGATGCTAGCCACATAAAAAATCATTTGTTTTGGCAATGCGAAGATAATTACGCGAAATGGCCCGAAGATAGGCTAGGAGAGTCATTGAGGTTGTTTTTACGTAGCTTCTATACTCATTTTGCACAATCTAGGTTGCAAAACTATTTCATGCAGAGTTGTAATGAATTTAAAGGTATTCCCAAACCAATTTTACTTAAGGCACAACGACGAATAGCAGATATTCTTGAAGCGCCAGTGATGCATTTGCTCAGTGCCCTTGATAAATTAAAATACACAAAAAGAGACTTTTACCCTGCATTTAACAGTCAAAGGCTTTACGATATTTTGACATGTAAAAATCCTTTACGTATCTTGAATCCAAATATTCCATCTGTTATTACAAATTATCAAAGTAGTTCAGAAAGTGATAATGAAACACAGAAATCTTTTTGGGATAAAGCTAAAGTACAAGATAAACATTATCAATGGAAGAAAGAAAGACAACGCCAGATACAAGAAAGGAGGAAAGCACAAATACATGCAAAGAGACAAAAGTCATCAACTAAACAGGAAAGGGAAATTAATAAAAGTGTAAGTCACTTATGTAACTTTCATTTGTGTTTTTCTTTGTAATATTTTTTTTATTCGTTTATTATATTCGTCCTTCTCTAAAGTTTGTCAGTGGTGGCGGACTGTGCAAATTTATCGTATCTATAAAAATACATTAAAGTAATTACAAATTTGGTTATGATAGGAATGGCTTACATACCGTACTTTCTATGGTGGCAGAACTAAGACTTCATACTTAGTCGTTTTCTACTTTTTACGTAGTATTATCGGATTTTTTCTTATTGTAAAGTCTCAAAAAATATTTTAAAATTATTGTAAGGCGTAATTTGTGATGCAGTTCTTTAAGTGGTGATCCGCCCTTACGTGTGTTGTGGGTTCAAATCACACACAGGACAAAACTGTGTGTGATCAACTACTTTGAATGGTTGTTCTTGGTGTACGTTATTTGAATGTTTGTGACACAGGAATACACATATTTAAAATTCAAATTGAAACACCTAATCAGTAGAGGACAATAAGAATTCTGTTTCACTAGTTTCTAATATTTTTAAGTGTATAGTTAAATTAGTAATTGGTGTGTTTTCCGCAGATTGCGTTACCTGTAAAGATGGAATCTGTACGCCGACGTTTAGTCATTGAATTCTTCATTCCACACTTCATTGCCATTGCTCGATCGAGTGAACGATTTGAGGCTATAAAACAAGCAATTATTTATCTGGAACAAGCCCATAGACTTTGTCTTTTATTACTAGATGAACCTGGAGCAGATATGATAGCAAATGAATATTTAGATGTCATCCGTGATAAATTGTCCGACTGTCAGAGGAAGTTGGTTCAGCAGGGTGGATTTAAGTTACCACCACGTCGAGAAAGCCATCTAGACCGATCTGTTCAAAAAAATATTCGCAGGACACGTTCGAAACTTAGGCACTTTGTTAATCTAGACTCACCTACAGGAAACAATAGTGCATCATCATTTACATTTGTGGATGTCCATGTTGAAAACGCTGGTGATCCTAAAAGGACAACTGATGCACTACCCGGTGAGGAATCGAAGTTATAATTACGTCTTAAAATCTATATAAGAATCATTCCAAGACATGCTCAAGATAGTTTAATACATTATTATACTTTCAGGCCTTTTTTGGGGTAATAGAGAATTCGATATTAGAAAGTAGATACCTGAAATATACACTTTTTTTCAAGAGATGCTATATGGAAAAAATAACAATAACATTTCTTAATTCTGCTCTATAAGTAATCATGCTTAGGGACAGTCGTAGGGAAATACGAACCAAATTCATCAATAATGTATATAACAAAATTTTATAGCTAAGACTTTGCCTTGCAAGAACATCGGCATGGTACCAAAGAAAGCCTTAATTAAAAGAAATTTCTTTAGAAAATTTTGCAAGTGTCACTAATTCGGACGATAAACTCATGTCTATACACAACTCACTTCGTTATTTCCAGACTTGTACATACCTTTTCTATGCAGTAATATTTGTGGCATATTGACATTTCGCTCCACTTATACAATTTGTTACGGCTTATTTGTAATGTATGTAAATTATCTTTTATGTAATGTACATAAGTAGTACGTTTTTAGTGGTTTGTCCGGATACTTTTGTTATTTACCTGTGGAATTATGTACGTGGCGATTGTGTGCGTCGCCTCGGCATAATCGTTGTTATTGATATGAATCTCATATTTTACTTATTGTGTTACAAGACCTTGTGATGTTATGTTTTGATGTAGGAAAAATATTAGTATTAATACAGGAAGTTTTATATTATATATTGATAAATTGTTTGATTTCATCGAGATTGATTATACTTACATATGTATTACTTATAATTCAGTGCAATTTTGAGGGAAGTTTTTATTTTCTACAAGGAAAATTATTACGAGCTGATATTTCAATATATGGTTCCATAGGTTCTAACACCGCGGATTTCAAAGTCGATTTTTTTTAGTAGACCAAACATTGTTACGTTTTGTATGATACGGGTAGGTACCTACTTAAAGTTAGATATCGCATAATTATACATAGTTTAAATCGTTACGTGTCATGTTTTATTATTCAAACTATGCGTTTTTACACAAATGTTTAAAAAAAAGAGTTTATTTTAGGGTTCTTTTACTTATTCCATGACAACTTCAAATCTGTTTAGACTAACCGATATCGCTAGAATCATCGCGAGTGACACAGAATATAGTTTAAAAAAATGTTTAACTTAAGTATTTTAAAACTACGGACCTAATTACTTTTCAAGGCCATGTAGCTGTTGGTGTTCGAATTCCTATCAACTTCCTACAAATTATATTTAAAACAAAAAATACTTCCACGGTGTTAAAATTTATAAAAAACTATAATTATTTAATAATTATGCTGAAAGAGTGCTTATCGTGTAAACTTCTTATAAATATGTAACGACCCTTAATTATTTTTGATTTGCTCATCTGTATGTTCATGTTTTGTATTTTTTAATCTACATATTTATTACGCTTTAAAATAAAATATGAAACAGAATGATTGTCTTTTTAACATGGAAATATGTTCACAATGGAAATATTATTTGTTTCGAGAATGTTCTTAGTGATAATAAAAAAATGCTGATTAAAGATAAAGCTCCAGCTTTTGTTATTGCTACTTGCAACAACAAAAGCGTCTTACAGTTAAAGAGTTGGGATGCTCTTAATCAATAGGTTATATAAGAATATAGATGAAAGGTGATCAAGGGCAGAGTTTAAATTTAGTTTAATTTTATTTCAGACCTTTTTTGATGTGTTATTTTTATGATGTCTATGTAAAAGTAAAAGGTAGGGTTATAATAAAAGAATAAGAAAAAGTAATGGTAAAAGATTTTCTGCTAATATTAGGGTAGCCGCTTGCCTGAGGGCGACCCTTATTGGGAATGTAGTTTAAAACAACTACATTCTTCAAGAGATTTGTGGAATAAAAATAGATATAGACAGAAAGCCCTAAGAGCAAGAGATACCGCAAGTCATGGATGAGGAAACGGGACTGATACTAAATAACTCGCAGAAGTCAGATTGAAGAGGCCAATAGAAAACGCACTTTTTATTTAATCTCTAAATAAAATTAACCTTAAATAAATGAGATTAATTTTAACTACTAGTTATAATTTGTTTGCCCTAATATGCATAGGTAAGCAGAACTTATAAGGTACAATTACTAAAGGTAATTAAAATTATTATTAAAAGGTATTAAAATTAAAAGGTTTTTAAAATTTTATAAGGTTTAGCAATAATATTAAACAACAATTTTAAATAATAATATATTTTAGAAATCCATAATAAGTTTATGCACTCTCCTCTCTACATATAAGTGTATACTTGTATGTAAGGTATAAATGCGGTCTTTCACTTGTCATAAAATATTTATGGCACAGATATTAAAGTATACATATGTATATTTATTATTATAATATAATACATGTAAATTACATTTTATTTTGAAGTCAATAAGAAACAATAACAAATTATCTACCGGATGATCATAATTAATAATACAAAGATTATCAAGATTGTTTGATACGAAAAATATATTACCTACTATTCGAATCGGCAACATGACAAGCGGCGTTACGTCTTTATACAGTCAATAATTTCCGATAATTACGGATATTTTTCAATGATTAGACCAATTTGATTACTTATATATATGTAAATATGATGTATTTAAATCAGATTTTCTTATCAAATCAATCTGTGGAATGGCTAAAGCGAAGTCGTCGATATTGTTCATGTAAGAGGATTGACTCCCGCGACCATGGAAAGTAAAGCCATGCGCACGTACATTCCGTATTCGGCTTGTCTGAAATATGCAGCTCTAGGGTCAGAATCGAAATCTGGCGAGATTTCATCAACGCGCGGAAGTGGGTGCATAACCACCATACGCCTTCGTGCACGTGTCATCAATTGCGGCGTTACTACAAGTAAGCCTCGTGTCTGCAAAAAATATATAGTTTAATTAATTTTAATCAATAATGTATATGGCTGAATAACAAATTCTACGTGACCTAACAACCATTGTATGGGAAATAAAGATACTAAGGGTTTTCAATCGCAGATGGACGTGGATTAGCCATGCTGGGGTCACCTCAAAGGTGGTTTGGAAAGGAGAGTTCTATTCGTGAGAAACATAAACATTACAAATTTGTGAATCTATCTAAAAAATAAATAAAAGAAATACTATGTTTTTGTAGACAATTTTCTAAGCTACAAAATTTGAATAGATGGTTTTTTGGAACGAAGTTCCTTATGAGGCGTTGCGGAGGGGTACCATAGCCGGCAAAGACGTCCGCAACGTTAAACAAAAAAAGCGTAAGATTTTTTTATTCATTGCTAATAATGCCATCTAGTGTTTCTATTATGAACTGCAAATAAGTTTAGGGATTTTTGTTTTATAACAAAATTTGGTGTAACACTGCCATCGTGTAAAAGTATTACAAACAACGGAAACTTGAACTTTTCCTTATAATAACGAACTTCGTTCCTATCTGGTCCCCACGACACCACGCGGTTTTTTGATAACAGTGACTGACGTAAAGTAGAAGAAGTGGAGATATTCGCGAAACACCGAATGTGATACAAATTCAAACAGTGTAGTATTTTTAACGGCACACGTATAAATTAGTGCTTTTAACGCAAGGGCAACGCGTCATGTATAAGTAAGTGAAGTAGTCCGCAAGACCCTTGACTGCCTTATTTCTTTTTATAAGTCGTCTTATATGGAAAATGTTTTATAGTATATACTATGTTTAGCTTCAGAATTAATAAAGGAAAATCACTATAACTTACCTTTTCATATTCCTCCTGACTTTGGAATCTTTCACGTTGTATTCTCGTCATATACAAGACATGAGTTTCAGCCAGTACATCTTCCAGCCGTTCATATACTCTCTGAGTTATTCCTTTAGACGCTACATAGTCTGTTATATGCTTTGGCATACCTAAACCTGGAGGACTCACGTATTGTAGTTGTACTTGATACAGAGTAAGAAGTCGTGCTAAGGAGTGTACAGTACGTCCGTTCTTCAAGTCCCCAACCATAGTTATGGTTAATCCATTAACTGTACCAATTTCCTCTCGAATTGTGAAAACATCGAGCAACGCTTGTGTAGGATGTTCACCTATGCCATCGCCTGCATTTATTATAGGCTTGCGACTCACTCGAGATACACGCTAAAAATATTTAAAAAGTATATAAGACATGTTCAATATTTCAATAATTGTCTTTTTTTTTTATAAAATTAAGTGATACCTACAGCAACAGCTCCAGGTTCTGGATGTCGAAGTACTACTACATCAGCATAACTAGCCATTACTAAAACACTATCTTCCAATGTCTCTCCTTTTTTAGCAGACGAACTTGTCGCGTCTGTGTGAATAACAGAACCACCCAGTCTTTGCATTGCGGCTGCAAAACTGCAACTTGTACGTGTACTAACTTCATAAAATATTGAAGACATAATTTTTCCACGTAAGATATCATCTAAAAATCTACCCTTATTTACACTTGTCTTCATAAACTGGGCAAGGTTAAATATGTCATTAAGAGTGTCTTTAGTAAAAGAGTCCACTGTCAGAATACTTTTACCATATATATCACTTCGTTGACGTTGAGAGACTGAAACAGTTGGTGGATTGTTAGATGTGCTGTCACATCTTTGTCTAATTTGTTGCTGCGGTAGCGGAGACAAACACCTCGTGGTGGCAATTTCACTGAAATGAACGTTGGGCTTTGCAAGGCTTTCAGGTTTATTATCTATTTGATCTAAGTCAAAGTCACTTAGTCTACTCAAATCACCAGGTATATGAAAATCTAGTGCAGAACTTGGCCGACTGTACTCTTTTTCAATTTTCTCTATAACAGGATAGCTTTGTTTTTTAGGAACGGGCCAATCACGAATATTTTGACCAAAGCCTGGAGGTACGAGGACTTGCCCTTCAACGTAAGCTATTTCACCACGAAGTGTAACTCGGTGTACTGCACCACACACTTGCATGCCCGCAAATGGCGTCCACTTTGATTTAGTAAATTCCATAGCTTGTGGAATTGTCCATTCATAGTCCATATCAACTTCAACGTAAGTATTTGGTTGCTCGGGAAGGTTGAAAATCTTTCTGGGGTTTCGATGAAATTTATTTATTAGATCCTCTAAGGTTAAACGACCTTTGTGCACAGCATTGAGAAGTAGTGGTAAAATTGTTTCTAATCCAGGAAAACCGGGAGGTGGTTTTTCTGAATTTTTTTCTTCAACGGAGTGCGGAGCATGATCAGTAGCAAATACGTCTATAATATCAATGTTTTTCCACAATTCAGCTTGATCTTCTGGACTGCATAGCACTGGTCGCACTTCAGCTCTGCCTGCACCCAAATGAGGTATATCAGCCGTACTCAAAAATAAATGTTGAGGACACACTTCGCAAGTTACTTTTAATCCTCTTTCTTTGGCAGATTTTATGATAAGAATTTCTTCTTTTCTAGCTACATGACAAATATGAATAGGTCTGTCTAGTAAAGAAGCCATCAAAATAACGGCTCCTGTTTTTTCTCGTTCAGCATGAGCACATACGGGCATTTTTTTTGGCCAGTTTTGAAGATGTTTTTGCCACACTGTCATATCATCCATCGTTAGGGTAGTAAATGTTTGATTTAGATACATTTTTAAAGCTGCTGCCTGAGAAGCCATTTCAGCAACTGTGTCTGTATTACTTGTCGCAGCGCCCATGAATAAGGCATAGTCACATCTAGCACTAACGCGTGCTAATGCAGATGCGTAATCATATGATGAACGATCTATCACTGGAGGATTTGTGTTAGGCATAGCTAATATCATTGTTATGCCACCAGCAAGGGCTGCAGCTGTACACGATGAAAAGTCTTCTTTATAAGTAGCGCCGGGTTCTCGAACATGTACATGTACATCAATGAAACCAGGCAACTTTATAATGTTACGAGAAGTCATGCAATCTGTATGCGTCTTCATTAATGGTGCGCCTCCACACTTTGTCATAGCCTGTAAATTTTAAATACTAAATTAAGAAATATTCTTAAGTTTTGTAACTCATTTTTTAAATCGAGACACTGTATACGAACCTGAACTAAAAGTTTAGCACATTTTACATCAGTTA
Source organism: Tyria jacobaeae (assembly GCA_947561695.1). Classification (NCBI taxonomy): domain Eukaryota; kingdom Metazoa; phylum Arthropoda; class Insecta; order Lepidoptera; family Erebidae; genus Tyria; species Tyria jacobaeae. The sequence continues at coordinate 12,460,478 of OX387217.1, forward strand.
CTAACGGAACGGCATAATCTACCGCAAGACGACGGGTACGGTATCCGTGTGTGCTAAATGCAGAAACTCGACGTGAACCGCCCCTCATTGGGAGATTGATAACTAAATCTAATTCACGTCTTGCCATGAAATCTGCCAAGTGCATTAATTCGCCGTCCGAACGCACATCCTCAGGGTCACCAATGTGATCGAATGTCCATTGCACACTTTCAATCTATATATAATGCGAAAAATATGTTATTTTATTGTTTCATTCTAATCAAAAATGGACAAAGAAAGAAAGAGAATATTAGCTATTTACCTATACCTATTAGATACAAAGTGAACACAGTAATTGTTCAAACAGCAAATTATACACACTAAAACTATGACATAAATTACTTAGAACTAGGAGAAAAAACGGTTCTAAGCTCAGCATTAAGCCACTTCTTAGTAGAAGCGGCGCTGATATTCTGCTAAGACCGGATATGATGATGCGTTCACAGAAAGTAAAAATAACTGTTTATGGTATAAACAAAATGTTAAACATACATAAATAAATAAATTAAAAGCCCACTGACCTGGAACAAGGTTTGTTTAGGGTAAATATATACAAAAAAAAAAAAACAAATGAAAAATACAAAGTTTAGATTGTGATACACAATATATATTGTCTTTGGAACTCGGGCAAGGTTCTCAAGTAGAACGAAGCGTCGCCATCCGATGAGTAATGAACTGTTCTGTGAGAAGTGAATCAGGGAAATAAGATTGAAAAATATCAATTTAGTATCAATAAACATAATTTTCACTTACTTCAACTCCGTGTTCGGCATAAAAGTCACCAGTTCCCATACTGGCATACAGTTTATAGCCCATCTTATGTAAAGCTCTAACACTTGGGAGTAGTTCCATTTTATGCTGAAACATTTTTTTTATTTATTAATTTATCGGGCATCAACTACATTAGTAATACGCTCTTCGGGTGTAATTCTTACCTTGAATGTTCCTACAGAAAGCAAAATGGCTTTCTTAGGTATTCTAAAGCCCGTGCTCATTAAAGATTTTAGGTAGGCTTCGTAACGATTTTCACCGAAACAAGCTACTTCGCCAGTGGACGCCATTTCCACTCCTAAAGTGACATCAGCGCCTGCCAATCTTGAGAATGAAAACTGCGGTACTTTTACACCTACTTTCCCACAGCCAGTCATTACATTGACCGGTTCTACTGGTATTCCTAATATTATCTTCGTGGCCATAGCCACAAAATCGTGATCTAGAGTTTTGGATACGAACGGAAATGACCTTGATACTCTGACGTTACACTCAATTACTTTAAGGTCATTATCTTTTGCTATTAATTGCATGTTAAACGGACCTGTTACATCTAGCGTTTCGGCTATAGTTTTGGCAATTCCTTTTATTTTATCCAATGTTTCGTTATTAATATCTTGTGGCGGAGTAACTAATGTTGCATCACCTGAATGAACACCCGCATTCTCAACATGCTCTGAGACTGCCATACAAAAAATTACACCATCCGCAGCTACTACATCTACATCTATCTCTTTAGCATCCATAATGAATTTAGATATAACTACTGGGTGGTCTTTACTAACTTGACTAGCTGATTTCAAGTAAGCCTCCAATTCCTGGTTTGAATTAGCAACGTTCATAGCTGCACCACTTAAAACATATGATGGCCGTACCAGACATGGATATCCAACCTCTTCACAAAATGCAACAGCCGAGTCTAAATCAGTCAGCTCCTTCCATCTTGGTTGCATTATACCCTTGCGGTCTAACATTCTTGAAAATTTGAATCTGTTTTCAGCATTATCAATCATGTCGGGTGAAGTACCTAGAATAATAGCCTGTTGTCTATGTAAATCCATAGCTATATTATTTGGTAGTTGTCCTCCCATAGATAAAATGACACCATCGGGATGTTCAATGTTGTATATATCCATAACCACTTCAAAAGAAATTTCTTCAAAATATAGCCGATCACTCATATCATAATCGGTACTTACGGTTTCCGGATTGTAATTTATCATGATTGTCTTTTTACCTTGATTTCTTAGTTCTCTTAGACAACCTACCGCACACCAATCGAATTCAACAGAACTTCCTATCCGATACACACCGGAACCCAAGACCATGGTAAATCCACCAGGAAAATCTAAGTCATGCGTGCTACCGTTATAAGTAAGATACAAGTAGTTAGTTGACGCTGGCCATTCAGCTGCTACAGTATCAATTTGTTTTACAAATGGAGTAATGTTGTACTCTTCCCTTAATTTTCGGACTGCAACTTCAGTACTTTTTACTGCAGCAGCTATCTGTTTATCAGAAAACCCAATTTGTTTAACTTTTTTCAAAATATCAAAAGGAATAGACCCTTTAACGGTTTCTAATGTTTTATAATAATCTATGATATTTTTAAACTTTTCTAAAAACCATTTATCTATTTTGGTTAATTCATATAGTCTTTCTACTGTATATCCATCTTTTAAAGCTGCAGCTAAGACAAACATGCGCTTATCGGTGGGTTCACTTAGTTCATCTTCGTTTGCTGTTTTAATATTAGGGTCAAACCCCTTAACGTTTTCATCCACCATTCTTAACGCTTTCTGAAAAGCTTCTTCAAAGTTTCTTCCTATTGACATAACTTCTCCAACACTCTTCATAGAACTACCAATTTTTTTACTTACTCTTGTAAACTTAGCCAAATCCCATCTTGGAATTTTGACAACGCAATAATCAAGACTTGGTTCGAAACAAGCAGTAGTCACCCTAGTTACCGAATTTTTGATAACAGGTAATGGAATACCTAGTGATAGTTTAGCAGCAACATATGCCAATGGATAACCTGTAGCTTTACTCGCTAAAGCAGAACTCCTGGATAGTCTCGCATTTACTTCTATTATGTAAAATTCTTCTGAATTTGGGTTTAAGGCGTATTGAATGTTACACTCACCAACAATGCCAAAATGTTGTATTACTTTAATTGCTGTGTTTCGTAACATGTAATATTCTCTATTTGAAAGTGTTTGACTTGGAGCAACAACAATAGATTCTCCAGTATGGATCCCTAAGGGGTCAACATTTTCCATATTACAAACTGTAATACAATTATTGAATGCATCTCTAACAACCTCATATTCCACTTCCTTCCAGCCTTTTAAAGATTTATCTATAATAAGTTGATCAGAATGTGATAGGGCTTGATGAGCGAGTATCCTAAGTTCTTCTTCATTATTAGCAAAACCGGATCCTAAACCTCCCAAAGAAAATGCAGATCGAGCCATTACTGGATAGCCGATTTGTCGGGCAGCAACAAGTGCTTCATCTACTGAATTGACAGCAGCGCTAGGTGCAACTTTTTCTCCTATCGCGTTGATTTTTTCAGCAAATATTTTTCGATCTTCTGTGTCAACAATTGATTGAATAGGAGTCCCTAACACATTTACATTGTATTTTTCGAATATTTTAGATTTCTCTAATTTTACTCCACAGTTTAGAGCAGTTTGACCACCAAACGTCAATAAAACACCAGTAGGCCGTTCCGCTTTTATAACTTGTTCAACATATTCCGGAGTAATTGGCAAAAAATAAACTTTATCAGCTAATCCTTTAGATGTTTGTACAGTTGCGATATTTGGATTAATCAGTACTGTCTGAATTTTTTCCTCTTGTAAAGCTTTGACAGCTTGAGAACCGGAGTAATCAAACTCACCAGCCTGACCAATAGATAGCCCCCCGGAGCCTAGAATAAGCACTTTTTTCGGTCTTTCATGTATGGTCGGTACAAATTTCAATTTCTCTGTAATAATGTCATCAATGACACAAGGCTTTTTGGCTTTGTAAAATTTTACAGTATCAATAAATACATCAAAAAGACATTCTAAATCTGTCGGCCCAGCTGTGTGCTCTGGATGAAACTGCACACTGAAAAATGGAGATGTCTTGTGAATAATACCTTCATTTGTTTTATCGTTCTCATTAGTAAACAAAACTTTCCAATCGTTTGGTAGTGTATCAGTGCCAACAGCAAATCCGTGATTCTGGGATGTCATAAAACATCGCCCTGTACCACAATGGGTACATGGTAAATTGTGGCCTCGATTGCCGTAACTAAAAGAAATAATTCATTATTATTAAATATTACAAATTCATACAAAAATCTTGAAATTGTATCTTGTCTAACTTTCTTGTCTAAAATCGGTAATTATTTGTAAGTTTACACTTACCTCATTTTATAAGTTTTACAGCCAGCCGCAGTAGATAGTAATTGATGTCCAAGACAAATACCGAATACTGGTTTAACATTTACTTTATCCTCGATAACTGAACGTAAATTATTTACAACTTTTTTCAAAATTACTGGGTCGCCAGGGCCGTTGCTAATGAATAAACCATCGTATTGGTTTGGGTTTAAGTCATGGTCCCATGGAACTAATATGACCTTAGCGTTTCTTTTTATCAAACACCGAATTTGATTGTATTTCAAACCGCAATCCACAGCCATTATAGTAATTACACCATTTTCATTATAAATTTTCGGCTCCTGAAATAAAACTTTGATGAAATACAGAAACATTCACTATTTTTTTAGTATAAGCACGGAGAGATACCGAAGGAAAAGATACCACTAATCAATAAACGAGTAATACCGACGATCCACAGTAAAATGGACAGAAGATCTAGAGAAGGTAGCAGAAATTATTTTTGCAAATTGGAGAACGCCTAGGACTAACAGTCAAGTGCGATCTACTCGATTTGTTATTTCCTTTGGAACTATTCCTTACGCTTAGATATTTTTTAAGTATTGTTATATATCGAAATAATAATGTTTTCCTATTGTGGAGTCTACCTTCTAAATATTATCTATTTAGACAAAATAAGTTAACATTAAGAAGATTTTCTGTCAAAAGTACAAATTGAAAGTGTGAGCTCACCTTTACAGACACTTCGGCGACTAAATTTCGCGCATTTGGATCTTTTATCGGTGGCAGAGGACCGAAAGGTGGTACTCCTTGTACAATGCGGCCCAGTGTAACTCCCTCACGGAGACGGACGGTTAAAGCCCTGGTGTCAATGTCACACAAGCCTGGCACGCCACGTGCGGAAAGCCAAGCTCCTAGCGAGCGTTTGGCACGCCAGTGACATGCTCGAGTGCTGATCTCACCGACTATCAGTCCGGCAGCCCAAATACGATTAGATTCGAACCACCTGGAATAATATCATATGATTTATTTCTTTTTTCTGTGTATGTATGTATATTTTATTAATAGAAGATATGCAGATAGCTAAAATTTTAAACATGTTTTACAAATTGTTTAGCTGTGCTGTTTATATTATAAAAGGCAAAGACAGTTCACGTTATAATTATTTCCAATTAAATAACCAAGATCATCTTTAGGAGGATACACTAGATACGTGTAGGTATTGCATACAATATTTATGTATCAACTTACTTGGGTATTCCATGTTCATCGATTTCCTCTTCGTCAGGTACTCCGTAGTTGCCAACCAGTGGATATGTCAATACTAGCAGCTGTGAGTGATAAGATGGGTCAGTCAAGGACTCCGGATATCCGACCATGCCCGTCTGAAATACTGCAGAAAATATAATATTACAACTTCGATATCCTTCTACATTACTCATTCGCAATCGATATATTTTTATTGATATGCTTAGTATAAGATATGAATGACAGTGAATGGATATAAATTGTAATTTCTATATTCTACGAAGCGTTTAAGATTTCTCAAATTTTCAATGTATTATTATGTATGTTAATTAATAAATCATATTTTATAAATTACAACAGTACATAAATACACTCAGCCGGTTTTCCCAAAGGGTAGAGGCTTTTCAAACGGACACATATTGCCAACGATAATATATATAATTAATTTTAAATATAAAGCTGCTTGAATGTATTTAATGTGTTAAACTAAAGGTGGTGGTAAACTTTTTTATGACCGTCTAAAGTCGCTCATAAAAAAGTTTTGTTATAGTATACTTGAATGCCGTAACTAAAAGAGTTTAAAACCATTTCTTGTTTTTCATTTTATACCAATTTAAAAAGGATTAGATTTTTAACTCGACTTATTCTTATGTATTTTATGCGATATGTTCGAATTTGATAAACCATTTTACTATAAAAAAAAAAACAAAGGGTAATAAATCGTTCCAATTTACCTATATTAGAAAAAACACAGTCAAGGGACGAAATGAAGGAATGATGAATACAGCTCTTTAAAAGGTTCAGGAGCATTGTATGTATGTATTATATATATTTTTATTTAATTGTCTTAAAGTTGTCTAGAATATGAATAGGTACTCGCCAACTTCTCCTTCTACCGGTAACCGGGCTCCAAAACTTTTGCCAGTGAACACAGTGCCATCTGAAAGCACCAAGCTGCATGGTGGCCCCACTTCACAAGTTAAATCCTCAACTGTCATCTGGGGATGCAATAGAACATCAAAATATATGTAGTATACAGGCTAATATGTACTCGTGTCTTTAAAATTATATTCATCGCAGTGATTGTATAGTAAAGTGATACACAATATTTTTTAATACATACATAGTAGGTGTAAAGTGGATAGGTCATTGTTGTCGTGTTGATGTCATTCTAGAGGCGCTAGTACCCGTCCTATACCAGATTTAATGCTGCTACCGAAAACCTTCAACCTTAGGATAATTCGCAAAAATTCCACCTTAATCTGGATCTTGTAATATTTTTTAATTATTATAATACTTAAGAAGCATGAACAGTTGGCAACAGTTGCTTTACGTTTTTCTTTACGTTATGTCATGCATTTTAGAGAAATTTCTATTATGAATGATGTCCTACCTCTATTACTTTTCCTATTACTCCCGCCTTAGGAACAATTCCTGTATCGCGGAGAGCCCTACACACATTCAATGCACGGACACAAAGAACACCCAGACTCGGGACAACTATTTGTATATCACACGAACTTTTATCCCGTGTGGGAATCGAAACCACGACCCCCGGTTCAGCGGTTAGGGTCACTAACCACTAGACCAACAGGTCCGTTAGTTACCCTAGGGGTAGAATCCTGAAATCCCTGTTTCGGTCGTAGTAATGATACCGATTTTTTTTAAATAGAAGATGAGAAATGAGTTCTTCGTGAAATTTTTAATACCTACCAATTATTTGTTGCGAAATTTAAAAGTTTATTTTCTGTTATTATTATTACTAAGCTGAATGGTTGCAATATAAAAATAAATAAATATAAAGAGCTCGTTCATTTTATTTTATTTATAATATTTTCAAAATATTAAATACTACCAATAAAAATTTTGTTTACTTCGTAACTGACACTAGGTTACCTACAAAGTTGAGATATATAAATATAAAAATTATTGATGTGTGATAATGTAATCCGATGTTTCATCATCAACTGTCATCACGAAATTAATGTAATTTTTACCTAAAATATTATTAAAAAATACCTTTCTCCCATCCTGTTGGGCATACAGTTATTGAGATGCCCCCAGTCACAAAAAAGGTGCGCTTTGGCTAATACAACTTTTTGTAGTTGTTTTGTTTGTATAGTAGTAATAACAAAGAACAAAAGGAATATGGCTGACACTGTATTTATGTTTCAGGTAAGGAGTCCGAAAACACCATTAAAATTTTCTACTTCTAAATCTAGCAGAAAAAAATATAGTTATAAGTTTTCAACATCAATCTCGGAGATAGAATCAATTCTGCCTAATATATATCATTTCTCGTACAGGGGTAGATGTATGTATTTTACTAGTAATTTAAAATTTAAGTTAGGAAGTCTTCGGGTAGGTACCACACTAAAACAAGACCATAAATGTCTCCAACAACTGGACACAGAGCAACATACTACTAACTATACTATTAAATTAACGTCTATTATAATAATGCTTATCAGTTATAATCTGCAATAGTGGTTGGTGTCATCGTCCCGGCTATGTATTCACGATTTTAAATAACGGAAAAATAGATGAATAACTGAAAACTCCGACTTTGAAAGTTTTATCCCAAAACAATTAAAATTATTTTCAATGACGAGATGATTTTAAGCAATTTAAGTCTAAAATATTATCCACGTTGATTGATTAGGTACGCAGGTAACTAAATACATATAAGTCCAAACAAATATATACTCCCTTAGAATAATGACATTAATCACTTCCGTACATGGTAGGTATCAGTAATAAATGTAGATATGTATATACTGCTCATGTAATTAGAACGCATATTACTTAAGTACAATAAATCACTAATATTTTATTTATTATTTTTTGATTGATATTTAAGAATACAACAAGCTGAAATTTTTCACTTTTTCCAAATGTTTCTGTTGTATTTACAACAAAAAATATTAAGTGGAGGTAAATACCTAGAACTTGGGAAGTAGTTACCGCAGTATTTATAATTCATGAGATTTGAGGCAACAGCACTACATTCACTACAATTATATACAAATACATTTAAACTTCAATATGTTAAATTAAAAAATGTGATGCGTAATATGTAAATGAAATAATATAATTACTAAATATTAACTTTAATTTGAAACAGAAAACTTTTTTATAATAAATATTAAACATGCTCCTCTTAAAACAGATAAACAGAACTGGATTGAAAGAAATGTACACATTGGTAGGTATTTGACTCACATAATAGTGAGTTTAGTTATTGATAATTAACGGAATGTATCGGTCAGTCAACCGTAGTTTTACTTACTTTTTAGGTTCGGTGAGCCGGCCACGTGGTTTATTATCAAGGCCGCGACGAACGGTCCGATGCTGTCGCAGTCTCTACGACGACAGGCTGACTATTCGCCTCTTATGTCCCTTACAAACCGACTCGTTATCACACACATTTACACATTGAGTTCTACCTGCCGTTGACCCATTCTAACTTAAATTGAATGACTATATTTGTCTCTTTCCTGGCGCTTGTAACAAGTTCACCGTGTGCGTCGTTGTATAGACGATTCTTTTGTGTGTGTAGTGTACCAATGTTTTAATAAAGTTTGTTATGGCTGCAAAGTGTACTGGTGTCGTTTATAATGAAAACTTACCTCTCAATTGTCTTTCTAAGTTCCTCGAAATATAAGGGTTACGTTCTGTATGGATGATGTCCATTTAACTTATGTCTAAGAGGGATATGCAATTTATATGTATGTAGGTAATTAATTTGTGACCATTGAAGAACTCTGACGTTAGTTATGTTAGTAAAATACTTAATTTTATATATGTGCTAACCTATATAAAACTGGGAATTATGTACATATTCTAAAACTTTGAAAGAGTTTTTTTTTACGTAAGTGGGACAGAATTGTTAGGCAAAAGATGGGCATTTGTGTCGCCTCTTTATGTATGGAGAGTATCTATCTACAAAAAAATCATAATTAAGTGAAAACGGCTGGGGCTGCATCAAGCTACACGCGTAGGTATGTAGGTATGTTGACCTATCAAGATAGGAAAGTCTATACAATAACAGGTCAAGTTACTACCTAATGAAATACATATGTATGTATATACATAAGCTCATTCTTGCACTCCCTCCCTCTATTGTTTGATTTTAATTTTATTGTAACTCTATATTATATTTTTTTATTTTTTCCTCTTTAATTATTAGATATGGAGCATATTAATTATCCTGTTTTAGGATGTGGACAACATTCTTGTTGTAATACAGGTAAGGATAGGGTGAATCGGTCTAAAGACAAAAAATGACTTTGTTATTGAATAGTTCCTAACTTAAGAAAATAATAATTATAGTAAACACCTAATTGTATTAAACTTATTAAATGTACAGTGGTTGTCTTTTTTATTATTATTTTAGGAATTAAAGATGGGAAAATTGGGAGTATTTAGAAGAGGAAAGGTAGGGAAGGCAACGACTGGAAAGTAGTATTGCTTTATACGGACGGATCGATATGCTATTCTTTCGAGGACTTCGGGATCGCATACCTGTAATGCAAACTGGCTGTAAGCGGGTCGTCCTATTCCTCTACCCAAACAAAATTAACCGAAAGAAAAAAAAAGATTTAATGACTAAATTTAACCACTAGGCGATTTCTAGTACCTCGTATGTATGTATGTACGTTATTTAAGACTACTATTACAAACATAAACTTTGCGAAGGTAAATTTGTATGCAAATGCTTGTTTAAAAAAATGCTATTCAGCAAAACACAGATAAATCTATACACCAACATGGCGGACTGCATTTTTGTATTTTTGTCAAAAGCTTATGTTTAAATTAAAGTTTTTCGTTGTGCAAAGCCTTAAAAGAGTTAAAATATGTTTTGAGAACAATTATATACCTTCCAAGACTAAAAAGTGCAACTATAGCATACCGATCAGAATTAAAACGGACCAAAATATCGATCATTCTTTCGTTGTAAAGAGACAAACAAATAAAAATACGAATCTTAAAAGTATTTACTTATAAAAAAAATGCATTTTTCAACATTATGCTTAGAAATCAGTTTATGCTAGATTAATATTTCCTGTTCTATTTAGAATAGGGTGGTCGATGAATGTCATAGTGAGCGAGTCTGCTGGCTTGAAAAGTTCTAAGATTTGAATGTGGTTATCTTCCGGTCCAGATTTTAGCCACACTCCAGGGACGTACAGAGTCACTTGAGGTCCAACACTTGGCCAGTATCTTCCCAAGTTTCTACCATTTATCCAAATGAAGCCCTGTGAAAAATTATTACTCGTTAATGATTGATTATTAAAAAGAGCAAACCAACAATGCCGAGGTCGAAATTGGGGACTACTATAAGAGATACATTTATGTTTTAATTGGAAAGAGTAAAAAATATTCAAAGCAAGCTGAAGTATTAATGTGCCCGCCACATTGTTATACCCATTAACTAATTTCTTGAGCTTTCTTCCGCAAAGAAAGCTTAGCTTCAACCCTAAAAATGAACTCACTTGTAAGCTCTTTATTTTGCTATTACAAAAATTATTGCAAAGGTAAAAAATAAGAATAAAGGATAAAATCAATATTTTAACGTATATTATGTGTTTAAACTTTTGACTTTAAGACTTAAATTAATTAAAACGTGGTTTTCAATACAGAAGATATATAGATAGTATTCCCGGATTACGAGAAAAAATAACAAATTGGTGAGACTATTTCTTCTGTCTTAAAAATCAACAGAGATATTGTTAAGATCCTATATTTTATGACTTCCATGTAAAAAGCTCAAAATATGTGACCAAACGGCCTTATAGTAGTTTAAGTCTAAATGGGATGGCCTCTTAGTAATTGCAAACAAACCTTTCCCCATCCAGTAGTATCGATGAATGTGTCCAGAGGCGGCGTACTTGAGGGAATTGAAAACTGACCCTCAAAAATTGAAGGACCTCTGGGTACAGAAACTTGTTCTACTTGAGCTAAATCAATCACCTCCAGTGGATAACCAGTCATTGTCCAATTCCCATTTATAAGTTTTTTGTTGTATTTTACCGGACTCAGTATACCCTGCAATTAAAGTTACGTCACAGTAGTCATGTGTGGTCATATGCTGATACTTTGTCGGGCCTGTCGGTCTAGTGATCCTGGCTAAGGTCGTTGGTACGATTTCCACCCAGGAAAAATACTTTTGTGATGAGCATCATGATTATATTTTGTACTGTGGCCGGGAGTAATTTATTTATAATATGTCTGTATTTAGAAAAATATAAGTATGTTTATCAGCAGTCTGGTTACTACAGTATAAACTTTGCTTAGTTTCGGATCAAAAGGGCGTGTATGTCTGAAGTAATTATTATTTATTTTATTGTTAAACAACAATCAAGGTATATTAAACGTTAAACGTATTCGAGGACAATACAAACAATTGTTACTAGTCCGTGATAATTCTAAGATGATGACAGAGATTCCTACTATCTACATTGTTCGTTTACAAATAGTTTATTGTGAATTATAAATATAATCGTTAAATTAACGGTCGAAAACACTATCGACTTTTGAAAGTGAACTCCCTCTCCAGAGTATAACCTTTTTATAGTTTACGTTTTTTACCAAAGTTATCATTTATGTTCTTAATGAAGCTTGTAATCTTATAATTCTCATAAACATAAGTAATTTATTTTCCGAAAAGTCTCAATTTAACGAACACAGAGCTCTGTATTCAGGACGCACCAATAATAAAAAGTTGATAACAGAAAACATAACGTTTGTATGTCATCACATATCTTTGACACGTGCAGTACATTTCGTGTATGGTCATGACCTGGTATATAGTGCGATATCGACCGCAGACCACATAGACCTTATTAGGCATTTAAAGCATAATTTAATTGCAGTCAATTCATCATTACAGACTACCAATCGTATATATTTTTAAACGACTTCATAAAAGGATTTCTCCGCCAATTGTAGAACGATTTCTGTTTTTTTTTCTTAATTCCAAAAGTTATACTTTTGCAGTGGTCCCATTGTAATCAAATCAGGATTTGATCATAGGATACCAGGGAAATAACGAATATTTTTTTAAATGCCACGTTTTTACAATTGCTCAGCTCAATGAAGGCGGTTATCTCCTTTTTTTAAAGTCAAAACTGCTGATGAAAAGGTTACGGGTTAATTTTAAGACACAATATTTAAATAAACTTCTAAACCTACTCACATTAAATTGCTTATATTACGTTTTTATCTTACCTAGTGTTGCCTGCAATTTCATTTGCGTGAAAATGTTGAACCGTACATTATCCGGGATAAAAGTAGCGTATGTGCTATTCAAGACTATAATTTATCTCTGTGTTAAATTTCATAGGTTCGGATCCGTTCTAGAGTGAATAAGGTACAAACATCCATAGAATACAATTGTACAATAAAGTTAGACGATTGAATTTTCTTGAAGGTTTAATTAAATTAATATTACTATATACTCGTACATATTCTAATTAGTGATAGAATGGAAAATAAATATAATTTATTTAAAGTTTCAATATTTAATATTCGATGTACTATAGGAATGAATGTTATCTTAAAGCTGTGTTCACACTCAGAGTTAGAACAAAGTCAATAAAAATACTTGTCTATTCATGTCTTCTATAAATATAAGTACATATCAACATTACACTCATTAAACTCACGGACGTAATAGGAGGCAAGCCTATTGCTATAAAAAGGGAGCTTTGAGAATTAAATGGAATTTTGTTTCTTTTTTTACACTAGGTATTTTTTTATAGTTTAGGGGGACAGACGAGGCCGTGGTATCGCACCGGTCGAGCTGGCCCATTTGTGCCTAAGCATGACTCTACCACTGTGAACTGGATTCATTCCTGTGTCACAGTGGACCTAACAAATATTCAAATAACAGACAAAAAGAATAATAATATTTAAGGGGATAGGGAGGTTAGCAGGGAAGGAAAGGAATATTGCGACGAATAGTGACGAATAGATTCAATGTAAGGAATAGCTCAAGCGGGTCAGGACACCATAATTATACATCGAATAGACTCTTGGCGGGAAATCCTTTTAACAGAACAGGAGTAATACATAAACATATATATAAGCGATATTAATAGAGTTGTAATGTTATTGTTAAAATTATGTAAATGCCATTTTATTTACCTTGAAGTCGTGTATTTGATTTCCATAATTGATTCTTCCTTGGTTTTCAACTAGTAAAGATAATACAGAACCCGCCTTTGAAGTAATAGGTAGACTGTAGATCTTACGCATCCTACTGATACGACCTTGGTACACCTGAAGCAGATAATTGAAATTTTTGAGTAAAGCTCTTTACACTGTCCTCAAAAGCAAATAGACGGTTTATTTTTATCGATGTTCAAAGAAGTAGGTTATGGATTTCTATCTGAGTCCAATGAAAAATTCATTAAGGGAATTTCATATAATTCATTAAAGGAACTTAATATATATGTGTCTTGTGAAAATTGATAATTAATTACTAAATATACGTACGCCATCAACGAATACTAATATCAAGTCTCGTGGTTTTTGTATTTCCAGTAAACCAGTTGTTTCAGTCACTGTAGTCTCGTATAACATAAGCCCTCCTTTCTGACGCAACTGTTCGAATGAAGGTAATGTAGGGCCTGTCACGTCTCCATATTTCTTGCCTAACGAGGCTCGTCCTTCAGCACTCAATAGACTGACTTTAAAAGTAACATTGACAGGTCCATAATCTCCCTTCGTACTCGGCTCTATAGGGCCGAGGCTCTCATCTACTAAGTTATACTGAAAGTTTCAAACACAACATTCATTATTTTTATTCAGGTACATTTAAATTAACATGAGACAAGTGATTGTTATGTAAAGTCTTTTAAAAGTATTTTAAAAGTCATTATGATCGTAACATAAATCTCTTGTAGCGAACTCCACATTCAGCAGCTGGAACCTACATCACTACCATCTAGCGAAGATAAGCTGAACTACGCAACAACTACTCTGACAAAAAGTTCTGGCGTTAATTAGTATAAAATAGACCTTCCTAACATCCACCAGGGCATTATCATTATCATTATCACCTCGCCTGGTCGGAGGATCTTCCCTTTGCGTTGGAGGGACATACATATGTACCTACCACATCGTTTACAAATTACAGCAATCTGGCCCAAACTTTTGAAAACAAGCTTAAATAAGCAATAAATAAATCGTCGTTATCGTCGTATAAAGAATTACCTTCTTCAATTTGTCTCTTATCATAAAGTATTTAGGTGTGGGGTCTCCAGCCTCAGTCAGTGGCGAATCGTAGTCGTAGGATGTCAGGTCCGGCAAATAAGTACCATCGTAGTTTGCTCCTGTAAATATTTAATTCTATTTATAATATTTGAAATTAGAATAGTGATACTAAAACTAGTAATTTAAGTATTATAATTTAGCTTTTTTAGTAAATAGGCTAATATATAACTTAACATTGAGTTTATGCCGTGTACGCCGGGTATGCACGAAATAGAGCGTAGTGGTAGTAATCCGTAAGAATTTTAATGTGTTTAAACTTGTCCGTAGTATTTGCGAGAAATAGTAGTTGCATTTAATTAATTATGGGTACAAAATAATTAAAACAAGGGAAAGAAGATCTGACAAGTCTAAAAACATCACTTTATTCTGGAGGAACACAGTTGCTCTATAAGTTCAGCCTCATTACGCTAGGGGTCGTAGTACCTTTGTCCCATTTATGCGTTATTTTAAATATACTGAACCGACAAAATCCACTCCCGCGCGGAGTAGATGTATGTTGGAGCATCATAGCCGATAAGATAAATATTCCCTTTTTTATAAGAGGTTCTGAAAGACAAAGTCAGGGCACTTACAACCATTAAATGACCAAACATTTGAAGAGATAAAGTCATTCAAGCAGTTGTGCCTTTGTTATATCCAATATATAAACATTCTTTCTAGAGTATTGGAAAACGTGGACCGACCGACCAAAACCCGATATAGACGTCTCTTATAATTATTGCGCCCAACAAAATAATAAGTAAGTACTTTTTGTTACACAATTTTTTAGCTTTTTGCCTCGCTCAACCAGCCTGTGGAACAAATGGTAGCCTGCCGTATTTCCGGACCGATAACTTAAAACCCTCAACAAAAGTATTCCAGGTATCCATGGGCAGCGGTTTTTGTTTACCATCAGGTGACCCGTCTGCTCGTTTACAACCGTCCATAAAAAAAAAGTACAAAATTTGGCAATCAAAGTAACAAACAAGAAAGTGATTAGAGAGAAATAAATTATAGAGCCATTAACATGATATTATTCAAAAATAATTCAAATGTAATTACACTGTAAAATTAAAAAATGTGCAGTTGTGCCCTTGTCTTACCGAAGGTACGATATATTCAGAATGTGCCGCTGTCACTTATGTCATGGTGGTCTTATTTAGTTTGAACTTTGCTATCACGACACTGAGTATACTAGTCTCGTCCTAATCGTCGACTAGTAGTCGGAAGCCCGTGAATTTAACCAACGTCTGAACGCCTAGAAACAGAACACTCAAGCTGTTGAATTTTTTTTAACCCGCTTCACAACGAGGAGGTTCTTCATTTCACTGTTTTTGTGTGTATATTACGCAATTATATGAATACAAACCTGAAGTATATCCAAAGTTGGAGCCTCCGAAAAACATATAGAAGTTGACATTGGCGCCGAAGTCAAGCATTTTTTCCAGAGTGTATACGAGGATATCAGCACTGGTGGTTTGGAAGCGTTCTCCCCAGTGTGTCAGCCATCCTGTGTAGTACTCCGAGTTCATCAGCGGACCGTGACTCATGAACCTACGCAGTGTGTCGAACGCGTTCTTTACATCTATGATATAAAAAAGAAAAAAAAACTTTATATAAACTCGCAATTTTGAAACTACGAACAATTATTTATCTACATCATTCATAATAGTGTAGAGCCGCATAGCCCTCTAGATGCTCTCACCCTCACTTCTTGAGAATCTTTAAAGCTCCTGATATATGTATTTAGATTAGTAGTGCAGAGCGGCCTGGTAACAGTCCATATCGTGAGCTACATATATGGTATAAAAAAAGTGTGCGTTCATGTAACTCTGAAAAGAAAGTGAATGGTAAGGACTTTAGGATACTACCATGAACTTACCTTTAAAGATACAAGAACTCTTCTAGAAAGAAGATAGAAGAAGAAAGAAAATCTTAAAAAAAAAGTCTTACTTGTGCCGGCATTGAAGTCTATAGTAGTGAGAGTGTTAGGAATAGCACCAGCTGTGAACATGCTTCTCGGAGCTCCGTCTGTGGTAAACAGTATTGCTTTTTCGCCCACATGTTTGTGAAACATGTCACGAACTTGCATTTTGTACGTCATGTTGTTGCTGTAACTGCCATATTCATTTTCTACCTAAAAATAAACAGTTACGCCTTTATTATTACATTCGTAACGTTACGTTTATTTCGACAGGACAACAGATACAATATAACATACATTTGGACGAGATCACATTGTATATAATTACTGCCATGGATGATGGATAGTCCTTATACGCTTAAACGCGATGTACAACATCGCATTTTCATATCGTAAATAATAGGTCGGGGAAAAGACTTATTGTGTTTTGTGTATATAAAATTGATGAAGAAACTCTTTGGTTGTACTGTTTGTATCTGGCTAGTTTTAATATCAATAAATGTAGGAAAAAGAAAAACAAGAAGTAAAAACACTAACCAGCCATTTTGCATTTGTTATTCCGTCCGCCAAAATGAGCGTAATGAAGAAATTTAATACATTCTCAAGATTTATTACAAAAAATTAAAAATGTCGCAAATAAATTTTGTGACAATAAGTCACAGTTAATGCAGTGTCATAAGTTGGTTTAAGCGTTTTCAAAGATGCAGCTCGCTCTGGTCGCCCTCATATGGATGAAGTCGATGCCATTTTTGAAAACGTAAAGCACGATTGGCATATTAGTCGTTAAGGTATACAAATTAATAAACATTTCAATAAGTCTTACTGTACAAAAAATACTCGATATTTAGGTGCCACACGAGCTCACTAAAAGAAACCTAATGAACTGTGTACTCATGA
Source organism: Tyria jacobaeae (assembly GCA_947561695.1). Classification (NCBI taxonomy): domain Eukaryota; kingdom Metazoa; phylum Arthropoda; class Insecta; order Lepidoptera; family Erebidae; genus Tyria; species Tyria jacobaeae. The sequence goes on from OX387217.1 coordinate 12,478,010, forward strand.
ATGATCACCTACAACAAGAACGTGCTAAAAAAAATAATAGCCATGATGGGAATGGGAATGAGAATAAAGCTCCAAAGCCTGTAGCAAAACCGGGATTAACACGTAATAAGTGAGGCTGTGTTTACGGTGGGATTGGAAGGTCATCGTTCACTATGAGCTTTTACCGCCAGGCAAAACCACCGATTCTATTTGACACCGATTTAATTTGACTCAAGTAAGAAATTGAGAAAAAACGGCCGGAATTGGTCATCAGAAAAGAAGTGCTCTTTCATCATGTTAACGACAGACCACTTTTTTATTTTATTTCTAAGCCTACCATAGTGATTCCACTTAGCCTGATGGAAAGCAATAATAAACATATTTGGTTGGGAAGTGTTAATGCATTCACCACACGAAACAGGTGAAAATCTGAGGTGGCACTCTCAGATTTTCACCTGTTTCGGTCTCTTCAGAATTATTTGGGTAGTGTCAGGTTAACATCAAGAGAGGACTGTCAAAACGCCTTGTCGCATTTTTTTATCAAAAGCTAAATATTTCTACAGCGACGAAATTATGTCACTACCTACAAGATGGCAACAAGTTATCGGTCAAAATATGTGTAAAAAAATGTGAAATATTTAATTAAATTTAATAATGTTTTATTATATTTAATTAAATATTATAATTAAATGTCATAAAAGTTTGCAAAAGATGTCTTGAATTTGTATATAAAATACGAAGAAACTTTTTCGACCTTATACAGATGTAACCTACATATAAGGTGATAATAAAGTTGCGCCTTTTCTTGCACAAATAATGAAATATTCAGATTTGCTTTGCAGACAACCTTTGGGGTGCTCTGCCAGTTGGCGATTAGATAGAGTAGCCAGTGCCAGTGATTTCATCTGCGTAAAATCAGTAGTTTAGGTGTATTTGTCATATTTTCAATTTCGATTAACGCCCAACTAACGACGCAATGATAGGCAATTCAAAGGAGCAGCTCCTATTAAAACGTCAGAAGAGATGTTGGAATTATTTGAGTATGTAAACGAAGCCTCGTAGAAGCTACTTTACTAACTGACCCGGACTTATAAACAGAACTAGCCCTGTTCACAGACGCTTCTGTCAAATCTATTGGTCACTAGAGTCCTACAGTAGAAAGTGGCAGAAGTCTAGAAAACTAGCGTTTTCTTTATCACGAAAACTTTCCCGAAAACTATCGAGATAAATTCGATGCGCTGTGTCCATGCTGAACACATACACATGTATAATATCAAAGCTTTGGGTAAACAGGCCCTGCTTACCCAAAGGTGATTGATATTATACATTTTTTATCCCTAAACTTGGCAAATGCTTGTTGTAAACTTGTTTGGTTAACGTTTTGTGAACAATCTACCATTAAAAGTAAGCAAAATACAACTCATATCACCTGAACTAATATAATAGGTCCACCATTGCCATATAATAACTGTGATATTTTTGAAAATAGCTTATCTATCCAAATTTTGGCTTCTTCTTGGTAATCTGCAAATAAATGAAAACAATCAGTTACATACAAGAAAGATCATTTCATCTATATTCATATATGTACCTACATATTTGTATGTATTAACTTACTTTTATCTGTTGTTCTCAATTTTATGTTTGGGTATTTGCCAAGGAGCCAATATGGTAATCCTCCCTAGAAATATATTTACAATTAATCCATAATATATACATATGTATAATCATAATCCTTAATATTTATGGACATTTACGTGGACATGTGTAATATAACGGTAGAACGATTAAGCATGTCACACGTGGCACATTTTGATAAGTAATTTAATATTAACTCTCGAATAATAGGTGTCCATGGGTCGATCAGATGAATCGGCTATTCGTTTAGTAGTGTTTATATGTAGTGTGTAGCTGTCATGACCAGATCATAGAATTGATTACTTTATGACCTGATATGATGTCGCCGATAATTTAATGAAATTTTCGTGTTTGAATGAAATTAATGAATTCAGCCTGTGATGATATGAACAGCTAACGCACGAATAATTCGGTGATGAAACATTAGTGATCGTATCATGAAATAATTACATAATTCACTGCTAGCTGCGGTGATATCGTTTGGATTTTGTGATGCTTCAGGTAGCTTATAATTATATTTTGTTTGAAAAACAAATAATATTATTATATATATAAAATTTAGGTATAAACCTACATGATGCCAAACGTAGATGGAGATAACATCAAACTTTATGTTTTAGAGATATGGTAAATATTATGAAATGGTTGGCAACATCATGAAATGCTTAATTCTAGGTGACGACTTATGTATGACGTGATAATTGACCCATATTAGTCCAAGTTGCCTAGTTCCTCTATGTTCTATTTATTTGCACCGTAAGTACCATGTATTAAATATATTTTATACAATCTGCTTTCCTTTATTTGACGTCATAATCGAGACGAATCTATCAGGCCAATTGCTTTTGCAAACAATGTTGAGAATAAAAAATATGAACTTGAATTATCAATTCATATTCAATTGGTTGTTGGCCTACTCTAGTGGTTCTCTCTGTCCGTTGTTTGTATATTCGAAAAGTCTTCTGCAAGAAAGGAAATATTTCTAGAACGGGATTTGTAGTTTAATGCTAGAAGCTAGCGGTTGCACAAATACTTTACATATTACTATATAGATAATTCATATTATTGATTATGATGACAAAGATTAGTGATTACCAACCAGGTCCCTTTCAGCGCAAATGTAGGGGCCCACGCGCAGTATCACGTGCAGGCCCTCTTCGGCAGCCGTTTGAATGTATTTAGCAATATCGTGGTCGCCTTCGAATGTATACTGTCTTTCCTCCGGCTCGTGGTAGCTCCACTCAACATATCTAATAAAATAAAAATGTACATACAAGTATCAAAGAAATGTCAGTCACAAAACAAAGTATGTACCTATAATACAAAGTCTACTGAACGACAGTTCGAGTTTTAAGCTGGGATTTGATATTAAACAGAACTGTTAACACTTAACGAATAGTGGTCGACCAAAACGTGATTTCTGCTTAGGTTAAATACAATTGACGGATTAAGATCTTTGACCTGTCAGACAATATATTTTTTACGCGCGGAAACCTCTCTGGATGTTCACGACTCCTCAGTTTTCAGTAATAGGACCAACTAAAACCACATTGTGCGCCATACTGCGTAATTAAACCATATGATTTTCAGTTAAATTTTTATCAATAATATATATAGTAAGGTTTAATGTATTTAGCCTCCCGGTCAAGTTAGTTCAAAGCATTTCCTTTCAATACTTTTCACTTTCAATGTACTACCAATTTCCCATCTTTACTTCTTAAAGTGTGTAAAGTCTGCCTCAAAAGATGTATACGTGGATTAAGTCCTATTACAATGCCAAAATAATGTAATCTAATATAGTAACAAAACAGTAATTCTTAGTACACATATGGTTCAAAATTTTTTGAATTTCTTTCATAGCTTTATACTCCTAGTCGTCCAAAATTATGTATACAGCTATTGTTATAAAACTAGGTACACAATTATGCGATAAGTCGGTTAAACATGCACCGCTATACTCCTTTATAAGTGATCAGTTGAAGCCTAGAAGGGTGAAGCATCTGTCGGTTTGATTAATACATTTTAAGGTGATATTGTATGCAGTTACGTTAATATTTTCACCAAATTTCCAAAATGATGTATACACCAATTGTTCAATTACGGCATACACAAATTTGAATTAGTTCAATTTATGTAGAATAATAGAAAATGACTTTTTTGGTTTCAATTAAAGTAACTATAACATTTTATTATATTGCATTCACCAATTTTCCTCATTGAAATCACTTTGAGTGGTCTGTTGGTCTAGTTGTTAGTGAATGAATGAAGGTGAAAAAGCCAGAAAGGTATGTCAGACGTAGCAAATGGAAGGAAGTGGTCTCTGCCTACCCCTATGGGAAAGAGGCGTGATATTATATATGTATGTATGTATGTACAGATGTGTCACCTTACGAGGCTTCAACTGATCGCTGATAAAAGAGTATAGCGGTGCACGTTTAGCCGACTTATCGCATATTTGTTTACCTAGTTATTAACAATAGCTGTATACATAATTATAGACGACTAGGAGCATACAAAATTATGAAACAGACACGTTTACAGAGTTTGGAACCATGTGTATGCCATGAATCGGCAAGTTAATGTGTATGCGAGTACTTTGTTTTGTTACTATAGTTTATTAAAATATTTTGGCATAATGGACGTAGCCATTGTAATGGAATTTTGTCCATGAACACATCTTTATTAGGCGAATTGTACGTCCTAAAGTGGTTGACTACGCTAGTGGGACTAAGTTCTAATTGACAAATAATAATTTAATGGCCTGTTGGTCTGTTGGTTAGTCTTAGTAACTGACTATCCTGACTAACTGACCTCTATAATTCTGTGCTGAGCACGAGTATTAGTTCTTTGTCTGGGTGTAATTTATGTTTAGAAATATATAAGTATGTATATCAACAGTCTGGTTACCAAGATATATTAACACCTACAAATATTATTATTATAATATTTGTAGGTGTTTAATACGCTTCTGCCTACTCCTTCGAGGATTTAGGCTCAGTCTGAGTTGATGTATAGGCGGCTTTCGGGCCCAAGCAGGCGCGGTAATTTTGTGTGTTTTTACGGCGGAGCGGCGCGACGGATCGACTTTTGACACAAGTGTAACCAACAAACTCGTCAAACAAATGTAATCGTTCAAAGGGCGCTTTAGGGATCGTTGCATGAGTTCCTAATCCTGTCAGCCCAGACACAATTTTACCTAAGTAGAGTTGAGTCTGACAATGGATATTTAATCTTTTAATGTTGCCTTACTTGTAGTATAATTAAGGATCGGTAGGAAGTGTTTGCAAACTTACGTGGCCACCGAGTTGAGGCCAGCAGCTTTTAGCTTACGTAGTCGATCTCGCCAATATGCTCCAGGTAATCGAAAATAATGTAAGCACCCAGAGACAATACGCAGCGGTTTTCCATCCAATACGAAGTCGTCACCCACGATGCTGATGTTGTGACTGTTGTGACTCCCCTCTGCATGTGGTCGTTTCTGTAAAATACAATATGCTTATAAGCGTATTGTGGAGTATACTATTTATTAAAAAAAAAAACCTAAAAGTAAGTAGGATATTAGAAGATGAGACGACGACGAGATTAAGCGGGATGCGATGTCAAAAATACGTATATATTATGGACATACAACATGGGTACCTCCATATTATAATACGAAGTAGGACCTCATCTGTCCCTCTTTCTATATGCTATCGTACCGCGGATCGGATTTTCATACTGTTTTCGCCAATGAGAGAGAGTGATTGATAGGGAAGGTTTAGGTTTCTTTCAGGTTTGAAAAAAAAATTACTGTGATAACTAAAAGCGTCGTCAAGTATGCCAAGTATGAAGCCGAGTGGTTTGCTAGTCTGTGACATATTTTATACGGAACATACATATACGTAGAATTTCGGTACTTAAAGTCCTTGTTATTATAAAACACATATTTATATAAAAAGTTAAGCCGTGGACGGCGTACCTATAAAGAATGATGCTAATGGTGCATGTATAACAAACTAAAGGGACAATTTAAAATCTAAACTACTAAAGCCAGTGAAACTTTTTAACAATTAATATTTAAAACAACATAGGTCAAATATGCGATGTGTACATGTTCGATAATCTATATGAACAAATAATTGTCTATTTGTAATACCAAAATACAAACAAGTTTTTACTAAGTATGCACTTAGTATGATTGTTTATTCGGTACTTATTCTAAAACAAATTCTAACGTTTTTGTCTATCTGCTTGTTTGTTCCGGCTAAGTTTCGGAGCGGGTAGACGGATTTTCACGGGACTTTCACTTGCAGATAGATAATATTATAAGGAGGCATGTTGGCTATGTAGACCAAATTATAGTGATTACATATTTGCAATCTCACAACAGCAACTTATTAAACAATACCAAAAGGAAAACCTCAGGGAAATTATGGTTAAATAAGGCGTCGAAAATAATAAGTTAAAATTTTTATATATGTAGGTACCCGAATCTTGGTGTTGTGGAATATTAATTACTTTCTAGATAGATATGATAATTTAAACACCGGTATTAAGATTTTGATCATAAATGGTGAATACACATTATATAATAATAATTTTAGAGGTAATATTACGATCGCGAAGCCTTTAATATGTTTTATTTTTATTTTCATTTCTGTTGTGCACCGAGCAATTAATTTTAAGTATTTTCTTCTCTTTAAAAAAAGTTATAATAATGTTACTTCATACTTCCCTATATTGAATAGTAATCCTAACAAAAAAAATACATACAGTTTTCGTCGCTCATTTAAGAAAACATTACAACAAAATTTAGTATAATTATTGTCGTTACAACATATTTACATACCTATTTGCGTATATGAATAATCTTTAAATTCTTTTATTTATTGTTTAAATTTTCATGGTTAAAGGAATTGTTTATGGTTAAAGGAATTCCAAGACAACAAAAAAAAAAACAGCTCTCAGCTTCAGAAGTGTAAAAAAAAGGTGTCCATGTAAGATATATTTAAAAAAAATTATATGAATTTGGTAGGTAAAACATATGGGACATAATAATCAATTTTTAAATACTATATGATACGAGTTTCCTATGCCGATTTCGGTTACAGTGACTGTTTCTGATGGTTTATGTTTGGGTATCAACAGTTTCTTAGCACTAAAAGTACGTGCACAGTGGGGATAAGTTGGAAAATAATTTAGGAAATTGAAGTTTATGTTTGTAAAAATATACACAAATAAATATAAATATCTAAATACATTTTACTACTGGTGATGTTACCTTTCTGCAAACTCGTATACAAGTACTCTGCCATCACGACTTCTGAGGACGTGTTACGGCAAACTACGGTATACGGCTATACTTAGATGTATACCTTTCTATTTGCAAATTAACAAATTCGGGAACGCCCTTTTTAGTACAAAATCCGCATAATATGTCTACTACACCTTTCTTCTTTTTATCCATATTATATCAAAAGTATATTCGTTTTATTATAGAACTTATAATCAAACTAGGTAAGCATAATAATAATTATATATATTGGTTATTTAGTGGTTCCTATAGCCGTGTGGTCCTCGGTAGAGCAGAATTGGGCCACTCCATCTCTTCTAGTGGGTTACGTAAAAGACGACTAGTTGATTGGACTGTTATATATCAGACAGTATATATGTTCACTGCCCGGTTGAAGGTTGCCCCTATTACGTAGGTTAGACTAAATTATGGTCGGCAATATGTGGGCGTTTGAAGACGCCTCTGCCGGTCTCTTTGAAATGCTCTGGGGGGATATAGGCGAGAGTGTGTGTATGTACATATGTATGTATAGAATAATAATTTAATAAGTAATTTGATCCACAAGTTATCTTGTAGCAGAGCATTGGCCAAAATAGGAATTATGAATAAACACAATCTCACCACATGGCGGTTAACCTACATGTTTAGAGCGCATCGCTATTGACACAATATCGCAACAAGAATTACGAACCGGTATCTGCACACCAAATTAAATTCCTCATTAGTAATAGTTTTCATTTCTTTTATTTCAGTTGTCATCGATAAACAGAGTAAGAAGATAACCTTTTTAATTAATTTAACATTATTTAATTGTTAGGGATTAAAAGCATGACTTCAACATCGCTAGACAATCAAAACATTGTTAGACAATTCTTTCTTCACCTCAAGTGTGCTACTAGACCTCTCGTTATTATATTCTTAATATTTCACAAGTTACCTTATTAACAGGCACTGAATATATCTCGTTGCTTCTATAAGGAACTTGAATTACCGTGGGAATGAAGTCTTGTGACGCCTCCGCTTCTAATGATGGATTATTTACAACAGTCCACAATGAAACTATTACAAAAACTCTCCACTGCAACTCCATTTTCGTTTCTGAAAACAAAAATATACAAATTAATTATTTTAACTTTTTTTGTGACGTGGATGAGGCTATTAAAACGAAAGTTGAATTGTCACACTGATTGAATTGTTTTAATCACTTAGGACTAGCCATACCAACACACAATAATTGTAAGGAGTAATGATTCGTCCAGTCTTAGAACAACACAATATATATATGTACGCGAAAGTTCGGATGGATGTTTGCTACTCATTTACAACAGAAATTTTACACAGGGATCGATAATAGCCTGAAATAAAATGTTTTTATCCCAGAAAATGTGCAATTAAAAATGTAAGGTTATGGTTAACATAAATTAGACAAAAGTGACTGACCAGCGATGGCACCGTGCTAGTAGCTTCTCTAATCACATTCCTAGAAGCATCCCTCCTAGGGTATACCCACTTGTGACGGAACACCGTGTGGTTTTGGTCGGTTCGAGTCCGACATACCACTTCACCGTCAGCTCCGGTGAGGTGATGACACCCACAGGACGAACATACTCCGCCCCCTCGAGTTATTGCAGTCTCAGTCCCCTTTCCCCATCCAAGACCATCTATCACTAACCCCTTACCTTACTTTGGCTCCCCCGAGCTCCCTCGCCGTGTCATTTTCATTTTCATTTTCAAAAATTGAAACAATGTAAAAAGGCAAAACTCACAATCACAAGCGACTAAGTATTGTATTGTGCCTACAATGTCTCCAAAGCTCTTTCCTCATTCATGTTGTTTAATTAAGACTGTTGATTGGTATCAGCCTTTACTCTAGTGACCAACATTCTATATACAAATATATTCTTAAGCGTACATAAATATTGTTTTCTGAAACGGCATTTGAATAAATAAAATTATTTATTGAATAAGTACTTTTACAAAGCTTACCAGGTTTCAGGTGCTTAATTTTTTTTGTATACTTAAACTACATGTTTTTTATTTATTCGCTTTATCTTAATTGCGACTAAGAAGCTAATATGTAAGTATACAACGAAATTAATTTTATGTTTTTTGTCTTCTGTACGGTACCTACTAAACTAAATCCAGCCTGCAAGCCAGCCGTCCATTTCCTAGTTACAAATATGAGAGTTGCTTCAACGCCAGTATTCTTGCTATGGTTGGCTAACTTTTAAACGATGTTTTTTTTTTTTTTCAAATTTCGGCATTTGTATTAACCGCGTCCTCTACGCGCTCCCACTTGAAGAATATGGTACGTTTAATTTAAAATGAGGTAAAAAACTGCGCTACATATTTTTTTTTAATCAAATGTTTTTATATGTATGTTTAATGATTACTGCAAGATTTCTGATTCGATTTGCGTATTTCTTTCTTAGCTTTAACATAGTTATTATTAAAATAAATGTAGTAATAATTTGACCATGACAGCAGAGTTATAAACCGGTTAATAAATGGCAGTAGACTGTTCTTCAATATTTTATATATTTATTGAAAGTTATATTTTTGTTATATAATAAAACTAAAGTTCAGGTCGTTCGGTCAAAGGCAAAGGCGCCTCTAACGCCTACTTCTGCCAAACATAATTAAGGCCCACTTACACAATGGGGTGCAAGCCTATTACCGATAGTTAATAGACGCGTCATTGTCATACTTTGGGAATAATAATTTATTTTTAAACAAGTGTATACATGAGCAATGAGCATGCAAGGTATTAAAAGTTACAATCGATTCAACGTGTTTAGCCATCTCTATTACGGCATACAAATAAAAAAAATGGATTTTTTAACATTCAAAATACACAAATAATCGTAATTAATTAAATAATCTTCTTACGATACGGCTGGTCCACAAGCTTAAAGTTGCTCAGCGTGCTATGGAAAGGGCTATGCTCGGTGTTTCTTTAAGGGATCGCATCAAGAATGAGGTGATCAGGCAGAAAACCAGGGTAATCGACATAGCCCACCGGATCAGCAGGCTAAAGTGGCAATGGGCTGGCTATATTAGCCGCAGAACCGACGACCGTTGGGGCAAACGTGATCTTGAGTGGAGACCGCGTCTCGGCAAACGTAGCGTAGGACGCCCACGGGCCGAGAGAGAGAAGCCGAAAATAGATCGAAGTAGGGTGCAATGGGAGAGGCCTATGTCCAGCAGTGGACTACGATAGACTGATGATGACTCAGATAACTCAGATCACTCAGAATCTCTATGTCAATTGCAGTTGAAAAAATCGAACTCAGTCAATGATGATCTTACACGTTAAACTTAAAAAAACTGAACAGTAATAATAATTTTGTGATGATTAACAATATTGAAATTTACATAATAAAATGAATATTTACTGAATATCTGATCTCCAAAAAAATCTGTAACACTATTGTAAGCTTCTTGTATAAGAAAGTCTTTCAAGCGAGTTTTGAATGCAATATTACTCAACCTCTTCCAGTCTTTAGGTAATTTATTAAATATTATTGGAGCCATGCAGATGACGCTTTAACGCAAAAAAGCCGTTGTAGACATGTGCAAACGGAGTCTACTAATATCTCGTCTATTGCGATCAACCGTAGATTATAAGGTGGGAAATAAGCGAGGATTCGATTGGACAAATACTACAACTTCAAAGATGGCAGGGTAGGGTAAGTATTTAATTTCCTTCGAAGTATACTTTACAACTATCTGTAGTTTTTCATCCAAAAAATAATTCTTATGCACCTTTTCTGGCATTTGAATGCCATTACTGCGTCAGTTGAGTTACACTGAAACTTGCAAGACGCACCTGTGTTTATTCTTCAGATTGCTATCTAACATGCACTCATCATTATCGTTAATTCATTACTAGTTACATAATAATAACAATTAAGCGACCAGTCATGTTTTGACCATTACCGACTTACTTACATGTATACTTTGTAAAATGTACACAACACGACTTATCACTTAATTGATAAAACTATCTAAAATTTTCATAACATTTTACAAAGACCGAATCATTTCCTGTTCAGATCCGGGTTTGATTTAATAACAAAAAAAGCGGGAGAAAGTAACTTTCTCATACATCGAGAGGAATTAATCTCATAACAATTTAAATCGTTACATATGTCTGGCGATGGTAAAAAATAATGCTTCTTGAATTCCCTCTCGTGGAACATTCGTATATCAAGTTGTTAAAACCTCAACGCGCGATAACCAACATTTGTATATTATATTATATCATCAATGAGATGTTATCACCATATAGAAAGTTTAATCTCTAAAGTGTTTCTAATTGACTAAAGATACCTTTAGGCTAAAACGCTGACGAATATACAAAAAACATTGATCTTCAAAAAATTGTTGATGATTGAAGATTTGAATCCTCTGTAGGAGAGTGTACTTACTAAAGCATGAAGGAGTAGATAGTCTAATAAAAAAAACCTGCCACAATATACGACACTCCTATGAATGTTGTATTGCAATTACTATAAAACTATAAACTTATCTAAAGTAATGATCCTCGACTTATATATTGGGTCTCGTATCTGGTTAGGTCAAAAGTGGAATAGTTCTTTATAAAGACTACCTTGAAGATGTCACGTGGCACTTGCATTGTTTTGTGATCATGTACACTTGGATCGTTGTGTTTGTTTTGGCGTCTCTTCTCATGGTCAGTGGTTAGACATCTAGCTTTAAATGACAAATCGCTTAAAAGTTTCGGAAGAAATATACCCATTTGAAAAATAAATCCATATAATCTTTTCAGGTATGAGCAAGAGAGAAGCGCATTAAGAATAACAGAATGATCTATCAGTTAAAAATTACCACTGAAATATTTCTTAAGAATAAGATAAGACCACAATTAATACAGTTTAATAAAATAGATGTGTCTCTCGATTTGCCTAAAAAAACACGGAATGAGACGAGGAACGGCCGAGGCAAACAGTTTTGAAACGCTAACGTTTAATGCGAAATTGAGTGTTTCTTATTTGTTTATTTGTTACGTTTGATAGCTTCACTACTTACTCAACTCCTCCTAATTTTAGCGGTATGTATGTATTTAACCCTTAAGAGTAGAGCAGTGACCATAATCGGCTATATGAATCTGCGGAAAATGGCCATTCATGTAACTCGTGTATATACAGCAATGCCAAAGTGCAGATTGGTCTATGTTTCGGCCTATATTGATTAAGTTTAAATATGGCAACGTCGAGAGTAAAAATATAACATGCCTTAGCCAGAGGTGATGTGGTCTAAATCTCTCACGGGACAAAATTTGTTTGATCCACAAATAGTTGTCCCTTGTCTAATGTTTTTAGTGTCCGTTGTTTGTATGCTTATCAAGTCCCCAGGGACACATCAATAATTCCTAGTCAAAGTTGTATTTTAAAAATAAGATAAGATATTAACATCACTTTTTAAGAAACGAAAACAAACAATATAATCAATAATAGTCAGTGACCATTCATATGACAATTGTCAGCCTACGAAAGGAAGCCACTTATTCCAACTAACGTACGATAAATGTAGAATGTAAAATTGACGATACAGAATTTACAATACGCTAGAACGCAATTTCAACAAAACTATAAACATTTGTTTTGTATGTATGTTTACTATATTATACGACCTCAGCTTCATCGTTTAAAGTGACCATACTATAAGTGTTGTATTTTGAATAATAAAACAATAAACAATATTTTGTTTTTGTACGGGTTGTAACAATTATATATGTTATATGCATACATCATACACATGTACATAGGTATATCAGCTATAAGGAAAAACTTGTATTAGGTAGGTATTTAATTAAGTTGAATCGCCTACAGAGCAAGAATTAGTAGTTTTTTAGGGTCAGCACATATGACTGTAATTTTGTACATTTTTTACATAATTTGGTAGAAGGTGGTCATGGGCTGTACATTTTTTACATAATTTGGTAGAAGGTGGTCATGGGCTCTAGCAGCAATAATAATATCAATAAAAGTAGATAACTTCTGATAAAGGTGGTGTATCAATCTCTTAAACTTTAGATAAGTAATAAAAAAGTGAAAACAAATTAAATGTTTTTTTGCCAAAAAGTAGGCATTTGAGACGCCTCTGATTATCCCCTCAGGGATATAAGGGTGAACGTATATATAACATATACATTTTTTCGTTTAAAATAAAAACAATATCAATTTCACCTATAAAATCAGCAGGTAAATTAGGTTAGTTTCGCAATAAAAAAATAAACAATCATTTGTCTACATTCTTTAGAATTCATTTAAAATCAACTAAAAATGTGTAGTGATTATCTCCCTAATGAAAAAATTAAACGAACGTTTATTCGGTAATGTCAATCAATCATTCCTACACACATGTTTCGTGGCGAGTGATGGCATCAAACCTCGCCGGCATGCAGTAGAGAGACTTTAGTCTGCCTCACGTTCGTGAGACGCGTATGACGGCAATGACCCTAGTTGTTTAAACACTGAACCAGCAGTGAACTGTCTTGACCCCGATAAATAAGTTTCGCCGGCTCGGTTAGTAGGTAGGTTAATAGAGCACGAAAGTACCTGTGAATGGCGATATTAGCGTTTGACACGGACGATTCCACGGCAAGCCACTACACGACCACTCGCCTCGACACTCCCTCTTGTACTCGCTGATTTTTTAACTGAACCTGTGACTGCAAGAACAGCGAAGTCATTTAGCGTATCTGTTGCGGCTTATTTACACGTAGCCGATTAACAAAATAATTGGTCATTGTATATATTTCAGTGATTATTAAATCAAAGTAAGTTTTGTTTGCGATTCGATTAAGCTTTACTTGGCATAGAATTAACTGTAATTGTTTATCGTGTCTAAATTTGTACTGCCGTAAATTATATTTCAATAAATAAATACCTAAGCTAATATGTTGCTATTTTTTGCAAATTTATTACTTAGCATCTAGTCCTTATAAACATTATTATGGTAAACCTATAACGGGGCCACACAGTAATCAGTTTATCGCAAAAAATAATAGTCCAGAATTACAATAATTGAGAACATTTTTGCAGTGTGCTTCTAGGTGCAGTAGTGTCATAAATCGGAGTTTCTCTATCAGTCGACCATTAGTTTGCCTAGTGGGCGTTTGAGACAACTCTACCTACCCACTCGGGGATATAGGGGTACGTGAGAGTACGTATGTTTCTATGATTTACTTAATTTAATACTTGATTTTACTTTGCCTTTAGATGACATCCATTTAAAAATGCTTTTTTTATCGTTGCTCTGCTATTAATTTCAGCAGTGGATATGAATAAGTCAAGTCCCTAGCGTTTCTTAATGAACAATAATTATTTTGATATTAATGTCATAGGTCAATCGTCGAATTGGGACGATCGAGATATGCGCCGGCAGATTCATGTGATACTTCGATGTGCAATGGTGAGGTGATAAACAAAGATTTTCGAACGCAAAAATAAGAGTAGAATTAGATTCAAAAGAAATAAATATCACAATATAAATTACGTTTTTATACGATGAGTAATTAATAAATGTATAAATATCGGGGAATAACGCACATTGAAATTGAAATTGACTGTTCACATCTTGCTTCCAACTACAAACTGCAACCGAAACTCAGGTTTTGGTTGGTTTCAGCGACTATACTTAGACTTTAACAGTGGTAGAGCCATGCTTTGGCATGAATGGGCCGGCTCGACCGGTGCGATACCACGGCCTTACAGAAAACCGGTTGTGAAGTAATGCTTACGTTGCATTTCTCCGAAATGAGTAAGGTTTCCAGAGGCCCCTCACCGCATCCCCTTAATCCCCCTCAAAGGCGGGCAGCGCACTTACGCCTATTGAGTTGGAGGTGTTCATGGACGGCGGTAGTCACTTGCCATCAGGTGACCCGTCTGCTCTTTTGTCTCCTGTAATATAAAGAAGAAACATTATGAATTTAGTTCGCCAAAAACCACAGTTTTCATCCTAATGTGCTCGAACACCTACTAATTATTATGTCACCAAGAGCAACAAGAAATATTTTTCTATATTTTCGTGGCAGAGTCATGCTGCTAGTCAACACAACACAGCATCAAAATGGGTCACAAAAAAAAGTATCAAAAGAATCTGTAACGGACATAAAATATACAATATAAAATCATTATTTAGCTAGGTATTTCATGTTCATACTTGACATTTTAGTTTAGTACATTCTTTAAAACTATTTTAAACTAATAGATAAATGGATTATGCACGACTTTAAAGTGCTAAATAGTGATATAACATTCATACTCTCGCTCCTATATCCCCAAAGGGGAAGGCAGGCGCGTCTTAAACGCCCACTTATTGGCAACCATAATTTTGTCACACTTACGTAATAGGGGTCAAGATTATTGCCGTCATAGCGGGCACTGTATGACTCTATATATTATGTTTAATGTGTGGCAGATAACAGTCGCATGCCTTAACCGCTTAGATCCATCCGTTGTGATTTAAGATCACTTTTTTTTGCCATAACAATACTAGCGACTTGGATCATATATTACTAGGAATACTAGTAATATGTGACCCAAGACCGTTGTGCACTGGGTGGGGTTCGGAACCGCAAACACTTCGATCGCAAGTCGGACGTCTTAGACATTACGCTAAATACAGAAAAAAATGTACCAAACATACATATACTTAATAAGTATAATTACTGGAACTAAAATATAATTACTGGATTCATGACATTATGTAGGGGTGTGAGTTTTTCTTATAACCAAAAGCGACTAAAATCGAAACTTGGTGGTGTCGTTAAAACGAAATGTGTTCCAAAGATTGAAACATATTGCTTAATACACTCGAGTGACCCGGATTTATTGCTTTTGCTTGAGTGTGTTTGAAAGGTAAAAGGCATTAGATATCTCTATAAATAAATCCTTAACTTTTACCTGTACAATTTTCAAACCTTAACTGTGCGTAGTGTTAAAGAGTGACATGTGAGAGTTGATCGCCTACCAATTAAATACATTTGAAAAGGATGCTGCAATTGATTATATTGAAACATTGTTCATCACATTAATTCTACTTGTTTCCTTTTTATTCTTTTGTTGCTATTGCAGAAAATCTTCAAAGACGGGCCAATTCACGTTTCTTGACACAAGATCAAGAATATATACTCGTAACCTAATCAATAAAATCTATCAAAAAGTTACATGATTTTCATTGTCTCATTCAACCATTACTACTATGCTATATTATCAAATGTAATTCAATACTGATGTACTTAGTACATCTGGTAAAGTGTTCGGTGACTGTTTCGAGCTTGGTGGTATTTCATTACATTTTAATATTGTTGTAATGTTGTGTGTTTTAAAAAAACTCAAGCAAAAGGCGAGACAGGAATTATCATTCCTGTCGCGTGGGACTTTACAAACATATAGACGGACACAAAGAACACCCCGGCTCGGGACAATTGTTTGTGAACCACAAAAAATTTATTGGTCCTGTGTCCTGTTGTTATATTTGTCTCGTGTGGGCATCGAACCCACGACCTTTGGTTCAGCAGTCAGGGTCACGATTAGACCAAAAGCCAGTCAGAGTTGTACTTTCAAATAAAATTCAGTTTACAAGTTTAAAAACAACGTATTTTTCATAGATTTTTTTCTTTTTTTTTAATGATAACAATGAAAATATGCTATTTCATATATATTATAGTTAGAGGACTCGGAGTTCCCGGCACCAGCCAGTCGGAGCTAGAGGTACGCGATCCTGACTGACTTGAGCTATTGCTTATATTCCCAATACATGTGTATACGCAATATCTCTTTCCATCCCTTTTAATCCTTCCTCTTCTGTAAATATAAAAGTTTCCTATCTTATTCCCAAAAGTGCCCGGATTACGCCAATAGGCCTGCCCCCTATTATGTAAATAGGCAAAATTGTTATAGGCACAATGTCTAGCTTTTCAGAGACACAGGCGTGATTGTATATACATATCTATGTACGTACATACAGGTGTATATACAATCAAATAAAAATAAAATATGTGTCTACATACGTATGTGACTTCTCCCCATCGGTACAAGCAATGTACTTCTAATTTTCTCATCTTTCATTCCTGAAGTGCCACGGTTGACGGCAATTAACTCGTTTCTGTTACGATTAATGAATAAACTCCAACAAGAGGGAAAAGAGCGTACTCCTACCTAAAAGGCCGGCATAAAACTATCGCATAAAAAAAAAAGAGGTAGATGCCGTTAAGGAGATAGCTGAATTAGCTTCTATTTACGTCATCAGATCAACACATGTCTCCCTCATATTCTACTGCCATTAGAAATACCTATGTATTACATATATCTTTATCTTTATACATATATATAATTCTTCTGTGAGTGTGTATGTCACTGAACTTCTCTCAAACGACTGGACGGATTTTGATGATTTTTTTTGTGTGTGTTCAAGGGGATCTGGGAATGGTTTAGATTCACAAATCAGCCCGGCAGATGGCGCTGCAACCGGTATCTAGGTTATTTATCTATATTGATCCTAATCGCTTGAAATATCATGCAGGACAACGTCTGTCGGGTCCGCTAGTTATATGTATATATAATTCTTCTGTGAGTGTGTATGTCACTGAACTACTCTCAAACGACTGGACGGATTTTGATGAAATTTTTTGTGTGTGTTCAAGGGGATCTGGGAATGGTTTAGATTCACAAATCAACCCGGCAGATGGCGCTGCAGTCGGTATCTAGGTTATTTATCTATATTGATCCTAATCGCTTGAAATATCATGCAGGACAACGTCTGTCGGGTCCGCTAGTATATATATACATCCCCCCTCTCTTCTTTCCGCTCCCTGCATCACCCTCAAAGGCGGGCAGCGCACTTGCGACTTTTGAGAAGCGGGTGTCCATGGACGGCGGTTGTCACTTACCATCAGGTGACCCGTCTGTTCGTCTGTCCCCCTATAGTATAAAAAAAAAAAAAAAAAAAAAAAAAACATAGTATGTACATATGTGTGTCAAGTTTCATCTAAATAGGTTGATGTTTGAAAACTCAGTGAGTGTACAATCATGAGACCTCTATTTTTACTACCTTTAAGGTAGAATTTTTGTTTTAAGGTTTAAATGGAAGTAACTATACCCAACTACATTATGAAAACGATTTATCGAAGTCGGACTAATCTGTAACAATTGAAATTAAAAATATATTTATGTTTTATGAAAGTATTGGGTTCCGTACTTGACATTTTTGTGTAAGTAATTTTAAAGGACATTTGTACGAAACTTTTCCATTTATGACTTAGTTGAATCTCTATTACAAGCATCTCGAAAATTAAATTCTACTATATAGTGAGAATGTATCAAATATCAATTATGTGGCTGTGCGTTTGAGATGACGAAACTCCACACATTACAACACAATAACGGATATTTATTTTCATCTGCTAGATCCATAAAAAAATACTTTTGAATCCCTTCCGAATAGTTCTAACACCCACTATTTAATAATTCCTTTTATAGGCCAAGAGTCGTAGGTAAAAGTCACTTGCTTTGTTTTAAAGAAAATCTGTTGTTATTGTTACAAATATTTTATCATTTCATACATAGTCTCAGTCTGAGACAGTCAAATGAATAAATAATTTAATCCAAGGAATAAAATATTAATCTACAACCGCGACACTTAGCTGTGAGATTCACGGATTTATTTTCTATTATTTTATTTATGTTTTATGAATAGCATTTGAATGAATTGCTGCTATTTACATGGAAGTAAAATAATACTAACGAAAAAAAAATCAAAGTAACCAGTTTAAAAGTTTTTGTTAGGTATTTATCATTCACGCTAAGGTGGATTCGAATCTCACTGCCTTTGTTATACCAAAATGTGAAAAAAATTGGTTAAAATATTAAATTACCGTAATATACTTATGAATAATAATTAACATAAAATTATAACGAAATTTACATATTCAAGTTTAGAGAAACATTTTTTTAGAAGTGAATATGATATATGATAGCGATTTTGGCAACATTATACGCATGTAGATTAATTACGCTTTTACGAATTAACTAATCCATCGATAATCACAAAATGGCAAATACGTATTTAGTACGTATTACAAAGATCTACACTACACCCACAAGAAAAGCACTGCTCCGGAAATTTATAAAACCATAACTGGATGACGGTTTCATTGTTTTATAATATCAGAAATGTTTTAAAAATGTACTTAAGATTTGTAGATAAGTAGCTGAGTTTGTCACGAGACGTCAAAACCGAGACACTTTCTACAATTTTTGAAAAAGATTTTTGTTTCTGCATTTGTATAGAGACCAAAAATAATGTCTTCGTGGTAAATTATGTAGTTAATCATTCAACAGTGTCGAGAATGTAGATCGATGCACTCTCTCATATACAAGACTATTTGACTCCGGCCCAAAATATCGAGAGTATTGTTAATCCTAGATTATGATTTTCCGATCAGAGTACTAAGCTCATCTGATCAATTAATTAAGTAACTAGTCTGTCTTTCAAAAGAAATTTAGTGACTTAACACATTGCACATGCGCTGTCTTCGGAGCATTCTTCACATAACATGGAAGGACAGGGTAACGAACAAGAGAGTGCTGGAGTTTGCACAGCTGCCTAGCATCACCGCTCTTCTCAAACAAAGACGCCTGCGGTGGGTGGGGCACGTGCACCGGATGAGCAGTGCTCGTTTGTCCAGACAAACTCTGTTGAGTCAAGTAGCATATGCAAAGCACACAATGACAAGATTCGTTATTTCTGTAAAGTAATTATAAATAACAGTAACGTCTAGCCCATTAATAATTTAATGAAATCAAAATCAAATGTCTGATTATACTATACAATTTAATCTTAAGCAAGTGTTATTCCTGTCGTAATGTGTTTCAATTTCATTTAATTTATCTTGTTGTAAGTGCATCATAAATGTGTCGTACTGATTTGTTTGATGTCTTATTTTGATTTAATTGTATGTTTTACTGACACTATTAATACTATTATGTTGTTCATCTTCCATAATTTTTATTATTATATTAGAATTGTTATAATTTTTGTTATTAATTATTACTATTATTTTTAATTTCTACCGTTTTTTGTGCATGCGGTGTTAGCCTATAATTAATTGTTAAACCAGCAAATGTTGTTTAGTTGATAAATAGGAAATGAAATGTGCAAAAAATTGTTGGATAACCTTAAATAAATATGTAAATAAATTAAATAAAAGTAATTTTAGGCGGCCTAAACTGCGCTTTAAAGACTGCGCAATGCGTGATATGGTTGCGTTTAATATCAAATGCAACTCATGGGAGGTCCTTGCTTCTGACCGTGATGAATGGAAGAGAACCTTAACGGAAGTATGTATCACTCAAGACAGTGCCTGGTTTAAAATTTTAGATGAAATACGAGCAAAAAGGCATGGGCAAGGGGACGGGGCTCTTGCTTCGGCGGCTGCCCCTAAACATATTTGCCAAAAGTGCGGAAGAACGTGTCGCTCGCGCATGTGGCTTTTTAGCCACGCACTGCATTGCCAATCAACTACAGACGCTGCTTAAAACATCTGCTGAGATGTCAGAGGCCTTGATGATGATGATGTGTGTGAATTAGCAATCATGATCGATTTCTCATATATATTTGCTAAGAAAAGTCAAAACTTCTGTCATCACTTGACTACCACGAGCTGGAGGACTTTGGTGTAATCAATAAAGTTGGATCTGATAGTTTTGTTTAATTTAGTTGTAGATAGATTTGAAAAGTTACATACGCTATTCATTAAACAGAGTAACACAGGTGTACTCACTCTTCTCCTCTGTTAGCTGATGACTTTCCTAACCCCGGGACTTTAATATACCGAATGAACTAGTGCAGTCAATTTGACAAAATTGTAATTACCGTTACTCTGTTAAATTTGGAATTTATATACACTTTGGTCAAAATGTACGTATGTCAAATAAAAAATTGAAACGAAGTTTCAATTCAAGCAAAAATAGGCGATGTGAAGTTATGTCAGATGTGCAATGCACGCGTATGTAATAGTAAAAAAATAATCTAAACTTTTTTTACAGAAATGAAATTGCCAAGTTAATGTTTTTTATAACAGTATTTTATTTTAATAATAAATATAGGGTAAAAACAAAGGTCATAATGTGTTTGAACAAATAAACGAACAATCTATCGCTTCACTCAGCGTCTACTTCGAAACTAGATTAAACGTAGCTTGTCCCATGATGATGATCGTTTACCATATCGAAATTAATCACGTCACTTTAATTATCTAAATACGAGTACGGTTTAAAGCAAGTAGATGCCCGCCTTCAATGCCCATATAAGTCGTAAATTATGCAATTTCAAGTTTCATTCATAAATAATTCTGCCGCCCATAAACACTTGCAACTCAAGAGCCACAAGAGTGCTGACCTCCGGTTGGGGAAACTGAGGATC
This sequence comes from Tyria jacobaeae, assembly GCA_947561695.1. Lineage (NCBI taxonomy): Eukaryota > Metazoa > Arthropoda > Insecta > Lepidoptera > Erebidae > Tyria > Tyria jacobaeae. The sequence goes on from OX387217.1 coordinate 12,499,353, forward strand.
GGAAAGAGGGGATGGGCATATGGGGAGGGGGAAGAGGCAAATTAAAAGGGGAAAGAGAGGAAGGGAAAAGGGAAAGGGGGTTGGGCCTCCGGTAACCTCACTCACTCGATCAGACAATGCAAGCATTGTTTAACAGACTGTTTTCTGTGAGGCCGTAATAATTAAAAAAAAAATCAAATTAAGTATTTATTTTTTCTTTGGTTCAAAATCAGGTTACTGACAATTATTCTATTAAGTTATTATATAATTTTCTAAACGTAACAATGGGGTCATTTTTCAAACTGTATTGGATAAGTCCGATGTGCCTTAATAAACAAATAAATAAAACAGACGGTAAATCCGATGTCCTTTAAACTAATATCAAACAAACAGCTCTTAATAGCAACGTAACCGGAAATGACCTGAAACACCTGACAAACTTTTCAAATTCGCCTGAGACTGACAAAATCTAAAACGCGGAGGACTGGATACTGTGGCGCAGATTTGTGATGCATACATATTGTCCAGCAATGGCAGGTCCATGGACTATTGATTAATTATATCAAGACGCCTGTAAAGCCTGTATTCCTATGATAATAAACAGAAAACTAACGCCTGTATTCCTATGATAATAAACAGAACGATAGTTTTAATCTCAAAATTTAAACTACAGTCAGAGAATTTATACTGTATGTATTTTAGGCGAAGTATGGCATACCGTATTATTAGTCGGCCCGATTTCTACACACCGTCTCACCGAAACCCCGGTGGGATGACGGCCCGAGGAGTTTCCACTTATAGAGTTGGGGACCCCAATAGACATGGTAATAATAAATCTAGGAAGAAGAAGAAGAAGAAGAAATATTTCTTTAATTGGGCAACATTCAAAAATGTACTTGTTACAATATCAAAAGATTTACAGTTTGTTTGTTGTTTTAGTTATAAACTAAGGTGTCATATCATATCATCCATACTTATTTTTAACCCCGATTTAGAATGAGGGATGCTGAAAGATTGGTGCTTGCATACGTGTATACCTTTCTCTGGAGTCATAACTTATAAACTTTTGCCCATACACATGGGTGTGACTATATTTATTGTCATAGATAATAATATATTAACAGTAGTAGAGCCATGCTCAGGCACGAATGGGTCTGCTCGACCAGTGCGATACCACGGATCACAAAAAACCGGTTGTGAAGTAACGCTTACATTGCATTTCCCGGAATGAGTGAGGTTTCCGGAGGCGCAACTCCCCCTCCCCTCTCTCCCGTCCCCTCATCCCCCCTCTCCTCTTTGCCAGCTCCTCATCCACCTCTCTTCTTTCTCCTGTCTGTTCGTCTGTCCCCGTCTTTTTCATACTATGGGGAACAGACGAACAGATATCCGCCATCAAAGGAAACCTGCAACTCAAGAGTCGTAAGTACGCTGCCCACTTTTGAGAGTGATGAGGGATGAAGATGGGATGCGGGGAGGGGATAGAAAAGAGGAGGAATTGGGCCTCCGGATAACGCGCACGTAAATATTAATGAGGATCGGGGGAGCGATTAAGGTAAAGGAATAAAATATGTTACATTCCTCACATTTCGTTGGAGCCTATAAACTTTTGAATAAGTAGAATTGTAAAAAAAATATAAATTCTAACTGCTTTATTTACTTCTTCTTTTCTTTGCTGACGTTTTCTCAAAATGTTATACAGTATATCACACCCCCTAATAAAACGATTCAAATTATACCTCACATGATGAAGTCGCTCAAGCCGCTTAGGCCCGCATCGTGGAGAGACAGATGAGTATTTATATGTATATATACAATGCTCTCAAAAAGAAAAAGTATATTTATGGATATAACAAATATCATTAGGGAGTAGCATCACATACATTGTTGTTTCACACAAAACAACGTTGATGATAAATTTATAATCATGCCACACAAGTGAAATTGGCTTTCATTCTTACGAGACAATGTGTCGTGTGTTTTGCACAAGGCGTAAGCGTATTGTATCAGCAAAATTAGGACCAGAAAGATCGTTTCCGCTTTATTGTCTAAATGATCATTAAAGCGAAATCTACTAATAAGTAAAATAGTTATGACGCCAATATAAGCAGGTACATTTATAATATGGCAATTATATATGGCCTGCTAATGAATGAAGCTCTTTGTCATAGTTTTAACGACCCTCAGAATGGATCATTTTGCAAATTAATGGAAACGCGGTGTAATATTAAAGAAATATTAGCAAAATTTCAACACTCTTCTCTAACTTAGAAAGCATAAACATAATAATATGAGCAGAAAGTTTAACGGTTATAATTTGAAATAGCACAATAGGGCATTTCCGAGTGTAATATGATTGAAGGAAACACCCCCGAGGGGCGTGAGCGCACTTCACGGTTGCACCAAACGAACCATGCGATATGATCTACATTTGACGCGTTGCCTATTCATTTGTGATGACAAACGATGGAAATTCAATCATAGGTTTTTACACTGAACATTATACTTGAAGTTTACGAACTGACTTCCTTTTTACGCTTCTTGAGTATGCAGCTTTCTGTAAGAAAACTTGACATTTTATCGATTTCCCTATTTAGTTGTTACCTTCAGGCAAATCATCTGAACCATTTCTGTTTATTGTGATATATTAATGTAATTACTTTATTGCAAAGTAATGATCACTTTGCAGGCTCGCCAAGACTCAGATATTTTGAATTCGGTGCTTCTAATCATATTAACTAGTTAATAATATGAATTAATAATACTTAGTCTGGCATCTACATTCAGCGGAATCAATAGGCTTAACTACGGCTTTATAATTAAACAATTTCTTTTTCTTGCAAAACCCATTTATCTTTAAGTCATTCGAATCTCATAACTGCTCTTTTCTATGCATTCATAGGCTTTTGCAATACTCTGTTTCCCGAAATTTGTGGATCCAGTATCAAGAATTGTGCATATTGTCAATAGCGGCTTTTAAATTAATACCTATTGACTTTTTGCCAAATCTTACTTATATTATATTTCTGTTACAATTGCTTGTCAGTAGCAGAGAGAGTCTGCATCTTCAGATTGATTTTGATATAGATTATTTCAATTATCTTTAATATCACCAAACTGAAATAATATAGCTTTCACTGAAACAATTAGGCTTCCCATGTTGCATTAGACAACGATTTCAAGGATATCTTTAATTTATTCTTTAATAATAGTTAATAGTTTATTGATAGTTTATATACTTGAATTTACTCCTTTCTTAATGCCGACCATGGCGCCATTATCGCATCCAGGCCCTCTAAAATTTTGAATACTTAATTGATGTTTTTCAAGTTCATTGAGTATGACATTTGTTAAAAAACGACTATTGTTTCTGATACTGCTAAAAAAAAGAAGAAAATATTCTTCTTAATTACTGGTGGACGTATTCACATATCTTAATATAATAGATATTCTTTCGACGTGACTAATGTTTCTTATGTAATCCAGGGTTATAACATACTACTTAATTGCCCCTATTTCCAACGTGATTTGGATCAAGAGATTCTGTATTGCCTCGTAAAGCTAAGTTATAGGAAGCTAAGTAATTAATTATAGTAATCAATCTTTCGAATAAACATAGCCCATGTTTCTGAGATTCTTGAATCAATCTCTCTTTGTCTTCATCAATAGTAGAACCATGATTTTTACATGTTCTTTCTGATTTTCGTGGCGTTCAAGAATAGTATTTACGTGTTTCTAATCATTACAGCCTAGAATCAGCTGTGTTTGCAAGCCAGAGAATCCAAATCATTATGGCCTTTGGAGCCATACTCTTAAAGTTTTTGAGAGTATGGGATGCTGATACATGCATGCATGATTTGAAGTCCTTAAAATAATCCATAATATTGGCAGTGAAGAATTTTCCCACGGAGAGAGTGCGTCTTTCTATTAATAACTGGCCTCAAGGTTTTAAAGACTATTAAAGCCGATGCACATCATTTTGAATGAGCTTCATATATTATATTATTGTATAAACCAAAACATATTACAGTATTAAATGTTTTATGGAATATAAAAAAAAAACCACGTAACAATATTACTATAGAGCAAGGCTGTGTTTTTGTGTGTGTACCAGCATTAAAAGTGCTTGGAGTCGCTGTTTCTTATTCTCTAGAAATTAAAAAGACCTGAAGCGCTTTGTAAATAATACAATTAAAAAAAAACACCAATTAACATTTATTTTAATTGGTGTTTTTTTTAAGACATTAGTAACGTTACGTACTAATTGTAAAATTATGACCATACATTTTTTTTTTTTTCAACCTCGATGAAAACCCTTTTACTTTTTATGCTCCATTTACAGTCACTTTGAAAATTAGGTATAGTTTCTATTTAAGTAACTTATTATTAGCCTAAAGCATTAGAATTAAAATTGGTTTTAAGTTGGTTGGCTGCCAAATCTTTATAAAATTATAGGCCATTCCTTACTAAGATGCATGATAAGAAGTAGCCAGTATATCTACCCAGTTTGAGCGAGCGGGCGTGATGACCTAGTGCTCGCGGTGCGGCGGGCGCGTTGAAAGCGACATCGACGCGCAATGACAGTGGCAGGGAAGGTGGTCCAGCCGACTACGACGGCGTCTACAGGACGTACAGTGCGCGCGCACCTCGTCATGCGCACACGCTCGTCACATGGCGCGTCGCCTGGCGCTGCTGACGCTACTGGCGTGCGCGGCGGCTTTACGCCACCCGCACCGGAACGCCGCAGACTTCTCCGACTCCGACTCCGACTCCTTAGACCCCTTTTCAGTGTGGGATGAATACGACTCATATGAATCTACACCAGCCCCGCGACCGCGAACAACTACACTCGGTGCTAAAGTGTTACTTAAGGGAAAGAATCCTAAAGTGAATGTGACCATGAAAAACGCTAAGGGTGAAGATAAAAAATTAATTAAGGCTACTAATATTAATATAGAAAGTCATACTAATTTTATAGTTACTAAACCACCACTAGTGAAGCCCAATTCCGGGACCGGATTACCCGTGGTTCAGATAGGAGATCAATATTTGCTGGTGCAAGCTCCTAACATGGAGCATGTTGTTACTCGGAAACCAGCGACAACTCGTCGTCCGGTTTCCCGGCAACCGACCATGACGCGTCGACCACCAACCACCACGCGCCGACCACCGACCACCACGCGACGTCCAACCACACGCCCCATGCGTATCACCAAAACAACCAAGGCACCATATAAAAAGGCAACCTGCCCGCCACAGAATACGGGATGGCTGTCATCGTTCTTTGACGGAAAAAAAGTTAAAAAGGGGCCAAAAACGAAGGACAAATCAGGTTGGTTCTCAGGTACGTCCTATTACATACAGATTTACCTATGATTCCCCTTATCCGAACTCTTCTTAAATATGATATCACAATTTATTTTAATCTTCATGATTTTATTTATTGTCTTAAGTTCTTATTATGTTTTTTTCCGGTTGCCGAGTTTTAGAGATGGCAAGCACACCTAAAGCCAATAGATACCAGCTATATGTACTGCTAGTTATGTTGTGATTTCTTACATTTGGAAATTTAAATTTCAATTCTGGGCTGTAATATATCAAAACCAATTATTCAGTTTGCATAAATTACCTATATAAGGTAATTTATGCTAACTGAATAATTATTACTGACCCTCCGTTCCCCGCCTTTATGGTTACACCTGCGCTCGTAACTATCGCAGCGTGATGTTTTGTAGCCTACTTTATTTTTCAATAAATACTCTATCCAATACATAAAATAATCATTCAAATGTAACTGATTTTCCATAGATTTAAACAAACAAACACACTCAGAACACAGACGTCAATATTATTTCAGTTACCGACGATTTTTAATTATAATAATGACTTGACACATTTAATTACCAACTACAAACTTCTTCGCTTTTCACAATCACTTTCTTGATTTAAAAGAAATAAAATGTAAATAGTTTTTAATTTTACATATTGAATAAATAAATTTACATATTCAATATTTAAATTTAATAAAATAAAATTACGATGGTACACTTTTAATCGACTGCGCAAGAAGGATAGTTGAGTTCCGAGTGTATACAATGTGAATGTTACTAGAGACTAAACGGAAAAAAAGGACTAACCTAAAATTTTCGTCATAAATTTGAATGGTTTTAATGGTGGGAGTGACATAGTTTATAAAGTTTTAATGCGATTCATTAGGTATTTTTACATTTTTAATATACATATATAATTTTACTTGTGTAACAAAAATAAAATTGTAGACAATTTTAATTCACATAAAATTAAAAATCTTAAAAAGCCTTCTCTTTTAATTTGATTTAGGAAACAAACAATACAACTGATTATGTATATGATGTATGTATGTATATTATGAGTAGTTGTGATGCATACTAATACGTTTAAATTTTTTTTTTTTAATAGAAATCTAATATAATTACAATTTAATTTATTTGATTTAATGCTAAAAAATTAATTAGTAAATAATTATAACTCTAAACTGTATTTGTAATGGTTAAAATGAAATAGTTTTTCTTACTATCGTATCGTAATAAACTTTATTCAAGTCTACGACTCTCCCACATAGTATTCAAATGACGTCAATACATAATTTTAAGATGTAAATGTAAAATTCCATTGTGCGATGCGAAGTTCATTGCAAGAATCAATTGCAGCAATATAATTAATAGTCAATGATTGACTTTCCACAAAACTTATGAGGTATGAATCAGCACTGTCACAGTTGAAGGCTCTCAGTGAAAGAATTGAGGTAGTGAAAATCATCATAATGCTAGAATAACAGACAGATTAGAAGAAAATTTTAAAGAGATAATTATCAAAGGTAAATAATAATGTAATTAAAATACGGTACCTGAGTAGGTAGCTGAAATATCGTATTTTCTTGCCTCACGAAATATTTGTGTTTCTTTATATAAATTAATAAAAATACAAGATCAAGATAAATTATTGATACACCTTACTCTATGGATTATGCTAATTAACGAACACGCACGCAAGTTAAGTATATCAATTTACTTAAAAGGCAAAGTTAACCTTGAAGTCAACCAATATTCTCATCATCTCAATCTTTCGATCCTAACAAAACGTTTTTTAGTGTCGGTAGCATGAATGAAACAACAACATTCACGAAATCATCATTATGAAATCGTAGGCGAGACGGTGGTGATGAGTGACCGAATCATTGTTTACAAGGAGAAAGAGTAAAATAATTCATGCTTTCTAATGATTTACAGTGATAAATTTGTTAAAAAAAGTTTAACGCTGTTTTTTCAAACTTTAAGACTATAGACGAGTTTTAAATGTATTAGTAGTTAGCTAGAGATCAATATTATACCGTTATTAATTTCCGATGATTGACTTAAACAAAAATCAATAATTCCTTTAAGCAATACGTTAAATCGTAAATAGGTGCAATTTAAAAACTTATTCGTTTTGTTTTCCCGTGATGACATTGGGTTAGAATGGGACCAACGCAGGAGTATATTCTTTTGAATAAAAAAAATTCGGTTGACAAGTCGGTTAAAACAATATAGGTGTACGTATTTTCAAAGCTATTTTAAATGAGAGATCCATCTCCATTTCCGCCTCTCCACTGATAGACGCCTTCCAACTGTAGAGAGGTCGAAATCTGATAGATTTCGACCTCTCTACAGTTGGACGGCGATCATTTCTATCAAAACAGTATTTGCCCATCCGTACCTAAAGCCGTATCGTTAGAGGACTTGGACTTCCAGCTACCAGCTAGTTCCAGTTATAGGTATGCAACCCTGACTTGCTTGACTTGCTTGGCTTGCTGTCAACATAGTCCAAATTTTACCATATATTCAGTAAAATGTGGGTGTTAATTACGCCTCTGCTTGCCCTTTCACGGATAAAGGCGTGAGTCTATGTATGTATGTGAATTATTTTCATATTATTACGTTATACCTAAGTTGTTATATAGCATAATCTGCACGCTACTGCTGCCTTGCCGTCCATTGCACAGCAAATGTTGTGCCAATGAATGCCGCGAGTAGGGAAGTACCTATGTAGGCAGCAAAATTCCGGATCATTACTCTGATAAAGTGGCTAAATATGTTTCATGATGAGCAACTGAGTGGTTAATTTAGGAAATCGTAATAAACAAACTCATATTCACGTTTGTTATACAACTAGGTGTAGTTTAGAAATATGTTTCTATCCCAGTGTAACAATTTATGTAATTCCTATCTCTTTTGTACCACGGACAACGTGTATACAAAACATCACGAAGAATGGTTTTAAGTAGTTAAGGCGTGAAAGCGTAACAAATAAACAAACTCGTTTTTTAAATTATATTATCACTAGTTGGAATAGTCAGTCAGTCAGACAGAGTACTTTTATTATTCTTTTTAAATGCCTCCCATGTCTTGCTCTGTATGTTTCCGAGCAGGTACCTACTGACTTCCCTCATTACTCAACCGCTGATAACTTCTAAATGTCTGAACAGATTAGTTAGCATCATCACGACTGGTACTGTGTACATTGTTTTATAAAAAGGAAATGGCGGCTTAATTCATACTATTTGCAGAGAAGTTTTTTGTTTGTCATCCATCTGCCTGTCAAGACCCTTCTCTTAGGAAAGCGTGAAGGCATCAAGTTGAAATGAACATTAAATACGCATATTTTCTCTGCAGTCCTTTAAATCTGTAATAGAATGCAGCTTCTCTGTCAAAGCAATCAAAGGATATAATCATTAACGCCTTAGATTATAACGAATTAGATCATTTGGCAAATATGTACATACTACTATATTAAAATTTCCATTTACTAGGAGATCTATGTATAATGGTGCTGGGACATTATTTCTGGAACTATATAGTCAAGTTTGATTTTTCGAAAAAAAAAACTTATTGGCTCTAGGTTTAGATTTACACGTACAGTTTTCTGCAACTCCACGTCGAAACCTGTATTTTGCGTTGGACGAACGCGGACGAACACAGACGAACCCGGCACTTGAACGTTTTTTTTTTAAATTACTAACTCGTTTTTCACTTTTATGAACTCGAAGACATGATGAGTAACGTTATGTTATGTATCCTATTTTATTTTTCAGTAAATACTCTATCTATAACATAAAATATTTATTGAATCAGAGTAATAGTCACAGACATTAGCGCGATTATTTGTATAGGTAGTAATTAAAAAAAACAAACTATATTAGTATATGTTTTCTTAATTAGTATTTAAACAGAAAGGAGTTAAGTAAAACAAAATAACAATGGTTGATTCCCATGCTAATCTATCTCATGAACAATAAAAACACGCAACTGAAACAATATTTAATTTCATATACTTAATTAGGTAAATTTTCTGATAGTTTATTTGAAAGGAGCAAGGATTTTAATCAAAATTCGTATATTATTCACTTGTTTGAACGCGTTAATCTCATTAACCTGTACTAATAATCTGTTTCTTGATGAAGGCTATATATAGACATTTTAGCGTAGTCTAAAATGTCTATATATAGCCGTGTATATCGTCGTGCTACAACCCTTACCATTAATAAATATTAATTGTTCTTATTTTACCTACTTCACCAGATACATAGCAATATAAATTACACTATTTAATGAGATTGTCTATGGCAGGACAATAAATTACATAGTTCATGCGGTTGCTTTCTTGTACTTTATTGTAGATAATTTGTTAAAAAAGATATTAAATTAAAACAAAAATGCTGTCACTGTCTAAAATTGTTTAGACATAGCATTCGTTGGGCCGTCATATCAGACAATCATCAAAGAAACCGGTGACGCCGCCCCGCCATTGTCCTCTGTCCTCTCTTTCACGTCTTAACTACTGAATACATAATCCTGAAATGGACGGGTCTGCCTAGCTCTAAGGGAATTTTGGCGTGAGTATACGTTTGTAAGTATAGCATAATTACTTGTGAAGGAAAAATAATTCGACCATACGTTTAGAACCAGAAATAATGGTAAGTAAGTAATGTTTCTAAAAAAATAACTTTTCGCAAAGATATTAGTGATGTTTACTACAAATACCAAAAATTACTTAAGAGTAGATTTCCAATTATTGGGTAAGCCTGATGATGCAGTATAAATATACTTTTACATTCATAGGATCTCTCAGAGTTACCCACTACTGTCTGTGTTAAGCGCATCTGTAATGCAAAGCCAGTGAGTATATATTACAAAGTTTGTTGCAGCAAGATTTATGCACTTTCTACAAATCCAAGTTCTCACAAACCAGTAAATCGTCTTTTGCGGTGGTAGTTTTCCTTGTGATTACTAAATAACGAGTTCTACAAGCAACTTTACTTCTAGGTAAATACCCTGTTCCTCTCTTCATACATGTGGTATATTTGGTATTAAATAATTAAACGTGTATAGAAATAAACAACATGTCAAGGTTATTTGGAATACATCATTCAAGAAATATTTAACTCATTATATATTTATCTAATTTTCTTTTTAATTTTATGAAGTGTGAACTTCTGCAATTGTTCGATGAGTCATAAGCCCGGTGACTTACTTAATCATCAGATATTTCATACCTAGCCAATCCGTAAAGGTCAGTATCAAGACATGTCTAGTTTGGTACATAGGCGTTTGGTGCACACACAAAGCGATGAAATACAGCGGTGACAGTTAATGATAATGCGAGTACTAAATAAAAAGATCTGCGCACTATACATTACAAGTAAATATTTTTAAAAACATCTGAAAAAATACAGCTGCACAATAATGTAGAAAAAATAAAGCTGCACAATAATGTAGAATAAGTCCGTTAATACTCTTGAAAATGGTGACGTCACTTGATTTATTGTTGCACACTTAGATGTATCATTTTTATATTTAATATAATTTACTACTTATTTCGTACTGACAACAGACACATACATACGTACTAACCCTAGCGGTTTTCCACATTCATAGACTGGTCATACATACTAGTTGTATGTTCTGCATTGGAATTTTTATCATTTTACTTTCAGATTCAATAATGTTAAAATTGAGAATTGGTTTAAATGTATATGAAATACTCATAATGATATCCCGAAAATCATTAGGTTTAGTATGAAACAAATCAATATACTAAAAATATATATATACACGGCTGTGTCCCCGAAGGGGTAGGCACCGGCATAATTACCGCCCACTTCCATTTACGTGACAAAGGCAAGCGTCTGTTTACGTCCGCCGTGACCGGTTAGGAACCAAATTGAAAAAAATAGGATTATATTTAGACAAAAGAACGATAGAAGGAAAAGAAAGAATATAAAATAAGAATATATACGAATGAATTGAGGAGTGTAAGCAATATCTCGAGCAGTTGAGAACTGGAACAGGAACTGTCTGAATCCGAGCGCTCTAAACGTCATTTGTCAATTGAAAAATAGGATTTCTATTCTCCGTATTTAAAATCAAACTTTTTTAATAAGCGCTGGGTTTATATGACCCAGACACTCAGACAGGCTATTAATAATATCAAGATTCGAATTTCAATCATAATTTATTACGCGATTTCTTGTAGTTATTAATAGATTATCAGTGATTGTGAGCTCATTTGACTTACGCAATTGTGTCTTCTTCTTAAATTTGTCAGTAAAAATAATGTTGCTAACAATTTAAATGTAACTTAGAAATTTTAGATGAGTAAGACAGAGAGAGAGCTTGAGTTTTAATATATGTCTACACAGTCTAATGACAAGTTTGTTAATTAAAGAAAGAAAAGAACAAAGCTAAGTTTGTAGGGCTCATTTATAATCTGTATTCTTACTTGCACTTGTAGTTCTAAGTCTTAAGGGTTTAGTTTGCACAACATACGAGTTTACAATGCGATCTTTAGAAATAATTTATATAAATATATTTATATATAATAATAGTAGCTATTTAGTTACGGTCGATCTTATTAGTACACCTAGATTAAACGATAATTTCCTAAAAATTACAACAAAAGCTGCCGCGACAAATAAATTTGTATGGAAAACTGATTGTAACAATCAAGTTCTTAAAAATAAACAAATTACATTTTTTAATACTTCAAAAAATTCCCACAACTGTGTATTTGATATTTTTTTAAATTAAACCTACTTAATTATAAATACATACACTCACGATGTATCTCCAAAGTAGTAGGCAGAGTTTTGGAGAGTTTTTCCTCGGTTTGGCGATTAAAATTTAGTCCCATTATGGCAAGCCTATTGCCGGCATCCGATCACTTTTGGGAATCAGATGATTAAATTAACAGTATATTGATAGGAAATTGAGGATTGAAAGGGTTGGAAAGGATATTGCTTACACAGATTGATTGCGGTAGAGTAATAGCTCAAGCAGTTTAGGGTCATATACCTGTAACTGGAACTGGTTGGTGCCTCGACGTCCGAGCCTTCTATCGCCAATAATTAGTTATTATACCTTTCAAAAATAAGAAAATAAATATCATTTTTAATAGAATGTTTCGATTTCATTTTAAAATATTTTAAATGGTCTAAGGGCTCTCGCAACTTTACATGAAAGTATTGTTTTTCTGTTTTAACAGGTAGTTAGTTTATATTAAATTTACTAACATTATAGACATATCTATTTTAAAAATCATTAAGATATTAAATATATTATATCTCATAAATTATTGTACGACATCAACAACAAATGTATAAATGTTCTGCTAAAACTTAAAATCTTCATCGTTAATGTTTTTATTTTATGTTTGTTTTGCTAATCGTTTCAATTTTTGCTCAACCAGAAAACACATGTTGCTTTTATTTGAAATCCTTTTAAGAAAAGTATGCTATCTTTAATTACACGGTGGCTTTCACTAGTGTGGCATAATGACAGTTAGTTTATTCATGTAACAGACCGTGTTAAAAATAAAATAAAAGTCATGTAGTCTGTATTTGCTAAGATAAATTTAGGAATTCTTGTAAAATAAGCATATCAGTTTTTATTTAGGTTACTAAACTATTACTATCATGAGATTATGACATTTATGGACCTAATGCAGTATCAGTACGAGTTTCACAAATTTCGTTCAAGTGTTTTCAGTACGGGAATTTTGATTTTCGCAGTTTTTTATCCGTATGAGGGGAGCAGACGCTGTTTTCGAAAAAGTGGATCAAAATCGACATCGACATCGACATATTAGTAGTTACGAAATAGCGGAGGAACTAAGGATGGACAACAAATCACTTTTGACCCATTTAAAAAATCTGGCTGTACAAAAATAACGCTATATTTGGATGCTACACGAACTCACTGAAAGAAACCTAATCAATCGTTTACTCATTTACTCATTTCTCCATTGAAACGTAATGAAACCAATCAATTTTTGAAAAGATTGATCACGGATTATGACAAGTGGATCCCCTAGAACAACAACGTGTCAAAAAGAACATGGTCAAATGGGAGTCAAGCTCCAAAGCTCCATGTAGTGAAACCCGGATTAACACACAATAAGGTGATCCTGTGTGTATGGTAGGATTGGAAGGGCTTTGTTCATTATGAGCTTTTACAGTAAGGTAAAAAAACCTTCAATTCGGAACTCTACCGCCAACTAGTTAGATTTAAGTAAGCGATTGAGAAAAAACGGCCATAATTGATCAACAGATAAGGGAGTGGTCTTTCATCTTGATAACGCCAGATCACACATATATTTGGCCATTTAGAAAAGATTCCCTTGGTTGGGAAGTATTAATGCATCCACCACATGGTCCTGACCGTGAACCTTCAGCTCATCACCTGTTCCGGTCTCTTCAGAATTCTTTAGCTAGTGTTAGGTTAACATAAGAGAGGACTGTCAAACTACTTGTAGTCTTTGTTTTTTATCAAAATCCCCAAGATCACAGCGACGTGATTATGTCATTACCTACAAGATGACAACAACTTGTTGAACAAAATGGCGCTAATTAAACTTTGAAAAATAATGTCTGGAAATTGTATATAAAAAAAATAAAAATATTTTTCCCCGACTTTGCATTTAAAGTGAAGGATACACACTCACTCAAAAACTATATAATAACAATAAATAAAAAGGAAAAATTAAACGGAAAAGTAGAAGCTCTATGAAGATAATATTTAGAAGATAATTATGTAGTTAATGAATAGAAGATGTCACTTACAAAATAATTTTGTGTCAGGGTTAGGATCAGGGGGTCTTAGTTCCCTTGCAAGTTTTTTTTAAGGAGTGCTAGCAGCGTGGATCACATATTATTAGTATTCAGGTTCACGACGGTAGTACACTGGGTGGGGTTCGAACCAACCGCTTTATCGTCAGTCCGACACCTTAGTCATTACGCTACTGATACTTCAGTTTTAAAAAACTTTGTTTCTTTACGTGAGACCTGAAATTGAGCAGTAGAGTGATTTTGCCCGTATTAAAGAGGTGTAAAGGCAGGTTTCTATGAAAGTTCTATCTTTACGAGTAGTTTTATCTCTATATTGTTATAAATAATGTGATACAGGAAATACATATTTTTTTTCATTTTATCATTTGACCCGCTTCTCAGTAGATGCGATGAAATCGAGTAGGCGTGAGAAAAAAGAAAATAAATAACAAAAAAAAGGCTGTTTAATATAGTTTATAGAGTTGCGTGCGAATAGCGTTGTAACATTACACAATGTAGGTAATTTCCCCTATCATAGACTACCTACTAGACACCTGTAATTGGAGCTGCACTCTCAATGATGAAGTTTCACTAGTACCAACATCCCGAAATTTCGCTACCTACAGCGAAAATTATGATATGTAATTTTTATTTTTTATCTTAACTTTCAATGAGTCCTCGAAATAATTTTAATGCTTGTTAGGAACTTTCTTTGGTTAGAGTGGCATTAATTTTTACAATTTCCTAAAAACATGTATCTTCGACTTTGAAATAGGTACATTAGCTGACAGCGAAACTTAGTACGTGCTAAGGACGGGTACGGAGGAAGTAACATCCTTGAATAAAAGATGACTAATTTTTCAGATTTATTAATGAATTGTGTAAGTGTGAGCAAAATTATTACTATTAAAACACGAATACTTTACTTTTTGTGCCACTGTGTTTCGGAGTATTTGTGTACCAGCGGAAGTTACTGCGTAACGAACTTGACACAGAGGCATCGTATGCACACCCCTCTAGCTCTCACTCGTATTACTCGTCCCACTAACATCAAAAGATTTTCCTTAAAGAATTCCTATAGAAATTTCTTTTCTAGACTTCTGATCGCATACCTTTAATATTATACGAACATATGACTTATAAAAACCAGTCTGACATAGGTACCTGGATATTGCAGCCATTGTACAGTGATACATTGTATTTTATATGAACTTATTTTTTAATTATGTTGAAAATATTTATAATAATGCAATAACCTATCTAACTATTATTTAACACAAATTCGCAACGCAGAGGTAACCGTAATTATGTCGCACTTCCCAATGATTCGGAATTGCCCTAATTCTTCTCCACCGAGACCACAGTATAAAATCTTATTACATTTATTTAATTACTACTTAAATAGTTGAAATCGTGTAGACTCGATCATAATTTTATGATTGGCTTGTGATAAACACTATTTTGAAGACAATATTTTAGACTTGCCATGATAAATAAGTCACTGAAAACTGCCTGGTGCGTCTAGTTAATCATGTAATTTACTTATTAATTTGCGATCACTTTGTGTGTGTTTTTTGAGCGTTGAAACCCGTAAGCTCTCATATGAGCAGTACATAAAAACAGAACTGCTCTAGTACTGCTGGCCCTTGCCTGTCTGATTAATGCACGTCGAAGTTTAATTAAATATTTTCTCTTCACAGGTTTTTTTTCCAAAATATATAACTGGCTAATGAAATCGAAATCATCGTGGTCGTTTTTCGATAGCAGCTGGTTTATAGACGACATAACACCAAAAAGGCCATTGACAACGACTACTCCTCAGCCATTGACTGTTGCACCAAGCAGCTGGTTCCAAACACTTCTGGAAACCGAAGATGGAGACAGTCCATACGTTACGGACGGTGATTTCAGTATCAGTAAGTGGTCATAACTCTTCTACTTGACCAAAGTTCCATTTAGCCTTTTTTAGGAACCTTAGATGAACTACAATTAAATAAACTGCAGGAATGGTACAATCGCCACTACGCCGCGCGGAGTATTGGGGGTTTAGTTCACACACGATAGTATTCCCCACTCTGGGTGTCCGTTATTTGAATATTTGTAAAGTACCCGCTACACAGAAATTATTTCTAGTGCGGGAATTGTCTCATAAACTAAACTAAAAATATATTTTACACATATTGTTACATAATAATAAAATATTGTAACTGTTCTCGGAATGTTGACTATAATAATGATGGTAGAAAGAAGTAATCTATATATAGTGGTTTTATCATTCAATATTTTTAATACTCTTAAATTGTAGCTTTTACTACAATCAAGTTATTAGATATAGAACATATTTTTTCTATAAGTTGAGAAAAAGATATTGATGAAAGATAAATATTTAGATACATAACTAAAAAACCGGACAAGTGCGAGTCTGACACGCGCACCGAGGGTTCCGTATGCAAACGAACGTTATGGATCTAATGGAAAATAATAGATATACTTGACTTGACTTGACTTAAATATACAACTAACTGCACCGTACTATTCATGATAAATTGTAATTAACTGTATGTATTATACCTTAATTTTAGAGGTCTATGGAATACTTCCCTCTAATATAAACAAGACAAATCTTCAGTACAACCAATTCAATAAAAAAAATTGAAATTGTTTCACTAATGACGAAGATAACTCGTGATATGTGTTTTTTATATCTCAATTTTCTACCTTACTAGTGTATCTTCAAATTTCAAATGAATCAACCTTGAGTACAACAAATTCAATAAAAAAATATATACGAGTATTGTTGATTCTATTGATGTTCTGTTCATTCCTTACTTTACCACCTTAGCGGCTTACAGGTGGAATATTGTCTTTAATTATATTCTTTAAATAAAAAAAAATCGCTTTACAAATCCTAAAAGTGACGATTAACAGACCCTCAAAAATTCATTTTAATAGAGAACTGACTTCTAATGGGGGATGTCCTTTTTGAAGTAATTTAAAATTATATTAAGCTCCCTATTTTGCATTTATACTTCTATTTTTTTCTTATACCCAATGTCACTCACACACCACCACACAGGTCGAAATCTATCAAGCCATGTAGGCTCTCAAGAATGCATGAATGCTGAAATGTTTTAATTTTTGTATTTTTGGGTAAAAACAAATAAAAATAATAATACGTACATACATACAAACTAATAACACTTTATAACGTAGTTTATAAATTACATTTTATACGACTCTATACCGTTCTAGTCCGCTAATTATTTCAATTTTATTCCGTGTAATGTCATATGGTCAGGCTGAATTGCAGCGTTTAGTATCTGCGTTACATGACTCCAAAGCACTGTTAAACAATTTTTATTTACTTTTTTAATAACATTAATTTATGGAATACACGTTTCACAACAACAATACATGTTTCATATTACGAGTACATACACGATATTATCAGTATTATTCTCTTTATTCAAATAATTAAACATATAAATTACATTTTTAAATATAAAATACAAACAAAATATATTTAAAAATATAAAAAATAGTGTCCCACCGGTATCGGGTACAGGGACCAAGGTACCGGTGGTTAGGGCTCCAGAGACAGGAACCTCCTCATAATACGTGCCGTGTTAAGAACGTCGAAAAAAACGGTGAAAACTGTCTTCTGCATCAGACCCTTGATCCAACCATCTAACGAGAGCCTCTTAAGGCGTTATCATCATGAGGAACAGCAATATCGACTATCATTGCGCGGCGCTCTAATCGATCTATCACGACTAAATCAGGCTTATGGGCAATAATAGTCCTATCAGTGATGATAGATCGATCCCAATACAATGTAGCACGACCATTTTCGAGAACTGGATCGGGCACATACCTATAATATCGGCACCTCTAAATTCACAAGATTGTATTTAAGGGCAAGTTGTTGATGTACTATTCTGGCCACTTGGTTATGTCTATGCAAATACTCACCGTTTGCAAGACGAGAACAACCAAAAATAATATGCCTGATAGATTCACCGGGACGGTGGCATGCCCGACATATGTCGACCGTACCGTCTTTCAGAATAAATTTCCGATAGTTATTCGTCATAACAACTTCATCCATAATTGCAAAGACAAAACCTTCAGTTTCTCCAAAAAGATCACCACACCGTGGCCAGAATGTAGAAGGCCCATTTAGGGCCCGATAGAACCGACCATGGAGCTCTTTACCCTTCCATACCTCCGTGCGATCATTAGTACTGAGTACTACAGGTTTGCGCCAGTTCTCTTTAGCCAGACCGAGCGGAGTAAGTCCTTTGTCCACTGCTACAACATTACGATGCACTTCTACATCGGTATGAAGAAAATATTCTCTGAGGTTGTATATCTCGCGATTTTGTAAGGTCTTAATGTTTAAAAGACCACGACCTCCAAACTTTCGCTAGGTATACAATCTCATTACCGATGACCGCGGATGGTGCATTCGAAATGCAGTCATCAGTGTACGAACTCTCCTATCAATAGCATCTAGTTCAGTCTGAGTCCATCTGAGTATACCAAAGGAATACGTGAGAACTGGTATAACCCAACTATTGCAGGCGCGTATTTTGTTACCGCCTGAAAAAAGGCTTTTAAGTTCAGTAAGTGTTATTATTATTACTTACTTTATTGTAACTACCTTTTTAGATATTTACTTTTTCCCTCTCGGTATAAGAACTTGAGTGAGCCATCACTGGATGTTTGAATGGTGCAAAATAAACATATTTTTATTCTTTCTTTTTTTTGTTTCTTGTATTTCCCTCAGAGCCAGGGAAATACATGCGTTTGTTGCTTACTCAAAAGTAAGAAGATATATTATAATAAACAAATATACTTTAAATATTGAACTCAGTGAACGTAACATTAAAAAAAAACGTATAGGGAATCCAGCAAAATATGTGGGTCACACTGAAAATTTTTAGAATAGGCCAGCAAGAAAAGCAGACGATGATTTCTTTTTTAATTTTGAATTAAGGACTCTTTAGAAATCGTGTGAAAAATGCAAATGTGTTATGAATTCAAATTTCATTTCTTTTTAAAAATTGGCGGCAATTTAAAAAGTGCCTGTCATGCATCGAAATATGACTAGACAAAATTTTCGCTCAATAATTTACGACGACTTTCGTTGCGGTCTTACTTAACAACAATGTTACACTTACGATAGACTTCGATTGGCAATTGGCATTTCATTACGACACCCCATCTCGTGCGGCTGTTTACAACTGATTTAATGAGTTTAAACGTGGTCGAAGCAGACTCACTTATGATTCTCAAGAAGTACGACGGCGCATGTAACGGCGGCGGTCCAAAAAAGCGACACCGTCTCGGAAGGTCACCTTAATAAAGGGTCCTTAATAAATATGAATAACAGCAATGCAAGCTTCTATACTATAAATACTAACCCCCTCAGTAAAAACTATCAAGGTCATCACACCATACATAATTTCATATAATGTATAATTTGTATCTATTTATATATATGTATATATGTACTGGTAAATTTTGAATTTTCCGGTATTTAATCGCACGCTCGCTCCGGTGATCTTAAGTAGATATAACGTAACAAACCCTAGCTACAATACGTGTAGAAAACGTAATACTCATGTATGATATATTGCTACAAATGAAAGTGAAAACATTATCTATGGTTCACGTTCTTTAACTTACTTTCTAGAATAATGTGCTCATTAACGTACTTTACCTTCGAATAAAATCATGCTAGTTTATTTTTATACTATCGAAGCGATAAACGAGACTATTTTTCTTCTGATAGCCGTTACCAGAATGTGGGTCTTCTTTCACGCCGAAGTCGTCATTCATCATCATTAGTTTTATTAAAGGGTCATCACTTTCAGAGAAATACCCTGAAACATGGAAAGAATGTCGCCAGTTATTAGGCAATTAAACACATTTTTAATTTCTAAAGCATGTATCGGTTCTCCACATTTCTAAGTTTTGAGTAATATCGCAATCCAAGGCCGTTCATGCAAGGGAATCAAAATCTATAGGGTACTACCCATTCCCTTAGATTCATGAAATTTTGCAATAAGAGAGGTCTCATTGTGCAATTAGAGGCATAAAATCCGAAATTCGTTATTTTGTTATTTTATCATATAAAAAAAAATAGTTTTTGCTATAACAAACTTTTATTTTGCGGTAAAAAACGAAAATAATGTATGGGAGCGAAAGTTAGTCTTTTGAAAATAACGCTCAAATACATATTTTCGAAGATCAATTCTTGACATAGACGAACCCGAACCCGATGTCTCAAGGTGGGTTATATTTTTCGGGCGTAGGTCTTTTTTAAAACAAAAAACATAAATTAAAACCACGAAGGGTAATGATTTATGATGATTTTCTTTTATGATGCTTCATTGTCACCTACCCTGGGAGCCTAAACGGTATGTTGAATTTCGACCTCTTATTTAATTCTTGTTATAGTGTAACTGACATAGGGTTATAAGATTTCAAGATAACGTAAAGAGGAGAAGATAATATTGCAATCCAGTTTTATATTTTTTCAACAATTTTACTTGTTATGATGACATAAATAATCATGCGTCTAATCACCTTCGCCTGTAAACATTTTGAGAACCAGAGATTAAGTGCATTTTGCAAACCCTACAATGATATTTTACTCTTTTAGCTTCCTAAATAATAGGAGCACGAAATTAAGGATGACGTAACATTTATTTATTTGTTTGAAGTTTCACTTTAGGCATCAAAACATTGTATATTAATTGTTTGGATTTTAGATACGTGTAATGCATATAAACCTTTTTAAGAAAGTTTGGTCTGGTGCGCGGATTAACTTTAATGTATCAGCACCTTTAAAATGGACTTTTACTTTATACAGATTCTTTAGCATCAATACTAGCTAACAAATACATTTTTTATTTATTTAAACATATAATGAAGTTTTCTTTTAAAGGAAAGCGTGTAAAGAAGGCAATTAAGAAAAACTATAAAGGATATCAACTCTTAAGGACATATCCAGATGCCCAGTGGAAAGTTCGCGAGATGATAAACTTGCAGGAGGAAGCCCAAGGGTCTGGTGTCATGTGGTGGACCCCACCGTCATTCAATGGTACTACCGACCTCCTTGTTCCACCTGACCTCCTAGTAGATGTTAAGGATCATCTCAAATCAAACACAATAGACTTCGATGTTGTAATATGGGATTTACAGGTAATCTCCATTTAAATAACTAACGAAATAAATAGAATATTTACACACATTTGCCCTTATTAAAAATATTTAATGCATGCTGTAATCATCACCAGTACCTATCATTAGTTGTGTAGTTAATCAAAGACCAGAAATTGTCTCATGTGTAATGAAGTATTGTATATAACTATTGGTAAACCTCAGGTAAAAAAGCTGATCGTTCATAAGCGGTTCAAAAACGTCTGCAATAATATGTTGACTACAGTCTTGAAAATTCAGAATCAAATCTAACAAGAAACTAAAGCGTAGGAAGAAAGAATTAAAAAGAGAAAGAAAATAATGAGAAATAAAAATATTGTCCGTGTTTCTCACTCACGCCTGTGTCTTCGGAGGAGTAGGCAGAGGTATAAATGAAGCACACATTTTGCCGGTAGTCATTTAGTCTCATTTACGTAATGAGGGGCAAGTCTAGTGCCGCCATCCAGGCACTTTTGGGAATAAGATTAATAATTTAGGGTATATTGAGGGGAAAGGATGGATGGAGAGGGATGGAAAGACATATTGCTTATAAAGATGATTTATAGAGAATAAGATATCGCTCAAGTAAGTCAAGATCGCATACCTATAACTCGGCACCAGGCAGTTTGAGTTTGGGAAGTCAGAGTCCTCTAATTACTACTCAACTCAACTCTTACACTACTGTAAATACCTAAACAATTTTTAGTCGGCGTCAAACACACCAACAACAAGAAAAAATTAAATTCTACACATCTCTCGCCTTTCGTCTCGTCTCGTCATAGCATAGGTAACATATCTTCGTATAGTGTTAACTTTATCTGTACATAGATAAAGTTAGCAAGCACTTCTTGTTAAAACGAAGATATAACGAGACCTTATAACGAAACCTTTAGTTTAAACTTAATCTCAATATTAACCGACATCAACGCTAATAAAATTGCGTACATGGCTTTTACAATAAAGCAACAATATAGAAAGGTAAGATTTATTACAAGTAAGGCATGCCGGTGCGCCAACGTCGCCATCAACACACTTTACTTAATCTAGTGCGGTTTTAGTTGAGGTTTAAACGCCAAGTTTCGTTAGCTGAGCGAGAAATGTAGTTGTAAATTGTGTTAAAGAAATATATTTAAATCAAGTAATAACAGTATATATAGCATGATGGTCAAGTGGTCAATGATCCTGACTACCGAGCCAGAGGTCGTGGGTTCTAATCCCACAAGGCTAAAATTTGTTATTTCCAAGCCTGAGCGTTCTTTGTGTCGGTTGTTTATAAGTTTATAATCTCTACCCCCCCTCACCCCTCTACCCTGCGTCACAGGATTGAGTTCTCATCCGATAGCTGTCTTTTTCATTAAAGAAGGTATTCATGTACTACGAACGACCCCTTGACCACGGTAGTTGACTCTCAAGTCAAATCTGTGTTTTATTAAAAGTCAAAACGGTAGTTCCTATATAACTTTCATAAAATAACCACTTATAATGTCATACATTGGTATTTGTAGTCATCTAATCACTTCATTTATAATTTAATGGGTACATTGTATAAATGTGTTTACGGCTTTGTTAACACGTTTATAAAATACACACTATAAAGCATTAAGCTAAGTGACACACGTTTAGAGACACAAATTATACTATACATACAACTGAATGCAAGACATACAACAACAGAAGTCAGCTAAATAAGCTCATTTAAATTAAAGTTTAGCGCAGCACTTCAAGCAGCTGTCATCACGTCGAGCTTATTCATGTACATAATGCGGTTTCAATGAATTTTGGTATTAAACTTAAACAAAGATTAGAAACCATACGTCATTAATTTGTGTTTAGGAATTTAAATAGCTCACGGTGCAGCAGATTATATACCTACAGTTTCTTCTATTTTAATGTTTCGAAAGTCTAAGAGGTCGTACATGACTCAAAGATGTAAAATTTCACGATCCGTATCTTAATGCACAACAAAAGGGCTTCACTCAAACAAATTAATCTATTATTTTTATTTCTACATTAATGGTAAAAGAAAATCTTCAAAAGTCATGAAAAATATGAATTTATTTAACGAGTTATAGTCTAATAACTTGAAATTGGTAGGCATCTATGGTTGGTTTCTTTATCAAAAATCCTGTGAACCTAATAATACACATTTTTTAACCAGAAAGCGATAACCTATGAAAATCCCCGACTTTCCAAGAAACAGCGAATAGAACTGGAGCAATTACGTGGCCATCCGATGACATGGCGTCGATACCATCGATATTCGGATATCCTTCGTTATCTAGAATACTTGCAGCATTCCCATGCTGATTTGGTTGAGCTCATACCATTAGGCCGATCATCTGAGGGATTACCACTGGTTGCGGTTAAGGTATGTATAAATTAAATTTGGATTTGATAGGAGAGTATAAAAGTACCTTTGATTTCTGGTGATAGGTCTATCTCTTTCACTAACTTTCTGTATATAGTCACTTGTGAAAAATTCGCACATATTCCGCCTAATAGTAAGCCGTTCTCTATCTCTATCTATGTTACTGTCGTAATGCCACTCTTTTCCTAAATCCTAGACGTGGATCTCCTAAGAAAGGCTTATTGGAGCACTTAAAACTGTTAAGGAACTGTTTCAGTTCAGTTTGGGGCTTATATCCATCATCAAGTTATCACGGGCGACAAGAAAATCTTTTATGGTATAATGGTATAATAACATTTAACAATTATTTTTTCAAATTATTTTTTTTTATTGAATTCATGTTTCATTAATATTTGAGAGATATTGATGTATTATTATAAATTTTGGGTGCTTCACAAAATATACTGTTACCCATCAATGCAGTGTTTGCCCCATGCATGCACAGTTTTTTGCCGTCTCTTCGGTTTCGTTCAGAAATATCTGACAAACGTGGAAATAAGTGCTGTTTAGGCCTAACAAATGAAGCAGTATAATTATAACGAGGGAGGAGTTAATTTTTTTTTATCTTATATAACCATACCATTTGCAGCTATCTGTTAATTGCAGACTAGCTCGGATACAGCGTTTCTGTTGTTTGACAGCAACATCTTGTACAACAGAGTTCCCCCAAGATAAAACGCCATATCTCAATATGAAAGTAATAAGGCCTTGGTAGGCTGTGAGTAGAGTGGTGGTGTTTACAATATGTGGAATTTAATATTAAAATGTTGAGTGAGTGGAATCCACTAAAACGCATGATTTGTGTTTTGTTAAGGTTTATTTTAAGGAGGTGTTATTTAACCTTGATATTACAGAGAAAAGTGACTTATTTTATATACTTAGGCATGGTACTATAACAATGCTGTTGGCAACTAAGGACATTGATTGGATAGTTTGTGTATTTTGGGGATGTAATGTATATCATCAGCAAGGGGCATAATAAGCTTCCTTGTAGCACACCATATTTGACTACACGGGTCCCTGACGTATAAACAGACTATTTTCTGGTTTTTATGTTTATTCTTGATATTAGCATGACTTGTTTTCTCTTTGTTAAATATGATGATAATATATCAAGCATATTAACTTTTACACCATAACTTTCCAGTTTTTTCTTTAAGATATTATGGTTTACATGATCAAAGGCTTGCATCATATCACAGAATACGGCACAAACCGGATTTCTTTTATCAAAGTTTGTTATGGCTTTATACAAGAAGTTTTACATAGCTTTATTTATTTTATTATGATTGGTCTGTAGTTTGACATCAATTCCCTACAGGTTTAAATAAATTTAACAACAGTAATTTTTAACTTATTGGGAAACATGTCCGATGAGATAGATACATTTATTAATTAACTAAGCTGACGACAGATAAAGGTTCATAACGACTTTAATATAGGAGTGGCAATACCATCGTACCCAACACTAGTAGTGTTTTTAAGATTTCTGAATAAACATGGAATCTTTCATTTTTATTAGATGCCTTAACTGTTTTATCAGCTTCATTAGTTGGTACTACCTTGGCAATAAAGTAGTTGCTGAATCAATTTGCGATCTCTTGTGCTTCTTCAACCGTTCTATTGTTTTTCTAAAGAATTTGCTTAATATTAATAGGAGCACTAAACTATGAATTATTTATTATTTGACATGCTTTTTTTGGTTTGTTGTATTAACCTTATGAACGTTTTGTTAGTCACGCTTGGTTAGTCTATTTTTTTTTTTAATAATTTTGTGTAATCTGTGTAGCGTTTTTTTTTTGTTTATGACAGACCGTTTAGTTCGGTACATTCATACAAGTTGTTTTCTAATTTTGCTAATTTTTTTTAACCCTTTGGAAATCCATATGGCTTTTTTCCGGTTTTATGGTAACTACTCTAACTGGAACACAGAGGTTGTAAAGGAGATTAAATTGATCCAAAAACTATTTGAATGAAATATATAACACAGATAATCGTATTATCTGTGTCATATTTCCGAAAATGTATAACTTTTAGAACGAAGTTCCTTATGGGGCGTTGCGTAACGTTAAACAAAAAAAAACGTAAGATTTTTTTATTTATTGATAATAGTGAATCTAGTGTTTCTATTATGAACTGCAAATAAGTTTAGGGATTTTTTGTTTTAAAACAAAATATGGTGTAACATTGCCATCTAGTAATAGTATTACAAACAATAGAAACTTGAACCTTTCCTTATAATAACGAACTTCGTTCCTATCTGGTGTCTCACGACACCCCACGGTTTTTTAAACAATTTTGAAATTTAATTATATTCCCTGGAGTTTTGCGCCAGTATTTTACTATACATGATCTTTAGACTGAAATTGAAATTTGGGCCGTATTATCCGATAAAGCAAGTTGTATTATCTCTGTACTAGATTTTTAATAATTGTGAGCGAAATTATGAATGCAAATCTGACTTATCAGCCTGGTTGAATGTTTTGAATTAAAATCTTTAACTTTAAAACATTCCACTTGCATTTATAAGAAACGGGAGTGATAATAGTGGGAAATAAAAACTTAATTCTTATATAACTTTTACACTGGTTGCTAGTCGTTTTTTTTTTACAATTTTCTTTGTAACCGCAAGCTATAGATATATATTTTTAGTGTTTAACATAAGTGTTAGTTTTTCTGGGAAACGCTGTGTAACACAAAATTAAGTAATGAGTAATAGGGACTCTATTAAAAAGTTCCTCTAACCTCGAGTACATTAATTGCCAGATATCTCTGTCTGGAAACGATGCGAATAGTGAAAACGGGAATAAGAAGAAATGGAAACTACGCTCGCGCCTGAAACCAGCAGTATGGCTGGACGGCGGAGCACATGCTAGAGAGTGGATAGCGCCAGCTGTGGCCACCTGGATAATACATGCACTGGTTGAAGGAGAGAAAGATTTAGGTGAGTTACTTATAACTTTTGCGTCTTCGCTTATTTTTTTATAAGAAATACATATACCCTTTGTGGCTTTGTCCTTTTCCTCCTCCTGACACCAAACTTCATAATGATTCACGATCGCTTTTTTAACCCCCGACAACGAGAGGGTTATAAGTTTGACATGTATGTTTGTGTGTTTGTTGTATAATATTATACCTGTTTGTACAAACAGTGTGAAAACCAAAACAGTTGTGAAAAACAAAACTTGTTTACACAAAGTTTGGTTCGGGTCAGCTGTTTACAATATTTTGGGAGTGAACAACCTAATATTTTCCAATATGGAGTATCCCCAGTATGATATCTAATAAATGGAAATCAAGTGTACATTACAAAACCTTAAGAAACATACAGTTATACAACAGTTGGAGGCTTTTCCAGTCGGGTTATTTTAAATTTATTCATAATTAACTTACTTTATAAAATATCTTAGTAACTTATTTTGTATAGAATTCGAAGTCAATAGGGAATACATATATATAACTTGTTTTCAAATGACCGATACTAATGACATTATTAACAGTTGAACCAACTTAAGTTCAATTACTTCAGTATATTGGTAAAGTTTGTTTTTAAAACAAACTAAAGATAACGTTCAGTACATATCGGATATTTATCAATTATTTATATTTCGAAGTAGGTATTTTTTTGAACTATACTTCTTAATCTTTCTCCCTGTTATGGTAGCCCCTAGTCCTGGTACAGACGCATCGAGATAACACAAAAGGAGAAAACGATTAGTATGTCACCTACGTTACTACTTAGTTATAGTATCTCATAATTCTGAAAACGGGCCTATACAATCAATAAACCATTACAAATGTATATTTTTTTCTTTCCATACATGTTCTATAACAGCAATGAGAAGTATTTAGCAGCATAAAAGAAAAGCTAAACAGAAACTTACAATAATTTAACCAACTTTATTATTACTAAAATATTCCTAATATTACATACATATGAATAAGGTATTCTACATGTCTACTTTGGCCACAGTACCTAATAATTTTTAAAAGTTAATGAAAAATTAATGTATTTTATTTCTGTTTTTCTATATTTAGGTGCGGATTACGACGTGCTCAAGCAGGCTGACTTCTACATCATGCCAGTATTGAATCCTGATGGGTACGAACACTCACATACACACGACAGGCTTTGGAGGAAGACACGTTCGCGTCTTGCGGATCATTCTGACGACTACTATGTAGGATGGTTAGTAAGAAAGTTACCAACTTTTACGGATAATCATACTTGAAGTGTACCATTCAGAAACCCGTTTGTGTGAGTGAGCCTTATAATTTCTATTACTGCAAATTATACGCGATATTAGAAGTTCTTTGCTAACTGTAACTCTTAGTAAAAAACTTCTAATATTGCTGAGTTCATGGGCGTAAAAGCACAAATTTACATTAATGAGTAGGTATAGTTAAAACTAAACGCTTCTTATAATTATTTTAAATAAAAATATGAGCACAATATATTATAAATTATCCAAGACGCTTCAAAGAACACAAGAACCGTTCATATTATTTTTCTAGATAAAAAATGACGCATTTAAATTTAGTGCATGTAAAAAACGAATGGATAAAGACAGGTATAAAAAAGAAATACAGTTTTTAATATTACATACATTCAAATGAATATAATTCATAACATACATATGGTAATGAGAGAGAGTACATTAGAACTGTTTTGGTTTACTCCTTAACAAATATAGTGACTGTAAAAAGCTAGAAATAAAAAGCCAGTCTTTTAAAATTTCTACTATCGGCAATAGCCACTCGCAGTATTCATTAGTTCCTACACTTCACTTATGGTCTACTTATATATGTATATTAAAATATAAATAAATGTAAAGTTATAATCAAACGTTTCAACTTTTTTTGCCCAGCTTTTAGAAAGCAAGTTATTATAACTATATATGTACATACGCCCGCTAAGCCGAGGGACATCCTGTTGAAGCTTGTTCATAATAATTTCGAATTGCAGTAACGGAAAAGTTCTTGTTTTTGTTTGACAAGTGCGATATAATCTCACACTTGCATAAGCATACGATGAGTACAAGATACAACTTTCTTAAATGTATAAAAAGTGAAACAACGACTATTTAACCGCCGTTTGTTTTTAACCGCCATTGGGACAGACGAACAGACGGGTCATCTGATGGTAAGTGACAACCTCCGTCCATGGACACCCGCATCTCAAGAGTCGCAAGTGCGCTGCCCGCCTTTGAGGGTGATGAGGGATGGGAGATGCAGGGAGCGGAAAGAAGAGAGGGGGAATGAGGAGAAAGGAGATGAGGGGAGAGGAAAGGGGAGAGGGGGAGTTGGGCCTCCGGAAACCTCACTCATTTCGGGGAAATGCAACGCAAGCGTTACTTCACAACCGGTTTTCTGTGAGGCCGTGGTATCGGACCGGTCGAGCCGGCCCATTTGTGCCTAAGCATGGCTCTACCCATGTTAAAAATGTCGTTAAAGTGAAATTAATCTTACAATATGACGTCAAACAATTATGTAAAGTCCAATACCTTAATTTAATTGGTTACCTATTGAATAATAACAATGTGTTTGAGCAGCCAACGAAATCTAGGCATTTTTAATCGGCTAAATGTTTAGTGACTGTAGCCAAGCTATTATATATTTTTTATAATTTGATACGCAGATTTGAAATCGGTAAATGCACTCCTATACAGCTTCCTACTGAATGCCAGAATGATCACTCTATTAGCCGGTTAAAATGACCAGTCCGCGGTGGTGTATGCACAGCAAGAAATAAAAGTGAAATTCATTATTCATCCACTGCTGAACATTGGAATGTACATTGTACAGTTTCTATTTCCGAAATGGCATGTAACCCATGGTATATTTTATACGCCAGACTTGCGAAAGTTTAAATATAATCTAACTTGCGCAACGGTACTCAAAATTTCTAGTGCCTTTGTTTTCCTGCTGCAATTGTTTCCACGTTCATTATTATTTGTTTCTAAAATAGCTGGCATTTAAATGTAATACATATAAAGAAAGACTAATAATACTTTAAACTGTCGTGATATTGTGTCGTTCTAATCACACCGACTATCAATGTACATAAATTATTCTAATGACGGTATCATTCTTAATTATAATTACAATCATTTTGAGCTATTGGATGTAGTAATTGGAGTAATATATTGATAACAATATAAAATCTAGCGTTGAAAATCAGTATGTTTATCTCTTTGTTTAAATTTCTCTTAATTAAAAACTTGTATTTTTCCGTATAACTAGAATTCGATTTTACGATGTACCATTATAACTTTGATTTAATTAACCACTATAAATTGAACTGTTATTGTAGACATTGTACTTGAGTTCAAGAAGTGGTGAAGCGGAAATACAAGTTTATTTATTAAGCGCTATATAGTAACATGTTTAAGGTAGTCTATTCAGCATACAAAATAAAATCATCAGAATGGTAGTAGTTAGTAGGTTTAGCAGTTTTCAGTTTGTACCGATCCATATATTAAATGACCTAAGTTAACTAGAAACTGTAAGAAAATAAAGCAGTTGTCCGATGGAGAGCCATGCTTAGGAACGAATGGGCAGACTCGATTGGAGTAAATACCATTACCTCACAGAAAACCGGCAGTTGTAGATGTCTACTTGCGCCGGTGTCACTTACTACCAAGAGATAAGTCGGCTCGACTATTCCCCTATAAATAAAAAAAAAAAAGAACATTGGTAAGCAGACAGTCGGAGAAGAAAAAGGTTCTTAACTGATTCGTCATGCCTATTTATATATAGATGATTACTTTATTAACCAGATGATCAAATTGGTTTAACTCACGCGAGCATTCAAGATAAAACGCACACAGCTATCTTTATTTCAATTACCGTACTTTATATATTTGCGAACACGTGTGGTGAATAATTCACTTTAAAAAAGTAAACAACCGACGTCAATCCGTCTATCATAAAATTTAACACTTATATGGTTTTCTCATGGATGTCATTGTCAGAACTGGACCAAAATTGATATGGGCTCACACGGGAAGCACCAGCTTTCAAATAAAAAAAGCATCAAATCGGTTCACCCAGTCAAAAGTTCTGAGGTAACAAACATTAAAAAAAATACAGTTGAATTTACATATATAAAGACGCAGAGTTTGTTGGTTTCTTTTAACGTGCTAATCTCAGGAACTACTGAACTGATTTGTTTTAAAACCACTACTGAAAATATAGCTGTCTGTAACATGCAGTTTCAGAAAAACTTAAAAAAAAACTTGTGTAAACCAAAAAAGCTTTTAATTAATGAACACATATACGAGTATACATTTATATCTTCCCGCGGACGTAGCAAAAAGGGAAACTCGTATAACCGCATTCTAATCTCTCTATTAGCAGATAAATCCGTAAAATCGTTGTCCCTCATACTATAGGGAACAAAGATTTGATTGATAACAATTTGTTCATTATTTTCGAATCAATAATTAACCGACCCGAAATTAAATAACGAACCCGTGTTATTCTTTATCTACCATACATACATACACCTACGCTTATATCTAGCAGAGACATCTCAGACTTTTTTCCAACCGTAATTTAGTCCCATTTATATAAGAGGGGACAAGTCTATTGAAGTCATCCGGGCTCTGTATGACTTTTACGGTTTTCCCTGTTGTACTCCATCGAAAATTACATAGCTTTTATTGACTATATTTAGAGATAATACAAAACTAGACCTTTTTTTTTGTAAAGGGTACAGTG
Organism: Tyria jacobaeae; assembly: GCA_947561695.1. Lineage (NCBI taxonomy): Eukaryota > Metazoa > Arthropoda > Insecta > Lepidoptera > Erebidae > Tyria > Tyria jacobaeae. The sequence continues at coordinate 12,530,786 of OX387217.1, forward strand.
AAGGATTATAGTCTGGCTTGATAGTGTCTGTTAGAATAGGTAATATAATACAAAAGTACATTTAAAAGTTAAGATGTCTTTAATGTTTTTTTTTTAATTTAATTAAATAAAATAAGAATAAAAACCTAAAATATATATTTAAGAATTAATTAAGAATAAACAGTTTCAGATAGTGAGTGAAACATGTATACAATTGGATTAATTTTACTCAAGATGCAAAAAGGGGTGATATAAGTTTCATTTGTGAGTCTCATTGTGGCATGCTAGCTCTACAAGGGGTCGGGGGGGGGGGACACATTTTGATACAGTTTTTTTTTTTATATAACATAGGGAGATAAACGAGCAGACGGGTGGTAAGTGGCTGCCGCCGCCCATGAACACTTGTAACTTGAGAGTCACAAGAGTGCTGTCCGCCTTTTCGGGGGAGGAAAGGGAGGAGGGAAAAGAACGGAAGGAAAAGGGGGTTGGGCCTCCGGTAACCTCAATCACTCGGTTATATAATGCAATCATTATTTAACAGGCGGTTTTCTGTGAGGGAGTGGTAATACTTCGTTCGAGCCGGCCCATACCTGCCGAAGCATGGCTCTCCCACGTTCAAGGGCTGTTTTTGTATGAAAAGTTACTTAATCTTAGTTAAAATTCTAGAAAATCTATTACGTTCTTGTTTAATCGTTAAGGAGTAATCGTACTTATCATATACCTAAGTATAAAAAACACTTTTTGTAGTGGTAGAGCCATGCTTGCTTAAGCACGAATGGGTCGGCTCGACCGGTGCGATACCACGGCCTCACAGAAAACCGGTTGTGAAGTAACGCTTGCGTTGCATTTCCCCGAAATGAGTGAGGTCTCCGGAGGCCCAAAATCCCCCACCCCCCTAATGATAGCGCTGTTAACGAAAAGGATACCCCAGGGGGGTACCAGCGCTAGCGTTGGAGAATCCCCCCCTGGACGTCCACCCTCAGTACGGATTATGTCTGAGCGTGGACGCCCAGGCTGCCCCTCGTACTCTGGGGGGGGCTCAACTGCGCTCTCAAAATCTGCTCGGGGCAAGAGAAGGCATACCATGGCACCCCCTGTCACGTTTACCGTGGATTTTTGCAACATTAGGGGCTTACATTCGAACCTCGACACTGTCCACCACCACCTTGAGACAGCAAAGCCGGCCTTGCTCTTTTTAACCGAGACGCAGATATCATCTCCAGCGGACACATCCTACCTCTGCTACCCTGGGTACGGACTGGAACACTCCTTTGTTCCTAAGGCTGGTGTATGCGTGTACGTTAGAGATGATATCACTTCTCGCCGCCTCGGCAATCTTGAAGGTAGGGACCTCTCCATCTTATGGCTACGTGTAGACTGCGACGACCATCCCCGCATCTACCTATGCCTCTACAGGTCCCATAGCGGTGATGCCGAAACGGACCGACTCATCGACCACGTCCAAATGGCTACAGACTCAGTGCTCCAGCAGGTCCCATCCGCAGAGATCGTGATTCTTGGCGACTTTAACGCCCATCACGCCGAATGGCTTGGTTCGCGCAAAACCGATCATGCGGGAAGATCTGTTCACGATTTCGCCTTGGCATATGGTTTGACGCAGCTGGTAGCAACGCCTACGCGAATCCCAGATGCAGAAAGCCACGTGCCTTCACTGTTGGATCTTCTGCTGACCTCACATCCTGACGGCTACAAAGTATCCGTTGAGGCCCCTCTTGGCTCTTCGGACCATTGCCTGATTAGGAGTATGGTGCCACTCGTTCACTCGCTGCGGCCGCGTGTTACAGGCAGTCGCCGCGTATGGCACTATAGGTCAGCAGACTGGGATGGAATGAGAACATTCTTTGCATCCTACCCATGGAGGCAGGTTTGCTTCTCGCCGGATGATCCCAATGTCGTTGCTGACTCTGTCGCGGATGTTGTGCTTCAGGGTATGGAACTTTTCATTCCATTCTCCCTGATTCCCACAGGTGGCAAGTCCCAGCCTTGGTTTGGTCGAACCTGCAAAGCGGCGTCCCACCGAAAGCAGGAATGTTACCAAGCATGGGCTAATGCAGCGACAGCACGGGATGTAAAGACCAGCACATTAAAGAAGCAATTTAACTTTGCCTCCAGGTCCCTCAAAAGAGTAATTGCTGGAGCGAAGTCGGCTCACATCGGCAGAATTGGCGAGAGACTAGTTAGTCTCCCCTCCGGAACTCGTGCATTCTGGTCTCTTGCCAAAGCTGTCCAGGGGAACTTTTGTAAGCCATCCCTTCCACCTCTGCGCATAGGAGATAATTCGTTGGCCCACGACGCTAAAGAAAAAGCCGATTTTCTGGGCAAACTCTTTGCGTCCAACTCGACCCTGGACGACGGGGGAAACGCACCGCCGACCATACCGCAGTGCGAGACCCGCATGCCGGAAGTCCGGTTTACACAAAGGGCAGTGCGTAAAGCGCTTCTTTCCCTCGACGTTCATAAGTCGAGTGGGCCCGATAGAATCTCTCCTATCGTGCTGAAGACGTGTGCTCCAGAGTTGGCACCGGTTTTAACGCGCCTTTATCGGCTTTCTTACTCTCTTGGCGTAGTCCCGAACTCATGGAAGACAGCTCTAGTGCACCCAATCCCTAAAAAAGGAGATCGCTCGGATCCGTCCAACTACAGACCCATAGCCATCACCTCCTTGTTCTCCAAGATAATGGAATCCATTGTTAACTGCCAGCTCCTCCGGTACTTAGAAGACCACCAGCTCCTCAATGATCGACAATACGGCTTCCGTCAGGGTCGTTCAGCTGGTGATCTTCTCGTATACTTGACTCACCGGTGGGCACAGGCGATCGAGACCAAGGGGGAAGCGTTGGCCGTTAGTTTGGACGTGGCGAAGGCCTTCGATCGGGTCTGGCACAAAGCGCTCCTTGCGAAGCTTCCTTCCTATGGGCTTCCCGAGAAACTGTGCAATTGGCTCACCAGTTTTCTTACAGGCAGAAGCATCAAGGTCGTTGTTGACGGTGCATGCTCCGACTCGAAGTCTGTTAATTCTGGTGTCCCACAAGGCTGTGTGCTATCACCCACGCTGTTTCTTCTGCATATCAACGACATGCTGCAGATTAGCAGCATCCATTGCTATGCAGACGATAGCACGAGTGATGCCCTTTACACCGGCCGCGCTAACATTTCTCGGGTAAACGTCATCGAAAGCCGATCCAAACTTGTGTCTGAAATCGAAACTTCTTTATCAAAAATTTCAGATTGGGGTCGACTTAACCTAGTCCAATTTAACCCCACGAAGACACAGGTTTGCGCGTTCACCGCTAAAAAGATGCCATTGGTCGTATCACCTCAATTTGAGAGCACTTCCCTAACTGCATCAGCCAGTATCGGAATCCTTGGCGTCGATATATCAAGCGAAGTCCAGTTTCGCGGTCACTTAGAGAGTAAGGCTATATTAGCCTCGAAGAAGCTTGGTGTGCTAAACAGATCGAGACAGTATTTTACTCCGGCCCACCGCCTGCAACTTTATAAGGCGCAGGTTCGGCCGCACATGGAATACTGTTCTCATCTCTATGCAGGTGCACCCCAGTACCAACTTCTCCCTCTTGACCGCATTCAACGGAGAGCGACTCGCATCATCGACTGCCAAGATATCTCCGATCGACTTGACACCTTGGCGTTGCGTAGAGATGTAGCTTCACTCTGCATCCTCTATCGCTTGTATCATGGGGAGTGTTCAGAGGAATTGTTCGGACTTATACCGGCTGCTGGTTTCCGCCATCGTTCTACGCGACAAAATATCCATCCCCATCACCTGGACGATTGGCACTCCACCACTGTGCGCTTCTCCAGAAGCTTTTTGCCTCGCACAACCAGCTTATGGAACAAATTGTCGCCTGCCGTATTTCCGAACCGATACGACCTTCAAACCTTCAAGAAAAGAGCGTACTCCTACCTAAAAGGCCGGCAACGCACTTGTGACCCTTGAGTTGCGGGTGTCCATGGGCGGCGGTAGTCATTTACCATCAGGTGACCCGTCTGCTCGTTTGCCCCCTATCGCATAAAAAAAAAAAAAAAAAAAAAAAAAAAAAACTTTCGTAGAAATTATATTTTAATACATACTACATATGACTGGAATAGTGATGATAGCGACTGTTTGCATATTGAACCGACCGTATTATTTCAATTTCAAAAGGCCTAAAAAAGACATTCTACAGGTTTCCATGGAACTGGGGTCAGACAGAATGTGTAGGAGTGGATGCAGATCGCAACTGGGACTATCACTGGAGTGAAAAGGATTCGTCACAGGACCCTTGTTCTGAGAATTACGCCGGTCCACATCCGTTCAGTGAACCTGAGACACGAGCTGTGTCAGAATTTCTTGCAGAAAATAAAGGACAGATTAAGGTACATAATTACCGCTAATTACAATTTAAAGATAAGCATTTATTGATTCTTAGTGTGGCTGATAACAACAAATGTCTCTCAGCACTACGAGTAGTAGCAATTAAGTTTCTGTTCAAGAAATATTTCTATTTTTAAAACATCGTTAAGATGACTTAGTGTAATAATAATTAGTTAATAATAAATAAATAATAATTATGTAGTCTTTTTTATGGTAGTGGCATATGCTCACATTAGCATAATATAATATAAAATAGCACTAAAGATTAATGAGAACGTACTTGTACCACTTCTGTTGTGATCACAACATCATACTACAGTAAAAAAAAAATAGGTATTAAAGTAATTAAATCCCTATTTTTTATCATGGAAATTGTGTTCTTTCTGTAGATAAAACATGCTAATAAATTTCATACAAAATTTCGTTTGTTCTTTTACAAGTTACATTCTAAATTATTTATTTATCAAATTTTCTATTTGTTATTGGGTAAATACAACTAGATTAAGGCTGATAACATTACATTAATAGTATAACATTCTCGTGTCGCGGTGTTTGTTACCAAACTCCTCCGAAACGGCTTTATCGATTTTTATGAAATTTTGTGTGCATATCGGGTAGGTCTGAGAATCGGCCAACATCTATTTTTCATACCCCTAAATGATAAGGGTGACCCTATACAGATTTTTATGGCATAACAAAGTTTGCCGGGTCAGCTAGTAATTTTATAAAAAACACGCCAGAATCGTAGTATCTTATTAAAGGTTTCGGGCTTACTGCTTTCTTGGTCAATGCTTGCAACATAAAAGCAGTAAAGCAGTCCGTAAACCTTTACATTATTTGTTGCTCTTCTTTTAAAGGGGTTGACATACTTAAGTGCCCCGTTGCCTTCCTGTTATAGCTTCTTGGTTCTTAACAATGCTTTTTATTGGCAAAGCAAATATAATACCAAGAACATAAAACTATCGAGAACGCCACTAACCGACCACAGATTATCATGAACTAACCAACCAACATTCTGATAATCTTCGTTTCTATCTCGTCTGCACCTTGTCGCGTGACGAACATACACTATTATACACAATTATAGCTACCTATTATCCATTTACAACGATCATGTAAATAGTTAATTACTACTCACAATTACGGGAGGGTCTAATGACTTCTGAGGATCCGTTTTCACTTTAGATCTCTTTAACAAAGGTATCACGTCCAAGTTTATGATAAATAATAATTGCTAGCTAATTATTACCTTTTTGTATGGCCAAGTTTTACAAGAGACAGCAGGTGTTTTTGTCTTAGTGGACTTTCAAGCCAAATTCAGGACTCCGTCTGATGGTAATTTAAAATTATTAACTCCTACAAGACTATAATAGCCAGCGTGTATGAGAACAATGATAACAATTATAAATAAAATACGTAACATGAATGTCTTCGTGTGAATATTTTTGCGAGATCATTCAAAAATGTATTTTGATGGATGATGGGTATCTAGTAGTAAAAGTAACTAAAATAAAATATCTTCAGTTATTCAAATTATTTTATTTTAACAATTGATAACAAATTTTATAATTATTTATCAAATTATATTATTGATAACAAAATTATATTTTTCTGTTATAGTTTATTAATGTATTTTTGCATAACTTACGTGATGGTTCCTATAATTTCATATAATTCTACATAAATTTATTTCATTGTTAGTATCATGCTACGAATGGATATACCTATAGATATGTATAAATATTCATGCAATGAAGTATCTGATATTGGTTTTCTTACATATTTGTGTTAGTGTGATCGAAATCTTTCAAAGAGCAGTTGTAATGTGCCTGCATAACAGCAATTATATCTCATATTATGTTAATTTGTATAAGAATACGTTCTTTATGTCAGGTATCAGTATGTTTTTATTCATAACTAACAGTAATGGTGCATTTTGCCAAAGTATAAAGAAGAAAACCCTTTCGACTGTGATTTTAATAAGCGAACTAAACTAGGTCAAAAAGTCATACAAATGTGAATGTTTAGCGGTTAATTTATTGTGCTGCTGTAATTATGTAGAATGCTTGTGGATCTGATGGCGACGTCTGCGTGTGCCTGGACGCCGCTTAATTGAGAGTATCGTAAAGATGGTACCCGCGCTTTTATGTGGCTCTACGAGAGGTCCGGATGTCTTACTAAAGTTGTTCCCGGCCTCCATTTTCCGGTGCAATATGGTACACTGTGTGGTTTTAGTCGGTTCAATTCCGACACACCGCCCCCCTGGAAGCCTAAGAGTATAGCCGTGTCCCATAGGGCTTTCCACACTTTAAAAAAAGGCATTGGTATTTTTTTTTTTTTCATACGTATTAATTCTATGTTAAGTTTAATTTAACTAACACATTTCTGTGAAAAATATTAAAAAAAAAAACTTTCTACTGTATATAATTTGATTTTTGTCGGTTACACTAAAACGGAAGTAATGTAAATTAAATATTTAAATTTCGTAAATTTCTAGGAGTACTAGGTACTCATTGTAGAAGTCTACTATAAATCTCTCGGTTTTAGCAAACAAGTCATATGAGCCCAAACTCGTTGTCTATCCACGTCTTCGCTCAATCATCAGATCAGCTCCAAGATTCCAAATTATAGTATAATCATGCAAACTATATACAAAGTAAAATGTTAATACGACAATTAGAAGAGGGTTCAGCTTTACTTCTAAGATCTATTTACAGTTAGCTCATTAAAAGGGAAGCTAATAAAAGTGTGTTGATAAAAACAGTTTTTTTTTTTGCAAAACTATAATCTTCAAAGTGCGAAGCAAAGTTACGCGTTGTTAACTTGTTGACCTACCTTTATGAGCGTGTATCGCATATAACATCTACCTCCATGTTATATATGTATGTATATCTGTATCATATACTGTCTAGCACTGCTTAGGATCAGAAAGTCGGCTAGTGTGCACCGCGAAGTGGAATAACTATCGGATATCGATCCTCACGTGTAGACAATTGTTACCTAACTTCTGTATTTAAGAATGCTTACCACAAATGGCTAAACAAGTGTTACCTCGAGCTTATCAAATTTGGATCTCAAAAGATAAAGGGATGTGTGACAAATCACGTCTTAAACTAGATTAGTCAGAAGATTACTAAGTTAGTAATTAAACGCCTGTATGCAGTGATGAAATGTATCCGAAGACCGAATCAGTTATAGATAACCTTTTTTAGAGAGCACAATTTGAGCACACTCAATCGTTGGATAATTTTGAGTGGACTTTAAAAGGAATTTGTCCACTTATTATTATCTCATTTTTATTACAGATATTTTAATACTTACGCGATAAGCGATATGTGTAATCGTCAAACAGTAATTTTATTAGTGTAAATGCATATTCCTAAATAATATATTAAACTCCTTATTTCATTCATTTTCATTTTATATGCAGATAAGTACATATAAATGGACATTCATTGAACTTCAGTACCCATAGTTCCATTCATGACATCACTCTCTCTACGAAATATTTTCTTAATAGGTCAATTTATTAATTGCCATATAAAATTTCTATAATAATAACAACGCATTTTCATAAAAAAAATATCGCTTTTTCTTCATTCATGGGGTAGTAACATACCTTTGACGAAAGGCTTAAAATTATTCCCTGTTTCAAAATTGTTTCCAACAGGTGCCTACCTGCTTACTAAATAGAAATCAGAAATGGCTCGCATTGCGTTTAAGTATAGCAATTTCTCATTGATTCAGTTCAAAACCATAAAGGTAGACCGCATGTCTATCGCGGGAAATTGTGACATAGCACGGTATCACTACTTTCGACTTATTTTCTACTACACTTTCAAAACGCACTTTAAATTCAAAAGTATTTTTAATATTTTACTTCGAGAATATTAGTTACATTTATGATTTATGTAGAATACTGGATCTTAAAAAATCTGGGATAGCTTAGTCTAAACTCTTGCAATGTACATATTTGCACACAAGTTTATCTAGTGCATTGGTTCAAAGAGTAAACATAGCTATCAACAACTAAATTTTGTAGGAAAAAAGGGAAAGAATCTTGATCATCACTTGAAGATCAAAATTGGCGTTTTGATGTTCAAGTGATGATCAAGTTTCTTGTACGGCCTTGGCATATTTTTTTATGCGATAGGGGGCAAACGAACAGCCGGGTAACCTGATGCAACTCAAGAGTCACAAATGCGTTGCCGGCCTTTTATGTAGGAGTACGCTTTTTTCTTGAAGGTTTGAAGGTCGTAATAAACGATTGCTAAGATCACTTAGGCTCGCCTTGAAGGATTGGATTTTGCAATTATTCAATCTCCTATTAAGAAAATCTATTAAAAGTCACTTTTTAATATAAATACTTACTCAATAAACTTTATAAAACTTAGATACGAAGGTTATCCATGATCAAAAAAGAGTCAACAAAACAGGTTCAATAAAGAAGATGTCCATAGCAAAAAACTAAATAGATATGCTACAGATAACATTACCAATATCGATGTCAGATTTAAAATCTTTAAAATGGTTTTATTATTATCTGTATATATACTCGTATAATGTATATTATTGTATAAGTGCAACGCATCTATATACTATTGTTTTAATTTACCAGATACTAAGAGCTTCATATACATTCTAACCAACCATCAAATTATAATATTTTATGCCATCTTCGTCAAAACAAGACGCTTTGACGAAGATGGCATAAACTTGTCCAAGTTAAACATTAATAATGAAAGCAGATAGTGCCTACTGTTGAATGCAACTCGGGGCCCTAGCCTACCAGTGAAACCGGTTATGATTGTATCTTCTAGATTTTTTACCTGATTGACCGTAATAAACCTACTAACTGCGCTGATAGCTATGTGATTTTAAAGGTCGCTGCCGCGTCTAGTGCTCTAGTAGTCTAGTGTAATCAATTAATTTTTGTTCTCTATTCGGATGATGTTTGTTAAGACCTCCACACACCATACAGGAAATATTCCCAGTGCTGAGTTGTCTTTAAAAGTGTCTAATTTTTATGTTTTTGTTTTAGTTGTACCTATCGCTACACGCGTATTCGCAAGCGTGGTTGGTACCAAGTTCGCACGCACATGAGGAGTTTTCTGATGATGGTGTACTCACCGAGATGGGTAAACTGGCCACCTCCGCACTCGCAGACTTATATGGCACTAAATACCAGGTACTGTTTTAAAACAATGCCAGTAAATAAATAAGAACGTACCTGTACCTAATAATGTACCGGTTCTTAAAATTGTCAATAAAACTTGTTTGTTTTTTAGGTTGGTACTGCAGCTAAAATCCGACAACCAGCATCTGGAATGTCCCATGATTGGGCGAAAGCACGGGCTGGCATCAAATTTTCCTACCACGTAGACCTACGAGATTCGTTCGGCCCATATGGTTTTTTATTACCAGGATCGCAAATAGTTTCGACTGCTCGTGAAACCTGGCAGGCTATCAAAGCAATAGTTGATAATTTATCTCCAGGAAAATAAGCATAAATATATGTTTATTGTACGGGCTTACGGTTAAAATTTCCGTCCTAAAACGTGACTTTAGCTATATATGTATGTACATAATAATATAAAACGCTAAAATGTATCATGTAGTAGTAGCAAGAACTTGCTTGTGGAATTTCCAAGCAAGAATGCGTAATGCAAATCGCTAGGTATTCAATGTCTGACTCCATCAAAATTTTTGTTAAGACCAATAGATTACAGGAACGTTTAAATAACAGTGATTTAATCTAAGATCTTAACTTATTTAAAAACCAATGGGATGCCTCAAATGGAAATACTTTTGTGTTTTAATAACAAACCTGGCAAATAGCATTAGACGAGAAACGCCCTATTTGAAATAAGTTAAAGGTGGCGTCTGGCGTTCGCCGTGGTTGGCCTAATAAATTTTGTTGTAAGTAATAATAAATTGCACAAATATAAGAATACTTGGCTGCCAACAGCAGATACATCGCAAACTTGCGAATATGTTTGCCCTTAATAATTAATCATTCATCTAGTATTATATATACGAAAATGTTTTTTTTTTTTTATTTTAACTTTGTACTCCCGATTATCCTCAGTTTTTTATGGTATAGATTATTTTATAGTACAAGAGCAGTTGGGTCACGTGATGGTAAGTGACTACCGGCATCCAATGACACCTGCAACTTAAGAGCCGTAAGTTATCTCTGCCTACACCACGGGACAAAGGCGTTAGCTTTTCTATGTATGTGTGTATGTATCATTTTTTATGCCCCAATTCATACTGCCGAATACGTTTGTACTTGTTACTTTTCATGTGTAGACGAATACAAAAATATTGGAAATACTTGAAACGTATTTGCCTATTTGCGTATTTGTCTTGTCAAATATAGAGGAATAAATGTTTCTTTCGTTATGGTCGTTGTAGGCAAATAAAGTGAATACGGAAACTTGAAACGAACGTCGAATTAAGTTCCACCATAAAATAGACTGCTTTTGATAGCTAACGTTATTTCAAATTTGAACTTGACAGTTTAGGACTTAAATATGTTTTATAGGCAGGTATTTATATTTATTTATAAAAAGTAAATACCTATAGTTTCTACTAATATACATATTTGATTGCATTTAACTTTTTATATGAGGTTGATTTTCGATTTTCTCCACCATTTCACCCATGTTAACGAATGTACAACGTTTATTAAGGGCTAAGTAGATTTATTAGGTCTAGTGTTATATTATTAAATTTTACTATCTAAAGTTCACGAATATAGTATTCGTTTTCGTGTGATAGTCAGCATTTATAATTTTGCATTTAATTTTGTAAGTTTATTACACCGCTATTACACGATGTATATAGATTATCGTCTATTGATATGGTTAATTTATTTGTAAGGTAGTGAAATAGTTAAAATATGTTCTAGTTTGTAAAATTAGAAATGTAGATCAAGTGTACAAACCAATAAGTTAATTTAGCACGTAGCACGTAACATAAGCCCTTCGCTTTGTAAAATTGTGGTATATGATAATTTTCGTAGGTAGAAAATAATAAATGAATTCCAAATGCAAACGCCTATATTATTTTTTACATTATAAGTACTTTTATATAAGTAAAAAAATGTATAATCTAAAAATAAAATTCAGTCAGTTTTTTATTTTAGTGTCACCTTACCTTCCTACCTACATTATTGACGTTCATAGTTTTGACAAACCTTATCTTTTCAGATATTTGTGTCTAGCTGAGGCCATTAATTGTATTATTATCTTCCATTATGTGTGACCTTTACTAAAAGCCCTATTTTATTAAGTTATTGTGATCATCCAAGCACCTACTTTTAGCAAAGTATTAAAAGCGGGACCAGGTAGGTAGGACCATCTAAACTTTAGTCAGTCAGAAATTAATTTTGCCAAACTGGTAATTTTCTCACAAATAATTTCTATCGGACTAAACAGACACACTTTTGCAGACTTAGGCCTGCAACATTGGTAAGGAATTATTTTTAAATTTGGTAACACTGACATGTTATGAATCTAACTGTCAAAATGACTGCAGTTTTCTGGCTAGCCGTAATTTTGAATAGAGGATATTGTGATTGTTTGTGTTAAAATGAATACTACAATTAATAAAACGTTGTCAAGTACCAAAATAGATCCTACGGAGTTCGACGTAACGATAAATGCTATACTGATTGGTTTAGGAGCTGAAAAATATATAGATATATTCAAGTACGAGCATTCAAATTAGCTATTTGAATTACGAAAAAGGCAGTTTAATTCTTCCAATTCTAATTTAAATAATTATTTTGGGCTACATTTCATGACGTACAAAAGGGTCATCTATAGTTTTTCCTTTTTTTATATTTATTTTACTATAGTCTACTCAGGACATAGACTCTTTTTGCCAATGATTCAGTACTCGAACATTTAAAACCTAATGATTATTATTTTTTTTTTTAATACTTTTTAGGAAGCAGAATATAGGTCAACAAACTTTGTCTGAATTATCTGATGAAGATTTAATAAAATTCGGTGTAGATGATGCTGAAATAAGATTGAAAATTTTAAATGAAGTCAAAAATTTACCTATTTATGAAGAGTCTAAGCAAATGTAAGGTCGTTGCTCTGATTTATCCTATATATCTCTAGAATCACAGTTATGTAAATTTGTTATTGAGTATTGATACACAATACAAGGCATTATATTTTTTTCAATTTATTTGCAGATCTAGGTCTAATTTGGGTCCTCTAGAAATTATTGACATTCTCAATGATAGCTCAAACCATTTGTATAGGATATATTTGAGTATCATCTCAAATACTCTAGCTCTGAAGAAAACAAAGAAATTGTCAGATTGTCTTCTCTATAGAGACAAATATGCATCAAATATAGCTTTGAGTACATTAAGTGAAATAACAAATATATTAAATTCTATGGACATTGCAATAAACACACAATTGAAGGTATGTATTTTGTGTTACAACCTCTTACCTTTATACATATTTATTAGGTTAAAATCATTACCTACAAATGCAGAATTATGCCTAAAATATTGGTACTGCTAAATTTAGCAGAAATTTAAATTTATACTTAATTGTTTTAATTGACTTGCTGAATGCGTCCTGTGGTTAGTGACCCTGATTGTTAAGCCAGAATATGTTTATTAGCGGTCTGGTTACCATAGTACAAGCTTAAATTAGTTTGGGACAGATGGGATGTCTAAAGTTCTTTATTTAATATGTTTTTAATAAATCTGCCTTTTTAGCTTGGATGAACATACCGTACAGTGGTAGAAATTAGATGTTGCGGTGTGTGTGTAATCATTTACATTATGTAGATATATAATAAGGACGCCCTGTGTTTTAAGAGTCATCTTACTTCAAAAATATATTTTCAGGAAATTAGGCAGGAATCTAGAAATACAAAGAAGAAGAAAATCATAGTAGGGACTGTGGGTAGTGCAGTCATTGCTGTTTTGGCAGTCTTATTTGTTCATTCTTTGAAGCAAATTAAATAATTCTTTCAAACTTACTACCACTAACAGCTACCTCCTAAAGTTCAGTTGCGTTGTAAGCTTACTGTTTACTCTCTACTATGAATATTAATCATTACTGTTGTTTGTATCAAAGACTGTTAATTAATAAATAATATTTTAAAATATTATTCTTGTACTTTACTTATAATACCCATCCATATTCTTAAATAAATATATATACTATATGAATCAACGTCAGTTCAGCTTTGTAATGAATCAGCACATACAGACTCCTGCTAAATAAATTGATGTGGCAATGCATCCAATAACAACTGTCCATAAATGCAAACAAAGGGATCGCTCCGGAAATACAAACTATGAAATAAAACATTTCCCAGTTTGTAAAACAAATAAATCCAGATGAAATGACCCAATTGTTTTGACCTCACCAATTAAAAAGTGTAAGGTAAACGGCTGGCTGACAGGGCGGTCGTGACGTCACGGGCGGGGACAGGCGGCGCTCCGGAAGTGTTCGGGGACCGCGCAAACCGGCCGGTAGCGGAGTCCCGCGCTCCCTGGACCGACGATATTGCTTATTGCGGCCGAGCGCGCCAATTGAAACGCGTGTCCGTGCACCGAATCAGGACGTGCCCTCTTCGACTTGTGAAAATTCGGAAATCGATTTTAGCAATGTGCATTCTAAAATAAATGATTTGTGTGCAAAAATGAATTACTTTAAGATTTTATCTGTGATTTTTATATTTTGTTTTAAATGTTTAAATGCTCAAGAAACTTACGAAAAGGGTAAGCTTTCCTTTATTATTTTCATAATTATTTATAATTAAGGTCTTCACTTTAACTGTATATTATTATAGCGATGTCTGCTACAAAAAGTTTGCAATCAAATAATACATAGTTATTTTTGCAACTACAGTGAACACAAAGCGTCATCCTGTTTCTATCGGTCAAAATGATCGATTAGGCCAATTCGCCCGTGTTTACGAATATCTGATCCGCAACGTATGACCGTTGTATATGATTGTGTTAATATAGTATTTATTATTATATTTACAATTTGAAAACGTATGTATATTTTGTGCTACGAAAACAAGTGAAAAAACAAAAGAAGAGTAGTGTTGATGTAAGTCTCAGAAGTATACTTTAAATATAAAGGATTGAGTTTTCACACTATCGCGTAGTATAAAAATATACAACAATTTGTTAGTCTAAAGACATATAAATATTATATAATTAGAAAATACAATATTTTGGCTGTCGCTTCTCTTGCAGTAAATTGTTGTTGTCGTAAGGGTTTCTCAAGGGTACCCTAATCCTTTCTCTGTAGTCAGGGGGACAAAGCATATGAAAACTGTAAGTAGCGATCGAATATTGGTTAGTAAGTTAAGTTTGCAAAAATCATGATTATAGGTGATCGGATCTAGTATATTTTTTTATAGTTTGGGTGTCGGTATATTCAGAAGTAGGTAAATTCTTTAATCCAATATAAGGCTAGCTCCTTGCTTCTAGCTAGTTAGTATATTTTTTACTAAACGTAACAAAAAAGAAGAACATCTAAAATGAAAATTGATTTTCGTAAATTTATTAGTTTCATGACATGCATGGGCATTTTCATTAAATGGTTTGTTTTCAATGTCTCGTTTAACTTTATTTTTTGCATAGCGACAATATTAAATAATAGTTTCGGTCAGGCTTTTATATATTGTACTTATGAAACGCCTAGAGCATATCCACAAAAATATTGTTCATTGCTAACACACGATTGCTTATACTTAAAGTTGTGTGTAAAAAGGAAAAAATCTTTTACTTGAATCTTATTTGTGACCTCAAGTAACCAAACAGCTGGCCACAAACCGTCTATTGTCAGTAAATTGTACTGCTACGTTATGCCTTTAAAGGTTGACCCAGCGACAGGCAGGTTTCAAGCGGGCTGCCTAATAAGTGCGCGATGTCCAAACACTCGCTACAGAGAAGGCTCAACTGTAACTGAAGAATATAAAACCCGTCTCAGCCACCCGCGAGCACTACGATAGGAGACGCGTTCTCGTGCCTGTGTACGTCTTTCTCCCGGTATCGTAAAAATAGTCCCGATGTTTCCACAATCTACTCTGAAAAGCACCGTAATTTCTTCTGTCATTCGTACATACACTCACGCCTGTATCCCCTAAGGGGTAGATAGAGGTATATTAGACATCTACATTCGCCAATTTGAATTTGATCCCACTAACGAAATAGGGGCAAGCCTTTTGCAGTCAAATATGTGTATGTAATATCGTAATGTAATGCCAATCGTCAAAGAGTTATAGGAAATAAAGTTCTCTCATACTCCAACTGAATTATACTGTAATGATTTTGTTAACATTCCCAATACAATTGATAGAGTGAACTAAGAACGTATTCCACGTCTACAGAGGTAGTATATGTTTATATTTATTGTGTTATTATTAAATGAGTATATTGTGTTATTAGTAATGAATAAATACAACATTACAAATTACCTGGGAATTGTGTGCAACGATTGATTAAAACATAGGTATACATCAAACATCCCTTAATGTTATGTAATAAGTGCATTATCGCATTTTTTTTTTGGAATGTCAACATTAACGTCAACAACTGTTCTCTTTTTCATTTAATATACGCGCTTTGTGGAAATTACGTATAAGCTCAAATACATATGTACGTACTTACACTGAAGCAAATTACATTACATTCTACTAGGATCGGACTTAGAACTCATGCTAAATACCTAACTAGTAGAAGTTAAGTACTAAGACAAACAGCTTTTTTCTTTTCAACTGACTTCAAAAATGAGGAGGTTCTCAATTCGATTTGTTACCTCATAACTTTCGACTGGGTGAACCGATTCTGGTGCTTCCCATGTGGTCCCATTTCAATTGGTCCAGTTCTGACAATGGCATCCATGAGAAAACCATATAAGCCTTAAATTTGAATTAAGCATGTGCGTGAAAATGGACGAATAACTCGATATCACGCCAACCGATTTTAATAATTCTTTTCTTATTAGAAAGGATGTACTTCAAGGGTAGTTAGATGAGAGTTTGGTAAGGTTCTGACAATGGCATCCATGAGAAAACCATGTAAGTTTTATGATAGATGCATTGAAGTCGGTTGTCTACTTTTTGTATACAACCGACCGAAAGTGAATTATTAAAAATACGTATAGATAAACCATCTATCGCACATACTGTCTTTTTTACCCGATAGCTGAAGAAGGGCTTATGTCTTTTAGGTTTATGTGTGTTTGTATATAAGTATGATGTCTCTTTGTCACGCCTTAGAGCCCAACGTCTTAATGCATTTCGAAATGCGAGGAGTCACTCGAACCGTCTTAACAGTGGAAATAAAATAGGGGTAATATTTCGAAATAAAGTCGAGAAAGAAATAACTAGAGAAGATGTTAATGATGCGGTCAGATTTCTTATTTTTAAATGACTTTACCTGTTGTAAACATACGTACATAGAAAACCATTTTACCTAAATCAAATATTTGGTGAGCTTAGAAAATAACTAAGTATATGTGTGAAAGTTTCTTACCGTCAATAAATAATAGTATTTCATGGCTATCAGTGGAAGCTGTTTCGGGACAAAGTGCAGAGCTACCCTGTAACGTCACAGCGGAGAAGGAAGACGACAGACTCAACGTCCTCGCCTGGTACAGAAATGAATCGACTACTGCGTTTTATAGGTAATAATAATATTTGATTGTGTATTATTTATTTATTATTTAATAAAATAACCTGATATGTTTTGTACACGCTTGCGTATCAGTCGGTTTTTTTTTTAAATATTAAGTTAAACGTAGTTAAATGCAGCAATTTATGCGTACATAGTTTTATACGTTGTCGTTTGGTGGAGTATATAGGGCCACCCCAACCCCACCCGTAGGTGTCATAAAAAGTTTCTAAGAGATTGGACTGTTATCTATCCGATGGTATACCGTTTATATAGTGCCCGTATTACGTAAAGTTTACTAATTTATATTGTGGTTAGTGATAGCAGTGGGTATTACTAACCATATAGCAGCCTCTGCCTAGCCCTTCGACGATGTAAGGGTGAGTACATATTTATGTATGTGTAGCTAGGTACGCTTAAATTGTATTTACTGACTTATGCTTACTGCATGCATCTTAAGATTAGAACGATGTACTAAAAGTACCTAAGGCTATATCAGTTAGAAACTGGGTCTCTATGGCTTTATTAGAAACTGGATCTCTATGGTTTTATTAGAAACTGGGTCACTAACGCTTTATTACAAACCGGGTCACTATGGCTTTATTAGAAACTGGGTCACTATGGAGGAGGATACGTTTGGCAACCAACTATTATTATTTTATTTATTAGTCACTTACTACCCGTCTGCTTTTCTCGTGCCCTATCCCATAAAAAAACCTCTATCCAGTGACTTTAAAACTTTAAAGCTTTACATAATGTGAGGCGCATAACATAATTGACCAATTATAACAGTTTGCACTAAAACTTGAAAAGTTTCTGGTTGATTTATAATGTTAATTGTTTTATTGTAAATTTAGCGTTTTCACTGAGTCACAGCAAAAGCATAACCTGGCCTACTAGTATATATATGTATATCAGGGCACCAAATTAGCTTAGGCCACCAAACAGAAATCCGCCACGGCCTGTAAATTGTTTTACAACAACATTGTGCGAACATATTTGATGATGTCCACTGGATCTATACCCTTGCATGTATGTATGAGGTTGCATAGATTATCGTAATTTAGAATTATAAAAACTTTATAACATTGACAAGTTATATAATCTCTTCACGTAGCAACTTAGAACAACCACCGGAGTAATGCCATGGCCTCAAACCGGTAGACAGAAGCAACGTATTGCATTGCTTTATTTGAGTCAGAGCACCGAAGGCCGAACTCTCTCCTCTTTCCCTCCCTTCTCTTTCCCATACTTCGTGCCCCCTCTCCTCTTTCCCCACCTCTAGAGAATACATCCGGGGATCCCGACAGTTTTCTATACTTGGCTAATCTCGGGAGTTTTGGGACTGCCTCAAACTTGTATAACTTGCATTCCGTAGTCTATTGCGACTTGACAGTGACCTTGGCTAGATTATATTTTCAGCATTTATTACATTACTACAAAAAAAAACCTTAGATACGCCTTAAGACACGTACTATCCACAGTCGTGGAACTTACAAGCCACTTCCCAGCTCGGAATACTTCAATACAATACTCTTAAGGTGATTCCGCAACGGGCCACCCGATCACCTCATTTCCCTTCTGGGATTCCTTGTAGGAAAGTATAAATACTCCAATCAGATTTTTATTTACTATTATTCTACCAGTGACGAGTTTGCGACATTTAAAAGTCAATTATCTGAAATAAAATATTTTAAATGTCGAGAGACTTTGTTAAACATAAAAAAGACAGCGATACGACGTCAGTGTGGAGTTACTTTTTAGTTGCGAAGGACAGGAATATTGCTTAATAAAAGCGATGCCCAGCCATTCTCAAGACTTTGGGTGGATCGACTAAGGGATGACATACATATTTGTCATCAAAGCATAACATGAAAATAATATCAGCTTCAACAAGTCAAGATTATCAAAATTTAAACACAGCAACGCCGCCAGCCAAGCGCAAGGTAAAATATTATTTTGCTAAAAGTGCCCACTGGATGATGTTTTGGGCAAGATTTTTTATTGGATTAGATGGATTTCCATTCAGTGTATTCATAACTTCAGATAATGATGATGCTGATTTGAGAAAATTTATCTAAGCAAAGTACACGGATTTACTGAAGTCAGCCGTGCCAAAATTCGAAAACCAGTTATGAATTACAGTAAAAAAATCACAAATCAAGTAACTATACAATTGAAGCATTAGAAATGTGCAGGTGAAAGCTTTACTCTTTCTTTCGACGTGTGGACTTCAACGTCACCCAATATAAGGAATTTGGAACTTAGGACTTGTTCATCTTCTCAGATTGAAAGAGCGTCTAAGTGAATTTGATATTTCCCTAGACACTGACATTGAGGCTATTGTAACCAATAGACCGAACGTTATGATAAAAGTAGTACTGCTTGCTTGTACTTAACAACAACTGTGTCTCGCACTTGGTGTCAATTTACCCGTCTGTGATGTGCTTTATGAAAAACATAATTAGACATAACAAGACAGCCCTACCTCAGATGATTCTATAGTAACATAACACAATAACAATCAAAAGTGGGTGATGATTATATGGATAACAGCGATGATAATGAACATCTAGAAGACAGACTGTCGAAAATCAGGTGTAATCTTAATGTTGCTCGGGGAGAACACATAACAGAGTTAACACAAGATAAAAACATTAATGGGCTGTTAAAGAAAATCCGCAAGGTTGAATGTTGTGTATATATAATATTCTTTTGGACTGTAAAATCAGGTGGAATAGTCTTTCGGTCATATTACTTGGCTCACTTCACACAAGGATAACAGTTACAGCATTTGCACAAATGTGCAAGTGCTCGACTACGTGTAATGCTGTAACACCAGGGAAAGAAGGAATAATAAAAGAAAGTTATTATTTGATACCTGCTTTATTGATAAGAATATAAAAGATTTAGTATTTAAAATTACTGTCCTATAGATATATATACTATATATACTATAGATATTTCATTACTATTTTCGGGTACAAGTAATGTTGATATATATATTTCAAACACATGTATTAAACAATTTCTCGAAGGTTAAACATATCAAATTCTAGATATTGTTAAATGATTACAAAAATACGTCAGTTTTCGATTTAGATTCCTACACTTCAAAATACTTTCCTTCCCTTCCCCTTTTTCTTATTAAATCGGTTACAACTATATAAAGCGTGTTCACTGTATACTGCTATAAGTTGTGGGAAATTATTTTCTTCCCGTGTCACATATCACATTTTTATTGTAGCTGTATTCTCCAGGAATCTAAAATAAATTAAATAAACCAATACAATAATATATTCCCATAAGCAAACAATTTTTCATAATGTTTGGTTTTTATCTTTTAGTGTTAGTTAGCCTAATGTAGTTTACTATATCGTACAACTAGAAATGGGGAGGCAAACATTCTCACTATAGCAGAAGAATTGCCGCAGTGGGCAATGCTGGAAAACGCCATTTTTACAACCGCTCTAGCCCATACAAAGTTTCATTGAATATAACACCGCGCGCTGGTGGCGTCTGAGTCTTCAGCACGACTATAAGTTTCCGCATACATAGCACTTCTGTTCTCTTTTTTAGATTTCTATGTATGGAACAATATTAAAAACTTTTTTTTAAGAAATTACTCCTGTTTTTATTATTTGAGCCCAAAACACACCCTCAACGGCTGACAGCGCACTTACGACTCTTGAGTGGAAGGTTGAAGCACCATCTAACGAACACAAGCTACACTACGTAGCAACTATTCAAATGACGTAGAACGATCCTTAATCACTATAGTAAAGTTCTCGCGCCTATTAGTATATATGTACATATACGAATTACCAACACCAACCGTTGGGGCGCGGTCGCCCGGTACGATCCTCCCTTTGTGTAGGAGGGACATAACACGCATTCCTCAACAGATTCATACATACATATGTCATACTGCACCCATAGCATTTATCCACACCCTATATTTTAAAAGGAACCTACCTACCTTCTGCATGTAGGACGTGTCATGGTCAGATCATGAAATTGATCACTATAATGGGGCTATTACCCTATATTGGGGCACTATAATACACTATATTTCATGAAATTATTTGTCAATTAACAATCAGCTTTTTATGATATAAACAGTTAAACGCACTATTTCTTCGTTCGTCGTTTTGTGATCCATCAATTAACAATTTTTTTGTTGTATAAGCGAATATTTATTAGCAAAATAAACATAGAAATTAGGGGAAACATCATTACTATGAGTAAGACAAAGGAGATAGACATTTCGAATTTGTATTAAACTTCTTAATATGATGGACATCCTAAATTAATGATATTACCAAACTTGGATCCACATATCATTAAACGTTGATTGTTTAACGATATGACTAGGTTTAGCTGTTCATTTCATAAAATATTTTGCCACATCTTAAAGTTGTCTGTATATGTATATATTATCTAATCCAAACGACATATTTACTACACACCTAGGCATAATCTTGGACAATAAAAGAAAACGTTTTTGAAATGTAACTTCAAAATTGATTTATATGTGACCTTAATTTCTTAACATGCATTTAATAAATCTAAAGATATGGTATGAATAATATCTATTTTTTATAATTTTAATTTAGCACATCGCCAATTATTTTTGCTAGCTTTGCTTTTCTTGTAGATTTTATTTCGTCTATATCTATAAGAACCGAACTCTTTCAGACTCTGTATGAAAGGTCTTTATTCCTACCTGGTAAAGTAAGTAATATACAAAATTTTGATGATGATTTTTCCAGTTGTTAAGACAACACACTTTCGCTTTTATAATATTACGCATTTGTTACTTAACAACTAAAAAAAGATAGCTCATATCTTTGTCAACTTCTCGTCGCGATGACTGACATTCGATTACAGATATATCCAGTCAAAGATAACAGTGAACTCTTCAAATCTCGTGATCGTGAGCAAGTGCAAAAACGGTCAAGTGAAAGTAGTATTCTGATTCGTTTAAGTTGATCAGTTCCATGCTTTTGAGGTATAAGGGGAACATGATACCATATTACTTTGGAGCTTTTTTCCCATTTTTTTTAACTAACATTGGAAATGATTCCTCGGTGGCTTGGGACTTAACAGACATACAAGCAATGGACATTAAGAACACCCAGACCCAAAACAACTTTTATTGGCCCAAACAAATTTTAGTTCCGTGTAGCAAACGAATCCACAACCACTCACAGCTCACTAGGACGCTAGGCCAACAGGTCAGTCAAAGAAGCTTTTTAGGTAAACTATTAGTTAGTACAAGCTCTCCTTAGTTTTGGATCAGACGGCCGTGTAAGATCTGTCAAGTTATTATTCTTGAAATCGGGCTCAAAAGTATTTTCTATTTATTTTTGTTCGCATTGCATCCTATATCCCATTTATTACTAGTATACAATCCTAAAACGCATTTTATTGCAATTTTTTGCACATTTGCGCACATCTCTTGTTTCTTTATTTTTGTTTACTTACTAACAATTTCTTTAGGCAACTTTCCCAATAATGACATGACAGCAGCTTTACTCCTCCGAGGTTTTGACTAGAGTTGCCTAAAGCTTGAGTTAGATCGCAACTCAATGATAAAGACTACGATGTAAAACTATTAATGTAATTGGTAACTATATTAGATGGATTAGCACCTTTCCATCGTGTGTTTTAGAAAGTGTCGAGGATATTTTTCTATATAAATGGCTGAAGCGTAAACTGCAATTTGTAATTGCTTGTAAATAAAATATTAAAACATATTTGTATCAGCAGTCGCGACTTACGTGGCGATGATGAAACCACCACGCCCTCGGAGGGTCGCTACCGTTTCGTGATGGCGGAGAACGCGGACGAGGAGAAACTACAGATAATAAGGGTGCGTCCCACTGATGCTGGACTCTATATGTGCCTCGCTGATTTTGCAGCCAGTCCTGCCCATAAAACATACGTTGAACTTGTCGTAATTGGTAAGTGGGTATATTTTTAACCATTACTTTTTTTTAATCCTGAACATCTTTTGTTGAACTGCATACTTGCGAGTATTGAACTATAATACGAGTATATGTTACTTTTTGTTTTCTGTTGGTTCCTTTTCCATTTTTGAATTCATGTGCATGTACACATGCATAATGAGATTGTTGAGGATGTTTTGACATCAATGAACCTTATTAGCGGAGTGTAACTGCGGGGACCGGCATGTGATTGATACATGCTTGTATTTTTTGCTACTTAATATTTTTTTTATTGCGGCGGAGAAACGAACAGAAGGGTCACCTGATGGTAAATGACAACCGCTCCATGAAAACCCTTGAACCTAATATCCGAGGGTCATCACCCTCGGGTTGGGGGGATGCGGGGAGGGGAAAGAAGAGAGGGAAGATGTGGAGATGGGAAGAGGAGAGGGGGAGTAGGGCCTCCGGAAACCTTACTTATTTTGGGACAAGCGTTGCTTCAAAACAGGTTTTCTGTAAGGCCGTGGTATCGCACCGGTTGAGCCGGCCCATTTGTGCTTAAGCATGGCTTTATCACTGTTTAAGACATATGGACTCAAAGTATTTCTTAGGACCCACAAGCTTTAGCTTTGAATCAATTGTATCCTTTAAATTATGAGAACCTTGTTATCTATTCCTGTATGCTATACACAAGTGAACATTTACTTATATGTTCGAAAAAATTTATCACGTATACGTTATATATGAATGGCACTTACGCATCCCACAGATACCATTAAGGCTTTGTTTATTAATGTTTTTGCTCATTAAGCTATAATAAACATACATATTAATGCTTAGTTGTCTAGGTATACATATACTATATATAGTGTGACCGAATGCATTTTCTGGTAAATGAGAGGAAATTACCGCAACGATGTGAATTCTACTTCATTCGTGGTAGTTCGCAATTGTGAAATTGCTCATGCAGTAGCTAACTATAGCATTATAATGATTTCAGATCAGAGGTGCTCAACTGATAAATGTCATATAAGATAAGTGAGACATTATGCAATACCTCCTGGGATTGATTACTTGTCTGAACCTAGGCCTTTCCATACTTATTATTAAATATACTTTTATTATAACCCCAATGGTAAATAATATTACCTATCGCTTTACGTTAAGCATCTGATATTTTTCTTACAAGCATTTAAATATTAATATACAAATTTAAAAAGAGCTACTTAAGTTTAATTTATGAAAACAATGGTGTGAACAACCAAACTGCTTAAGACCGATACGTGGCATAAACTGTATGGAAAGGTAGCCATCACCTTAGCCGTTGAGGATGGCTAAAACGAAGATATAAATTTAATAGAATACATCTGTTGTCTATTACTTAAATACGTTAAATACGAACGTGCCTTTGCCTCGCCTTTGTTAAAATAAAGGTATCACTCTTGAATTTTTTTTCTAGATGAGAGGTACCTCTGTCTTATTTGTAAACCTGCCAATGTGAGTTAATTACATAGTGATCAGTTGAGTAGGTAAGGCGTCCAAACAAACAAAATAGTAATGTTTTGATAGTTATAGAAGTTATATAAATAACGGTAAAAATAACGTATTAATAAAAACTTTTTTTTATACTTTATTAATAGTTATAAGCAAAGATAAAAAGCTTACGTAAGGCGATAGATGTTTAATATTTTTTCTAGATATTTAAAATCAACAAAGTGAGCTCGTTAAGAGCCGAACTGAAATTTACCTATCTGGCAGTGTAACGCCCGGCTTTGTTAATTGGTGGGCAGGCTAATGAGGAAGCTGACAGCGCCGGAACAATTCGCTCCATTTATTAAACAATTGGCGACGTAAACATTACATAATTAATAGCATCATAATAAGCTAGGTCACTGACTCAACTATTTTAAGCGGTTTGTTATATGAATGAAATTTACAGTAGAGAAAAGACAGCTTGAGTTTTGGCTTTTGAGAGTTATTCATTTTGTAGAAAACAGGTTTTCGATTTTATTATTCTCTTATACTAGTATCACTATCTTTTGTACATATGAATGTGTATCCCATATTTCTATAATATTATAAATTTGAAAGTTTTCATGTATCCTTTTGAATAAATATGGCACGGGATACTTCGAACCAGGGGAAGAATAGCCTACTTTTTGTATACCACGTAGGCAAAGCCGCAGCGGAAGCTAGACTTTGTAATAATTAATTATAATAATTTTGGCATTTTTGCCTTCCATATCTATAAAAAAATATTTTAAAATTAAGCATTTATGTGTTTTAATATTCTTGTTAAACCAAAGAATTTATCATACAGAACCACCGCGCGTGCTATGGATGGTGCATGAAAATGGAACCCAAGTTGCGAAGGCTAGCCCTGGGGTGAACACCAGTCAAAACGTGGGCCCATACTACGTGGGCGACACTGTGCACCTAGCATGTGTTGCATATGGAGGTAACATGGATCTTTGTAATTGCACAAATACCCGTTTTTCATATTTGAAAACCTATGTTAGCAATGCAAGTAAAGAACGGGTTCGAATCCCGCTCAGTGTAAGTTTGTATTTATGAATATCTTAAATTCGATCTTCGTCTTTCTATGTAAACGTATGCATATATGTACGTGTATGTGTGTACCTACATTCACAAAACTGTAAGTTTGTTTTTCCGACGTCTAGAACCGGTTTTGTATGTGTTTTAACAACGCACTGCCTGTAGAATTATTATAAATCGGCCGTACCGCAAAAAAGTAAATAAATCAATCTAAATCCATGACAAGACGAATTTATTTATAGCGACAAGAAAGCGATACGATTATCAAAATTAATGTACAAAAATTTTAATATCGTAGGTAAACCGTTAGCATCGCTAGCATGGTGGACAGAGCAACGATTACTGAAAGACACGCAGACTCCTCTATCAGAGCACCGCGTCCGCAGTGACCTGATCTACGGCCCTCTACAAAGGGAAGATCACGGACGAGTCTTTAGCTGCTTCGCTAAGAACAATGAGAAAACAGCACCACTTTCTATAGATGTCACCATAGATATGTACTGTGAGTAAAATTGTTGGCAAAAACTGAGCGTTAGAGACGCCTCTGCCTTCCTCTTCGGGGTATAGGTGTAAGCGTATGTTTGTATGAGTGTAATATTTTGTTTAGAGTCTCAGATTCAAGGTCATTTTCAACGTGGCTTAAAATTACTTGAGGACTTGCTCCGCGTGATGTAAATAATTAATAATAAATATCCATCCCCATCACCTGGACGATTGGCACTCCACCACTGTGCGCTTCTCGAGAAGCTTTTTGCCTCGCACAACCAGCTTATGGAACAAATTGTCGCCTGCCGTATTTCCGAACCGATACGACCTTCAAACCTTCAAGAAGAGAGCGTACCTCTACCTAAAAGGCCGGCAACGCACTTGTGACTCTTGAGTTGCGGGTGTCCATGGGCGGCGGTAGTCACTTACCATCAGGTGACCCGTCTGCTCGTTTGCCCCCTATCGCATAAAAAAAAAAAAATTACAATAAAGTTTATGTTATATTTGTTTTCGATGTCCTAAGTAGCTTCTACAGAGGCGGGACAATCCAGTACAATGAAATATCCCTATTACTTTTAAAGGTTATGTTTATTAAGTACTTCAGACTTGTTGTGTTGACAGTTTGTTGTGTTTATCGTATATGGTTTTGTATACGATAAACACAACAAACACAAAACAAGAATACAATTTCACCCGTATTCTTACAACTTCTGTAGGTACACAGTGTTCAAATTTTCTATTCTGAGCGATTATGGACTATGTCCTGTTAACAGTACCACCAGATTTAGTCTCCCTAAGAAGCGAGGGCCCAGAATCAGAATTGGGCGTCGGTCGAGTGCGAGCCGGAGAAGCCCTTCTGCTTCAATGCAGGGTTCTAGGAGCGCGTCCTTTGCCACCCATTGCGTGGAAGCTTAATGACAATCAGCTACTGAACTTGGAGCAGAAAATTACTGTGAGTATTAATATACAGTAATCACTCACCCGCTTGATATCCACTATACGAGTACTTCAATTATTGCCATTAGCTAAAACCCGCAATTTAAATTAAAAAAAGGACGTTTTGAGTTCGTCTGATTATTTGGTTATATAACCAAAATTTTAACCAAACTCTGACTTTTCTCTTTGTTTTTTCATATAAAAGATTTGTACACATGGTTTAGAAAACTAAAGGACGAAAAATATAATTTCTTATAATTCAACGTGATTCTTTTTTAAAGTTAATTAAGTATATTCTATCCTTTTCGGACTTTCGCATCTAATTACTTCTGCCTTTGTTCAGATGGAGGCGTCCCAAAGACTTGTAGTTAGTGAGATCCAGTTAACGATAGATCGACATCACGACGAGTCACACATCAGATGCTGTGCGCCTTCACATCAGCGCAACGATGAACGTCTCGTGTGTTCGCAGCCTCTACCTCTTACTGTCTTATGTGAGTTGTCAAGCTATTATTGCACCCGTAACTAGTGAGTGACTACTACTTATGAGTTCCACTTTGACATAAAAAAAAATCAGAAAACCTTTAACAAAATTGAAAGTAAGCCGTCACTTTCAATAAAAAGAAAAACGATGGCTTAAAGTGGCATCTCTCAATAATATATGCTTAGTCACAAGTCACTCAAGATAAACGTGTAACTGCTATAGGTTGTCCCACATGCTTGGCAATTTTTTTTCTTTTTTTGTAGTTACTTATATCGCATCTGTTGCGTAATCGTTTCAGACGCACCTGTGCTGCAAATAGTCGTGGAGAGTGACGTAGACAACAACACCCTGGCTATCGTAAAAGGTTCAAATGTGTCGCTGGCCTGTAACTATGAGGCTAATCCTTCTGTTTATGAGTTGTTATGGTTTCACAAGGTAAATTTCAACATTCACTGTAAAACGTGTTCTGCGATGTTTAGATTGTATAGTGGCGTTTGTACTGCTCCTACGAACGGTTCAAACGCCATATAACGGCCGTTGTTTTAGTCAGTTAAACGGTTCTGAAATATATGTATTTGTTATATATTTACTGAAAACGTAACAACAAGGTACTATTGTTAGTTACTGTTTTGTTTTAGGAAGACCTCATTATTAATGCAGAAAATAGTAAAAGGGGCTCAATTCGACAAATTTTGGAACTGAACAATGTGAATGAAAATGACGCGGGTGAATACGCCTGCGTCGCAACCAATGACGAAGGTTCAACATTCAGTGATCCTTTAGTTATTAATATCACTTGTAAGTATTTAGCAATACATATACTAACTGCAATAAGTTGTAATAATAATTCGTCAATTCTACCGTGGGAGAGCCATGCTCTCATGCCACGAATGGGCCGGCTCGACCTTGCTTGCATTTTATTGCCAAGTGAATGACGGTAACGGAGGTCAAACTCCCTCTCTTCTCTTTATCCTCTTCCTCTCCTTCGTACCGCTCAAAGGCTGACAGCGCACTTACGACTGTTCAGTTGTAGGTGTCCATGGGCTGCGGTTGTCACTTACCATCAAGTGACCCGTCTATTTGTCTGTCCGCCTATAGCATAAAAATATAATTTCGTGTATTTTCTCATCCTGCGTATGAGAAATGTCATTATGAAGTGATAGTAGTGAACTGCGCAGCGCGGCAGTCTTTTCTATCAGTTCGGAAGCCAACAAGATAGTGAAGATAGTAGAAGGAGCATGCACAGAATAGGAGGAAGCCCTATCATATAAAAGTCAAAGAAATATTAGATAAGTAAGTACACTTTTACATTTCAGATCCAGCATACTGTGAAGACGAAACCATAGTGGAATATGGGCTAAGTGAAAACGAGGCTATAAACGTTACTTGCAATGTAAATGCAAACCCGGAGCCAGTGTCATACCGGTGGGTGTTGGTCAACGACGCTGTAAACGTCACATCCCTAAAGAACCAACCCCAAAGTATCATCGAGACTGAGGAACCCATTCTTTTATATCAGAGGCCTAACGGGACTCCTTTCAGTGAGTAACAACCTAGCTAACGACTATCACCTATTTACTGTAATTTAATGGGACTTTAGTAATTTAGTGTAATTTATGGGGCTTCAGTAAAGTTAGTTAAAACTCAGCTTGAGCAATAAGTATCGTTCGGTATCATTTTAAAGTTTTTTTTCCTTTATTCCTATTCTTTCTACTAACATATTTATCAGTGACAAATTCCCTTTGCTTCAGAATGTTACACGTAGGTACATATGCTTTCAGGTACTATATTTTGCTGGGGACAAAACGAAGTACCAACTGAAACACTGTTACACAGTCCATGTACCTTTTTGGTAACAGATGAAACTGTCCCTCGACCACCTACGAACTGCCAAGCTATAAAGAACGTTGAGCGCGATATTACAGTGACATGTGAGAAAGGTCATGATGGCGGGCTAACACAGGTAAGAATAATTATGATATAGATGTGACTTAAGGCTGCAATTAATAATGAGTTTAACGTTTCGACGACCACGTCTTTCCAGAAATTCAAGTTCATCGTGAAAGAATCAGAAGATGGCGGAGAACAATTAGTTTCAATAATAAATTTTGAACCAACGTTTATGATTCCGGAACCAAAGGAAAAAAGTTACAAGTTTGTGATAATAGCATTCAACGACAAGGGAGAGAGCGAGACTGTAGAAATCGACTCAAATAGCATAACTGATGAGACAAAAGGTGACTACTATAAATTATTTTTGGTTACAGGAGAAGAAACGGGAACGATAGATTTTGCTATTTAATCATTTGCAATCCCGCGTTCCGTTTAGATGCTGTGAAACATTACACAAAGTTTTTTATTGTTGCATAATTTAATCCAAAACGTTTATCTATTTAAAAGTTAAAACTCACAATGTAAGGTACATCCGCGGACGCTGCATTCGGGTAATGCTCTGTTGAATTAGAAATTACCTGCAGTGTATTCTACTTTCTCAACTTTCACTGCAATCGCTGTCAACTAATGGAATACAAATTAGGTTTGACCAATATTCCACCGAAATTTTAGGGTTTCTAAATATTATATGGCGTTTTTGTTTGTAGTGCCAGAGGTGTCGGGCAGTACAGTAGCGAACATTACTACACTGGCGCTGGCGCTGTGCGGAGGTGTGGCGCTAGTGGCGCTCGTGGCGTGCGGCCTCGTGCTCTGCACATTTGAGCGCACCACGCGCGCTGACCTCCCGCGCGACCGCACCGACCCACCACTCTGCGCATACAACACTGAAGGTACCCATTACAACTACAAATTTGGTATTGGAAAACTCTAATTTTAAGACATTCTTACTTCCAAATTGTAAATGTGCAGAATCCAACTGTGAAACGTTCCACGACAGTGACGAAGGAAGTGACTGTAACGTGAGACGAACCGAGTCATTTCGACGAGCAGTATCGCGACACCCCTCGAAGAACTTCGATGTCCGGCGCACCAGCTCATTCCATTCGGCGAGATACATGAACGAGGAAGCCGAACCGGAAAACTATAACAAGTCTTACGATATATCACGACACAGTAACAACTGTAGAGTACACTCTCTCCAGAATATTCACAGAAAGAGAGACATGGACGCCCTGTGTGATCATTTAGTCTTACGTCTGCCTCCAGAGACAAATTACAACGTTCCTCGACCTGTAAGTAGCGCTACCTTTATTGTCTACTAAGTAGAATAAAAGCCATCATTTCAATTTTAGAATCTAACGACTTTCAGATGAATACGTTCTACACAATGCCTAGAAAAATGCGACACAAGCTTGCAAAGGAGCTCAGTGATGAGACATCAGAAATAACTCAAACTTCAGACGGATTTTCATTGCCGCCTCCTCCGGACGAGTTTGGTACTTATCGAGCAGCCAGCAGAATAAAAGACATACCTAAAGCTGCACCAACTTACACTACGATCATAAGAAAAAACTCAGCGGGTAAAGACCCCACAAAACAGCAATATAATAATGTAATAATATCCCCGATGAATACTGTGGGCTTACCCACAATAAGTGGAGGTCAGCCCCGCGGACTGTATTCATATCCCGATGATGATCATCAAGGGCATCAGGTAAATACGAACCCTTTCGACGAAGACTCCTCATAATAAAATTGTCATTATGTGTTGTCTGTAATATGTAGTATTAATCATTCACGTTTATTCATTTTAAAGGCTTCGCTGAATACCACTGGCGTCTTTCAACCTTATTTCACCCCTAGGGCATCTGGATTGTAATATACTGTATATTTTATTTACAATCAGTCATCGGTAAATCTCATTAGTCACAGCCTAGTCACGCCTACTAGCGAACAGAACTAAGAAATCTAGTAATACCTGAACCGTAGTACGCTATCTTTTATTCTCTAATCGTATAGGCACTTATACTATTCTTTAGATAATTTCTACCTAGTTATACATATTTTAGTCATAAACACGTCTTGTAAGTGATACCTGCAATAACAATAATAATAATCACCATCGATTACTTTATTGCTCTTTATTATTTTATTTACTTTCTCTTAACGTAAGCTTTTACTGTTTACCGTTATTATAAAGTTCGTTGACACACCATTGATCATTTTAGTTGGTGAATGTATGCAGAATTCGACATCATTTATTCTAGTCGTAAATTATAAAATAAAACAAGGTTAAAAAACATGACGTTTCCATCCTTGTCTGGCTCTGACAAGCACATGTAGACATGTGTCTAACTCTGTTTTAACAAATATTTAGAACATCATCATGATTGTCATTCGATAACAGATTTATTCTTCCACCCAAAATCTCAGCATTTTAGTAGATATATATTTAAAATCTTATTTGAAGATTCTAGATCCTGATAATAAAGGTATTTTATATATAGACTGACCTGTTGGTCTATTGGTTAGTGATCCTACCTGCTAAGTCAGAGGTCGCGGGTTCGCTTCCCACCCTGGACAAATAATTGTATGATGAACATGATAATTTTTCATGTAAGTGTAATTTATTTTTATGTTTATGTGTTTAGAATGATATAAGTGTTTACAGCAGCAGCCTGGTTACCGCAGTACAAGCTGTGCTTAATTTGGGATCAGACGGCCGTGTGTCAGATGTCAGTTATTTAAAAAACCTCGGTACTAATATTAATTCTTTAAATAAAATACTTATCCCTTCTAATATAATATTATAAATGTGAATGTAAGTTTGTTTGTTACTAAACTACTTAACGGATTGTCATGAAACTTTTTACACATATTCTCAAAGGAAAGACATAGGACTCTTTTTATTTAAAAAATAGAAGGGTTAAAACATTTTGGCAGATATTATTTTTGTCAAAAAAAAATTAAAAATTTAACAACTTCAACGCCATCTAGCATTCCAGTAAGGGATTCAATGTGAGCGAAGCCGCGGGTAAAAGCTAGTTATTTATAAAACGGGCAATGGTTAGTAATGACATTTTTCTCTTCTTTATATGCTGATGACTTGGCCACTGGTAGACAGCCAGTGTATACGCTCTTACTAACCTCTTGTTGTGCGAGGCTTAGTCGAAGCCTCCATTCAACAAAATTTTCTATTTTTTTACTTTTGAGGCCTCTGTGTTGGGCCACAAATACAAAGGAAGTTTACATACTTATTTTTTTAAATAATTGTGTTGGTGTTTGTTAATAGATTAAGTAGTAGGTATAGAATTATAAAACCGTTATTAGAGATGAATCATAGTTTATTTACAAAAATATAAACATTTCCATAGTGCCTTTTAGATGCATAATCACCATTGTTTTATAACTATGCACATGATTTAACATATTTGTACATTTTATATAATTTTAATAGTATGTTTGTATGTCACTGTCATAGCAAATGTATCCAGTAGAAATAATTTATTTAGTAAATTTTGTATGAATAGCGATTTTTGAAAATAGAACATCATATAAACGTCAGTCAATTTAGATTTTCAAAATATCTTAATTAATTTTAAGGTTATCAAACAAAACTTAATTTAAACAGTCTAAATGGGTAAGTAATATATTATTTTGAATTACATTATTAAAATGTTTTAAGCAATATACCAAATCTTTTCTTTTTCCTTTCCTGATAAATTACAGAAGAATGTAAAAAGTCGAAGACAAGAACATAGGTTTTTATTGAGTAAAGTGCACCACTATGTACGGATCAATATAACACTTTATTTTACAACTATTACATACAATAAGCTTAGTCCATACGATCTAGATGCGCCTGGGCCACTGACAAACGTTCGACTAGACGCTGTGTATTTGGTCGTGCCTGCAATGATAAATTATACGTGATTAAATAATTAATATAAATAAAGAGTGCATGACTTACAAGTAACATAAGCAATACATATTAAAAAATAAATAAAATCGAGATCTTAAAACTTCAAGACAAATTCATATGATTTATTGATCAATTAAAAAAAATAGGATTTGGTTTCATCAATTGATTCATTAAACCATATTCATAAATCATTTCTCGGAGTGTATGTTGCTAAAGCTAAATAGAGAGGATGTCAATGTTAGACTTTTTCCATGTTGACCGCAAGTCGGCGTCGGTTAATGACCTCAGTTGCTAGAAATCAGATTATAATCAAGTAAAAACAAGAGCGAAACAAAAAATATCCAAACTAACTAATATTATAGATAAAAATGTGGGTGTGTTTGTCTTTCATGCCTTAAATATTATACTACATGCGATCTTGATTAAATTTTGCATACACGTACAAGGTCAATGGGTCCTTTCATGTAAAATAATCAATGTTCCCGAGGACCAGGATAATTACTGATCCTGTACTCACGGGCCAGGAATGACTAGATTATAAAATTTTACGCCGTCACGAAGACGCTGCCAAAGGCTAGTAGTGAAGATTTAGGGCGGTTTTATTCAAGTCTACTTAAATATGGAGCTGTCAAATGTTACCCATTATTTTTATACTAGAAAAATCTCATCTATTTTTATTAGATCATTGTTTTCTTTCTACAGCCCTAATCACTATAACAGCCTGTTTGTTATGAATTAAAAAAAAAAACACTATATTTAACGTACATTATAAATCTTCAGCAATCGTTAGTTTTTGACGTATGCATCTTCGTTTTAAAAACGGCAAAACTGTTTAAAATAACCCGCCCTTTGCGGTTAAATCTAAAAAGTTGCAATACAAAACTAGCAAGACAATAATGATAATAATAACATCCGTTATTGTATACCAAGCATTAAATACAATGAAAATCAAACTTAAGAATACATATATTGTATAATTGACGGCGTCATCGCACAAGGCAATTACAGGCAACCGTAGGAGGGAGAGAATTCGTCATGAGGAGTAGGAGGGCGTTTCTGGTGCATCGAGATAAAAAAGAATCAATAAGAAGGTATGTATGTTTCTTCCAAATACATACAAAATATGCATGCGATTTCATTAACATATAACGTCTGTGAGAGATGTCACCTGTAGCGCGGAGAGTGCTGTCTCGTGCAGGTCCTTGCAGCGCGAGAGTGCCCGACGGCGTGGCGCTGGCGGTAGTGGCGCCAGCTCCACTCTCGCACTCTCCAGCAGTAGCGCAGCCACACGACACACGTGGCTCTCCTCGCCACATCCCAGCCACACGCGCTCGCTCAGGCTTACAAGCCTATTAAGCAATTATTATTATTATCACAACATATCCTCGCCTTTAGATGTACACTTACTTTCATTTATTTATATTTTTAGTCAAATCCAGGCAAAGTCTGTAGAGGCCTACGTGCATTCGGCACCCTGTTTTTTAAAGGTATATATATAAATGAACAGACGGAAAGCCTGATGATAAGAGACTACTACCGCCCATGCACCTGCAACTCTAGAGTCGCAAGTGAGCTGCCCGACTTAGAGGGTGAATCCCCACTCAAGCAAGCGTTACTTCACAACCACGTTTTTATGAAGTCGTGGTATTACTCTGGTCGAACTGGGCCTAAGCATGGCTCTCCCACGTCAAGTCAATCCAAAGTCACTCCTATAGTTATGTTTAAATATATTATTGGCAATTTGACCATGAGAGTTGGCCATTAATAAATAACAAATAAATTCTAATTAACTAATATACTTTAATTTATTTTAAACATACTTGATATAAATGTCCAAGACCTGCTCCAGGGAGACACCTATGTTTAAAACTGTTCTAAATACCATGCCTTTATCTGCTTGCAATTTACAGCTCATTATTTCTAATTGACGAACGATGAAATCTGTAATTTTATAAACTTGTGTTAAATGATAAATCACTACAAAGAAAAAATATTATGTTATACTATGCATTTCAAATAAGATAAATGATAAATCGCCATATTACTTGGCAAGTCACTTCACGTAGAAATGTTAAGAGTACAATGTTTTATATTGATGTGTGTGGTTAAATAATTAATAAATGATAAATAATTGATGAAGTTCAATAAATTATATAAAAAAAATTAAATCTCAAACATAACACATTTAACTGAGGTAAGTATAACACACATTTGTTGTTCATATTTATAAGGTTTTGTAATTAGTACTTTTTTGACAGATCTGAAGTGAAGTTTGGATTGTCTTCTTATTAGAAAATCATATAAAAGTTTTAAATGGTATATTTTATCATATAATTATGTAACGGAAACCAAACAATTACAATACAACAATAAAGTAATTCTTGCATGTTTTAAAATAAGAACTCACAGAGCGGAAAACAGTGGCCAGTATTGACGTATTCTCTTCCGAGTGAGGTAAGCTTGCTGAGTACGGAGCCAAGTCTTTCGTCAGGAGTAGGTAGAGTTCTAGCGGCTGCTTCTGCTTCAGACAAGATATTGCTCCAGATATTTTCAACAAGCA
Organism: Tyria jacobaeae; assembly: GCA_947561695.1. NCBI lineage: Eukaryota > Metazoa > Arthropoda > Insecta > Lepidoptera > Erebidae > Tyria > Tyria jacobaeae. Next base: position 12,566,625 of record OX387217.1, read on the forward strand.
GTGCATCGTTAAGTCCAGAACATTGCACGATGGCCAGTTTGCACTCCCACAGATTATAACGATCTGCATATTCTTCGTAAAGCTGTAAACGTATATAAATATACGCAAATAAAAACACATAACTTTTATATTTATATAGCGAAGAATTACACTTGTTACACAGTTGAGGTGAACAATCATTGCAAAACTTTTGTAGCAGAGACTATTTCTAAATAAAAACGAAATTGGATGCCTCGATTTTAAAGGTATACAGACTTTTTTACGACTTTACCCAGTTATACCTTAGCGACCGGTGAAAAAAGGCTTACACCATGTTCACAATGCATTGTGACAATGTAGAAATTTAATATTCATATGAAACAATGAAAAAACTAATAAGATATGTATTCTCTTTGTGACTCCTACAACGCGTTTATGAGGGTTTCTATAAGAACAAAAGATAACGATTTCGTTGCTTTACAGTGTTTTACAATGTATTGTGAGGTGTTTGTTGCTGAGTGATCGTTTTTGGTCTTTGGAGCTTAAAATCATAGAAAAAACATCCATTTTAAGTAATTAGATGTACATATGTAATGCCGTCGAAGACATACATGTAAAATGTATATTGCAATCACTATTTGGACCCAGATCGAGGCGGTGAGTTATTGCGAACGAAACATATATACACTTTGCCTAGATCTCCGGAGGGGTAGACAGAAGCGTCTCAACCGCCTAGTTATTTATTGCCATCCATAATTTAGTCCCACTTATATAATACTGTACGAAAGTTGTATGAAAAACATGCGAGTTATTACCTGCGTGATCTCAAGCAGCTCGTCATCAAGCCGCTGCATATGATGTGGGTGTGGCTGCAGGTGTCGTGGCAGCGCTGCAGCGGCTGCGCGCACGCTGGCCTGCACACGCGCCACCTCGCTGGCCTCCTCCAGGCGCCGCAGCAGTTCAGCCCCACCCGCGCCACCCGCACCAGCGCCGCGGACACACACCACGCCAGCAGACAGCCATGACATACGCTGAGATAACGTGGCGCCTGACCTGTACTCGTCATAAATATTTATAACCTTTAACTAAATGTGATTATAAGACTTCAAAATAACAGAAAATGAAATCGAATCACGACTGAGTCGATTAAAAAAACTTCGCTATAAAGATTTTTTCTTTAAACGTACGAGATCTTGATAAAAATAAAAAGGGGAATCTATTAGTTTAATTATGTAAACATCTTCCGCACCCAGGCCTCGTGGCCAGTCCTTCGAGCACATTAGCAGCTGCAAGATGATCGCCGCTCTTTTCCAGAACCTTCCATAGCAGGTCGAGCAGGTGTAGCGCGGCGGCTGGCGGGGCGGAGCGCGCGGCCGCCTGCAGGTACGTGCGGAGAGACGCGGGCGGTGCCGTGCCGAGCGACAACAGCTCTGACAATTTGTACATCACCGTTAATAACTGTTATCTATCAGATCTACATACAGTCCTACGGTGCCCAGATGAAGGCAATAGGCTTGCCCCCCACTACAATTGGCAATTAAGATGCATCTATCTATCTATATACGTTAATACCTCCTACACGTGACATTATATCGCTACTAATTATATTTACAGGAAATCTTTTGAAGCCAAGTAAATTTATAGTCTTGCTTGCAATAGGTTTGACTCCCATTAAGTGAAAATAAATTATATTACGATTACCAAAAGAGGGGTGTTATGTGTAAGTAAATACACAAATAAAATATGTATGTAGAAAACATTTACAAAGTTTATTAATTACTTCATGAAAAAAAAAATCAAAATAAGCAAATAGAGCAGTATGTTTGTTATATCATATCAAATGCCAAATAAATGTCTATATCAATAGTGATGAAATATTGCATATTAAATTGTTTTTTTTTTTTCTTGACAGGGTTTGCCAATGGCTTAAGATTAACGTGCAAAGTTTAAGTTAAATAAATAAATGAATTACCTGATCCTAATTGTTTTGAAACGAGCCACTCATACACCGCAACATGTAGAAGCTCGTCATCTCGAGACAAACATTCCCATACCAATTTTCTTCCCTGGAATCCTCTACATTATTAATAAATTTATTTCAAATTTAAAATATTATATTATTTTTACGTTCAGAAGTGGAAACAACTTAAAAAAATACAAATCACAACAAAGAACACTTCATACTTTTAAAATAACAAAATCACCTGATTAGTTAATTAAAATAGAACACAGAATGGGGTCTAATTACACACAGCAGAAATATGATTTAAAATAATAAGAAAGTGAAAAGGTCTCACGACACCAGCCACGGATAGCTCCAAACTCCACGACCGCAGTCGAGCGAGTAGACCCGATCAAATGTTAGTTTTTCTTTTATATACAAAATCTTGTAGGTGTACAACGGCTTTGGACTATTAGATGGTTACTATTAGACATTCAATAGTAATAATATGTATTGTACAGGAAATATAAAGATTACACAACTTATGTTGGGCACTAATTGTTTTATTTATATTTGTTCTGATACTGTGCTATGCCAATAGCCTGTATTTTAGTACATTTCATTTAATATAAAATTCGAATAATGACTTACACACACACTTGAAATAGAATCGAATCATCGAAGAAATATATTTTGGTATCAGAAGTAATTTCATCATGTATGATTTGACCATGACACATACATAGCCAGGGGTATAAAAACACATTTAGATTAGCAACAAATTTAGATTAGCATAGAGTGCTAGTTATAAAGTACTTACTACTACTCGAAGAATTGACAAAATAACTTATACACGGGAGGAGCCCAAGGCGAATGGTATTATGATTTAAATGCGATTTCTTACATGATAGTTAGCGTCGGCCGGCGATATCGTTAACATAGATTCGGCTGCGGGCTGTGAACGTAACGGCGACGGTTCACTGGTCGAAGCCTCCGCGCTGCGTTCGTACAGTCGCTCCAGCGCAGAACACACTTCCCGGTATATCTCCATTCTACATTATTTTGATAAAATAACATTTGTAATAGCGAATGTCACATATGATGCTCTCTGTGACTCGAGCATGTTTCTGAGTCTTTATTTTTCCGTGTGGAAGCATCCATCGGTCATAACCTCACCGGTTCAATTTACGTCCGACTCGAACCGACTAAAACCACATGGTGTCCATGAAAGAAATTTACTGAAAGCCTTGAAGTATAATGTTTATACAAAATATACGGAAGGAAAATTATGATCAACCACAGTATAAGAAATGTTTGATGGTTATGATTTTCTCATGACATAAGCATTATACGTATCTGAATTTAAAAGGAATTTACGAATAAATATTATATATAGCTTCCTTGTCAGTTTATTATGTTATTACCATTATATTGATCATAACTGACTAACCTTCTATAATAAATAAAATGTCCTTCTCTATCCTGCGAAGGTTGGTCACTCTTGTAATAATGTACAGCTTTGTCCAGCGGATCTAATTTTGTAGCACACGCCACACACAGCTCTACCACGCCAGAGTAAAACCCAGCTGATACCAGTTTCGAACATACTAAAGGAAGATTCACGTTAGGTGCTACATCCTAAAACAAACAACATTGAAGTAATTATCAAGAAACTTATAATTTTCAGTACACAAGTCGGCGAATTTCATATTAAATACGAAAATACGCCTTAAAAACAGACAATTGCTAAAATAATTTTGTCAATATACAAATTAAAGGCAGAACAATAGGTCATATGGAGAGAGCTTAGATTACACTGTTTCCAACTAGGATAACAGGTGTTATTTTCTAATAATACTATGGTTTAGAAGTCTTATTCAAAACTGGAGTTATATTTGGGTTGGGTTCCAGTTCAGTCATACATACATTTACATACCATAATTATTTAAAATTTTATTTTTCCTTACTTTACACAATTTCAACGCATGTTGAAGCATTTCTTCTCGCTCTGAAGGATTTTTTTGTTGTTTGGCAAATATCAGCAATTCATTGGCCTAAAACAATAATAAAAAAATCGTAAAATGTTGCATGTATTACTTATTATAAATGCTGCTTAAAAATTATTTCCTTTTTACCTTAGAACAAGTGGCATCTTCTTGTCTATACAGTGTAGGGCAGAGCTGTCTTAATTTCTGTGAGATACCGTCTACAGACGCATTGTCTCTCAAATATCCTGCTACTAATGATCCGAGAAGTAAGCATGCTACTTCTTGTCCACCTACCAGCAACTCCCTATAACAAATAGATTATTATAGACGTGTTTTAAAATTATTTTTAGTTAGTGTTGCTAATTTCTTCCTGAATGGGAATAGAAAGTAAAAGTTTGTAGAAATTGATTTATCGTTATTTGGTAATGATATTGGAAAAAAAATTAAACATTCTTTTAGTTGTATTTGAAAAAGCCTCTGATCACACTGACCTAAAACTGGCGGCCTGTAAGGCATTCTGTTGTTCGGGCGGTAGACTAGCAGCTATCACGTGAAACTGGTGTTCGCACAACACCTTCCACAGACTTAGCATTTCTATTGCCAATGCTGCAACCAAATAAAGTCATATAAAAGATCAAGTTACATTTACGTATACTGTAAAAGTCAGCTCTATTTATATTGAATAAAGTGCTGTACCTCATTTGAACTGTGTACTTACTTATAAACAATTTTAAGGCTTGTAATGAGGCATGCTCATCAGAATGTGGAGGTGCGAGGGTACATTGCATAAAGCTGGCCACACGTTGCAGCTTCTGTACTATGTAAGCACAGTCCTCACCTGTCACTTTACTACTCATCTGATGATAAAAAGATTTATTTATGTAAATAATCAAAATTTAGTAAGCAAATATCTACATCATTTTAATAAAATAAGTGATAGACATAATTTTAATACTAGAAACAAAGACAAATTAGATCAACCATTTTTCAGATTAGATAAAGTACATACATCTTTTATAGGGTACTGTGTTAAATGTTATAACAAAATTCCTTACGATATATTGCAATGAAATGAAAGGAAATTTAAAACCCATATTAAAGGTACACTTTGTAAACCAGCTTATTACAAATTAGAGGATTATTATATCTAAGATAAGAACACTTGGAAACATGCTGGGCCTGCTCCATAGGGCAATTTATAGTCTAGACAAAATCAAACTGGTTGCTATTTGTATTTTATAAGGCATTATATTTTTATGATATTGATTTACATGCAGTAATTATTTTAACTCACACACTGACTTATTACTTGTTAATATTCTGTGTAAATCATATACTTAATTTTACTATGTTTGTAAATATGTAGGCACCATGTATCTATCATAAAATAAATTTATCTGTTGTTGCTTTGCTTTAATTCTTTTTACCTATTTTGGTATAGCAATTTTATTCTGGGTGCATTATTTTCACATATAATTACATTTAATGATTATATTTAAACAAAACATTTTAAAAGAGTAACAGTGGAGTTTCTTGCCCATTCTTCTCCATACGAAACCACATTTTGGAAGGGGCGACTAGCATCAGTTCTATTTCAAGGTAAATGTTGATATTCAACTATATTGACACTGACTTTAAGTATAATTATATCAACTTAAATGTTACTTACAAATTCTTTATTATCAGGTGTCTGCGACATTGTTACACACTTCAGATTCCAAAGAGGAGACAGTATTCTACCCACATAAATGTAAAGGCCATTATGCTTTGCACTATATTCAACTGGCATGTGGAAGTTTGGATCTCGCTGCTGTTGTGTCATGTTGCTAACGAATGACGACTGGTTGAAGTTAGGGCTCATCATGTTTTGGTGAAAGGGGGACTGGGCCATCACAGACTGATTTGGTGACCCTGAATATGATTGATTTTGTGCGCCCATTTGATAGGATTGGTTTAGCTTGCCTTGTTGTACTTGTCCTTGAGGTCCTCGCATAGACATGGGTGTGGACATTTGACGTGGTGAAAATTTTGGAGATGCTATGGATTAATAGAAAAACATAATTTTATCAAAACATTTAAGAATTCAATTGAATATTAGTTGATAATATATATTACTTATAGAAGGCATTTGTGAAGATTGCTGTTGGAACATGGTTGTTGGAGTTTGTGCTACTTGGCTGCCATACAAAAAGAAAGCACGTGTCGCCCATTCGCTGATAGAAAGATCCCCACTGTTTATGTCCTCGCACGCAAGGAATAACGCACAGGCGCATGCTTGATCGATGCTGTATAACTGTAATCAAAGTATATGTAATAACAGTATAAATAAAAAAATCGATAGAAAAAATTAAAAGCAACAATAATAATTATAATTTATATACATAATATATTTAATATATTATATATTTAATAATAATAGTATTTATTTTCCAAGAATGTAGAAACACAGCCATGTTATTTTAAAATTAGGAAATTTTAAATTGTTCCATAGCAATGGTACGAAAATAATTTCATCAGGGAAATATACAAATAAATGTCAGTAGGATAGATAGATAGAATACTCTTTATTTGTACACCATTCTTACAGTTAAATACAATACATACAGTACAAGTGTCAACTATATAATGTACAAATGGCAGCCTCATTGCTATATGCAATCTCTTCCAGGCAACCTTAGAATGGATTATAATCATTCGGAGAGACAGAGGTATCTATAATTAGGAGTTAATCATAAATAATTATATTAGTTAATGTCAAAACGATCAAGTTTAATGGCGTTTTATTGTTATAAATTTCATTATTACTGATTTTATTCTCAGTAATAATGAAATTTATAACAATAAAACGCCATTAAACTTGATCGTTTTGACATTAACTAATATAATATTTGACATCTTTAGATAAACTTTAGAAAGTATTATTAAAATCTAATTTATAATTAATAAATCTCAATTATTCAAACTTTTACTAATAGATAAATGCAACATAGCAATACCTGGAAGAAGTCTTTGACTTGATGAGCATCTGGTCCGCGGCAGTCGCGGAGCAAGGAACGCAGCAAGTCTGGTGCCGCGCCCGCCTCCACCACGCACGCCCCGGCGCCGGTCACTACAGCCCAACGAGATACGCTCCACACCTCTTTAAATCAAATCAAATCAATTTATTTCAATGAAACCAATCACAGGTACTTTTGAATTGTGAACATAAGTCAGTCAGTTAATCAGTCAGTCAGACTAAATCAGTTGTGAAGCTAGTCGCCTGTTCCAATAAGTAGACCCTATTGAGAAGAACAGGTGTGACACTTAAAGGATATCCTTATTCAAATATTTTACATATTTTTTTGTACAGTTCATAAGAGAAAATAAAATGTGAGGAACAAAACAAAACATCACTCTTAAATATAAACAATTTTTAATAAACATCAAATTGATTATTTCTAACACTAAATTTTCTTTAACTTGTTAGAGGGCTTGGATTTGGACAAAGATTTCTTATTTTTAGAACAGGATTATCATACTAATACTGTTTGTAATATTATTTAATTTATTTTGTAGAAATTTTTACTTGTGTTATTTTGTAGTTGAAATTATTACTTGTTTTATATTATTGATTGATTTTTTTGTAAGTGGCAACATTGTTTCCTCTCTACCCTCTCGTAAAGGCCTTTGACTCTAACTTGTTAATGTGTGTTTGAATAAATGGTGTTGAAGAAGTATGTAAACAGCAAGATAGTCTTGTGGATAAACTTCTGAATATATTTCGTTAATACTTTGCAAATCGTATAAGAATGGCGTGACGTATGACGTACCAACCATTCACACACTACTATTTGTAGCTTTTTGGCACCTTCTATGTACTGTCTGATAGATAACAGTCAGACTCCTTAGTAGCTTTTTACAGCACCCAAGGGAGGATCCGATCCGATCCGATTGATGGGGTGGCCCTATATTATTACACCATGAACAACACGGCTTTGTAGATACGTATATGTCTTATAAAATTGTCTTTAATTGGGTATTTTTTTAACCTTTTTTTGACAGGATAGCCTCTGAGAGATGTTTAGCATGTTGGCTGGGGAGCGCGGTGAGTGCCCAAGCCGGTCCGTCAAGTGCCAGCAATGTATGTGCTTCGCTGAAAGTGGCCGCTGACAGCACGCGTGACAAACACCAGAGCGTCTCAGCTTCACCGCCGCCACCCGACGAACATACCATTACTAGGGAACCTGGTTCAAACAAAAGAAAGATATAAATAAAGATAGACATTAAATACATTAATTTAATTCATCGACTAAAGCGTAAAACTTAAAGCGCTAAACATTGAGCTAGTTTTGACATGATGATTTATTCACTTCATTTTCTTAGTTACCCACACCAACATTGAATGATACGTTTATTTTAGTAACCCGTACGTATACTGCATTGGTAACAGGTATTGCTTAATAGTAATCTATCTCGACCAATTTTCGAGAGATACATCGGAATTAGACAATGCTTGATAATTTATCTTAGTTATTACGCTATACACACATAATTGTAAAAGTATAAATTTAACATACCATTTTCGTAAACAGCACTATGTACTTGTTTAGGTTTTAATACTGAAGAGTTAGGTGTGAACCCTGGGGGTAATCTCACATGCAGAAGTGTGAGGTACTGAGGCCTCAATGGCCCACCTTGACTTGCACTGGAAACATAAAGACTTCTATTAAAGAAAATATAGTATATAGTATTCAAACACATCTCACAACATTGACAGTGGATGCTGTGTAAAAATCGCCAGTCAGGAAATTACACACATAAATATTGAGAACCAAATTCCTCTGTCAACTATCTAGAATTGGGGATCAGCTCAGTGCGACCTTAATTGCATTATATGATCTCCCGCCATTAATTGCATTATAATACATTATGGTTGCATTACAGTGATAAGTATCATATTTCTCGTCGTACGTATCGTATCGTACTTTTGTTCCTAATAACATCACCAGATTCGGGTTAACTGGTACTAGTTTTAGCAATCGCTAAAATATAACGACTTGCGATTTTTTACTCATAAAATAACCATCTTAAATGTGTTAGATATAGAGCTATAGAGAAACAAAATACAAAACTACGATATTTGGGTTTATAGTAATACAAATATTTTTTCTGCCTTTCTCTAATGCCCATACGTTTGTGCCTCAATATATATAAATGTCTGAATTACTCTGAATCTGATAACTTACTCGCCACTCCCAGTAGTAAAATATAACCGAGCACCCGTTTGTGTAACGGCAACTAAGTTCAAGTGGTCCGACTCTGATTCATCAACTGCTGATATTGCTACAACAGGTTTAAAATTGCTGGGTTCTAGAGTTCTGCAACAATATGTTTTTTTATTAACACCATTAACACCATCAAAATAATATAATAAGCAGTATTGTACACTTTTACAATATTTTACAGCAGGGGTGCTCAAACTTGAACTGCTGGCGATCTACCTCAATATTTTTAGACTACTTACGATCGACTTGAGAGGCTGCAAGTATGTGTGATGCAGGGTTGTCGTACATACACGATACACCCTACCTACCTAGGTAGGGTGTACCGTAGCATATATAGATATTAGCTTTCCGCACAATTTACATTATCTTAGTCAAGGTTTGGGTTAGGTTTACTTAAGTTCTTCTCTACAATATCAATGAAAAAACTCCTAGTTATTCAAAATTGCGAGTTTATTCGTTGTTACAAAACAAAAGAGTTACATATGGTGTTAAACTCAACTAAGGAGTGACTTTGGATCTTGAAGCGTGGCACTGCATGTCCTCAGCATACTTTTCATAAGATGGTGCGTAACCACTGAGTGCCAATCGCAAGCATGATGACATATGATCGTCAGTTAGTCGATTGCGATATTTTGACTTAATTATCTTCATTTCAGAAAATGCAGACTCGCACAAGTAAGTTGACCCAAACATTGCCGTCAGTTGAAGGGCGATTTGCCTTAGATTCGGATATTTATCTTCAGATATAAAACACCAGAAATTTGTATCAGATGCTGTAGCTTTGAGATGTATATCTGATATAATCTGCACCAACTCATTATCAACAGAACATGAGTTCATATTAAACTGACTTGCTACTTCAGTGGTTAATTCCTCAATGTTTTTACATGAAAAAGGATAACTCATAAATGATTCTATATTTGCCAATTTACTGCAATCATAAAAACGCATTTCGAATTGTCCCAAAATATTTTCAGCCTCATACGTATCATAATTCAACTGAGGAATCCTTGCTTTCAAAGACGGAAAATGTTTCAGATCCTTTCTTTTCAGTTGATCTATCATAAGTTGCAATTTACTTTTGAATGCGTTTACTGCGCTAATCATCTCAATAATAGTTTTTCCTTTACCTTGAAGCTCCAAGTTAATGGTGTTTAAGTGCATTGTGATGTCAGTCAAAAATGCCAAATCAGTCAGCCATTTTTCGTTTTTCAACATCTCAGTGTCATCACCTCTTTCGTCTAGAAAAGCTGTTATTTCGGGCAATAATTCTTGAAACCTTTCTAGGAATTTTCCGCGACTCAACCACCTGACGTCCGTGTGAAGAACTAAATCAGTGTGTTCAGCTGACTCCCTATCTTCCAACTGCAACTTAAAGAGCCGCCGTTGCAAGCTACGTGCACGGATGGAATTCACAATTTTTGTTGCAATGCCCATAATTTCCTCCGTGTTTAAAACTTTTGAACACAAAACTTGTTGATGTATAATGCAATGGAATGAAAAAAATTAAGGGAATTCTTCATTAGCTCGACACAATGCCACAAAACCGTTCTTGTTTCCAGTCATTGCTAGTGCTCCATCGGTTGTAATGCACACTAATTTATATATTGGTAGCTTGTAGTTTTTTACAAAATTGATGAAAACGTCATATATATCTTCGCCACGGGTCTTCCCCTTCAGAGGAATGATTGTCAAAAATTCTTCCTTAGCCAACATGTCATTGAATACCATCCGAATAAAAATACACAGCTGGGCAGTGTCTGTCATATCGGTGGATTCGTCGAACTGTAAAGAAAAGTATGTACATTCCATGATATCATGTTTTAGTTTATCTGCAATGTCCTGACTCATGACTTCAATACGCCTTGTGACAGTCGGACGAGATAACTGAAGTTCTCTAATAGCAGACATGATTTCTGTTTTATTTTTAAAATCTCCAAATAAAGTCTCACCCGCTTCAATAAATGCTTCCTTCACAACCGATCCATCTTCGAATGGTTTCTTGTGTTTCGCCAATATATGAGATATTTTAAATGACGCGATCGTAGCAGCTTTTGATTGCTTGGCTGGTCTTGTGAACATGGTTTGTTCTTTTTTCAAACAAGATATCAAATTACTTACTTTTCGTTTTCTTAATTCACTCTGTGGCGGAAAATCCTTTTCATAGTTTTTATGAACCGTTTTATGATGCCTCTCTAAGTTACCACGCTTAGGTATTGCAACTGACGCACGACAAATAACACAAATGCACTTATCCTTCACCATACAAAAGAAAAATTCTTCCTCCCAATCGTTATTAAAATAATACGTTTTAGATTTCTTCACTGCACTCATTTCGCACTATTTAATAATAAACTTTGTATCGACGTAGTATCGCCTTCAAGTTACAATTCAGAATGACTCCAATTCCTGCAGGCGCAACATTTATATCGGCGTGAACGAAAGTCTCGAATGTTCCCGTCAAACGCGCCGCCCGAAATGGTCTAGTACAGTCTAGTCTAGAAACAACGCGGCTTTTCTTTGACAAGTACCGCGCGTTCCTTTGATAAAGCCGCCTTTTGCCGCAAGCAGTGTTATTACGTAATAAATTTTTGTAGTTTAGTTACCTACTTATTAAAAATTTTTTTCTTCTCAAGATCTACTCAAAAAGCACTCGCGATCGACTGGTCGATCGCGATCGACCGTTTGAGCACCCCTGTTTTACAGTAAGTATAAAAATTGCCGAAAGAGTGGCCTTATTGCTTAATTTAAGGATTAAAGCAATAGGAGTAACCTTAGGATGGACAGAAAATGGCAAGATACATACGAAACTAATAGCAGTTTAGGTGTAAAAAACAATGAGAGCATAGATCATTTCACTCGTACGAAGTCACGCAAAAAATAAAATTACAACAAATTTTTACTTATGCTATATTAATTGCTAGATTTATAAGATCCGATAAATAATATAAAAAGGTAAATGATATAAAAGAGAGAGAGAGAGAGAAAGACAAATAATTAAAAAAAAATGTTGTTAGTAACTTTGCAACATCACAATCATAACAGACTAAATAAAAGTTAAAATTTTCAGAATATTTTTAACACAAGGGACAAGTTCTGTATCTCTGTATCACAGTAATGCTTTTTCTTTTTTATTTTATACTATGGGCAGACAGGCAACCCAAGTCGTAAGCTACCCGCCGTTTAGGATGATGGGGGATCTGGGGAGGGGAAAGAAGAGAGGGGGGATGAGAGACGAGGAAAGAAGAGAGGAGAGGAAAGAAGATAGAATGGCTCTACCACTATTAAAAATAATTTAATTCTTTTTACAATATCTTAATGTTATGTTAGAACTTTCTATTTCCCTATTAAAAAAAAGTTCCAATATAAGAGTATATTTAACAATCAATATCTATGAACTATTATATAAACTAGAGGCAACTTACTTTACAATGTCTACAGCAGATGAAACAATCTTTCCTTGAGTAAGTCTCACAACTCTACTCAAACCATCACCATCACCTAAGTCAAACACTTCTATGCATCCTTTTTCTGTCAATGTATAAAGTATATGTCTAGAATTGTCTACTTCAATCTTAACTATAGGATCCTCATCATACAAAGCAGCACTAAGGAATGTAGGCACCAGAAATGACAGAGTGCTTGTTGAATGATTTACTTTTCTACAATGTTTTCCAAACCACCCCAACTGAGCCTGAAATAGTAGAAAACGAAACAATTAGCCAGAGACACACAGGTTTTATAAGTAATTTCTAGCAGTTTCTAGAAGGTATTGCAGATTTTGGCTTAAATTAATCAAGTTAAAGACCCTCAACCCTACAAAAGACTGCTAATCTGCACTGTAGTAGTGCTGTTGGTTATAAAACTTGATTTTTAGGCCTGGTTTGTTTGTTTGTGAAAAAGGAAAGTCATAGAAATTTCTTTATATAATATTTAAGAAATTCCTATGCAGATTCTGATAAAAATATAACAATCTACTGCAGCCCTATAATTACTATAATGGCTGCAACTCCAAAGTCAGTTGCAATGGCAGGTTTCACCACTTTCAGCCTGTAAAGTATGTTGATAAAAAAATATATAGCCTATTATTTATTGGTTGCAAGTCCCTAATGCAAGCTTGACCATTATTCATTGTTTCTGGTACATTCTTGGATTGAAGATAATTGACTTATGACTTTGAATAACCTCCAAATCTTGTGAGATGTGATTGTTTGTATTTCCTTAACCTGGTATATATATATATAGACTGTTGTTGAATGTTTATTGCCAGGGTTCATACACCATATTTATTTAATCAGAATTGGTTCATGGGTTTAGCAGTGCAAAAGTAACTGAGATAAACATATGGCATTACTTCATTTCTAAGTCCCAAAGTTACAGAGTTTAGTTTCTTATCATGACAACTGAGAATTGTATAAAGTATTATACATTAAGCAGCCATAAATTTCATACTAAAGAAAAAAATACATTTTATATAGATATACCTGATATGTGATTTCATACAAGCAGCCATCTTTACCACCCATAAAGATTCTGCCATTAGCTGTGGACTTCACACACATCATAGATATACCATCTGTTGGCAGCACAAACACTGGTTCTGGGACTAGGTGAATCTCTTGTAAATCACCTTGACCATCATTTTTACTTGATGAGAATGTCACACCTGGAAAATGTATACTTCATTCATTAAGACTAGACTAAACTTATTACAAATATTTACACTTAGTAATGTTTAAGGACTGATTATGTGTCAAATAACAAGTTCTAGTAAATATATTGTAGATTAGTCAGAGTGAGGTGCAAGAAAGCCTTTGTAAAGAAACTGAGAGAAACCTTTACTGGAGGAATCATTAAAACTTCAGACTACATTTTTATAAAGTAATAATTGGGTAATTAACTAATATGTTTCTATTGCATTCAGAAAATGAACAATGTTAACCTTTGTATTAAGTTTGCAGTAGAGACAATAGAATTAATGTGCTGTAGTGTTTTTTTAAACTACAAGGGGGCAGCAGAGAACCCTTTTGGGAATTAGATAAGATTATTTAGAGTACATTGACATGAAAGGGATTGCTTGTACAGATGGATTGGGGAGTATAACCAATATTCTTAAACAAGGCAGGGTTGCATACATGCATACCTATCACTTGACCTACTGGTACCGGGAAGTCTAAGCTCTCTAACTACTTAATTAATTAGTTACGGAAATACAATATAGATCAGGTCTTATTTTCAGTAACAGTTAACTTACCTAATACTACAATTTCAACTGTAGTTGTTAATACTAATAAATATTTTACAAAATTTTGGAATACTCCAGGCTTTGGTTTGACAAGGCCCACAGAAACAATGGTCTCTCCTAATCCATCAAAATAGGCCACATCACTACCATGCTCAAAGGCCCAAACATATATGTTGCTGTCTATTGCCAGCCAGACTCGGCTGATCTCTGGAAACACTCCCATTAGACAATGGCATTGCATATCTGAGTGTTATTAAGAAAAAAACATTATATCTGTAATATGTGTGTATAGGTTTATAATCTATAAGCTGTTAATATCAAAGCCTTGATTATTAAGACATGTTAATATTAATGTGACAATATTTTAAAGGATACGGGCGAAGTGTTCCATAATCTCAGGTGGAAGAGGAACTTTATTTAATATCTTTAACTGCGATAGGTTCGGGTGATTAACCAGGGCAGCTAGATTTCTGTAATCCCCGGCGTTTAAACCACTGCATGTTGGACTTCTTAAAGATGCTATGCCTGTTATCTAAAAGCAAAAAGAAAGGTTAGTTACGGAAATGTAAAAAGGGTATATATCATCACAATTATATATAAAAATTACACTCAATGTTTCACCTCTAAAAAAGAAGGGCGCGAATTATCAGCACTAATATACCGGTCCAGTGTACAACCAGCCAACTCTAAATGTTCTAGCTGCATTTTGGTACCGTCTGCAGCTAACGTTCTTTCAATACTATTACTTATTACACTTGGCATCTAAAAACAGCATTATAAAACAATACAAATACACTTGCAAACTTTGGACCAGTTCTGTACAATTTTCATAATACTTTTAGGTTAGATACCTGTCACAATTCACAATTGACATATATACCTTTTTAATTTGTCATATAAGATTCAGTAACACAAATAAATATATCAAAATGAAAGTTATAGAAATTAATTTAAAAATAAAATGAACTACTTGAAATATTATATCAAATTATGGAAACACAATAACAAATAAAAGACTCATTCAAAGAAGTGCGACGGTTAAACGCAGCAGCAGAGCTACCAACTGCACAAAAAAATAAGAAAATGTTTCGTTTAGAAATAACATTTGACTATTGTCGCAACCTTCAGCAAGAATGGACAAATTTTGGTCACTTTAATTTTGTTTATTTCGTTTTGAAAACAATGATTAAAGAATTCAAGAGCACCAGCAGAGAGTATAAAGCTAAAATATGAAATACTAGGACGCCAGAAATAGGCGGTAAGTGGAGTAGGTCCTCCTTTTGTTTAATGCTGTTTGTGAACTACACACATCAAAAATGTCTAGGGATCAAGCACGTTTTAGAGTATCGCCGCTATCGACGTTCGGGTCTGGCACAAAGCACTTGCGAAGCTACCTTTCTATGGGCTTCCAATGAAACTGTGCAACTGACTCACCAGTTTTCTTACAGAAAGAAGCATAAAGGTCGTTGTTGACGGTGCATGCTCCGATTCCATGTCAGTCAATTCTGGTGTCCTACAAGGCTGTGTGCTATCACCCTCACTGTTTCTTCTGCATATCAATGACATGCTGCAAGTTAGCAGCAAACATTACTATGTGGACGATAGCACGAGTGATGCTCTTTACATCGGCCGCGCTAACATTTCTCAGGTAAACGGCATCGAGAGCCGATTCAAACTTGTTTGAAATCAAAACTTCTTTAGTAAAAAATTCAGATTGGGGTCGACTTAACCTAGTCCAGTTTAACCCCCCGAAGGCATAGGGTTGCGCTTTCACCGCTAATAAGATGAGATTGGTCGTATCACCTCGCTTTGAGAGCACTTCCCGAACTGCATCAGCCAGCATCGGAATCCTTGGCGTCGATATATCAAGTGAAGTCAAGTTTCGCGGTCACTTAGAGGGTAAGATCAAATGAGCCTCGAAGAAGCTTGGTGTGCTAAATAGACGGAGACAGTATTTCACTCTAGCCCACCGCCTGCAACTTTATAAGGCCCGGTTCGGCTGCACATGGAATACTATTCTCATCTCTATGCAGGTGCTCCCCAGTACCAGCTTCTCCTTCTTGACCCCATTCAACGGAGAGCGACTAGCATCATCGATTGCCAAGATATTTCGAATGAAAATGTGTTACTCTTTCATACTATTCCTAACCTATAAGAATTGTTGCATTTTAAATGCTTTGTCGATATTCACACTATACTGCAAAAGTATTTACAATTTTTATTTTAATAACACTTAGGTAATTCAGTATTAGGTATTCAGCCTTATATAGGTACGCATAGTTCAATTGTGGTCTTTACGGCATTGTAGCCAGTAAGATATTGTATGATACAAGCGAGATAGTTGTTTATGTCAATAACAAGCTGTTACTTTACTACTTAATAGCCAAAGGCGTGGGAAACATTTAAAAAGGAAAGTCAGGCTGAAGTTCTTTTCATATTTAATGAGTATAATTAAAAAATGTTTGAGACTGTTTCGGCTCTTGGTTTGTTTTGTAATAAACGTATTTAATCACAAGTCCTTCATAATATGTTGTTCTGTAAAAAATACCATAATTTCGTGAGTTTTGATTATAATATTTTGCAGATACAAGATTCATATCTTTACGTATCTTTACACTTATGAATCATATCTACTAATATACGTATGTAGCTAAATAGGTACCTACTATTAAATACTATTTATTTTAAAGTCCTGCATCACCATTTAGTAAAACACCAATACTGTTCTATACAAAGTGTCTTTTTTTCTATTTATTTCCGGTTCCATACAATAATATAGGTTTACTTCAATACATGTGTGTGACTGTGAGACCAGGATTTTCTTGTAATGTATTGATTTGGTATAGCTCCCCCCTTTATAACAATTGCCTTTTTTGTGGGATTTAAATTGATAAGATAAGTAAAAAAAAAATTGAGTTAAACGGTTTTATTTAAAATAAAGATAATAATTATATAGATGATGTACTAAAAGTTAAAAAATAATTCGGTAGGAGGTCGGAGGTAAGAGAGAAGCCTTGTGGAACACCTGCAGATCGTGGCTACTTAATTAGCAGGTTTTGGGCCTTACCCCCTCCACCATTTTTTTATTTCGTTACTTAATATTTTTCATACTATTTAGACTGTTTCAATTGTAAAATCCGCCATACATAGTGTTCTACTTATAAATGTATAATAATATTCTACATCTATGTTTCTACTCGTCTAGTCTTTTCATTTGATATCCATATAGAGGGGGTAGTGAAAAAATGGAATCCTTTATTTTGTCGATGGCCATATTGGATTCGAATTTGTTCATAGCACTATGAACAAATTCGAATCCGATATGGCCATCGACAGTCACCTCTTTTTATTTGATACCCATATCGAAAGAGTTATAGAAAAAAGTATTCCGCTATTTTGTAGCGACTGCGATCTTGGATTCGAAATTTGTCATAGTTAACTATATTCTACTAGTAAGCCCTTTCATTTGATACCAGTATTGAGGAGGTGGTACAAAAATGTGTAATCCGCCATTTTGTAGCGGCGACCATCTTGGATTTACAATGATATTGAATATGTAAATTGTATTGTCATCAGACCCAAAGACGTGTACCAAATATCAGATCAATTTAACATAATCAATCAATCGACATATACTTAACAGTAATCAAGTCAACAGGAAGAGAATAAAATTTCAACTACTAAATTTGACACAAACAAAAAACGAACAGGTTTTTTTTTTTTTTTTTTTTATGCGATAGGGGGCAAACGAGCAGACGGGTCACCTGATGGTAAGTGACTACCGCCGCCCATGGACACCCGCAACTCAAGAGTCACAAGTGCGTTGCCGGCCTTATTTTATTATTGCCAATTTAGGTCAAGCTAAATAAAACCGTTTAAAAAGACTGCGAAGTACAAAAAATTCACACCATCGTCGCCGTGGTACGAGTTTGGTGTAATATTTTATAATTATATGTAGCTAAACACTAACGTGTACACTTATAACAAAAAAAAAAGTGTACCGCTTATTGTACCTAACAACAAATACCAACAATCAATTAACTAATTTTTTAGTTATCAGTTTTTTATGTAATATTTTATTTTATTCGATAGTTACATGAATTGAGGCTACTATAGATAACGAAGAGGGAATTAACTAGATATTCACTCTGTTTTACTTCCTTAGTCATCATTCATTCAATAGCAGTTTTCCTTTAGGTCCTCCAATTAATACTCCATCGGAATACACGAGCTCTCCTCTGACATAAGTTTGCATTACTTTCCCTGTTAACACTCTGTTCATGTACGGACTTATCTGAAATTTAGAAGAATATAAATTTAATTAAAGTCAGAGGGCGTTTTAAAACATATGCTGTAGTTTTAATTAGGTAACCTTGTTTTTGTATCTGATGATTTCTGGCGTAACTATGAAAGAAGCATTGGGATCAAAGAAGATAAGATCAGCATCAAGACCCACTCTAATAGAGCCTTTCTTCTCCTGGAGGCCTGTCAGACGCGCTGGCCCCGCAGACCAATAATGACTTAGTGTACTCAATTTGTATCCCCTAGCTTTTGCCTCCGTCCAAAATAATGACAGGTCTGTAAAAAACAACATAATAGCATAATAGCATTTGTGAGTTTTAGTGTTCATCTTTAATCTGTGAACTTGCGCTACAATCATTAATAATTAAAGAAAGAGAAATTCTATTAATAATTCAATAAGGGCAGTCGTTTAAAGTGCATAACTGAAAGATAAACATAGGTACGTATCAGTGCTGACTTTTTTTTTTTTTTTTTATACTATAGGGGGACAGACGAACAGACGGGTCACCTAATGGTAAGTGACATCGCCGTCCATGGAGACTTGCAACTCAAGAGTCGCAAGTGCGCTGCCCGCCTTTGAGGGTGATGAGGGATGGGGGATGCAGGGAGCGGAAAGAAGAGAGGAGGGATGAGGAGATGGAAAAAAGGATGAAGGAGATGAGGGGAGAGAAAAGGGGGGACGGGGAATTGGGCCTCCGGAAACCTCACTCAATTCGGGGAAATGCAACGCAAGCG
This sequence comes from Tyria jacobaeae, assembly GCA_947561695.1. Taxonomy (NCBI): domain Eukaryota; kingdom Metazoa; phylum Arthropoda; class Insecta; order Lepidoptera; family Erebidae; genus Tyria; species Tyria jacobaeae. Next base: position 12,586,080 of record OX387217.1, read on the forward strand.
TTACTTCACAACCGGTTTTCTGTGAGGCCGTGGTATCGCACCGGTTGAGCCGGCCCATTCGTGCCTAAGCATGGCTCTACCACTGACTTCATTTCCCAAATTGTTGTCGTTCTCAAAAAGCGACTTATTTGCTAGTGCAACAATATCAACACTTGTTTATGAGTAATTTATTGAATAAAACTGAATTTCTGATAAAAAGCTTGTCTGCGCACCCTAATGCAGTGACGTTACGCCGTTAAGCAATATTAAATAAATTAATCGTTTGGACATATTTTTAACTTTTTTGTTTTTTGGTGTATTTTATTATCTTTAGTGTTTTACAATGTCTACATATTATTAACTATATAGATTCCTCGTTTGGGAGTTTATTTGTTATTGAACTTTATCACGAGGTTGTCATTTAATCTGTATGGAATGAATCTCAAGTAATAAGTAGGTATACCTAAAGTTCTGAATCCACTAAAGCTGACTCTACTGTGTAAACTTATTAAAAATCCTTTAAATTTACTTAAAAAGGTCCCGATTGTTTTCTGATTGGATACAATTCAGTAAAAAGTATTATCTTTTATTAACTTTGAAGTAAGTAACAGTTCAGCTTCCTCATATATTTTAGAGTAAAAGGGTCAGCAAAGCAGAGCGCCCGCAAGTAAGAAGTAGAATAACGCGTTGAAATGCAAAATAGACTATTATCTCCTATAGTTGAGCATTAGCTTAGCAAAAACGTTGGCTGTTATTAGTCTAACTAAGCATTTCTCTAACTCACCAAATTGAACTGAAGACACTCCACCCCAAGCTTCTAAGAAGTTTTTTCCTTTGAGTTCTTGTACACTTGGCGAGTGATCTGATGTTACTAAGTCCAATCTTTTGTCTCTAATGTATTCCCAGAGTTTATGCTGTAAAATCGAAATGTAACGTATATGATTCAAAATCAAAATTGCCAATTTTCTTGGTAAATCAAAAATGAATATGTTCAAAATAACTGTCTGGCATAAAAACTGAATTTATGTCCAAAACTTTGAAAACCCAGAATTTTGTTCAAAAAGAGCGTTATAATGAAATTACCTTGTTTGTGTTATTTCTAATAGGTGGGGCACATTTGAATTCTGAGTGTCCAGGTGGGATTTGTTCCGAGCTCAGTGTGAGATAGTGGCTGCAAGTCTCTCCAGTGACTCCCCCGCGCCAACCACTGTAGCCATTCTTCATCCTTTTTTTTCTAGCTTCCTCCAAAATGGGTACGACCCCCGCAGATGACACATGTACAACGTGGACATGAACGCTAGATATTTATTTAAGTATAAAACAAATTTAAAACTCATAATAATCATGATGTTTAAATTTATCAGATATAACATTAATGAAAAAAATATCGTAAAAAGAATGTTAAGATGGAAACAAGATACCGTGTAACAGAACATTAATTCAAAGATGATAAATGACTGCTGTTTGAAATATCAGTCATATCAGTTGCAATTGATAGAACGAGGGTAAAATGATCTGCCAGGTACAGATACATAAACCTTTCATCCGGACTTTCAACCGTTTATTAACAAAGTATAGAAAAAACACATGAACACCTCTTTTATGATCAGATATATCTTACTCGGTTTTATTTAAATGGGATGCAATGAGGGACACCGCTTCTAATTCCATTTCATCGGGACGTGATGCCAAGTAAGTCTCATATAGGGTTGGGTCTGAAATATTTGCAAAATTAAAATTAGTAGATGTTAATGTATTAATGATAGTTTAAAATGACAAATTCAAGATTCAATTGATTTGTGGAAACGAAGTTGCTGATCTAAATAAAACTTGAAGGGTTTATGGACCCAGGGGTAGGAGCAAGAAGTGTCGGAAATAATTCTTATTATACTTTTTTCTCCCATCCGCTCAAAGCGTGTAACGCAAGATAAAGAACTTCGTTCACATAAAATTGAATCATACAACATTGTAATATGGTTCGCAAATGTTAATTCAATGTATTTATTAAATAACTTATTGCACTAACATTATTTGTTCCGAAATTTTCAAGTAATATATAATAAGTATTTATGTGACCCGAATTTATTGCTCTGCAGTGTATTATTCTTAATTGACTACATCTCCAGCAAAGACTAAAAGTCTCTCACGTGTCATATCTGACCTTGATGTTTAACAAATATTTAGACTTTGGTATAACATTATTGTGTTATAACAATATTGAAACATGTTTTTAAATTATTCAACGTTATGGGAAAAATTAATGTACATTAATTCACGGGTATGCATTGCCAGGACATCATATTGATTTTATTATAAAGGAAATATTAAACGTTACATACTAATAAATATTATAGAATTAATCTATATCAGTTCATCGTTCTTAAGCCTTTCTCACGTACTACATTTTTTTTTAATTAAAGGTTTCGACATCTTTAATCATAGACCCTTTATTTACTTCTGATGACATTATCACGTCATATCACGGCTAATCTTGCCACAGTCTGCAGATCAAATACTACTCTAAAATATGACCACTGTAATTGCGTCAAGTTGAGTCTACCTTAATAAGAGTCCGAATAATAATTAATAATTAGAGAATAGCCAAGCAAGTACTAGCTAGTATAAAGTAACTACCTAATCTCTCTAAATCTATAAGAATTGATTGAGTATCTGTTTAAAATTTCCCAATAATAACGTATGTACATATTACTTTTTTTGGTAAGAAGTATAAACACATTCACAATTCAAAGACGATCTGCCATATGTAGTCTTCAGATCTCGGCTCAGAATATAGATGGGCCACTCGTCATAATTGACTTAACAAATATATATATAACCGCCTTCAATGCTCAATACTTTTAATAGTGAAAACTTATTTGTAATTTCACCGTACTTTTATTTACTATTTGAAAATAATTATTCACAAAAACAAAAGGACATCATCGCTTCTAACAGTAGAAGAACAACAGAACTACTCGTATTTTATAATATTATAACTAACGTTCGACTATATTATGAAAAGGTCATGCGATTAGCTGTTTATATCGCTAAACGCAAATTATTCAAGGATCTGGTCTGACGATATCATAATGTGATCGACCATACATATACATATTTGTTAAAATAAAACAGTGGCCGTAGTTAATACCCAGACAAGATGACGATAAGTTGATAAATTCATTTTTATTATTATCTAAAAAGCGTTTACCTACTTAGCATAGAAAATATTTAAAAAAATACCTGGACAAGACGGACCTTCGCAATCGGCCACTTTATTGTCTATTTGCACTTCAGCGTGAAACTGTAAAAACAATCCTGCATATATTTAAACCGTTAAGCCTCAATTATCAGATAATTTATGATAATTGAGGACATATTTACAGCTAGCACTGTGCCTGTGCCATTGAGATGAGCGAAGGCTTTGTCTAGATCGTCTTCAGTCACGTAAGGAAACTCGGAAACACCACTGTTTATAAGGAAACATTTAAAACCCACTACTCCAGCATTCACCATATCTTTTAATTCTCCCTGAAATGAAAAATTATAGTAAAAAAGAAATAAGTACAAAAAATGCCTAATGAACATTTATATGTTTTGAGTGGGTATGCAATAGCTTAAGCAAGTCCTTGACTTGCTATTGCTTATACTCCAATCAACCTGTATCCCTTTAGTTCCTAAAAGTGCCGAATGGCGGCTATAGGCTTGCTTCCTATTACGTGAATGGGACTGAATTATAATCCAATAAAAAAGAAAAATGTGGGCGTTAATTACGCTTCTGCCTACACTTGGAATGAATACACAAAGAATGCCGCTATGAGTTTGTGTATGTTTGTAGTTTCTTAAAATAAAAAAAAAATATATATATAAATATATATATATCACCGAAAGGGAAGGCAAAGGCATTGTGAAAGCGCACATTTTGGCAACCAACATGCATTTCCAGTGACGTCAGTCAGCGTATACAACCGGTCACTGTTGTATAACTGATTAATAACAGTCGAGTCCCTTAGTTGCCATCTACGACACCCATGGGAATGGGATGACCCTATCCGACCCTACTCCGATAACCATTAAATTAATTATAATTTCTTTAGAAATGAAAACATTTCGGCTTCGGCTTTTCGCAAACATGACATTAAATATATCACAGTCGGTTGCTTTTCTAAACGCAAACAAAACTTGTACAACAAAAAAAACACATTTTAAATAAATGTTTTATGCATTGCACGGACTTACATTTTAACTACTATTGGAAAGATTATTATATTTCTTCGAACGAGTTTATCAGTTTAGATTTTGTTGTTGTTTTTGATTTTGAACATTACACCAAAAACTAATAATCTGATAGCTTCTACGTCTTGCATTAAACACAGAATGTAGGAAACTTTACTTTGCTTCACTACCCCTGTTTATACATAAAAGGAAAAATAATCTCACTTCCGCTTTTCTAGATATTTGCTAGGATCGTTCTGTACTCACATAAGCAAAAGCCATGTATGTATCTATGAATAAATTGGTCGAGACAAATCAGTTAAGCCTTCAGTTTTGTTTATTTTTTTATTTTAGCAAATGATAATATCATCAGCTAAAATAAAACGATAAAATATTAGCATCAGGTTTTTCCGCATCTTCGAAATGGACCTAGGTACCTAATCAATAATCTGACAAATGACTTTCGAATGTCGACCTCTGAGCGACCCCTAGTTTTTATATAATATATACGCGGTTATCCGCGTACGATAATTATTATTATTAGTACTAGTGCTTTACATTCAAATATTTTCGTGGCAATTTTCTGAATTATAAATTTAATACACATACAAGGTATGTATGTATTCCTTAAGAGAGCAAAGGTGTCCTATACATCCAAATTAAATTGATTAACATTTGATTTTTAATCAGTGATAAACTTATATTCAATTACTTATCTACGTCTATGACGCTAAAGAAATACTTATAAAAGTAACAAACGGGTTTAGCTTATTTTTTGTAAGCTTAACTTATATCAATTTATTTTCATAAACTTTTTTATGTAAAAAATATCTGAATTAAGATCTTACCAATAAATATGGTTTCGCAATTTGTTCAACTAATATATAAGCTTACCTCATTGCCTGGGACTACGCCTCCCCAGAAGCCTACATCTACAAAAACTTCTTCTTTGGCAATATTGGCCTTGATCTTTAAATTCTTTAGTGTAGTGGTAGGAGGAATAGAATTTCTGCGAAAAAAAAAGTAGTAGTTAGTTAGTTTCTTGATTTCTCAGTATAGCTGAGAATAAGCTAATTAAAACCAAATGTAAACCCAATGTAAATGTATTAGAACTATCTCTAACATATTTCTTTAGTTAATGCAATTGTGATGTTACTACCAACTTTGTAACTTTTAATAAGTAAAATAACATTTTTTTTTCATGCGATAGGAGGCAAACGAGCAGACGGGTCACCCGATGGTAAGTGACTACCGCCGCACATGGACACCCGCTACTCAAGAGTCACAAGTGGTTGCCGGCCTTTTAGGTAAGAGTACGCTCTTTTCTTGAAGGTTTGAAGGTCGTATCGGTTCGGAAATACGGCAGGCGACAAATTGTTCCATAAGCTGGTTGTGCGTGGCAAAAAGCTTCTGGAGAAGCGCACAGTGGTGGAGTGCCAATCGTCCAGGTGATGGTTTCTTAATGAGGAGTCATCTCTATTTCAGCAACCAATTTAACAAATACCTTTACGAGTAACGTTCAAGTAGTTCTTAAATAATATAATCCTTATATCAAAGCTTAATACTTAACAATTTCCAAAAAAAAAACGTAAATAAAGCGACATAAAAATAATATTGTTTTTTTTTTTTGCATTCATATAACTTCATATAAATGAGTTCGCATTTCATATTACATACTACGTATATACTCATTCATCATTGAGTATGAACAGGTGTATATTGTCTAAGGCAGGAAAAACACTTATTATTATTACTTATTTATTTTAAACATAACTTGTGGGGGACAGACGAACAGACGAGTCAGCTTATGGTAAGTGACCTTTAAATCTCCTTCCATGGACACCTCCAACTCAAGAGTCGTAAGTGCGCTGCCCACCTGTGAGGGTGGTCTGATGGGGGGCTACAGGGAAGGGAAAGAAGAGAGGGGTGAGGAGATGGAAAAGAGGAGAGGGGCTGAGGCTAGAGGAAACGGGGAAACCGGGGGTTGGGCCTCCGGAAACCTCACTTATTACTTTTACGCAAGTGTAAATTAAGAATCGGTTTTCTGTGAGGCCGTGGTATCGCACCGGTCGAGCCGGGCCCATTCGTGCCTGAGCATGGCTCTACCACTAGTTAAGTAAATACAGTGCAATTTCAACTGTACTATTTGAAAGATCGGCTCAAAGTTGTATTGAACGGACCGTCCCTTCAATATTATATTTCGTCCTATACAACTAATACTCGAGTCCTTGGAGTTTACTGAATGTGTTTCTTTGTTTATTAATTTAAATGTAACTTATTATAAGCGAATACGTACAAGGGCATGTCAATAATAGTGGTTCGTCCTGGCTCATTCACGTGTACGTGTGAGTCAATTCCACCCGCTAAAAGAGCCCAATCACCTCCGTCCACCACCTACAAGAATAACCAACCATAACTTTAGTAGCTTTCAGTTTGGAGACAAATTGGAAAACTGTCCTTATACTGAGTATTGGTGGCCTCTTAGTGTAAGAGAAGTATGACATAAAACAACGTTATAAAGATTAATATACTTAAATGTCAGAGCAATTGATAAAAAATTCTTAGTTAGAACATGAAATTCGGCTCAATTCACCCATGGATCCTGAGTTGCAGGTACTCAGAGTCGTATTGCGCTGCCCACCTTTGATTGTGATGGGGGGGGGGGGGATTGTGAACAGAGTAGAAGGAGGATATGGGCAGAGGAGGAAAGGGGAGGGGGGCCGCAGATAACATCGATAGTAAGCCCCTAAAGCACCTAAGCTATTTCTCTCGACGCCAAATCAAGGTTGACAATTAAAAATGCATTGAGTCTGCCTTCCTATGAACCAATTATGCAAAAGAAATGAGTACCTTGAACGGCTAGCAAATGCAGTTTTTGTGAGTCTTCGATTTGAATACAAATTAAAAGAATTTAAAAGGATAAACATCTGCGTTATCGTTTAAAGAACTACATAAATATCTTGAATCTATGATTTCATAATGTCATTCATTTGTAGGTGAAAATAATTATAATTTCATATAAAAAAATACAATTAAAGGAAGTTTCTGTGTATACGAGAGTTGTATTGTAGATTGTTTTAAAATATAAATATAAATCTGAATATTTTTTGTCTAGAGTTCCACGAATAGTTTTCCGTTTAGAAACGTGTAAATGATACCAAAAGTATTTCAGATATATTGACAAGAGAATGCTGTTTATACCATAGATTGTAGACGTTCTTCCTAGTCTTTAGGAAAGGACATATGTAGTAGTGGACGTGCCATGGATAACATTGAAGAACTTTACATTTATAATGCGTATTAATTGAGTAGCAATCTCTGAAGTCAGACAGGACTGACTTGCACGGCCAAGTTGCATGTACATATATAAAAGGATTGGAATAGACGTTGGTTTTGAATGATAAAAACGAATACGTACGCAGGTTCTTCACCCCCTAAAGTATATCGATCGTGTTCGTAAGTATTCATTAGTAGCCAAATTCATAGGGATGGTCAGTAATGTAAATGGGTTGTAAAATGTTTGGAAAACATACAAAAGAAACACAAGGGTTCTATTTTATTTTTTGCTGATGTTGCACAACAGGTGCATATCAACTGTAGTTAAAAACCGTATATATACTTTATCTCCATGAACCCGTACCGGTTATGATGCGTTGTGAAGTGTATTAGATTTGCAGATGACTTTCTGAATAGCATCCGTTGTTGGAGTAATAATAGTCTGATGAAGTTAGTTGTTTGACAATGGCAATAGAAATGTTTATTACAGTTCCTATGTTCAGAATTTACAAACAGTGACACACCTACAGCACATTCATACAAACACTTTGTTCCCGAATGGGTAAGCAGAGGTGTAGTTAGCGACTCCTGTTTGGTAATTATAATTTAGTCCCGTTTACGTAATAGGGGGCAAGTCTATTACGCCTATTACGTAATAAGTATATACATTTAACACATTTATGTAAATATGTAACAATCAATATCGTAATGTTATTTGAAAATGTGTTGAAAAGTTAATGTAACTAATCCTCTATCGAGCACTGTTTGTAAAGATAAATGAATACTAGGTTTTGAAAAAAAAAAAAACAATACTGAAAACATTCAGAGTTTGAGATCTCCCTAAACAAAGTTGGCGTAAACCTTGGAGTGATAAACTAAGTTTGTGAGTCTGATACTCCTGGTATTTTAATGTTTGAGAGTGATAATTGATAATCGTCTCTTTTGTAATTTTTATCAATAATTTTATGAAAAATCTTATTAATGCAATTAACTTTTTAATTTCAAAAGAATTTGAAAACAAAGAACTTCTTCGAATCAATATTCCTGCTAGTAAATAAAATCTTACATGATGTCAACTGAACAATTTATATTATGACCAAGTGTTTTTTCAAAAATATTTCTATTTAATATTTATCAAGAGTTCATGACTGTTGTAAATAATTTTGAAAAATTAATAAAACTAATAAATATTAATAACTGTCAGAGCGTGTCCTTCCACTCTTATCAAAAGAAAATAAAGACTGGTTATTATTCAGTTTATAAATATTTTCGACACCTAGTAAGCCAAGCCATATATATATATAACTACAGTGTATATATTTACAGTATATCAGGGCTACACAATCAGATTATTATGTATTAATAAAATTCTGAATATTATATACCTATTACTTTAAGTCAATGTCGTAATAAACAAAAAACTTATTAAATAAAATACACATAAACGTCCACTCACCTCTAGGTTTTCAAACTGTGGCAAGTTATCAACCTTCGTTTTTTTAAAAACAGCTTTAATTACTCCAAACTCATCGACCAAAACGCCTCCGTCAAATTCATCGGACTCAGTGACTACATGGCGGCTTAAAAATAATTTCTGCTTTCCTAATAGCTTCGTCGATAGTCCTATTATACGACAAGCAACTCCAGCTACAAATTGAATTTTATATACATTGAATTCATTTTAACACGTGAATATTAGAATGCTAAAGGTATAATATTATATTATATTCATAGTGAGACTTACACAATAGCAAAACTAGTAATAATAAAACATAATGTAGCAACATTATACTAGTCTATACGTGGTTGTAGTTAATGAAAGACTAACAACGCGGTATAGTTTAACAAGGATTCTTTACGTCAATGACATTGTACGTAATCTTAACTAATCACCAAAACCGTGAAAAAGCAGATGAAAAACACCTTTTTCTGCTACCGTTTCGCGTGCTAAGTTGTAGTACAACTGTTTATTGCGAAACTTAAAATATGTATTTATATTTATTTATATGTTACGGTTAACGAAAAAAAATGTTGTAACCGGAAATTGTTAGCGAACAGTGATAACGTAAGGGTTTGAATCATTGTCTATTCGGGCTCGGAGACCGGTTCGAGTTTTGAACCCCAGTTTGGTTACACAAACGAAAGATCTCGGTCGCAAGCCGGCAACGTCCTAACGTGGACCCATACCTTCACACTGTGCTTCTACCTCAGGAAATATTATCCTTAAGAAGTGAGCAGAGAGTGGCATCTTCATGACACAGGAGACCACAGTTAAACAGTTATTCTACCACGAAATAGTAAGGTCTCTAGTTGAAGTCTAACACTGTGCTCTTCTGAACTGAAACCTTCTAGAAGCGGGCCCTGCCCTTGTCTGCTACCTTATTATTGTATTATTACAGTTACTCATTACAATTATTTTTGGGATCATTTCGATTGACAATATTTATTTTAATAGATTTGTAGTATTAAATATTTCATTCTATATTTTCACTTGGTACATTTCATTTTCATTTGACATTTAATTTAATTATGGAAAGTGTTTTACTTGAAAAATCTTCTGTTATATATTTAATACTTACTATGCAAAAATATATAAAAGAAAAGTACTTACTATTAATTTAAACTATATTCAGAAGAACGACCGTAACATTGTATATGTTTTTAAATACACTCGTTTTGCTTTATCAGTATTAGACTGTACGTACTGAACGCCCTTCGGCAATGCGTACACAGCTATTTTACTGTTCATGTAGGTTTAATTAAGTTTTTTTTTTACCAAAAGTCGACTACTAACAAAACATAACAAAGAACCTATCGATGTTTGTGATAAGAGTGGTTTCCTATCCTTTATATATGTTTATAGCTTGTCGTAATATTTTTTTAAATTTGGATAGTGGATGTAATTAAATATTTAAAAACAGTGTTCAAAAACAACCTGCCTACTTACTAGAAACCAGTTCTCCAGTTTGATAAATAGTTCGACATTTATTTTAACATACATTTTCACTACATACTGTTTATCGTATTTTACAAAAGCATATTACGGCTACCTAGAGTGCGGTGTAAACCAGCAAATCCCTTTAAAATTTTGGAAGTTCTTCTAATTATCTTGGTGTTCTGTAATGTGGGTAAATTCAAAATGTAGGGGTTAAACGTGGTTACCGCCACCGATGGACACTTGCGACTCGACATTATCGGCCTTTGAGGGTCTCATCCCGGAGAAAGGGGCTTTGTGTAACTTCGCCATGACTCTCCCACTGTATAGGTAATTTGTACATAAATGCCGCTATTACTGTCAGGTTTTTAATTAAGTACCTACCACGATTTTGATCTTTTCGTTTCTTCTCATTAACATAACCTGCAATTTTATGTTTAATCAATATTTATTCATAAGTTATTGCGTAAATAGGTCCACGACGAAGGTCACATACATACATAAATACACTCAAACCTGTATCCCCAAAGATCTAGGCAGAAGTGTATTAAACACCCACATGTTGCCTATTACAATTTGGTGCCACTAACGTAATAGGCAAGTCTATAGCGTTCCTATAATTACAAAAGCACCGTAATCGGCGAGCCTGTATACATTAAAACTGAGTAATAGGCTTAAAGACGTTTTTTCGATAGGATGTACACAGAGCATACAAATTAAGAGAATGTGCAGCGATAGTTTGGGAATGTTAAAATAGTGAGTGCAGGGTTGTCAATTTTGTATTAGCTTTGACCTAGGGAGCATAATAACCTTCGACGCTAGCTTGGTGTCCGGACGCTTTCCTGATTACTGTAAAAGCGGGAAGCTGGTGCTTTTAAGGAAGCCGGGACGGCCTGCCGATTCGGTCACGGCCTACAGCGGTGAGCTGTGGCGGCGTGTTGTTGGCGGTGTCGTTGGACATCGCCAACGCATTCAATAGCCTGCCATTCAGTTGCATCAGGGAAGCACTCCGTTATCACGGGGTGCCACAGTACCTGAAGCGACTAGTGGCAGACTATTTAGAGGAGCGTACCGTCATGTACGAGGACCGAGAGGGACATCTGAGTCGTCGGCCCATGTCGTGCGGTGTTCCGCAGGGATCTGTCCTTGGACCGCTCCTGTGGAACATGGGGTACGACTGGGCCCTTCGAGGTGACTTCCCCCCGGGCGTAATCTGTTACACTGATGACATTTTGGTCACGGCTCGGGGGGTGAACTTTCAGGAGGCGGTGCGTTTCAGGAGGTGGCCACCAGAGGAGCCTCACTGGTGGTCAGGCGCATCGAGGCGCTGGGCCTGCAGGTGGCCCTGGAAAACACGGAGGCCCTTCTATCCTCAATCATGGTCAACTCGGTTCTCGTACCGGTTCGGGCCCACATAAAATATCTGGGCCTGATCCTTGACGGGAGGTGGCTCTACGACGAGCACTTCCGGCAGCTTGCTCCAAAGCTGGTCGGCGCTGCGTCCGCCCTTGGGCGACTTTTGCCCAACTTGGGAGGACCCAGCGTCGCAACAAGACGGCTGTACACGGTGGTTGTCCGGTCAATGGCACTATACGGTGCACCGGTGTGGGTGGAGGCTCTGACTGCCCAGAATAGGGCACGCCTCTGGCGTCCTGAGAGAGTTATGGTGGTTAGAGCCATACGCGGTTACCGCACGTTGGTTGGTTGGCAGGGCGGCAGCACGGGATTCTTTCCTTCCGATTGACGCAGGTTCTTTCCGGGCACGGCTGCTTCGGGAAGTACCTGCACTCGGTCGCTAGGAGGGAAATGAGCCCCGTCTGTCACCACTGCGACTGTAGTGAGGACTCGGCTCAGCACACGCTTGCGGTTTGCCCCTCTTGGGCGTCGCAGCGTCGGGCCCTCACTGCAGTCATCGGAGAGGATCTGTCGCTACTGGCTGTTATACGCTCCATGGCCAGTAGCGACAGTAATTTTACCACGGTTGCAACCTTCTGCGAGGACGTTATCTCGCGGAAGGAGGCGGCGGAGCGGGCCCGGGAGGACAATCTCCATTCGGACCTAATCCGCCGACGGCGCACCGGACGGCGAAGGCGCGCCTACCAGCGCCTCATACCGCCCTGAGTGTGACCGCGGGTCCACGGGACGGGTTTTCCCCTCCACCCGCTTTAGTGGCCAGCCGCGAGGGGGTGACGTCCGCGTGTGTCTGGACGCCGACTTATTGATAGGTTACCCGTAGGTGGGGTCCGGATGTCTTAATAAAGCTGTTCCCGGATTCCTCCTATTTTAAGCGCAGTATGGCACACCGTATGGTTTTAGTCGGTTCGATTCCGACACACTGTTCCACCGAAAACCCCGGTGGGATGACGGCCCGAAGGGGTTTCCACACGAAAAAAAAAGGGAGCATAATAACCGACTCGTTAACACAAGCTAAATGAGCCTATACTTGAAGGTTTTACTGATAGCTATTAAAGTGTTTCACTATCCTGTCTACATATATACAAATATAGACTACATTTACAAAGTTTAATTTCAATACGACAGTTAAAAGTAGGTTGACTTCCAAAATTTGTTGACATAGCTGCTACAAGTGAAGCTAATAAAAGCATGTTATAATCGTGGATAAACTCGGGGAAATGTTTTTCTGAAATTGCCCATTGTGCATTTTAAGCATGCATCACTTGTCTCTGTATTTTTGTTTAGTTGGTGAACAATAAAGATGATATACTTACTTATATTTACCTAGTCATGTAATGTTACTATACTCTGTGAGATAAAACGTGATCGTTTTGCACTAATAAAAGTTTAATAACAAATTCTTCTTTATCGCTACAATAATTACCTACGAGGAATGTTGCTTCTAGTGAACAGTAATGATGCACGTCAGGAGATAATTAAGGTGTTTAAGGTAGGTTTCTTAGTAAAATAGCCCTATTGTAAATGTAGACATCAATGTTGTAATTTTTTTGAACGATACGTAAATAATACACATGGGTTAGGCAGAGACAGCAGCCCACCATATGCTTCGATCTTTCAATCTTTGCTTTTATCTTTTAAAACCTGCCGGCATGCCCATTCATTGATTTGCCTTTCGTTCCGCACTCATTATTTCAAGATGCCCAAACCTTCCCGTTCAGAATACACAAATACGGTAGAACTTCCTCAAGACTGGATAGTCTTGCAATACAGCTTGGCCCTCTTTCGTATTAATCAGTTCACAGATACACAGGTCCACCAATTACGGTACGGACCTATTCACGCAATAACTTATTAATAAATATTGATTAAACATAAAATCCCAGGTTTATGTTAATTCCTAATTTAGCGAGCAAAGTATCTGTACAGTGGTAGAGCTATGCTAGATACAAATAGGCCCGGCTCGATCGGAGTGTATTACTCCACGCCATCAGAAATAAACTAAAAATTATGTTGTGAAGCAATGTTTGCGTTGTGTTTCGCCGAGTGAGTGAGGTTAATGTAGACACACAACTCCCTTTTCGAGTGGGGGACCCTCAAAGACCGGCAATGCACGGTGGAGGTAGTCACTAATACAAAAACGTTAAGAAAACATGAAATCACCCGAGAACAGAACCATTCTGTAGCATCACCAAACAGCTTATGCAATCTTAAATGCCTAATACTATTGCAGGCTATTGCTGTGTATTGGGCATTTATGATTGTTTGAGATATGAATAACAGACGGAAGACCATTGCTGGTTCTAAAAACTCTCGGGTCTGATAAAGGTGACAAAGTATCAATAGAACCTATGGTACTCAAAAGATACAAAACTTGTGCAGTAACAGATCCTTACCGGACACTGTGAGCTGAACAAACATATGTTCAATCTAAAGTTGAGCGAAAGTATTACACGTAGATTCTGTCAAGAGGCATAAGAAAGTTCAATGCATGTTCAATGCTCTTGTGGGCCAATAATGCAGTATCGTATTATCCACCTGGGGTTGCACATTATGCACCCATAGGAAATACAAACAATCACTGCTCATTAGATCTGTAGGTTTCTCGAAGCCATAAGCCTGAGCAGTGAACTACAAAATCAGAGTACACTACAATCATAAAAATTGGTGGAAAAAAATGTCCATAACCTATTTCAAGAATTACATTATCTGATGCAAACTCTATTTTTCACTTTTAATTTTGTTTTATTTTACATCTTATTGTTTTTTTTTTTGTTATCCGTATGAATACATCAGATATTATTAGACGCAATTGGTTAAGAAACAATCGCTCGTTGTTTAGCATATGGTTGTTAAACAATATAAGAATAAATCTAGTCGTACTGTCAGTCAGGTAAGAAATTATAAATTGATTCTGATGTACATAAATCAAGGAACATCTTCCGGGTCTACTAGTGGTAATTTGGAATTTTCGTCTGGCAGTACAATCATAAAACTAAGTGTGTATGTTTGTAATGGTATTGCATTATTAACAGCTTTACGCTTAATGCATCTGAATGTTTACGTGGCACTTAAAAAAAATATATAGAAAAAATGTCTAGCTAGACCTGATAATTCTTTATTCTGAGGGCAAGACAAATGTCTATTTAATCCACGTAATCCCCGAAACTGATGAACCTATCACGGGATGCATTACAAGGAATAATTAAGGCTACTTTTACTTTGGAAAAAGTACCGTGTAAAAAAAGATTTTAAAAAATATAAATAGTCGTAAATGTAAGTTATATAAAATTGAAAGGTACAGTTCAAATAAAAAATATAACTAGCACTGACACCCGACCGTAGACCTTTTTTTAGACTTTTCTGTAGAACGGTTTGTCGGAATACAACTATACACACATACTACAACAACTTAAATTAACTAACTAACTAACATCACTTACAGCAATCCAAAATATCAATATGTCATTATATGTATAAAATCGTAAATTAAAACAATTGTTTCTGTAATGTGAAAGACAATTTTAATAATAAATTCTAGGCTTCGCAGTAGGTAGTAACCTACCATAATTATAAGCTATACATTCACTAGTAACATTCTTACTTGTTATTATATACATTCATATAAATAGAACAAACAAACAAACTCTTAGGTTCTATTATATTAGTATAAATACTGACACAAGGAACGAAAAACAATAATCTTTTGAATTTTATGTCCACGCTATAAAAATAAACCACTTCATTGTTGTAGAGTATGAGAATACTCTGTATGTATTGTGCAAATTGTAGTTTCAAATTTTTATATCCATATGTAGTAGGAACATGATTTCTAGAATCCAATCTCGCCTTATACTATGTACGTAGAGTATAATTGATCGTATTTGTTACACCACTTACTAATACTGCTTCATCTTATCGTTGCAAAAGGATTCGATAACGATTTTTTTCTCAATTGAATTTCTTAATCAATTGTAAATCGCAAAATATACAACAAGGACACAAAGAATACTCGGGACAGCTAAAAGAACCCACCATCTGTAGCTCAGCAGCCGGGATATCTTTCTATTAGACCAAGTTAATTATGATGGAGGTCAAGTCCATCGGATAAATGTTCGGATATTCATGTCCCAAATAGTCTTAGCTTAGAAAGATATAATAAAACGAACAATGATATACAGACTAGGTCTGTTTTCATAACGAAAACCTTGATTCTCTTCATTGTTTTGCCTCGTATGAAGATTACTTATCTTGGGATCTTTTATTTATTTACGATTTATATACCTTAATCTTCTACCAATATGGTGAGAGATAATTCTAATTCTCTTGAATGGGATTTCCTCTCGGAATTAATACTTATATTTATTAGCTGTTTGATTGAGAAGAAGAAAACAGCGGAAAGGTACTGTTGGAAAATCGGTGTAGATCCATGAAAAAAATATATACATACATACTTAAGGGGTAAGTATGGTTTTTTTCATGGATCTGTTAAATGTTCATAATTATAAATAAGTAAAGCAATAGGGAAATTAAATTGACTTTGGAACATACTGTTGTAAATGACCTCATTCAAGGTTTATTAGTCTCTTTGTGATAGCTAAGTGAGGTCGTTAAGATATATACGTGGCAGCTACGTTTAGAAATGTTAAAATTAAAAGCACTTACTTTATAATTAACCTGAATCTCTAAAGTTTATCATTAAATTCATTTGTTTTATATAATATATAATATGTAAAATAAGGAATCGTTGTTATGATGTTGTACTTAATTGATTTTAATATTGTAGAAGTAAGATTATTTTTTATAGTTACAGTTTTTGTCTGCGGAGTCGCTGTTTCACGAACAGTTCTTTCCATTTTTGGAAAGTGTATGGGAAACTTCATGATGATCGGTTGAGTAAATAACAAAAAAATACTATGACTATTTGTACTAGCTGCCGACTGCGGCTTAAAGTATCTAATGTTCTTCCACATGGTTTTAATTATGACGCACCTGAGGCCCCGGTCAGAAGACTTCATGACGGAAAACTGTTTGATTTTAGTCGGTTCGAGTCCGACATACCATCTCACCGTGAGGCCCTGGTGAGGTGACGACCTGTGGGGTTTTGTACACAAAAAAACAATGGTTGGAAGTGTCACAATAACAAATGTCATCAAAATCGACGAAACAGACAGACAGAGTGGCTTTCGTTTTTATAATATTAAGTACAGAAAAGGACAATTTTCTCAGTATCCACACTTAAAGTTTACAACTAATTATAGGCTTTAAATTTATATCTTTATGATAATTTTAATCTATGAATATGCTGTTAACGCATGTATGTTAATTTTAGAATATTTTTTTGATGATGGGAGAGCCATGCTTAGGCAAGAATGTGAAGACTCGGCCGGGGCAATGCCACGGCCTCACAGCTTGCCAAATGAGTAAGGGTACCGTAGGCACAACCTTACAGATGTCCATGGGCAGCGGTTATCACTTACCATCAGGTGACCCGTCTGTTCAGTGCTTACCTTATACCAAAGAAAAAGCTATATTATAATAAAAACAAGGATCTAACTGAAACGACAGTAAACTAAAGGAAAGTCAGTTGTGTTAATAAGGATTTACTTGAAGCTTACAGTCGATGTACATAATTTTTTTACACATCATTTAATAACAATTTCCCTTTTGGTTCCCCGACAATATCACTGTTTTCATAAATTAACTGTCCACGGAGATAGGTTTTCTTCACTACACCTTTCAATTCCCTGCCAATATACGGTGTGAGCTAAACAAGAAAAAAAAGGGTAAATACCAAAAGATACCAACCATAAATTGTGGACAATTGCCCACTGTTACCGTCTAAATTCAATATTGCGATTGACGATTGGGTTTATTAACAGCGAATAAAAGTGTTATCTTTTTATTTTGTATGATAGACTATACTTATACATTACAACAAATAGTCTTACAACAAATATTCACTGTATACAAGTGTACTTTGCAAACATAACTGATAAGTACAGCGTTTAAAAGTTTTCACAACAGTTAAAATCAGTAGAGGCACTCCCAAGTCAGGAGTAAATGAAGTTATTTCAAGAGTTAATTCATTGTATAAAATAATGTAAATTAATTTTATTAACCTTATTTTTATGTCGTATAATATCAGTAGAGACAACAAAAGATGCATCAGGATCGAAGAAGATGAGATCTGCGTCGAGACCAGGCTCCAACGCGCCCTTCCTATTTTGTAGGCCACACAACTTTGCAGGTCCAGAACTCAAATACTTCGATATATTTGTCAAATCTAGTCCTCGGGAGCTGGCTGCTGTCCAGAATAATGATAAACCTAAACGAACACACAAATGATTCCTCTTTATTGTTATAGTTGTTGAACGAATATTTATTTTTTTACATAATTTTTTTTTATTAGTATTATGTAAAGATGTGAATATCTATATATATACGATACAAAACATTGTTACGTTACCTTACAAGTGTTTACTAACTCTACAAATAATATACAGATATATAAAACGAAAAATTAAGCGTGTGTTTTGTACCGGTGTAACGAAATATAATAGTGTAAATGTCACGTCGTTATACATACAATAATATTGTGACCCTGATTTTAAAGACACAACTCAATTAGTCTGTTGTACAAATATGCCACTCCTTTACCGTATAGTATGGTGTCGGTCATAAAATCTAAGTCTAAATTGGAACTCTTTTATTTTATTATTAATTATATTGAACGTGACGTAGATGTTGTTAAAATCTATACTATTATTACAAATATCTCGTAATCTCTGTCTGTTACGTAACGGCCGTTTTGCAGTGAAAAGGTCACGGCAAAACGGCTGAACCGACGGATGTTTATATGATATCGTACGTAGATACTTTGAAAACTGAAGAAGAACATAGGTTTCTTTTTATCGACATACCACGCGGAGCGAAGTCGCGAGCGTAAGCTAGTATATATTAGGTTTACTAATTGCTACATTAGATAGATACATGTCACGCAAGATGGCCAAACTTAGAAATGTCATGTTGTATTATTTACTGATACTGCAAAACTTACGTACCAAATTGTACTGATGAAATACCACCCCAAGCTTCAAGATTGTTTGATGTCTTGAGATCGGGAGTGCAAGGTGAATGATCTGACACGACTAAATCCAAATTATCATCTAAGAGATAGTCCCATAATTTTTCCTAAAAACAAAATGAAAACGCGTGTTTAATTCACGTTCTTGAGTGCATCTTCAAAGATATAAATATACAAAGTAATTCACAATATATGCAATATTGTAGGACGTACTCTACACAAAAGTTTGAACTCTCAAAGTATAAGTGTACGAGTATAATAACGAGTACGAGTGTAATCTATGGTTTGAACTAATACATGTTGCCTGCCCAAAGATCTTTTTTATAATATAACTTTTTCTTTGTTTAAAGCCATTCTAGATAACTGCCCTCACATTATTTCGTCTTTGCCGCGATATTTGCAGAACAAACCCCTTATTTATTTTGTCACTACCACGAAATTTTAAAAACTTAAAAGAGAAAAAATACATTCAATGTACTAGAATATGATAAAAGGTAGCCTTGAACTGTACAAGTAAATGAATATTTTTTCTTAAAAACGTGCACAGATCTATTTGTTAATAATCGGACTTTAAAAAAGTAGACAACCGACTTCAATGCGTCTATCATAAAATTTAAGACTAATATAGTTTTCTTATGGATGCCACTGTCAGAAATTAAAACGGGACCACACGGGAAGCACCAGCTTTCATTAAAAAAAAAATCGTCGAAATCGGTTCACTCACTTGAAAGTTCTGAGGTAACAAACAAAAAAAAAATAGTCGAATTGAGAACCTCCTCCTTTTTAAAGTCGGTTGAAAAGTAATCGTTTTTTTTGTAGCATTAAATCTCACTTTCGTTGAAAAGTACACCAAAAAATATAATATTATGTAAATTTAACTCTAACAGCAAAGTAATGCATTACCTTGTTTTCCTTATCTCTAATGGGTGGTGCACATTTAAACTCGCTTTTGCCATTCGGTATCTCGTCGGAGCTGAACGTCAGATAATGATGGCAGGTCTCTGCAGTTACGCCGGCACGCCACGCCTGGTGATCTTTGGCAGCGCGAGCCTTTCGAGCTTCTACTAGAAGCGGTACCACGTCCGCTGAAGATACGTGAACCACGTGAACGCGAACACTGAATAAAATATAGATTTATTGAACGATTTTCAATACCCCGTGGAAACTAGGATAAAGGTGCGTTGGTTGTACAAAACAATATAAACTTTTATACATATGTATGTAATGTAAATACACTCACGGGCGGAAATAGGGTGGCCCTATTCTACTCCACCGAGAATAGCATATATGAGCTTATGTATGTGCGAGTATATTAAATTGAATGCAAAGATTCTAGTATTTGGTTTGTTCACTCAAATTATATGTTGTCGTACATTTTAGGTTTATGAAAATAAAGCTTCTGTTTTACTTATTTATTTAGTTAACACTTCCTGCATTTTATATTGCACGGCGGGTTTTATGGCCAAAGGCATTATCTTCACGTCCCCTCATATTTTTAATGATTTAATAATTAAAATTAGTCTACCTATACATAGTTCAGTCAATCAATTAGTCAGCTTAATACAATTCGTTAATTGACATAAATCTCTCCCATCCCATCTGTAGGTCGATAGTGCCACATTTTTTTAAATTTAACAGTAACAGCAAATTGTTTAAGTTATATTTTAAAGTATAGGGTTGAACAACTGTTCTTGTAGTAACCATGCTAAATAATAAATGAAACAAGCAGGCTCAATGATGAAAGAATATTGCGGCGGCAATAAATAATGACATAAGTAAATAGAGAAGCATCAACATACCGATTGTCTTGGTGCTAGTTAAATCTAATTGAAGTTGGTGTATTAATTAATAGCAATTAACAGTAAGGCTTGAATAAAATTTTCAAGGCTTGTAACTACACTAATGCTGAATAACTGTGTTTTTAATAGTTACACTATCGTTATCTACTATCGTTCATTCCACGTTTATACGACTGATTAAATGTGGATCCACAATAGGAGCCGGGTTTGGCCGGTTTTAACAATATAATTAAAGTCCGCAGATGCCGAATGTCGCAGTGTTGTTGGTCGCATTGTATCTAAAATCCATCGTAAAAAGAAACTTAATATCCACCTGGACGGGCCCGGTTTGTCTAATCCTAATACCTGAAGCGAGATCGATTCGACAAAAATTTGGGTGATCTGCAAATAGTTGTCCCGTGTCTTGGTGTTCTTTGTCCCCGAGACACAGAGTCAGTCCTAGTGCGGGAGTCATCTTATAAAAAAAGAAAGAAACTCATGTGTAATTCATTGCCACTCTATAAAATCTTGACGATGGCTCCACCGAAACTATATAAATATATACATAGTTTCGGTGTAAACATAATAACTTCGTTTCTTCTAACGAAGGAGCGCAATTCTGAGCTAACAACTATTTTTGTCTCACGCAGAGGTTCCTTATTTTATACTTGACAATGTCATATTCTCTGTACATTTTGTGTATCTGTTCTTACTTTCTCTATCTTAATAACTGTGTAAAATGACCGTCAAACATAATACATTTACATTCAATAATAAAATAAATAGTGCATTTACATTCAACTGAATTCAAAGCGTCTATCGCGATAATTTGTAATACAATAAGCTGTATTTTAAAACCCTTTGTATTCTATCCTAAAGGTGGAATATTTTGTTTAATATAATGGTACTAACCTCGAGTAATTTTCTCCTTACATTTATAAACAGAAATGTTTCAAATCAGTTCCTAATCGTCGCTTTCGAAATCGGTTGAAAAAACCCAATTAGTGCCTTATATAAAAGAGATAAGCCGACGTAATGTTATAAAATATTATTTACTATATGATTATGACCAAGTATTAGAAGAGCATAGGTCGATGATGAAAACCATAACTTCTGTAAAAGTAGGTATGGTTTTCATATTCTTACTTACTCTGTTTTACTAATAAAATCTTTGATTAGCGAAACGGCATCTAGTTCCATAGTTGGTGGCCTTGATTCCAAATATGTAGTATACTCTTCTGGATCTGCAATATGGAATAAATGTCTAATGTTACAAAATCGTGTGTAACTCTTTGTACAGTACAATATATAGTACTACTATTAAAATATGTATTTACAAGGAATTAAATGCATGATCAGGTTAATCACTTATATGGATTTCATGTGTAAGTGAAGCAAAGTATATTTTTGTGTAGATAAAAAATCTGACTGGAGGTTTCCCATATAGAGCTAATACGACTACTATTTTTTTTAAACAACTGACCGCAGTGGACTTTGCAAAAATACGTACAACGAACTTTTTTGTTCTTACAAATTGGCGGCAATTTAAAAAGTGTCTGCCTTGCTACGGAATGGATTTGACTACAGAATATTTTCGCTCAATGATTTTTTACGAATTTCGTTGCGGTCTTACTCGACAACAATGTTACGATAGATTTCGATTGGCATTTCATTAGGAGGCCCCATCTGCAACTGTTTATTGTGCTGCTGATAGACGGGTAACATATCAACAAATTCGGGTAGCTAAAGCTTAACTTACACCAATGCCTAAAGGCATCCCTTTAGGCATTGGTGTGAGTTAAGCTTTAGCAATGTACATGTAAGACTTACATGAACATTTCGGCATCAGAAAGCTTTATACCAGATGGATACCTCATAATTTGACGACGTGACTCGAATGATGTTTATCAGTATGTAATCGTCACTGGTGATGAAAGCTGGATATATTGTTACAAACCCAAAACCAAAAGGCAACCTGCGCAATGGTACCTTGTGACTTTTATTTATTTCCAAAAATAAAAGATAAATATAGAGGCGTTCATTTTATATGCCCTGAAGATGCCGTGTCTGCGTTTGACACAGGCGTGGAAGAGATCCCTAAAGAAAAGTGGGCTCACTACTTCAGTCATAAAATATTTGTTTAAATATAAGGTTCTACGGGAAACCTGTCACCCCACACTAGTATGACGCCCGGCAGCATCGTAGCTGGACGCCTTTCTCCTTGAGAAAGGTCCCCCGTCGGGACCAAAACTAGTCGGGCATCCCCGAAATACATAGTTGGCTAAAAAAGTATATTTAAATAAACAGGAAATAAGTCATGAATATTTTTATTCTAATAAAAATATTAACAGGCTTCTATATCATTCCGTTTTTATATTTTCTAAAAAGTTTCAGTGTGACCCTCGCATTATTATTATTTTTTCTACATAAACGCAAACAAAGTGGCGGACACAGCTAGTATACAATAAGAAGTGCAACAAATACCCACACGCGATTGAATGGAATAAAGTCCAATTTGTATAAATGTTTGCAGGTATCCCTGACAACGTTAATTTTGTACTAAGTTATTAATATTTGAGACATGATATTACTTTCTTCTTACACAAATCATATCTGTCCTTTTTGTTCCCCAAATCCCAGTCGTTTAAAAATAGTATACCTAACCTAACAGTGACTGGTTTACTTAGAATATTAGATTTTTATTGAGTATATTAATCATACTATTTAATGTAAATCATTATTATAATTATATTTTTTTATTCGTGCTATACCTACCTGACAAGTAACAAGTTTAAAATAAATTGTCTAGATTACAAATATAGTCAAGGTCTTCTGCCACCTTACTTGTATTTTAGATAACAGAGAATAATATATTTGAAAAAAATTACCTTTCTTTTTCATTTTTTTACTCAATGGAGGACCGTCGCTATCCTCATCCAATTCCGCATGAAACTAAAAGAAAATAACTTTTTAACATAGATATACATATATATCATCAACATTCGATCGGACTACTGAGACTACTAGGACTACATAGGATTCGGTCTACTGCTGGACATTGCGTCATAGCACCCGGTACACCGTTAATCAAAGTTGCCTTCCTCAATATGCTTAAATAATGAATACTTACTGCCAAGACAGACCCTGTTCCCTCCAATGCATCAAATGCTTTTTCTAAATCTTGCGGGCTAACATTAGGAAATTCTTCTACCCCGCTTGGACATAAGAAGCATTTAAAGCCAACTACACCTGCCTTCACGAGGTCACGAAGTGAATCCTGCAATTAAAACACTTATTTCTTAACTTCTTGATACTGAACTTAATAGGTATTATTATATTTATAAAGAAGAAAGTGAGTGTATTTGTTATTCTGTTACACTGGAAAAAGCCTGCTCAAACCTGCTCAAAGGATCATCCTGAAATTTAGCATAAACTTTGTCTATGGAAACAGTTAAGGACATAAAGAAGCCTTTGCCTTTCAGCCAGAAAAAAAGGCTGTTCACCATAGATAGATAAATAATTTACTGAATTTAAAATATTTTATGTAATTTTTGAATATAGTTTATATCATAAAATATTTAACTATTTACTGAATAAATTTTCATTTAATGAACTTTAATTTTTTTTATTTTTTTTTATTTAGTAAACTTTACAGATATCAATCAATCTTAATTCCATATTTTTAAGCTTATCGTTATGAGAATTATATTATTTATTATTTAATTATATATTATTCCCCCTATGAGAATTTGCTATAAATCTCCTGGTGGTTAAATTTTAAACAGTAGTACTTAAAATGACAATTTATAGGCGTTCGTATATTTGTAGTTTAATTTGCCATTTCATGTGTTAATTTTTAAACTTGTTTTATTCGATAAAATATATCGAAGGTTATATCACAAATTAAGCTTTCACTCCTCATATATTTATATATATGAGGTTTCTCAGTAATATTTTAACAATTTTTTTTTAAATTTATTAATTTCTTCACATATTAATATGTAAATTATACTTCACCTCATTCCCGGGTATAACTCCACCCCAGAACGCAACATCCACGTAGACATTCTCTTTAGCAGAGGAGACTTTCGTTTTAAGATTTTTCACAGTTGTAGTTGGTGGAATTGAATTTCTGGAATAATAAATTGTTAAATAATTACTACTTAAGTCTCAATATTTTGTATTTTTGGGAGGATAATGAAGAGCATTGGATGTCCTATGGCTGAAATGATGATGATGACCCAATGAAATGAAAGGGCATCCGATGTTTTTTATTTTGGTTTTGCCTAATCTTATAATATTGAAACACCAAGATTTATTTTACGTTTCTGTAGAAGGAAATTGTCCTCGCAAGTGTGCCGTGTTTTACCGAGAGCACACGCTCAAGACCTTCGTTAATTAATTACGATTGCAAACGCCGAGAAGATTATACATGTTAAGGCAACTGTTACCCTATGCGCTACTAGATATTATAATTTGTACATAAAATAGTTGTTCAGAAATTCGAACCCACGAATCGTGTATTTTTTCTAAATCTTTGTATCGAGGGACTTAATTTCATTTACTAGCAAATAAATACAAATTAAGGCGGTTTGTATGATGCACGCATTGTCTTAATTCTATTTTAATTATTAGAAATGAACATAACCACGATTTCCTCATTTATATCCATATATTTGTATTAATCAAACTATTACTATGTCACCGTATGCAGCAAAATACGCTATACCATTAAGAGCGGAAAAGTGACCATAAACAAGTTTAAAACTTCGGAGAGTGGTAATTATCAAATGGTGTTGAATCGTTTGTCCTATTGTTCTATGACCTTTGAAGAGCATCGTGCATCATTTCATGGAGCTATGACAAATATTTTATTGACTGGATTACTTTTATTGTTAACCAATCATAACCATGACCAGAAGTTTATTTATTATGATTAGGTTTGCAAACAAACCCAGGGCACTCGGTTAAGCAATTAATTATGCTTCTAGACACTTGCAACGTCATTTACCTTAATTTTACGTTTTAAATGCTACTTTTATAAGAGATACGGTGACTCTTGTCATTGAATAAAACCAGCTTTTTGCATTTGGTCCTGGCCACCTAATTTTTTTTTTTGCCAGTTGTCCGTCTTCCTTCAATGTTCACTCATTTGTCTAAAAATAAGATTCCACAATCTAATCGTTCTTATGTACTTTATCTTATTTATCGATGTTACCTACATTAAACAAATAAATGCAAAACAAGTAATCAGTTGCAGTGTGACCTAAGTAGATTTATGCTTTGAATGCATAACAGTCGCAAACTGCCACGGTCATTAATTTTATGACCGTAGTTGCAATGAACTCATAACCTTCCTCTTGTTATCTAACTCATAACCATCCTTAAAAATTGTGCTAACAAATGCAAATTATTCGAATAAGACTTACTTCGAGAGCTTTCAACAAAAACTTAGTCAACCTAACTATATTTCTGTAGATAGATATATTAGTTTGGTTAGATAACCGTTAAGCTTCGAATCTGCAGAAACGATTCAAATAATTCTGTATTTTAAATCAGTAATAGTTAAGTACAGCTAAACGCAATGGACGATTATATAATAGTAATTAATGCTAATGCTATTTATTACAGGGGCATGTCCACGATCGTTGTAATACCACCAGCTGCTGCAGCGCTGGTAGCAGTCCTGAAGCCCTCCCATGCTGTGCGGCCTGGTTCATTTACATGGACATGAGAATCCACAACACCGGCCAATAACACCAAGTCTCCTCCATCTACCACCTGGAAAATTTCAAATATTATTCTAAGTATATTTATGTATTCTATACCTGTCCTAAAGTGGACACCGTGAATAGGTAACCAGAAGGAACGGACGGCCGAGTCCTATGACGCACATCATACGAGTAAGAAGTCTATGTCTAGCAGTGGACTGCAATAGGTTATTGATTGAAATATCAATCGATGCGAGATTCAGATAAAGGTTACTGAGATTGTAAGTTAGCAACTGTACCTCAATAATGCAAGGCCGGCAAGTTTTTAATCATGTCTAGATTATTTCTAAATATAAACGGATGATATAATTCCTTCTATTCAAGCATTTTCGGAACACGTTTTAATAGGAAATCTTGTTTAATGCAACTGACATTTTCAAATGGTAATAATTGTAAGTCTTAAGTGTAAATCTGTTTTTCTACATACTTTTTATAACACCAACTACATTTATGAAGGTATGGTATTTAAATAAGATTATATTTAGTTCTTTAGAACTGTAACTATCATTGTACAATTGTCTTTTTGATCTGTAGAGTATTATTTCTTACCTTAATTTTCCCATCACTCTTTTTAATTATATCATCTGCTTGCTTCTTCGTAACAATTTTCTCTATTAAACCATTTTTGTCAACTAGTACACCACCATTCGGGATTATAACACTATCGGCAACCACACGACTACTCAAAAACAACTGGGTCTCGGCTAATACCATAGTAACAGCACTCGGAATAACTACACTGATTTATTATAGGACGCAAACGTCTAACTCTGCTGCTGTGCCATGTACAACTAACTACCGGTCTAATGAAGAAGCACGGATAATGAAATCTGTTATTGTGAAGTTGTTGTGAGTATTGAAAACAAACAGAACATACATACAGTGATAAGGATGACGAAATATGCACTGGGACTACTGTTGTATGATCCACTTATTTTTATTTACTAATCCAGTAACTAAATTATTTATCAACCCAGTCACAAACGTAAGTTTCACGATATTATCATAAAAATAAATTCTTTTTCATGATAATATCGTGAAATTGTTTAATAAATAATCATTATTATATTCCTACAACCATTAAAAGTACTTTATAGAAAGTTGTGAGTAATTTTAGTGAGTAATTATTAGTTTCACTTAAAATTAAATCCCCAAAAATGCGGTTCCTTAAAAAAAATGCTTTTTTAGGGCATTGGCTTCTGCTGATGGTGTGATACATACATAATAAATGTTGTTAAAAAATATCTCGTGCCGATCCGATCCTATCCGAACGATTTGTTGCGTTTGTAAAGTATTATCGAAAATTCATTCCAAATTTTGCAGCAAAAGCATATACATTAAGTAAAAGAAGCGTAATATTTAAATGCAACGACGAGTGTCAAAAATCATTTAAGATATTAAAACTAAATAGTATTTGTCATCCTATATTACAGTAACCAGATGAGCTCGGTCATTAGGATCCTTCAAAAAAATGTTAAAAGACTACTATTTGCAAGGTAATGTCTAAGATAACTAAAGATATATATTTACTTGTATATGTATTTATATCTATGTACTTATATTGGGTATTTATATATATTTGCGTTTAAACTAGCACACATTACATGACTGTACACCACAACCACCCATACGAGATCATTAAAATCCTGTCCATCCAAAGGTTGCCTGTAAGATATTGCTTATTGTGATAAGGCCGCCCGTTGTACATTTTATGTGAAATTATCAGATATATTTTATATGTATATTTGGTGTACAATAAAGAGTACTTACTTACTTACTTAACCAAATTTTTCAAAATCTAATCAGTTTATTTTGCAAACCGACGCTTCAGGGTACGCCACCGGCGAAGTTCTGGGTTAAAACGATTGTAGACCTGTGGCATACGCTACTAGAAGTTTGAACAAAGCAGTGAAACTGTACCTGACTTAAAAAAAGGAATCATTCGCCATTGCTAGGGTAGTCAATAACAAGTTGCTTGTGCTATTCACAACAAAAAAAAATCGTAGAAATGCAGAGTAAACCCAAATATTTAACTGAATTACTTTTATAAGAGAAAAGGAAAATAATCGATATCGTAACTTAAATTTAATAGAATATGAAAGTAAATTATTATTTTTTGTACTATCAAGAAATATCATTGTTATTAAACTACCTTCTCTATCACAAATATCGCCAAGCGAATTCGTAAAATAACTAAATCAATATTGAAAGGAATAACTGAGTTATATTTTATAAAAATAATAGTAATACTATTTTTATAGAAAAAGTTATTACAGCTAAAGGTAAGGCAAGTAATTACATTATGTTCAGGGCCACGTTTTTGTACTTTAAAAGATGCAGAACGTATAAATTGTAAGGATGATCAACGTGTAATAATAAACGACTTCCACATTTTGGCAACTAGTGTCCACGCCAAGTGTCCTCCAAAAATACTATTTTCGGCCTGGTGATGAAGCTGCTGTGACAGATTTTGTTAAGAAATGCGACAAATGTCAAAGGAAGAACAGTCCTCACACCATACGAAGGAGCCTATGGTTATTACCACTACAGTGCACTCATCGTTCGCTAAAAAATATTTAGATTTAATAACTTCTATGCAGTCTACTGAGGTAACCCGAAGTTTAGTTAATAACTTTATCCTTAGATACGGTATCCCGAATGAAATTACCACTGATACGGGGACAGAATTTGTGTCGACCATTATACATGAGGCAAGTAAAATTTTACATACGAGTATTTACCAATTAGAATGAACTGCATGCCATCACCAGTCTATTAGGACATTAGAAAATGCCCCACAAGCAACTAGCAAATTATTTTACTCATTTACTTTATTTACTATTCGTTCGTTGTTCACAGTGCAAATAATTACACACTTTTTGAGTTAGTTTTTGCAAAAAAACGTGTTTTACCATCAAGTTTATATTCAGGTAAAGTCGATCCGGTATATAATTTTGATAGTTATCCCATAGAATTGACTTGAAATACAGAATTTAAATGTCACAAAAAGAGGTACGAAGTAACGTAATTGACAGTAAAATTATTAGAATATGATCGTAATATTAATCCATTGTCATATAAAACCAACGATTTAACAGGTAATAAGTTCCAAAGTATTTACTCAGTTCCATGTATTGTTACTCAAGAATGTGCACCTAATGTAGAAATAATTAAAGATTTACGGTATATAAGAATAGAAACATTTTGTGCATACCATTTATTTTTTCTTGATTATTATTGTTTTGCATGATATTGCATGATATATTAAAACATAAAATTTGTAACCTCTGAAATCTTAGAAATAATATTATGATTAAATCATATTTTACTTTTGCGGGGGAGAGTAGCAGTAAAGTAAGACATATCTTTTGTTATAAATATGTTACTCCCTCCAAATATATTCAGTATTTATCCAACAGTCTGTGGTTTTACTCATCTCTAACATTTTCATTGTATCATTTACATGTGGAACAAGTAACAAATTAACTATATATACATATAAGGCAAAAATTAAAGGTAATGCCAGTTTGTGTTGACGACGTCAAAGGTATACTGATCAAATTGGCGAGGTTCTGAAGAATGGACAGGTCAAAAATACCCAAAACCAACCAAAAGTTTGATGACCGTACACGACGCTCGTGAAATATTTAAGGATAGAAGCAAGGGGCGGGCTCTTGTCTCTCTCTCTGCCTACCCCAATAGGAGAAAGGCGAGAGCTTATGTTTTTATTTAAAAAATATATTTAATTGGGTTTATTGAAACAATACTACAAAGTAATGATAAGTCGACGATCTACTATTCGAATTTCCCTGATTTATGAGTTAGGGCATTTAAATTAACAGAAACGTATATTATTAGAGGTTCTGTAACAATACGTTTAATCAATAAGAAAGTAAACGTAAATTATGGTAAAATTTCAATAAAATTACACTTCGGTCGTACTACGTCATTTTAAAATTTATGTCTATTTCAATTTAATTTGTTTTTTTTCTATAATGTGTTGCAATTATGTGCATAAACAGTGTGTATTAAATATAAAACAATATTAGATTATTCCTGCTCTAGCTATTACTTCTATTCCTAATCAAATTTATCTGTAACGCCTGCCATTTTAGGAGCATATGCCGCACAAAATGATATGGATGGCACTTGGAGTAGGCGCTACGGCCTTGTCGGAGCATTCGGAAGCATTTAAAGGCAACGTACCAAATTTTTTTTTTCTTATATTAGAGCTTATCGAGTATAAGTGTTTAAACGAAGGCAAAGACGTCTCTAATTTAATCCAGTAATGGCAAGTCTATTGCCATCATCCGGACACTGTATGACTATATGATATGATATACAAATTTTCGGATAGATGTCAGTTCCCTTAATCGCCTTATAAGACACCCACAGAAGGAAATAGGCCCTCTATTCTATTCAAACAAGAGCCACATTAATTTATATATTAAATTAAGACATATTATTGAATGGCATGTTTGTCTAGTGGTTACTGATCATGGTAACGTCGTGAGTTCGATAGTGCGATGAGCATGATGATTTGTTCTGTGTCTGGGTGTAATTTATTGAATATCTAGAGTAGAATGAAATATTAGAATACATTCATAGTTATTTAAATATACGGGTTTTACTCACGTGTGTATTTCGGGGATGACCGAATAGTTTCGGTCCCGACTGGATACCTTGAAATACACAGTCAGTAATACCGTACATTTAAATAAATATAATGAGTGAAATAAATATAATGAATGAGTAAATATAATGAGAATAGAATCATCTTTATTGTACACTATAGCTATTACAGTAAATCTTAAATTAACCATTAACGTATTGTACATTTATTTGGCTGTCTTATCGCTAACAGTGATCTCGACCAGACAATCTTAGTATGGATTTAATGCCAAGAGTGAGTGGTAGTTAGCTGTACCATAATATCATAATATTTATATACAATAACTAAATATATATATTAGGGTGTTTAAAAAAAATGAAAAATTTTTATTTTTTTTTCCAAACAGGCTTAAAAGTTTCCTTTTGATGTCACGAACCGCCAGTGAAAATCGGAGCTCTTAATATTAATATTAAGTGTGTCCTCATCGCACTTTTTTAATTCCCATAAGAATAACACGGGAAAAATTATTTTTGTTTCTTCTGATTTTTGTACTGTTCAAACGACGAATCACCTAATGAATCGCTGCTATAATTGTTGTAGGGAATTGAACGCTCTACAAAATGGGACTGATAAGATTTTCGATTAGTCCACGTATTTAAAAAAAATTGAAATTTGATTCTAAAAAACTCTTAAATTTGATCAAAATCTCTAAATTTGACTAAAATTGTGAGCTTTATGGAAAAAATAGGGATCAAATTTTTTGTTAAACATGAATTAATTCTCTCATAAACGTTGATATCTTTGATTTCTTTATTATTAAAGTTTTTTAAAATATGTACTAATCTAATTACATCAAATATCTGTTACTGGAGAGATTTTTTACTACAATCGGGAAATTGTTGTCGATGATTGCGAACAACCTGTAATAGATACTGTAACTGGTCTTCATCTTTGGTTAGGCAGCAGTTATATTCTTCGATCAACGCAATTCCTCGTTCAGCAACGTCGTTGGTCACTTTTAAGGTTTTAAAAAATTCCAAACAAACTTTGTAGCTTTCATTATCAGGCCACGATTCAAATTATTTGAAACGAATTCTAAAAAAAATATATATATATTTAAGCATCATGTTTTTCCAATTTGTGGAAAAAAATGATTGGTAAACGTTTATTACAAGGTAAATTCATCTTTAACAAAAAATTTGATCCCTATTTTTCCCATAAAGCTAACAATTTTAGTGAAATTTAGAGTTTTCGATCAAATTAAAAAAAAATTGAATTTTGATCGTAAAAAACTCTTAAACACGTGGACTAATCGAAAATCTTATCAGTCCCATTTTGTAGAGCGTTCAATTCCCTACAATAACTATAGCAGCGATTCATTAGTTGATTAGTCGTTTGAACAGTACAAAAATTAGAAGAGACAAAAATAATTTTTCCCGTGTTATTCTTGTGAGAATTAAAAAAATGCGATGAGGACATACTTAATATTAATATTAAGAGCTCCGGTTTTCACTGGCGGTTCGTGACATCAAAAGGAAACTTTTAAGCCTGTTTGGAAAAAAAAATAAAAATTTTTCATTTTTTTGAAACACCCTAATATATATGCACATTTACCTATGATTGCAAAACACACTTATATATAGTTATATATGTAGATAAATGATAGAAGATAAATGTTAATTATATACGACGATGATAAATATTAGAAAATATACAAAAAACTAAAATTTTGTGACATCTAGTTAATTAGTGACAGTATTCTGAATTAAAGAAGAGGCTTTTAACCATTGGTTTAAATGTTTTTATGGGGGGACCTTTTCTTATCTCAAGAGGCAGTGCATTTCACAATCGTGTTGCGACGACGCGAAGGATTTATAAACAATTGTTGCTGAACGCATTTTTAACTCTAGAATTACGTAATTGGTGTAAAATAAAGAAGAATCAAGATGAAGAGAAAGAGAATTATAACATTTAATTTTAATTTAGAGATGTATATATGCAAAGTGACCCAGAAAAGGGAATACTTATTTTAACCACTGAAAATATACATCTGTAGCATGCAGTTGCAAAAAAACAAAATTTATTAAACTAAACCTCGTGTATCAGTTATAACCGTTTTAATTACAAACTGCGTTTCTCATAAATGCAGATGGAATGTTTTATATATATATATATATATATACATATATATATTATAGGGGAGCAGACGAACAGACGGGTCACCTGATGGTAAGTGATACCCTGAACTCAGGTTACAAATCTTAAGTTGCAGATGCAAGTGACCCGTCTGTTCGTCTGTCCACGTTACAAGCTAACTACTGATTGCTAGAAACCAATCATCCTTCTCGGTACTAGTCGTAATTGAATGTACCGTAACCATTCCAGGACAAATATTTGTCTGAAGAACATGATCTTTAAGTATTCTTTAAGAAATAATTCTTTGCCAATAATCTGTCATTTCAGAAACCATGACCCACGCATTTCCGGGTGATATAAAATGTCAGTACTGAGAAACGTGGATGCTGCATTCGGTACACGGTTGACAGTGTACAGACTCTTCTATCCATGGTATTTAATTCCGTCTGAGTCCATCTAAGTAAGCCAAAGGAGTAGGTTAGGACTGGTATGACCCAACCGTCATAGGCCCGCACTTTATCACCACCCGACAAAAGAGTTTTCAATTGTTTTTTTCAGGCGGCCAAAGAAGCGTTCCTGTAGTGATTGCTTGATAGTTAAATACTTGTACGTTTCATTTGCGGAAAGACTAAGGTGTGTGGAATCTGAAAGTTCAATCACTTCAGATTCCACAATACTGCCTTTGCTTACATGCATGACTACTCATTTATCTACTTACACCAAATTCCAGTCAGATACATTTACTAAAGGTTTCAGTCACCTCTAATAATCTTATCAACTGAAAATTGCTTCAGGCAAATAGTTTCAAATCAGCCACGAAAAGGAGGTGGGATATGTGCATTCAACATGTGTTGTTATTTTCACTCTTAGAATGTACGTAAATAATTTATAAACTGGTGGCTGACAGGTAATGGGTCTGTGGTTTTTGTGATCTATGGTATTAGCAGACTTGTAGAGTAGGTGACTTACACCTGTAGTCATAAAAGCTGACAACGAATCTAATCGTAATCGTGATTAAAATTGAGATGCCAAACATACATGTGAGCTACGGAGCCACTTTAACAAAAAGTTATGCAGTCCGTCCGGTCCCGCTGATTTCCAGTTCGGCAACTAACGAACTGCACAAGTTATATCTGTCCTGGATATTTATACTGGCTGCATAGTATTAATTGACTCACATGAACGTTCAACATCTCGCATCCATACACCTTTAGTATGAGCGACAGGCATCGACCAGATGTTACGCCAAAATGTATTTGTTAGTTCAACATCTGATCCAAGATGTGAGACGCTCCGTAAGTCAGGTTGCTCCCATCTTCTATAAACCCACCTCTCGTCCCTTTCAAAAGCACGATTCTGGCATATCGGTATACTCGGATTTTATAATAATAATTATTATTATTAATACATTTAAACAATAACGTTTTGGAACTGGTCAATTTACTAACTGAGATTTTATTTTTTAATAGCTTAACTCAAATCCTAATTATGGAACCTGCATATGTGTTAACTTCACGAACGAACGAATATTTATTTACGAAACAGTTGTTAAAAACGAATAAAACAAGTTTATTAAGATTTCCCAAGCTTATTATCACAATGGATCATTTTGATGTTTCACATAATTGCATTCCGAACAGCGGGCCTATATCGGGCGTGGGCGCGTGAGTTTCTGACACCGAATGTTGACGAATCATACAATAAATGTCAACGGCCCGCCTTGAACTTCGCCTTGAAATGATGGTTCCACATATCGCCCGCGAGCACCAACCCCCCCTTGTTGAGAAAAACATACAAGGTTGAACACATGCGCACTAGTGCTAAACAGTAAACATATACCGGTTCGATTTTGATCTACTTTAAAGGGCAGAATGATCCAGATTAAACATCGAGTTTACAATTTTTAAACAAAAAAATCTGCTTCTACGTGGAGTACTTGTTACAAACCGGAATAAAAAATGAACAGTAAAAACAGTATTATATAAATATATACTATACCTCCCTCAGAAGCTAGGTCACTTGTTCAGGTCAAATTTGAAACAAGGACATTGCTAATTTCAGGGTCCACTTAATGTATGTACAGTTAGATGGTGTAGAGTCGGCGACGGTAAACAATGCCAGTGACATTGGCGGCAAGAAAGGAAGAGACGCTTTGTGCATAGTAATGACGGAAGAGCCCATTGCGCCAACGCACCAAGGCACCACGTACATACGTAGCCACTCCGCATGCCTGGTCACTGGTCACCAGCAAACTCTGTATACACTCGACACACACCCGTTAAACTTTGATATTGCTAGGTCAATTTATGAAACATCAACCTTTTTATCGTCACAGTTAAAACTAATAAGCTTGCTTTTAAAGTACGTATTTTGAATTATTGTGCTTATTAATTGTGCTCAAACAATAAAGTCTTCTCATAATATCGGATTTATAAACGGTCCTGATTGCTTTTTATTACAAATATAGTGCAACCAGGTGCTGAAATTGACTGTTAGAATACAACCTAATGTTTAATGAGTGAGTGTCAATGACATTGATTT
Source organism: Tyria jacobaeae (assembly GCA_947561695.1). Lineage (NCBI taxonomy): Eukaryota > Metazoa > Arthropoda > Insecta > Lepidoptera > Erebidae > Tyria > Tyria jacobaeae. The sequence goes on from OX387217.1 coordinate 12,621,820, forward strand.
TTGTTTGTTTGTAATAACATTGATTTGTACGTGTGCGAGACTTTGCCTCCAGAGTTCAGAACATCCATGAACAAGGAACTAAAAATAAGGTAATTGATTAACATTTTATTACTTTTTAGTTCTAGGTTATAAATTTGGAATAGCAACTCTCAAGCACGATTATAAACTAACATAAACTATTAAGTACATTAAGGCGCTACACTTTAGGAAGCTAATAATTAGTACATTATTTACTTGAATCTGTTAAAAATCAAGCTTCTAATTCAACGCAATTAAGATATATGGTCATTAAAGCCTTGAATTTCAAAAAATTAGAACTTTTGTTTTTAAATCAAAAGTATGGGGTACTTCCATTGACCTAAACTCTAATAAAAGAAATCTTTCATTTGTTGTTTCTTCACATATTAAAAATATTTTTTTGCGATCACAAACTTATATTGTGCGGTCAAATACGACGTCAATGTAGAGGGTAAAAATGGAAAGTTAAGTTGGAAATAACTGTCAGGATCGATTCCCAAAATAGACGAACTATTACCCTACTGCGGAGGGAGGTGGGTTATGGTATGTTTGTATATACGTACGTATGAATGTAATGTATGATGTTTCTTTGTCACACACCCTAGGAGCCGAAACAGCTTGTTGGATATTGTGGTATAATTTAAATCTTCCTAATAGTGTTAGTGAAAAAATAGAGATACCAACAATTTAATACGATCGGGTTTCATATTATTTTCAACTGACTTCAAAAGAGGAAGGTTCTCTATTAGAACGATTTTTTTGTGGCAATGTTCGGTGAATCGATTTCTGATAAATGTTTTTAAATGAAATTGTTCTACTCAGTTTGTCCCATTTGAATTTGACGACAATATATGGAATATCGATAATCCATGTATTGTGTATGTATGTATATAATATACATGATGGTAAGTGACAGCCGCCGTCCATGGAAACCTGCAACTCAAGAGTCGTAAATTGGGAGGGATAAAGGGAATTGAGTGAGGAGATAAGGAGGTGGGAAAGAGGAGAGGGAAGATGAGGGAGAGGAAACAGTTGGGCCTCCGGAAACCTCACTAATTACAGCGAAATGCAACGCAAGCGTTACTTCACAACCGATTTTCTGTGGAGCCGTGCAATCGCACCGGCCGAGCAAGCCCATCCCTGCCTAAATTAAGGAATGAATAGAACATGATAACTCTGGCAGTGAATCGATATCAAAAAATAAAAGTAAATTAGTTTCAAAATATTCCACCTCTAAAGTGTAAAATTAAGATATGAAACATACAGTTTATTAAAAGCACGATGGAGTCACTTATATATATATATGTATGTATATATTATTATAAATCAAATATACTTGTGATTAGATACATACATAAAGAACCTTCGGTGCGCGATACAGACTAACACTTGTCTGGCTTTTAATAAGCTGTTTCCATTACTTTTTCCTTTTTTTGAAAACAACGCCGGCATTAGGAATAATTCCTGAGTCGTGGGGGACTCTACAAACATTCAATCAACGGATACATATATATATATATATATGTATCCGTATATATATATATATATATGTATCCGTATATATATATATATATGTATTGCTATATATATATATATATAACTATTAACAGAACGAAGATTTGAATAAAATAGATCACTGTAGAATATGATCTCATACTCTACAAAGTTAAAGAAAAAAGTTATATGAGATATCGCATTACTCTAATGCCAAACGTATTTATAAGACGCTACCCAGTGAGCTTGACCGGACCTCACCGATAATACTAATAATAAATTAGTGTAGTACTTATAATCAAAATAACAAAAACATGCCAATCACGACTCTGCTGCTATGTCGGGCAAATTGTGGCTTCGTATTTTGTTATGAAATTCTTATTTTGAAGGAGTCTGCCTATGTACTCTTAAGAACGCCATAAGTTCTAACTACTAAACATATGATTATCACATTACTAGCAAAATTAAGGTAAAAATAATAGTCCCTCAGGAATCTACTGGCACGAACTTGAGCACGCGTATAATTCATTATCAATAACGTGCTTATCGAGCTCAGTTCAAATTAAATTAAATAAAGTTTAAGGGCTTCATATCTCTTGATTACCTTTTGGATTCGGGTCCAATTACTGGATGTAAGTAATAACAATTACAAAGCATGTTTAGACTAGTTAGTGTCAGAATAATTAAAATGTCATGTAATTCATAATTACTGCATTATTTGAGTGCACTATAATTAGAGATAAACACGTTATCATTTATTTTTATACGAAACGCATTATGTAGATTGGTCGAAATCAAGACGTGTCGCAAACAGGATCCATAACAGGTTCGTAAATTATGTTTTAGTTCATGGTACCCAAACATCTTTGTCAAGATTATAACTTAGATAAATAGCCTTTTATGAACATACAATTTATATTCTAAGTATGAATTTTTAAGTTTTTACAGATTTTTAATATTAGTGACGGCACGAAAACTATTCATCTCTACGTCCCATGTCCAGGTTATGAATCTGTTACATAAGGGCCAATTTATTTAAAAAATAATAATAAAATCTGTGCGTTCGAGGAGCCTCTGCTTATCCCTTCGCGAATATTATATAGGAATGAGTTGATGAATGGATGTGAGTGTTACTTTTAAACTTTTATTATTTTTTTATCTACATTCATTATGTAAAACATTTATCAAGTTTATGGTCACTTTATGGTAACGAGAAGTCAAAAAGCTCTGTATGTAAATGTTACATCAGATATTCTTGTTTTTATGTTTGTGTTTGAGTATTATTGCTATGAATAGGTATAACGGTACAAATTTTATGTAAAATTTATTTTTTATACAAAAACATTTTTACACAAATATACAAGTTAAATTTATTAGCTTCTGCCTGCAGCTTCGCCTGAGGTTTATGTCGATCAAAAATAGCCTTCTAAAGACGTCCTTCGCTAGACTTTTCATGAAAATTACTTCAGACGTTTAGCCGTGAAAAGATACAGATACAAACAGACAGACAGAGTTACTTTCATATTTTTAATATTGGTATAAAATATGATATATGATTAAATAATTTCCTTACGCTTAGCTTTTTACGCTTTTGATGCATCTGGTATTCCTGGTTAATATTTACCAATAATAAATTCAATATTATGCGATCAGTTTACTATCCCGGTGTTTCTAGTTTGTCTTCCATTAACAACAGACACTATTAAACTTTAGGTTTCTTCATTAAATATACACAAACTTGTATATAATAAATGATTGTAATAATGTTAAAGATAGCTAAACAAACAAAATAAAACAATGACAATTAATTACAATAAAGTCACGTTCTAAACGCTAATTTTTTTAATCGAAATCGGAAAACAAGTTCACAGTCTTTTCGTCTATAGGTGCCTTTAAACGTTGTCATCATCAATAGTGTCATATGGCGTCATTTATTTAAAAAGCTAAAAGAATGGATATGTCGGAATCAAACCGACTAAAAGCTACTTCTAATGCGTCAGCAAAAAAAACAGTAGATGATGATCTATGTAAGCAATTGCTTAGGAGTAAAAATATTTTTAGAAAAGCAAGGACGTAAGTGAGAAATCTAGTCGAGGGCCCATCAACGCTTGCGCCCATGATGCGCTTTACCTGACTAATTTAAGTACCTATTTTTTAATCTTTAGCAATATCAAACACATATGTGTTAGATATTGCTATAATCGACGATCGAATCAAGTAAGAAGGAGAAATATAGATGTTGATTTTTATTTTTGATAAAAAATTACAAATGTTTTAAATTAGTTTTGAATAACAGTAAATATTTTACTGAGTTTCATCACTTTACTAGCTTTTATTCGCGTAGGAGTCAAAATCTGTTTTTTTTTTACCCAACTGCATAAAGGGGGTTATGTTTTTGGAGTCTATGTATTATGTATGTATGTATGTATAATGTTTCTACGGCTTCGGTTTGCTGGATTTCGACATGTGAGGTGTCATTTGATTTGTTTTAAATAGTGGGAATGACATGCGGTATTTCACTTCAACATTCTTTCTTTACATTTCGAGATAAGGTCATTAAAAAGAGAGATAAGTAGTTAGTAATGCAATCCAGTAATATATATAACATATTTATTGATAACAATGAAGTTCCTCAATAGCTACAGAATAAACAAATCGACTGACAAATGTTCTAAAACTTTGTTATTTGCCTATATTATTTTTTAGTGGCTGTACTTTTTAGTATATTACGCATTATGTTTTAAAGATTTGAGACGATTATTCATCTAGAGCCAGTATTTTTTGGGGTGGACCAGCTGTTTCTCCGTTTAAGTCTGTTTAGAAGGTTTTTAGAATTTGAAAACCGGAAGTCAAACCATGCTTGCATTGCATTGCCGAGTGAGGGTACAGAGGCCATACTCCCACACTCCTCTTCCACCCCTAAGAAGTACTTACTTACCTTTAAGTTACCGACTCTTGAGTTACATCCGCCCTAAGGACACCCATAGGGCGGCTGTTGTCACTTACTATAAACTGACCAGTCTGTTCGTCTGTCCCCCGATATAATAAAAAAATAAATAAAGGAAAACATATTGACTTATTTTTGGGATACCTATTTATATGTAGGCAAGGTTCATTTTAATAAAAATAAACTTAAGGAATTACTAAATGGTTTTCAAAATATTCAAAAGACGTTTTGGTAATATAAAAAGTGAAAAGCCTGATATTATTATCGATCTTCCAGTTCTCGACTACGACGATGTCTTCTATCTGAATCTTACGATCACGTTTCTGAATTCCATCAAAAACTCAAATGACTTCCAATTCTCCTCCTCCAAAAGTCCTCACTACCTTTATCTTTACAACATCATATTTAACCTTAAGACACCTCTTTATCTCAAAGAACAGTTCCAATTCCTTCATGACACACATGAAAAATGTCCATCCCTTGTATGTTATTTGTGTGACAAATGTACGTTTAATACTTCTACTTTAAAAATGATGTACACATAAAGTTGTCATCCATCTAACCATATTATGTATTCAAAACTTACAAAATACGGCTGGGAAACTTAAAATACTTCCGTTTGAACTTGATTTTTAATGGCTATTTTCTTATCCTCATACCATTAAACTACCTACCTACCTCTGGAGAAGAGAGATAAAAAAATATATTCGTTATTAAAAGCAATGTCTTCACATACGAATCAACTAGTGTATCTATATATATTAATCGCTAATCTATGAAGAAAGCCAATAAGATATTGATAAGAACAAATACGGGTAGTCTCTGGGGCCTACCGATAGACTTCAAAACTTAATAGTAGTATACATACAGCTCATGGGAAGCGTGCGGTGACGATGACGCGAGTTTTGGCGCTTTTTGTTCACAAAAAGTGCTCAACGCACCTAAAGAAGTTTTCACTTAAAAGTAAAAACTTTATCATAAGTAAGTACATTTTGTATTGTTTATGGTAATGCAAAGCTGCTATTACTATCTTTCAATCAAAATGCAAAGAGGAGAATTAAAGGTAAATCAGAGGAAAATTAACTAAAATCCCCAAACACCGCTTGTACTTCTGCAAACGTGGGTGCGAGGTGCGACGCAAAGCTCGATGACACCGGGGTATTTAACACTAGGTAACGCGCGCGCCGCCCGCTCAGTCGCACCGGACCGCGTTGGACGCGCATCTACTCTAACAAGATAGGGGTTGCGATATCAATGTGTAAACCCTATTATCCCGTTCTTGGATACAATTAAACGGGAGAGCTCTATATAAAAACTATTTGTAAGTAATGTGTTTTTTTTAAGTTTAAAATGGAACACTTTTTCTGAGAACTAATCGGATTTTTTGTTTTAAATAGCAACTAATTTATGTAACAATGCCACTATTTATTTATAAATATTATTGAATTTCAGATAAAAATTGGCTAATAGCACACGAATCCCCGTCATGGGGCGCAGCCTAGCACTATGGGTAAGTTTTCATCTCTCACATTGAAATTAAAGTTTTCAGTATTGTACAGTAACTCACTTAGTAAGTTAAAATAGATTTCTGTTATTATCCATTCTCAAGTTATTGATTACTGTTTTATATCTAAGTACTATATTCTAAGTATTAATTAATTTATTGCCAGTTAATCATGAATACGTTTTAGTATGAATGACGTAACTGTAAAAATGAGTTAAACAGAAATAATCAATTTAAATGATTATAATTAGCATAAGTATCGATATCATACGCGGTTAACAGGATGAACAATTATTGATTGTGTCAAGTCCAGTGAACTACTATGGCTATTGTAGATTTAAAGACATTAAGATGGATCGTATTTTATGTATATTGTTGATGCCTAATATAGGTTTTATTCTTGAAGTTTAAGACAAGTTAAAAAAGTTTGAAATACAAATCTCATTTAGCACGATTTTGACACCTATCACGTGCGTCAACAGTTTGGTACTATCATATCCTTAGTTAACACTTTTCTAGCAAATAAAATAATTATATCTTGAGTCTTATGCCATTCCTCTATATGATACTAAACTATTTCTCTAAGACTTAAGAAGCTCTGTAACTTTTTATAAATGCCAGAAAAACAATTCCATACATAGTTACTTACTTTAAATATTGTCCCAAAATTAATGTTAGTGAAATAAGACTGTGCCTGTTTGTCTCATTACTTATTCGCGGCATGAATAACAAGTTAAACATATATAAAGTCATATGGGAAAGTAAGTACTATACACCTGTATGATTCGAGGCAGTAGGCCACACGTGGTACGAGGAAGGCCATAAAACCGGGATCAACAAAAGAGATTACTTAGTAAAAAACCGGTATCGCCACTGCAGAAAATCATGGTAATTCTTAACTTAACCCTCTTGCACGACTCATGTATCGTCTTAACAGGCTTTATTTAACTTACAATGTATGTTTGTTCGGAAATTTCTCATACGTATTCAGCTCCGATCACAATGCAACTTTATAATAACATAGAAGCTCCAATTAAAAATATTATACCTATTATTATTATTTTTAAATGACGTTTTTGTACAATGACAAGGTTGTTGTCCTTATTGTACCTAGTGTACTTAAAACAACCTTAAAAGTACTCTTTTAACTTATCCAAGTACGAAAAAGTAACGCAATGTCAAATTATATAATTTTGATTTGTATTTGTATTGATAGCAGTAGTTTTAAAAACGCAATGATTTATCGATTTCTTAGAACTCAACTAGTTCACGTACTCTTTAACAGTATTCATTGATGTTTAGTCAAAGTGTTATTAGATTGGATACGCTTCTTCGTCTGTGTAGCGGTATTTGGTGAGCCAAAGTGCCTTCTTAAAAAATACGACAATAAACTTTGTCAATAGACATGTTATTGACAAAGCCGGCTAACTGTGGTTTTTAAAGGCACGCATTAAACAATGAGTAATTTCTTTCGAAGTAGAAGTTGGATAAATTTTCGTGAGTCATTCTGATTATTGAACGTATAATGCATTTTTTCCTGTAATTATTCATGTATTTAAGTTCTTAAACTGCCAAAACTTCTCAATATAAAATAATATTTTATAGTGCATGGAATAAGTAACAATGCTAAACTGATTATGTTTGAAAATGTTCTTTTACTAAGCATATCTTTAACTTTTTTGATTTATTTGGCAGTTCAAATCTAATTCCTTCTCCGTTTCTGTTTTCGATAAATTCAAATTTATCTTTAATATCAACTAAACTTTAAATTTACTTTTTTACCTGTATTTGTTAACACTTCTTTTTTCATAAATCTTAAGAACTATATCCATATCAGAATAAAAATATTCGTGAGTGGTATTGATATATATTATTGACTAGCTGGTGCGCGTGGCTTCTTTAGTTTGAAGTAAAATCGGTTAAAATCTCAATTAAAAAGAATAAAAGAATATTTAAATTTGGCTAAAACTAATAAGAAAAACCTATTAAGTTAAAAATAGTGCCTATTCACAAACATGCATAGTAAAATTCCTCCACATCGTCGCCTTCTGGTCACTAGAAGTTAAGTACCGATCAAAAAAAATCTAGTTATCTAAAACCTCACAGTAAATTAAAACATTTAGTTAATTTTAATAGTTTTATGACCGAAAGCAATGGTAAATATAATCCTTAATCTGTATTCATAATCTGTAACCAGTAAACATTTTATTACTAATCGACTTAAAAAAAGAAGAGGTTCTCAGTTCAACTGTTTTTTTGGTATGTGTATGTTACCAGATATCTGTGCGATTTGTTTAATGATTTCAATTTTCACATTGAAATGGTTTTACTCAAGGTTTGTCCAATTTGAATATGACGCTCCGCTACTCTAAAATATTCTACCAAAACGGTGTAAAATTAAGGTATTAAGAATACTTGTTACGCAATATCTTCATTAGTGAATAGATTTTTAATATTCTAAAATATATGTGGTACTCAAGGGTGGCCCGTTTTAATTTAAAATTAAAGGACGAACCCTTTAAGATAAAAACTACAAAAGCTTTCTAAATAAAATGGAATGGATTGTCTTCTTTCAAAATAAAATGTAAGATTTAAAATCTTTAACTTAACACATTCTACGTGCATTTTAGAGGAACCGGGGTGATAATACCTAGAATCCTGTCATAACTTTTACACGGAATGTATTTTTAACATTTTTTTTTGCAAGAACATGCTAGAGATATATATTTTCTTTATACTTTTTTAAAGGTAATAATTTTATGAAAAGTCCATAAGGATAACTATAATATATTATAAATGGGGATTAATTTGTTACTTTTGAAAGGATTAGAGTATGATCCTTTCAAAAGTACTTACCCGAAGGCGCACCTACGGGTTAACAAGTCCTGATTGTCCGATTTATTAAATACAGATGTGTTGATCAGAAGTATAACAATTGACTTTACTTTAACTTCCACACTATTATGACCTTTGTTAATTAATTTATTGGCTTCAACAGTTAATAATATATTAGCGGCCTAACTAGTGGCAGCATTTTACGTTTTAATTTAATTTGAGAACTCTTATTTTTATCGAAAAATGTTAGAGCAGGTATTTCATAGAGTAGGTATGTCATTAAACAGTAAACTAGATATATGTAAAAGGTAGAACTAAAATAAACAATCATAAATCGAGTTAAAAGAACCAGATACTGCCTCTTTAACTTGGATAACTTTTTTTATGTTATCCCCTATAATATAAAAAAAGTTAAGTTAGACAGACGAACAGACGGATCACCTGATAGTAAGTGACAACCGCCGTCCATGGACACCATGGACTACTCGAGAGTCGTAAGTGCGACTCCCGCCTTTGAGGGTGAAGAGGGATGATTGTATGCGGGGAGGGGAAAGAGAGGTGTTAATTGGGTTGATGTCGACCAATCATTTACATTAACCGGCACAACTACACGTAATAATAAATAGAATAAACTTATGACAATAAAAGTTATATTAATATACAATAACTATAGGTACAGAGGGCGGCCTTATTATTAAATATCAATTTAGATTTATAATTGTCACTTTTGAATAATATAATTAATTATAATAGGAATTCATTTCAGCATTTCAGTGTATGTAATTTACTAATACCTCAACCACTTAAATGAACAATCATTTATAATTTAATCATAATCATTTGCTTTTGCTGATACAGATGCTTTAGGTAATTAGAGCTGTTGAGACTCAACGTTTTGAAATTCTAATATAGCTATTTCGGTCATCTCTGCAACTATCTGTCAGTTTTGAATGATATGGTATTGGACAGTATTTATTGACGAATAATAATTTTAACAATTCACGTTATGAACCTTAGGAGAAGAGCAGTCACCATAAACGCTAGTGAAACTATGGAGAATAGCCAGTACTTCATAAACAGTTAAAGGTTCTACAAAATGTTAATAAAGTGAATAAAAATGTATAATTAAAAAAAAAGTATGGTATTTAAGCGTTATATTTTTAAATATGGCCAACTTGAACAACGGAGACATCTTTAAAGGGTCGCGTATTAACGAATAGCTATTCTTTTGTAGAAAATCTTTACAATAACAGGTAGTGTCTTCCAGTTCTCACATGCACGCTATTTAACGTAAAATATTACCATTTTATATACATATATAAATATATATATAGTATGCGATGCACGTACAGGGACAGCTACGCGTGTGTCGCTCCTATGGCCTTCACATAACACAATGTCATTATCTGTATTTAATCTTCTAGTTTCCTAGATACTCTAGGTAACAATCTAAAGTTATAATCAGCGATAAAGGTTTACGGAGACATCAGATGTTCCTATCCTAATGGCATCTGTAGTCAGAGGAAGTTAATGAAATTTGGGTTCGCGACCCTAGCTTCTACAGCTACTGCAGTCTCACTCAACTCATCCGAGGCTTGCCCTGTATCCCACGTTTCTCTCGCTGCCCATTTTCCTTCTACAAATCTCCCTTTCTTACTTCTTACCGTAATAACGTCCTAAAGAAATGTTGGTGTGAAGCGTTAAAATAAACTGAGAGAACTGATCCAAAGTACACATTTCACGACTTCATATAATTTTGGGCAAGGACGAAAAGATGTAAATGAGAGTTAGTTCATAAATTTGAAGTCTACTCGTTACCCTAAATATAATATAATTTAAATAAAAATGCCCGACTTAAATAGATTAAGCAACATTTTCACGTTATTTAAAGCAAAAGATTGGTTATGTTGTATATTTATATCCAATTAGCGTCTTAATCCGCAGTTTAATGAACATATTCAGATTATTAGTTCAGGATTTGTAGTTGTTATTATTTGATCATGGAGATCCAAAAACATAAAAACAAAAGCTCGGTCCTAATCGCGGTCCAAATGTCACGCGAAAAACACCTTGGACTGGTTGGGATGATGACGATGACCCCGAAGGCAGCTGCGGCACTACCTGCCTCTTGCCTGTATGCAAATTGTGTTATTTACCGAACGTCTCGTGTCAATGTACTAGAAATGGTTTAATAGTTATTTATTAGATCATGTCCCCGCGCCCAAAATACACGATAAAGACGTTAGATAAGCAGGTATAACTAAAAGAAAATAAAGGTTTAATCTTTACTAAAAAAAATACTTCCCGACAAAATTTATACACTACTCGCATAATATATATAACTGATTAATAACTTCAACTTAATCTGTAATCACAGATTAAGTCCTATAAGTGATTACTTACATCCTACAAGTAATCACTTATAGGATGTAAGTTGAGATGTTGCAGAGGTTAGTTGTTACAGATTCAAAGATGTTTTATGATTATATTTTAAGTATATATGCATATGATAATTGTGACATATATTTAATCTCTTATCTGTACAGAAGGATAAAAATAATTATCATCTGAATTCATATTTTTAATTCCTAAAGCCTGAAGTGTTTTAACTTAGTCGTGCGTCCTTAAATTAATAATAAAATTAAAAATATAAATAATGCATGCCATATAAATAATATAATAAGCTGAAGAGTTTTATAATTATTTGTTTCAACGAACTCATCTCTAGAGCCACTCTAGAGATGAGTTCGTTGGACCAGTGACTATGAACGCAGTCGAAACTGCGGGGAAAGGCACTCACCGTACCTACTCACCCTTAATGACATGTTTTAATGTTTTTTTTTGCCAAAATAAGTAGTCGTAGTCAACATTTTCTTATTTTTATATATTCAATATATACAGGTGTTCGTTTTAATCTGATAATATATTTGATTACTGTCAAATACAATGATATTATTCTAAATGTCAGTTCGTTCTGACCATAAAAGGAATTACAGTTGACCTTTTGTTCCTTGTTTATCTATAACCAATTAGTGTAAAACGTTTTAAGCTTTTATTATATCAATAGTATATAAGCAGACATTATATAAGTAACACTAAATGTTTCGTTAAAATTTAATGTTTGTTTCACGATAGAAACAAACATTACATTTGAGAGCTTAAAGAAGTAAAAACTGAAAATGTGATACGGTACATTGACATCCTTGGCAATGTATGCACACACATAAAAACTAACCAAAACATACTTAAAATATCCTTAGACCAGTCTCAAGTATTGATCTTCTCTGTCAAGTTATGTAAATTACGAAAAGATATAGTGCTATACTTAATCGATAAGTCAATGACCTCTATCGCCTACTCAACATAATTATATTTTCAGTTATGGCGCCGCCTTTAACAAAACATTCAATCTTTATTAATGGATCCTTTGTACTTCACCAATTGATTCACTAACATCAAAGGCTAAAACATGTAGTTTACGGTACTTTTCATTTTCTCACTAACGGTATCGTAAGCTTTATTTAAATGTCCTCAAGTAATTGATACCTAGTCGTATTGTTATAGATGTACACAACGTTTTTATAAAAGGTCGACAGCCTCCGAGCCATCTACTCCATAAATTTAATGCAAAACACGATAGCCGGTTCTTGTCAAGAATAAAAATTAACACAACTTTGACAGAATGTGTATCCTGTGCCGGTTTATTTATATTTTTAGTGCACTGTGCAATACGATACATTCTACAATATTTTTTTAATTATTTTGTACTTTGCAGTGCTTCATAGCATTAGTGCTATGCCCGTATACACAAGCATCCCCACGTGCAAGCGTGACAACCTTCCTGAGAAGTATCGTTGAAACGATACCAAAACACGACCCTATAGCTACACCAATACGTGCCTCCGTTGAAAGAATACCATTAAGGTAATAAGCTTAGTCTAAAAAATATATTAAGGTGCGACTACACGTAACTCATTGCCTTTATACACTTACCTAACAAAAAATACATTTGTGCAGGAGTATTCGGGATGAAGGCGATGAAAGGCTACCATTACGTGATGCAGTGGAGAAACGTCCAATATCGCTCAAGGAGCCAGGCATTTCCTTCAAATTACTGGAGGTACGCATTTTCCACTCTTAAAAGTTAGCGGAATAAAAATATTTATTGCTGTTATCCTTTTTCTTTTTCCTATATTCAGGATTCCGAAGACATGACAAATGTGGAGAATTTAGGTGAATTCAAACAATACTACGGAGCCGCTGTCTATCTAAATAAGTATGTTAATACAAATATTTATATATGTTCTAATTTAATTATAAGATAACTACATGTGCATTACATAACTTAATCGATAACATGTACTTTCATGACAGCAGCACCCGAACCGATGAAAGGCTACAGCAGGGAAATGCCAACTTGCAAGGTAGGCCGAAAGAAATTGAAAATGTTAAAAATATCAGCTCCTGTAACAGTCAGCATAATAAAAAAAAATTGTTTTAGAAATGCAACTGCCAATGAGCGGACCTTCCACAAGGAGACTGGTGGTGTGCTATATGCAGTCTTTGGCAGCTTACAGAGCACCTCCTCTAGCGTTTACTGCTGGGCTCGTGCCACGTTCCTGCACACACTTACACTATGCATTTGCAACTATGCACCCACATACGTATGCTCTTATAGCCACTAACGAAGATTACGACATTGTTAAAGGTAACACAAGAAAAATGGTTATATATTAATAAAATATCGTAATCATTGACTTGGAGCCCCCTCAAATGATGACGATGATTGATGAATATACAAAATTATTTAAATATACACAAACGTCTCAAAGTAGTTAATAACGATATTTTAACATTCATGTTTACAATATGGCCTAATCTGTACCAAACACTAAGTACTTACATAAATTTTACAAAAAAATTAATTTTTGTAATTTTCTTGTTATCGTTCCGACAGCATTTAACGTAGTGATTAAATATAGGCTAGGTTAGTATCGAATCCCGAAATCGATTGAAAAAAATCTTGACATCGAAAAAATCTGGTAAAAGAAGAGGCAAAGTAAGTAATTTAAATTATTTACAAAACATGTTCTTACAGGTGGATATCGCATTGCAACTGGTCTAAAAAGTCGCATTCCTGGCTTGAAAGTAATGATCAGCGTGGGTGGTGAAGGCACCGATCGCCTTTTCAGCGAGATGGTGCAAGAGCCTATTAGACGAAGCATGTTCATCGAAAGCGCTGTGAACTTCCTACGGGATAATGATTTTAATGGTCTCGACCTCCACTGGGTTTATCCAGGTAAGTTTGTTTTCTCCACTGTCGACCTAAATAAAGTTTTTAAGAGTACTGCGCAACAATTATATGGCTGATCTGTGTTCCGGGGTCGAAATTTTTAATACTCGAATCACGGTCGGCTAAAAGAGATAGGTGTCGTCGGATGTGGATTCAGGCTATTATTTTTTTATTTACAGGGGAAAGAGATGAAAAAGAAAAAGATTTACTAACGTCGCTTCTTTACGAAATGCGCGAGAAATTCTCATCTTATGGATTCCTACTATCAACTGTTCTGCCACCTTTCAGGTATTTAACTAACGGTTATAATTTCTTTTTAATTATTATTAAAGAAGAGACAGCAGTATTTAGTGTACATGAATTCCGAGTTGATGTTATACAATTCAACAAGTGCATTTAATATTGTATGCCTATATTTTATATTAAAAAAAAAAGGCGACAATAATTAAAACATCTTGAATGTAAGCTTTATAATGAAAAGCCGTTCTTGAAACATTTATGAAAGCTTTCCATACATTAATTTCATGCACATAATATGCAGGTACCAAATAGAAGACGGCTATGACCTAAGTGCTGTTAGCGGTGCAACTGATTACACGATCTTACAAGCTTGGGACATGACACATTCTAAACGTGATGAGCCTCCATCTAGAGCTGTCCAGCATAGTGCTTTGCACAAGGATCCTGGAGCAGCTTCGCGTGACCAGCGTTATGATAATATTGTAAGTGATACTTACTACATAGTATAAGGTGTAAACAAAGGTGATGTCAAATTTTAAGAGCGTTATGGACATATATGTAACCCATGTAGATGAAAAATGTATTTCGAATAAAAAAAGTTATGAGAATATGTTTCTCATATATTTTGTATTTGTTGGATACACATTTCTGAACTTCATAATATTTTAATACATAGATTTTTAATGCAGACTTTTTGAGAAAAACCCGGATATTCCATTACCATCCTCCGTATTACATACAAACAGTTTAATTCTTGTAGATTAATCTTTTAGAAATATATGCTTATTTCTATTTCTTGATTTCTGAGTAACACTCGCGAATCTCTTGAAATTGTAAGCACATAACGTTATTCACAGACACTGTTTTTCGATCCTACAATATTACTATCGTTTTCTGTAACATTCTGTATACAGTAAAATAGGCTTAATGTAACAGGCTATCATAAATTACAAGTGGACCTGATTACATTTCATTAAATTTTGACACCAGATTAACATAGATCAAATTCAGACACAAACGTAATTTTTGACAGGAATTCATGGTCAAATTCATTCTTCGTCACGGAATGAATGCCGAAAAATTAGTACTTGGAGTTCCGCTGTTTGGCCGTAGCTACACTCTAGCATCGTCAACACTGCAAGCCCCAGGGGCTGCGATTAGTGGATGGGGTGACGAAGGACCTTATACGCAGACTAAAGGATCACTGTCTTACTTTGAAGTAAGGATATGGAAATTATCTTTGAACTTATATTGGGAAAAGGTTTCTTGGTAGTTAATAAAAGCTTTTTTATAATGTAGATATGCATGGCGGATCGCGACGTAAAAGGAGCAAGCGGTACAGATGAAGCGGGAAACGCGTACGCTGTATTCGATAACCAATGGGTTACCTTCGATACACCTCAAACAGTTTTTGAAAAGGTAACTGAAATAACTGATGATTTATTAATTGGAAACACTCAACGTATATTTGTATCAGAATTAATTATAAGTAATGCTTACTAGCAGCAGCATGTTAGATAAAATTTACTTCTTTTGGTTTACTAAACAAAAAGTGACTCGTGAGTAATTTATCTATCAGCAGTGCCTTTACTATTTTGTGACATGGTGTATATTTGTCGTTTACTAAGGCGACTAAAGGATGGGACTGTTGTCTATCAGACAGTATATATAAAATCAGTGTTCGGATGACAAAAGGCTTGCCCTCTATTACGTAAGCGGGTCTAAAATGATGGTTTGCAAGAAGTGAGCATTTGAGACTCTTCTGCCTACCTCTTCGGAGATATATGTAGGTATGAGGGCATATATTTAATGTTTACATAAAATGAATATAAATTTTACATACATCTAACATAATAATCAAACTAAGTCTGTTTACACAGATGAAGTTCGTCATAAGCAAAGGATTAGCAGGAGCCGCAGCCTGGTCCATCGACATGGATGATTTTCGTGGGCTATGCGGCCAACCATTTCCTATACTGAGTGCTATTTCAATTACACTAAACGGTAATTACTTATTACATATTTTATTTATATTTATTACTGAGTAAAAATGATATATGTTTAATGATGTGTATAATATTTTTTATTCAAGGTCAAGCGGTAACAACTGATCAATCGTCGTTAAAGATTGGAGGTTGTAATTCTGAGAGGGCCTACTTAGCATCTGATGAAGATTCTTGTGCTCATTTCCATTTCTGTACCGGCGGCATTAGTTACAGAATGATCTGCGAGGATGGGCGTCTTTATGATCCCTCCACTGGTTTCTGCGGGTATGTTCTAAGTTGCATAGTATGAAATAGTATCACTATATTGTTTTGTTCTAGTTAGTTAATCTAATCATTTTTGTTCGTACTAGCCACCAAGATGTGACAAAATGTATGCCAGGGCACAGTTTAAGAATAAGTGTTGAAGATGCAGCTCGGTTTTTATCACAAGCTTATGAAATCGATTTTGAAGTAAGTAACGTTTTAAACCAAGTATTCCTATTTTACATCGTTCATTATTTGTTGTTTTTAGTATATTATAAAGTTGTTAACACTAACTGATATAAGCTTGCTTTCAATTTGCTTGTTAACCTCATCTGTAAAGTTTAATATTTATGTTTTTGCAGTGGAATGATAATGGAATGAAAGAAATCACTTCAAGCAGAGATCCTGAACGATTTGTTGCTGAGTGGGATGGAAAAAAAAGTAAGAATTCTTCCTGTTCAAGATGTTTATAAATATGCAATTAATCAAATATTCTTATAACATGTTATAATTAATTCTTTGTATGAAGGTAAACAAAGCGACAAGCTGGTTGTATGTTATATGACAAGCTGGGCCTTTTATCGACGCGGAGACGGCAAGTTTGTTCCAGAAAATGTTGATACCAGACTCTGCACTCACGTCGTATATGCATACGCGTCTCTTTCACCAGACGATCTTATCGCTAAGGAGTTTGATCCTTGGGCCGATTTAACTAACAGTGAGTTGTTTTCTTCAATCTTCAATACTATATTCATTTAAATTCATTAAAATAAATGTAGTAACTATAAGAAACATGAAGCTGACAGCAATTTTTGGTTCTCACGTTGTAGGTACAGTATAGAGAACGTAATAAGTAATTTTTCTTTACAGATCTTTATGAGCGGGTAACTTCTCTGAAGGACGTCAAAGTCCTTCTTGGTTTAGGAGGATGGACAGATTCTGTTGGTGATAAGTATTCACGCCTGGTCTCATCAGCAGCAACTCGCAACAAATTCATTGAAAAATTGATACCCTTCTTACGTTCTCACAATTTCAAGGGTTTACATTTGGACTGGAATTATCCTGTTTGTTGGCAAAGTAATTGTAAAAAGGGCGCTGTTTCTGATAAAATCAATTATGCGAAATTTGTGCAGGTGAGTGCTATAAATTGTGATAATATAGTCTCTAAAACATTTTAAACTACTCATTCTTTTTGTTTTAATTACAGGAATTATCTAAAGGATTGCACGATGCTGGAATGGAACTTGGAGTAGCCTTATCTGGCTACAAAGAAGTAATTGAAAGTGCATATGATTTGCCCGTATTATCCAAAGCTGCAGATTTCCTCAGTACTATGACATACGACTATCATGGGGGATGGGAGAGAACTACGGGGCACCATACACCACTAATACCGCCACCTAAAGATACACTTCCTTATTATTCAGTCGTAAGTTGAATTTACAATTTATGTTCAAGGAAATTATGGTTCCTTTAACAAAACATTCAACTGCACTCTCTATCTTATAGGAATATGCGATCAAGGCATTAATCAGCAGTGGAGCTGACCCTAAGAAGTTGCTGCTTGGCTTATCATTCTATGGTCAATCGTACAGTTTAGCTGATATGGATGGTGTTAAAGGCCCAGGATCAACTGCCACAGGACCTGGTAAACCAGGGGAATTTACGAAACAACCGGGCATGTTGGCTTACTACGAAATATGCTACAGAGGTTGGTAATAAATCGCATTTTATGTTACTTCATAAGAAGACCCATTACATGTGTTGTGCAGAGCTACATGAAACATTATTTTTTTCTGCACATATCGGGATTTTCAGCAAGAACTTTGTTTTCAAACAGTTTTGACTTTGTACATGTTTTCATAATATTGCAGCAGTAGAAGCTTTGTCAATTGTTACAATGTATTTAATTTCGCTCCAAAATCGCATTAAAGTATTAAAAATCCAGTCAGAAGAAGGTGGATGGAACTGGAAAAGCTACATTTCATGTCCTGTAACGTAATCATCCTTCTGAGACCACTGTTAAGAATTTTCCGATAAATTGGAGTCGACGGGCTCGCTACGTAAAGCGCCAACACCTATTTATTTTGACCGGGTTATTTAAGTGGAAACATAGCAGCTGTGAGCCGCAGTGTTGAATTAGATCCGGTGAATGGATCATCATGGTGATGGTATTAAGAAATTAAAACCACTAAATATTGGCAATAGGCCAACATTTAGTGATTTGATTGATGCTATTGATATCACTGACTTATTGTTTCAACAGGACAGTGCCACACATGTTACACATCCACATGTCACGCAAATTCAGCTGTTAATTGGCCGCCACTAGTAATGTGATTTAACACCACTGGATATGTGTTTGTAGGGCTAGTTTAAAGATAATGTCTAAACAGATCAAATCTAATTAATTGCAGACTTAAAACTCAAAATACGTAACGTAATTAACAAAATAGACCCGCCATTTTTCCAAAGCGTGATTGAAAATTTTGTTAAATAAATCGATATCGGTAGGCGTCTTCGTAGTCAACATCTGTCTAAAAAGATAGTTTATTTTGTAAATATGGGTACATAAGATGATATATTTAAAAGACTAGTTCAGCCGTATTTTATCAGAAAGCGTGCAACAGTGCTTATAAACAGACACATTATAATATGTAAAATTAAAACAGTTAAAAATTTTAATTAAAACATTACACGGAAAATAATAATAATAAGATATAATTATTACAACTATTTGAGATCAGGCTGTAATAAGTTTGAATTTCAATAATTTAACAATATTTTGTTCTAAAAAAAAAACTTTGGTATTATAATAAGCTTTATTGCATAGAAAATTACGCAGCTTATTTTAAAGAGATACAAAATTGAGATTACTCAAACATTGAGGTATTTTATTAAATATTTTCGGTGCTATACATACAACAGACACTTTTACACAGTAGGGTAGTTCGTGCAGTATGTAGGCATATTCTAATACTATCTCTATTCTATATCGAAGTATTACATCATTTAGCTGATCAAAACCACTGGAGTTCATTTTAACACATACAACCATTTCTATTATATATATACAAGGAAGAGTTAATACAGTATACTCCTTAAAATATGGTCTACAATTATGTTGATTAAAGTTGATTTACTGATAACATATTTTTTATGAAGTATCCCTATGTGTAATTTCTACTTTAGCTTCTTCTCTATTACATATCTTATTAATTTCTGCTTTCTACTTTCTCAATGGCAATTTATTTTCCTTGGTACGGACATTCGTTAAATGAAATGTACAGTTTTAGTCTTTTTCAAATTATTTAATAAATCATTATTTTAGCGCCAATTATAAGTATTTCAGAAAATTATTAGTATTATGTTCATAATATTTACATTATTACATTTTATTATCATAGTACTATCATCAACAAATAAAGTTAAAGGTTTATCTATATATTTAGATAAATCATTATTTATATGTACATATATTAAAAAATAGCAACGGGCCCAGTACACTCCCTTGTGGCACACATATGTTATATTAGGTTCTCCTGATCTATACATTTCATCGCGCTTACTATTCACATTTAATCTGTTGGTTGCTGTTATCTGTGTTCTATAATAACCTATAAAACCTTACTATTTCCAACACAGCAAAAAGTTGAATGATTTTCTTATAAATTATTTGTTTTGTTTTGATTTGAAGAACAAAGTCCATGTTGAAAACCCTGTACTTTCCTAGTTGTTTGTAAATATAAAAATATCACTACGCTGTTGAATACTGCCGTATTCGTATACCTTTTTATACTTGCAGTAGATGTTAAACAAGAAAGAACTTCGACTATACTCATATGAACCATTATTTATATTCTCACAGTTAAGAAGTTAAGATGGAAGACTGGTCGTCAGGAAAACGCAGGACCTTATGCTTACTCTGACAATCAATGGGTTGGATACGATGATCCAAAATCTGTCACGGAAAAGGCAAGTACATGCATAGTATTTTAAAGTTAAAAAAAATTGATTACCCAGTTCTTTTAATTTAAATTTTAGCCCTGAGTCTCTAGTAGGTACATCCTGATCATAGTAAGTACATAACTATGCACTAATTATATCTTGCAGGTGGAATGGGCTCTGCGTCAAGGGATGGGTGGAGTAACTGCTTGGGCAATAGACTTAGATGACTTCGGTAACCGTTGTTGCGCGGAACCTTCACCATTGCTACGCGCTGCTGGCAGAGCTCTTGGCCGTAGCGTTCCATCACCACCCAGCATGCCTTGTGAGCGACCACCTGAACCTGTCACGCCACCAGCCCCTACCACAACGCCTATTGAGTCTGACGGTAAGGAACATTGGTATTTTTCTAAGGCGTTGACTGCACTGGCATATTTTTCTACTTAAAAAGTTGTAACTGTCCTAACGAATATACTTGTAATAAATACAATATTATGTGACTTGTGTTTGTGCCTTCGCAAAGCTTTCACGACACCGATCATCATATTTTAAGAGCTGGTCTCGAATGATATTTAAAAAAACTGAAATGCGAACAAAGCCTCAGGCAAAAATTAGTTTTTTATTGTAAGTAAATGTACTTAATCAAATATATTCATCTTTACAGGTTCTATTGGTGGTGGAAGCCACGACCACCACACTTCAACATGGCCTAACTGGAGCCCATCTACCACAACACCAAGCACCAGTCAGACATGGTGGCCGCCAGCTACTAAACCCATAACCACATCTACCGCCCCTACCACTACCACTACGACCACCACCACCACAACAAAACGCCCAACAACTACAAAACGACCTCATGCAGATGCAGGTCTATACTGTTTCTTAATTAATATCTACAAAATAAACCATATTGCTATAGAACTTAATGAGGCACGAAACGTGATGAGATATGCCGAACTACATTTCATTTTGATTATTATTATTAGGCCTCAATTTTAAATGGAATGCTTCACAAAAACTAAAACAATTTTAAAGAAAATATGTTAGCTTCTAGCGCTTCTAACAATAACTAGAATCTTTGTATACCTAATACTAAGGTTATTAATCGTCTTATAAAAAACCTAACCCTAGCTGAAGGTAGGTCGGTTACTATATGACAGGCATTGTATCAACTTCATCAACATCGACAGCTACTTGGGCTAAGTTGCCTTGAGGTCAAAATTCGACCATAATTCTATAAGTATAGGTAACAATTGAAAAAGAAATGATCCTTATTTTAAAATTATTTGCATTTTTGAGTACAGAGAAGAAAAAAACATATGGAATTGTTTTGCTTTTTCTTTCCATGATAGGAAGTATAGAAGGATCGCCATGCTCTGTCGGCGAGTATCACTCGGCTCCTGGTGACTGCGAAGGGTACTTGCAATGCGAAGCTGGGCATTGGCGTAAACATCGATGTGCTCCCGGACTCCACTGGGCAACTTCAGTAAATCGTTGTGACTGGCCTAGCTTCGCTAAGTGCACAGGTAGGTTGTTCATTTTTCTTTTCAACCGACTACCGATTTCTTCATCTACACCGAGTCCAATAATGAAAAACTGTATATGTAGGTTTTTGAACAACCTCTCATCCTTTAAATTTAAAGGTTTAAAGGTTTTCTATTTCAGGTATATATATATATATATATATATATATATATATAAATATATATATATTCTGTTATTTGTATTAGTTATTATACTAATACAAATAACAGATTCGTACTTAAATTTTTGACTAACTGGAGCGGGTCTACAGAAACCCGCCATTGACATAAATGCACTACAGGCTTAGTACACTTTATACTAACTAGAACTAACGCCTTCAACGATCTTTCCTAGCTTAGTTACAATAAAAGGGTAAAAATAACCAGTTTTAATATTTTACGTTCTATAAAATACTACTAGTAATTCTTTTCTCACTACAGAAACAGCTGGCAGCGGCGCTAGTACAGCTACAACCACACTAGCCCCGATGACGTCACGTCCACCGCCCAGGCCCACTACCACAACTACCACGACAAAGCGACCAACCACCAGACCTACAACTGCTGAAACTCAAGCTGGTAATTGTACAGTAGTTTTTTTTTATTCTGCCACTTCCATTACAAACCCTTCCCATGAAAAATATTAGGTTTTGTGGTTAATTCTAAAAATCCTATGTATTCTTTAGTATAATAGTAGTTTATAGTTTAGGACAGTTAACTTACAAGTACTTAACATTATTTACCAGCTGTAGACACAGTCATAAAACACTCGGTCAGAAACCCTGGTGCTCTACTTTGCACTGATTCTCATTCCGGCCCCGACTCAAAAAAACTGCTGATTATCCTACTTCAGTTATTTACAATGACTGATTAAGACCGAGTCTGCAACGAGTTAACTAATAAAAGTATAAATTTATTTTACTGTCAGTACCTATATTAGATATGGAACTTTTATTCTTCGGAAAATGTGATCAATCTTTACAATACTTTGAAATATAAACTGTATTATTCTGTCCAAATTATTTATTTATAATGTATTTTTAATGTATTCTCAATTATCAGGAATTAGTTATCCTTATATATTAATTATGATTAAATACCTTTATGTAAGTTATACTATCGCACTATATCTATTATAAAAAGTAAGATGGATGCTTGTTACTCTATTACAACAGAACGGTTGAACTGATCTGGATGAAATTTAGCACAGAGATAGATTATAGTCTGGAATAAAATATAACTTTTTCATTTAAAAGCGGGAAAAAAAAAAAACATTTAAAAGCAGTGATAGTAAGTCCACCTTTCATTCAAACAGTCTAGTTGACAAAAGTTAGTAACAGCTAAAAATTCTTTATAGATCCCATACACGAAGATTCAAAGGAGGGTACACCATGTGTCGGCGAACAATACAATGCAGTAGCTGGTGACTGCAATGCCTATTTACACTGCGATGGCAGCATGTGGCGCTTACAGCGTTGTGCGCCTGGCTTGCATTGGAGTAACGCTCAGAAGCATTGCGACTGGCCCAAGTACGCGAAATGTGAAGGTGAGTGTCGTGGAGCTACTACTCCTATGAAGTATCATTTAGCCAAATTCTAAACCCAGCCCAGTACAATACCGTCGTATACACTACCTTCCCCTAACAAAAGCATTTAGCTTAGCTGGTGGGGTTAACAAGAACACTAGTAATGTTTGACCCACGTTGCTAGTATTCTTTAAAAACAAAACACTGACTTCAAAATAATAGATTTCATCGTAGCAATATAATTTAATGAATGTATAAATACATATATTAATAACGACAACGACAAAACACTCACGCATTCCGTTCATTTCCTTCGAGATCTTCCGAAATATTTAAGATTTGATAAATATTGATTTGATCTTTGTCCCAAATACAAGTGCTACAACTTGTTTAGTTTTAATAGACGAGAAAAATAACTGTAATTTTAAAAACAGTTCTAGAGTGAGATCCTTCTTAGATCGAAGTACTTGTAAAGTCTAGCAACTAATAATTTCCTTTTAACATAGTGAATATTTTTTCAATGGTTACAGTACCAAGGTCTACGACTGGTGCACCTAAACCGACAAGACCTATACGACCATCAACAACAACTACAACAACAACTACTACTACTACTACTACTACTAAAGGTAAGACCTTTATTAAAAGTTTCTTTACTGTTACTAATGTACCAATATCTAAAGCTGGAGAAGAGTGCGAGAGATACAAGCCCGCCCCTTTTTCTGACAGTGTTGGTACTAATAATCAGTTGCCATTCAGAACAACATCATGATCATCGTCTTTGGGATATCGAGTGACACCAACTTGTTGACCGAAACTCTAAAATCACTATACAAGATACAATACAGCAAACTCTCTTTGGAATATTATAGGGATAGGGTAAAAGGTGAATAAAGAACTGGACTGTTATCTATTAAATATACATCGACTGTATGACGGTAACAGCACAGCTTGCCTCCTATTATATGAGGAAGACTAAATAGTGATTCCGATATAGGTGTGTGTGTATGACTAATTAATGTCCTGCTTACGGCCCTGACAGCACTTATTCGCTGCGTGCTGTGCGTTTCTAAGTAATTACATTTTAATGTATCAGCACTATTATTGCCACAACTTTTTCTACTTAGATATTTACAAATATACATTTTGACTTTCAATTCATGGTTAAGAGATAAGTTGAATGCAGGATATACCTACACTTGTTACTACATAACTAAAGAATAATGTCATTAAGTGATGTCAATTAGTGAGTTCTGACCATTACTTATTATAATCTTACCATGGTAAGATTCAACAACTAGCCAACGGTTCCAGTGTCCAAAATAATACTAACCTGTAATTTTTTCTAAGCACAAATGTATCGAATTTTTGGAGTGTTTATTGTACAACCTATTGTATTTGTTTGTATATATATGTATATATGTGTATGTATGTCCATAATATATTTGTATATATTTGTGCATTAGTGTTTCAGTGTAATTATTTTATTTTTAATATTCATCTCTATACACCTACCATATACCTCACTTAACCACCTAAAGGTTGAATGGTAGATAGTGCTATGTGGCATTAAGTCCAACTCGTGCATTATGTTATGCAGGTAGAGTTTAAATAAATAAATAAATAATTGTTCCTCATTACAACTTCATCCGGAATTGCACGGCTAAAACTTTCAGTTTCCCCGATGAGGTCACCGGAACGTAGCCAGGCCACGGATAACAATAGATCTACATTGGGCCAAAAAACGACCATGCAGCTCTTTGCTCTTCCATATCTCCCTACAATCTGTAATATTAAGTATTTCGAGTTTGCGCCAGTCTTTTCCAAGACCAAGCGGAGTGAGTCCATAATCAATTGTATACCGGATTTTTTTCTCTAAGATTCCGTATCTCACGATTATGGAATGCCCCGGCATTTAAGAAACCACGTCCCCACATTTCCACGTAATATACAATCTTATCATTGGTGAACGTTCATGGTGCATTCGATATGTGGTTAGCAGTGTACGGACTCTTCTATCAACGCATCCTATTTCGTCTCAGTAAATCTAAGTAGAAAGACTATAGGATAGGATTCAAGACTGAGCTAAGAACAACAAGGGACTCAAACTGTCACCCTGGAATAAACCTCGCCTGATCTTTAAATAAATAATAACGCTAGTGACAGTGAGACTATCGTTGATATACTACTAACAGGTTTAAAGCGCTTTTAGTGCATTAAGCATAATAATGTAAAATGTGAATAAAAACACGGTTACACACAGTCGTAGGCTTTATTATAATCTATCCAACATGTCGCCAAATCTTTTCTTTTACGACTGAACTTATTAATTATTATTGTTATTATTATATTCCTTCTGGCACTCATATAAGGTATTGTAGTCCATATGCGAGTGTGTACTAGAGGTTCTAAAAGGCAATTTGTTTTTGTTTTTACAAATATTTTGTTTCATGTTATTTCTATATTTCCATGTAGCTCCGCCGTCAGATTCACCTCAAGAAGGCTCTGCGTGCGGTGGAAATGATGTTCATGCGTCGGCTTCAACTTGCGATGCCTACCTAATGTGTGTTGGTGGACATTGGCGCAAGCAACTCTGCCCACCCCTGCTGCACTGGGACAAACGCACCAAGCGTTGTGACTGGATGGAATTCGCAATGTGTGAGGGTATGTAGAAGTCAAATGTTAACATAAAATGTTGAGACTGGCCATTATTCTGACTCCAGAAACTGTTGCGATGTGTGCTTTAAGCATGGTAATTTACCATAACTTTTTCGTTATTTCATTACAGAGCTACAGCACTTTTTAATAATTATCAATTTCATTAATAATAACAAGAGTATTTTTTTTATTAAAGTATTTAATAATCAGTGTCAATTTACAACATTAGATCTTCATGAACTAAGTGTTTAACCAAACATAAAATAGGAACTACTTACAAATATACATAGTAAAATTCCCCCGCATCATCGCCTACTGGTAGCGTTTCGTCCCCAGGAGGCCGGCAGCATTACCACTGTGCATACAACATATGGCTTATACAGTAATCATTTTAGAGATATAATATAGCTGACGGATATAAAATCATTTCAGTGCCAAATATTTTTTAAGTATTATATATTTTAGCTTCCAGCTTTTATCTAACATGAATACTGGCTTCAAACCGTTTTAAATTAAATAATTTTTATTTGAACAGGTGGTACAACATCTAAATCACCGATGCCACAAACCAGTACCACAACCACAAAGAAACCTATAACCACCAGAAGAACGACCACAACAACTACAACATCGACCACGACAACCACAACTAAAAGGCCGACCACAACCACCAAGAAACCGGTTGTGGATCAAGCACAAGTGCCTAGCAAGGTAAAGTACTACAAACATACCCACTGCAGTAAAAGCTTTCTGATTTCGTTCTTAATACTACCCACAAAACTATTCCACTATATGAACGTATACACAATTCTTTGTACGCATTTTTTAGAAATACATAAAAAGAACCAGGGTTCATTAATTTAGAATAGTTGTAGATATAAACAAGAAGTAGCAAATTTGTAAACAAGAAAAATACGTGAAAACATTAAGCTACACGAGTCCAACATATGTACATTTTTTTTATTTATGTACGCTTTCTGCAACTGTATTACACAAGGCGGGCTAATGCCGTAGAAATTGTTGCCAGTCAACCTTTTCGAAAAACATATGTGTGTATGTGTTTGGCAGGTGTCCAATTTAAATGCTAGACTTAACTACAAAGTACAGTATACATACATCAAGCATAAACATATTACGTAAACAAGCATACTTAACTACACAAAAAATACATATACATACAGAAATAAATATATATTATTTATATGTTTAAGTGGTCACCTCGCTACCTAATCGTTGTGGGTTCGATCCCCGCATGGGACAACACTTTGTGTAATCCTCAAATTGTTGTTCTGAGTCTGGGTGTATGTTTGTAAAGTCCCCCGCGACACAGGAATTAATCTTAAT
Source organism: Tyria jacobaeae (assembly GCA_947561695.1). Classification (NCBI taxonomy): domain Eukaryota; kingdom Metazoa; phylum Arthropoda; class Insecta; order Lepidoptera; family Erebidae; genus Tyria; species Tyria jacobaeae. Next base: position 12,649,398 of record OX387217.1, read on the forward strand.
GCGGGAGTTGTCTTTTTTTATTAAAAAATAAAAAAAAATATGTATTGATCCTGTTATGACACAGAAAGTCTACACAATGGCAGTTAAAATTATATTAGACTGTAAATAATAGTTGAAATTAGACTACCAGTATTACCGAACAAGTTTGATGTACCAGTTCATAAACTTTATATTAAGATTTATAAGTTTGGCCCTTGAAAGGAACGTTATAATCAAACTTGGTGAAATCATAAGCATCTTCTTTCCAGGGTTGTACCACAGGCACTTATCACCAACATCCTAAATGCGAGAAGTTCTATGTGTGCGTGAATGGCATTTTGATCACTCAAAGCTGTGCTCCGGGGTTGGTATGGAGAACTGAAAACTCTCAATGTGACTTCCCTTCTGCAAGTTCTTGTACTGACAAGCGACAAACCATTCCGTCAGTGGTAGATACAAGCAACTCTCAGACTACTTTGATGCAGATCCAAGAGGAACCACCTAGTAAGTTTCATACGGTAATATTTACTAGCTCTCAAATAATTTAGTTCCATTTAGTCAAAGCGTGTATAAGTAACTTAGATTTAACTAACTTAATTTTGTTTTTTTTTATTTCATTAACTTTAGTCATTACTTTTTAAAATATAACATTGTATTTAATTATGTTCTGTTCTGTTATCTTTACAGAATACTGTGAAAGCGGCGCTTACGCTCCTTTGATAACGGATTGTACACGCTATCTTCATTGCTTATTCGGCAAATTCGAGGAGTTCGCTTGCAGCTCTGGCTTGCATTGGAATCAGGTACAGCTATCAACAATTCTCTAACAACTTAGATATTTGCCATCATTTAGACATTAATATCTCTGGATATTCTTCGTAATTTATAGGTGCGTGATTGGTCTTAAGTAAAATGTTCCACAATGACGCAAGAGAGCATCGCTAGTATACTAAGCAAGAGAGTGATTACCATAAAACTCAATACACTAAACGTCTGCATCTAAAATGAGAACACTATCGGATCCATGTGTTTAGCTAGTACCGTTTACCGCACATATATTCTTTTCATTACAGGAAAAGCAAATATGTGATTGGCCCAAAAGCGCTCAATGTAAGCGGAGGTCCACTTCAACGACCACTAGTACGACAAGCACCACATCTACTTCCAAGCCCACTTTAATGGATGACATAGAATTTCCCATCCACGCACATGGTGAACACAGTCACCATGATCACGGATATCCTAAACCGGATAAACCAATCCTGACCCCGTCTTACGGTACTTTGCCTGCCCTAAACTCAAAGCCGGCACTGTTGAATTGTAAGTATTATAATGATATTTCACGCCTAAACTACTGCGCTATTTTTGATTAAAGAATGATGAATTTTGTCACAGTTTACTTTTCAGCTACTAAAAAGCCTACCGTACCGTAACCTGGAAATAATTGGTTTTTAATTGACTTTTCAGCTCGGTATAAACTGATTTGTTATTATACCAACTGGTCGTGGTACCGACCTGGTATCGGTAAATACAGTCCAGAAGATATTGATCCTACTCTTTGTACACACATCATTTATGGATTCGCTGTACTGGATGATGAGGGGCTCATCACAGCTCACGACTCTTGGTCCGACTATGATAATGGTAAGAAGTTTCTTCATAACATAATAAGCATGAAGCATGATAATGAAAAATATATAACTAATTATGCAAAATTTTCTTTAGGATTCTACGAACGAGTAGTTGAATACAAAAAATACGGTACTAAAGTGTCTCTTGCTATCGGTGGTTGGAATGACTCAGCAGGTGACAAATACTCTAAATTGGTGAATGACCCTACAGCTCGTGCTCGATTCGTCAGACACGTAGTATTATTCCTCGAGAAATATAAATTCGATGGATTGGACCTCGATTGGGAATACCCCAAGTGTTGGCAAGTAAGTAAAAAATCTCCATAAAAGAAAACCAAAGGGATGACTGTATTTGCTCTTAAATTTGCAACATCAGTGTTTACAATTATTTGTAGAAATTTTAAAAGTTTTTGTTAATAAAATTAAACTTTAAATTGTAGGAATTAATAAATGTAATTTTTTTTAGGTCGACTGCTCAAAGGGTCCCGATTCTGATAAAGAAGCTTTTGCCGATCTCGTTCTTGAACTGTCAGCTGCATTTAAACCTAAGGGCTTGCTCTTATCAGCCGCTGTATCACCAAGTAAGAAAGTCATAGACGCAGGCTATGACGTACGAGTGTTGGCACGACATCTTGACTGGATCGCCGTGATGACATACGACTACCACGGCCAATGGGACAAGAAGACTGGGCATGTCGCTCCATTGTATTATCATCCTGATGACGACAATACTTACTTTAATGTGGTATGTATTGACAGATTATTATTTCCAAAAGTTGCTATTTAAAACGATATATTTGTAGATGTGATAATAGAGACTCTTGATGCGAGCACATTCATAGTCACGTATAAATGTACGAGTATTAACTTGTATCCATATTTAGTATCACATAATATGTATATTAAAATAACCATGATTTATTCTCAGAACTACACCATTAATTACTGGATGAAGAAAGGAGCACCCGCTAATAAACTTGTGATGGGAATGCCTATGTACGGACAAACATTCACTTTAGACAATGACTCATCCTATTCCAAGGATGCACCTAGTCTAAATAGCCCAGCTTCAACTGGTGGTGAAGCCGGAGAATACACAAGGGCTAAAGGGTTCTTATCTTATTATGAGGTATCATATTTAACATTGTTATGTCATTTACCGATGTCGTTTGTTAAACAATAATAATAAGTTAAGATAAACAATAATTTAAATGAGAAACTACTACTGTTACTTTGCTCACGTGAATCAACTACAATGGAGCCGGAATCAATTGTTACTCAGATGTAATATTAGAACGATATAGCTTTTTCCATCAAACACTTTTGAGTGATGTGAAGAAAATTTTTTTTTACAAAAAACAAACTATGATGATGATATTTCCTATAATATTAAGCAGAGTTATTGATTTAAAGCTTAAAAGAGAGATTTCTATGAATATGATCACAATGTTATTTTACAGATTTGCGATCGGATCAGATATAAAGGATGGACAGTTGTCAAGGACCCCTATGGACGAATGGGTCCTTATGCCTACCAGGGTGACCAATGGGTATCATTCGATGACATCGATATCATCAAAAAGAAAATTAACTTCCTTAAATCCTTGGATCTTGCGGGTGGTATGGTTTGGGCTCTTGATCTTGATGATTTCCAGAATAGGTCCGCATCACACACTAGCTATAATATTATTTTATATGATTTCATACAAGTCAATTAACACCATATTTAAAATTGTTTAGATGCGGTCAAGGCAGACATCCGCTCGTTAATGCCATCAAGGATAGCCTACTTGACTCTAGTATAAATGAAGAAACACTTTTGTCGGACCCCATAATTGAGCCTGTAAATGAAATAGACTATGATCCAGATGATATTCAAGTGCTGCCTCCAAAGACGACCACACAAAGGCCTACGTACAGACCGACCACACAATGGACCACTAGACAAACCACACAGCGACCAACAACCCGACCAATAACACAAAGAACGACATATCGACCGACAACAAAACGGCCAACGTATCATGCGACAACTCAGAGGCCATCACAATGGAATGAAATATTTCACACGACGAAGAGACCAGTGACCACAATCAGTACGACTTTGGAAGAACGATACAAAGTTGTTTGTTATTACACGAACTGGGCTTGGTACAGGTAACTTAGTATAAATTTACCTTTTGATTAATTATTATTTAAATTGTTATGGGGTACATATAAAAAATAAAAAAAACATAGAGCGAGTTAATACAAAATATGAAATACCTAAATTATTTCATAGAAATATAAGATTACTAGCTTTTGCCAGAAGCACGGCTCTTGAAAAGTTATTATGTCTGTATCTCAGGAAGAAGCCTGTAGCCCTTTAGCCCTTCTGGCAACGTGTATGCAAAATTTCAAAATGATCGATTAAGTAGTTAAGGCTTCATGCCGCATTCGGTGTAGCAGTTGCATCGATTAATGTACAATGTGGGTATTGATTATTTATTTAACTGTTCACTTACGACCACCCAATTGTCTCATCGGAATATTTATCTCCGTCTACACTGATAGGCAACACAATACAAAGGATTTGAATGAGAACACCTGGATGTTAGTTTTCAAAGTCTAATGTGAAATTAAATATGAATATATAACTGAATTTGTTACGAAACGGGTAAACCACTTAAGCCTTTTTCATATGTATTTGTGGCCGGTATCCGTTACTTTGATAAATGATGCATAAATGCACATGCATACGTTCTGTACGTATGTCATGCACGCTTTATTTTGTTTATTCTTAGGCGCCGCATAGACGTTAACTGGGTATGTGTGTTTTTCTTGACGGCTTTCGTTGGTCGGCGTTAGCGATGGCATAGCGATAGGAAAGTATTTTTATAGTATGAATGAAAAATATATAGAGCGTACACATCCATAAAAGTGTAGAGAAAAGGAAATGCACAGTTGCACCATAGAGATCTACTCTTTACCACTGTTAGATTTCAGTAATACGTTTTTTTTACAGTTGTATAAATTGTTAAGCACCTTGTATTTCTGTACAGACCGGGCCCAGGAAAGTTTACTCCGAGCAATATTGACTCAACACTGTGCACCCACATAGTGTACGCGTTCGCCGTTCTCGATACCAAGCGCCTTGTTATCAAACCACATGATATCTGGCTGGACGTTGAAAACAGTAAGTTTATAGTTTTAAGATGATTTAGTAGAAAATAATTATAATTATCTCCTGTTACCTTTTCCTGTATGAAAGTTTAAATACTAAAGCTTATAGACAATAGCAAATTAAGATTTTATTTCAGCATGTTTATTTTTATTTTTGCAGAATGTTCCTACTAGAATATTCTTCAATACTCATTATATATTACGCAAAGAACGAGATGTTAAAACGGTTACTTATTTTTCAGAATTTTATGAGAAAGTAGTGACAATGAAAAACAAAGGTGTAAAGATTGTCCTAGGATTAGGAGGTTGGGACGACTCGGCAAGTGACAAGTATTCACGAATGGTGAATAGTGCCTCTGCGAGAAGAAAGTTTGTTGTGCATGTTATTGAATTTATTGAACAATTTGAATTCGATGGATTGGACCTGGTTTGGGAGTATCCTAAATGTTGGCAAGTGAGTATAGCGCTTATAACAATATGCTTTTATATTCGACTAGTTAATCATGTAAAAAAATCTTGTTAATAGTTATTATTTATTAAACAGCATTTTAAGCTATATTGATGGTAAATTCATAATGTAAATCAAGACTCAACATTTACATGTTTTTTTTTTTTTTTTTTTGTGTGGAAACCCCTGCGGGTCGTCACCTTACCGGGGCTAATGGGTAAGGTGGTATGTCGGACTCGAACCGACTAAAACCACACAGTGTTCCGTCAACGGGTCTATTGGCCGGGGCCTCAGGTGTACCCTAGAAAGGAAATCCCTGTGCACCCCGGCAGACCTAGCCGCCTTTTGAGCAAGGCGACCCCAATATGATGTGTGGGGGTTCTGTCCCCCCTCCCCCCCTCATATTTTAGTCAGGCGCGCGTGGAACACGTCGCGCGGCCGTCACGGGCCTGCTTCTGCTAGGGCGATAGATGGCTCAGTCTGTCGCCCTCAGGCCAGCGCTCATGGAGGCCGGAGGTCATTTTGCACTCTCCGGCGCCTTGTGCGTCTTCTGCGGGACGGAAGAGTACTAACTCTCTCCCGTTCCCTTTCCGCCGCTTCTTTTGCACCATCACTGCCTCGCAGTACGAAGCGGCGGACTCCCATGCACTCTCGCTCTGGACCATAGCAATAACCATGGTCTCTAGCGAGAGGCTACCCACACCAATAGCTGCCACGAGGTCAGCACGCTGCTGCACCCACGCATAGCACTCCACTAATGTGTGGAGTGCGGTATCCTCGTGACAGCTCCCGCAGTGGTGGCACACAGGCGTTGGCTCCCGGCCTATGCGATACAGGTACTTACCGAAGCATCCGTGTCCGGTGAGTACCTGAACTAGCCGGTAGGAGAGAACTCCATGTCGCCTCTCCAGCCAATCCTCCATGATGGGTCTTACCACCACAATTGTGGCGTGCCCCGCGCTCGGTCGCTCAAGCCGTTCTTTCCACTGAGCCATGAGCGCCTGGTGGAGCTGGGACCGTTGCCCCTCGATATCACGAGGACCAGGTCTGAGGTCCAGCTCCTGCAACTCTCGCCGCCACTGGTACAGTGCAGCGAGAGATTTTGCTTCCAGGTCCCATGGCGGTGTTCCGGCTAGGAGACTCGCCGCTTCAAAAGAGACCGTGCGGTATCCTCTTATGAGCCTGACGGCCATAACCCGCTGTGGCCGTCGCAAAATAGCAGCGTTACTGGTCGTCAGGGTCTCCGCCCATATTGGGGCCCCATATAGGGCCATGGACCGCACGATCCCAACGTATAGTGTCCTGCAGGAGGCCTCGGGCCCCCCCAAATTGGGCAGTAGCCTCGAAAGCGCGGCCGCTGCCCTCGTAAGTTTGGGGACCAGACCGGAAGTGAGGTCCGAAGTCCCATCGGCTGTCGAGTACGAGTCCCAGATATCTCATCGAGGACTCGATGCCGATGCGAACACCTCCCACAAACAGACTGGATCCTCCAGGCGGACCCTTGCGAGGCCCGTGGAAGCAGAGGGCCTCAGATTTGTTGAGAGCCACCTGGAGACCCAATCGCCGGATTCTTGTAACGACTTGAGCGACCCCGGCCGTGGCCTTTATGGTTGCATCGCGGTGCGTCTTTGCCCGAGCTGTCACGAGGGTGTCGTCGGCGTAACACGTCACTACGACACCTCCCAAGAGCACACCGCGCAGTACCCAGTCGTAACCGATGTTCCACAGGAGAGGGCCCAATACCGAGCCCTGTGGAACACCGCACGACATGTTACGCCGACCGTATCCTGCCCGAGTCGGGTAGATAACGGCTCTCTCTGACAAATATGCCCCGACAATACGGCGGAGGTAGAGAGGTTGGCGCACGCACGTGGCTACGGAACCCCGGTTCAGGAGGACTAGGGAGAGTGATACGGCCCACTCCTCTAGTGCTTCACCCCTCGCATTTGTGGCTGGGGAATCCCAAGCCGTTGACTTGGCGTTAAAGTCCCCCAGCACCAGTACAGGGCGAGGTCTGCACACTTCGACGACGACGGCTAGCTGAGTGAGCCAGTGTTCGAACTCAGTCAGAACACGGTTTGGCGAGAAATAGACGGCCACAACCGCAACATCATCCACAGTAATCGCCACGCAACCCCGTCCCCTTGCAATGACCAAAAAGGGGGCGGAGCCTGCATTGGTACCCCGGGCTATAGCCGCCAAGCCGTCAAGGTCCCCGGCCCAGTTATCACCGGGCGGGACAAAATACGGCTCAGCGACGACGGCGACGTTGATTGCCCACTGCGCCATGCTCTGGAGCAGAAGATCCTGAGCATTGGCGCAGTGGTTTAAATTCCCCTGGATTATGCGGAACTGGGAGCCCATTAATGGTCCTCCATTTGCGCATCCCGCGACAAATTAGGCCCCTCCTTGAGGACCTCTCCTGATGTTTCTCTTTGCCGGGGAGTAAGTGGATTGCTCCCAGGCTTCGACCTTGATAAGGCGCAGGCTTTGGTGAAAGCCCTGTGACCAGCCGCTTTGCCTTCCGCAGAACACCTAAAGCAACGCGGTGGGGCACTGCAAGTGACTGCTTTATGGCCAAGCTGACCACAGCGGAAACATCGCTCTCCCACGGTGACTTCTGCGGTGCATTTGACTCCTACGTGCCCCACAGACAGGCACCGGAAACACCTGGTTTGGCGCGGCTGCAGGAGTTGCACCTGCGCCTTAAGAATTCCCCCAATGAGAATGCTGCGCGAATCTGCAACTTTTTGGGCTGACGCAACTGGGCAGCTGATGACAATTGTCCCCAGACCACGAGCACCGAAGCGGATTACTCCAGCTTTAATTTGGTCCGGGGTGCAGCCTCCACATCTGCGACAGCGGACACCATCTCATCCACTGTCACAGAGTCATCCAGACCCAATATACGCACGTCTGCACATTTTGTAGGCCTGGATACGCTCACTTCGGCTGAGTCTAAAGATTCCCTTAGCTTAGCCGCTAGGGCGTCGGCTTTGGGACCGCTAGTAGAACCTGGAATTTCGAGGAGGCGGGCCCCGGTTCGGGTCGATTTACATCGAACCCCTTCAATTTCCAAGTCCTTCAGAACGACCGAGGCCTTTGCTTTTTGCAAGACTTCAGCGTATCCCACGCCCTTTTTTGTTGCTTCCGTTGTCAGCGTCAGGACAACGGCAGTGGAGCGTGGAGCACGAAGTCTTTTCGGTGCCTTTTCTGAAGCAGCCGCAGCTTTCTTAGTCTTTTTCTTTTGGGTCTTTTTTCGTTTCTTCTTTTCTCCCACAACCTGCCATTCACCTTCCTTGGGGTTCTTCCCGACCTTCACAGTTTTCGCCGAGGGAGGGACGTCCGGTTTCTTTTTCTTCTGTCCCTTAGCCAACAGGTTAGCGGGAATCGTAGGTCTTGAAGCTTTCAAAACCGCCGTCCCTCCATTCGTAGGAGACTTGGGGTTCCCACTGACCGTGGCTGCGTAATTCATAGATCTGGGTGGAGCTAACGGTGGACGGTTTTTTGCCCAACCCCCATGGCGGAGATACGCTTCATAATGCGCTCCTCCATCTCCGCCATTAATCTGGAGATAGCTACATCTGGGGCCGTCGTCATCGGTGATGTCGCCTTTACTCCAGTAGCACCACCACTGCTACGCTCACTTCGTATTTCTTCTCGAAGGGCGCGCATCTCCTCTTGCAGTTCTTTGCTTCCTCTTTCCGAATCGGCTAGGCGGGCTTCAAGTCGGCCGATATATTGGCGGAGCTTTGCCGTCTCCTCAGAAGAGGAACATTTCAGGAGCGCCTCCGTTGCATCCTTAATCGAAGAGGCTGCCTCCATCAGAGTTTTCTGACAGGTACCCCTAAGATTCCGGGAACCACTAGCAACCTCTCCAATGCGCTTTAGGGCTTCACTGATTTGCTCTCCCCAATCGGGAGCAAACCCATCCTCCAGTGAATGAGACGGATCTTTCCTGGCGATCGATCCACTGAGTCTCCCCTTCTGAACTTCTGCCTTTTTGGCAGAAATTTTCTGGAACAGGCTTTTTAGGCGCTGTTCTTCTTCTTCCGCCTGTACAGCTTTTTCAGCGGCCTTAAGAGCTGCTGCTTCCTTACGGGCCTTCGCAGCACCGATATATGCACCGGTCGTAGGTGGTCGGCCTCTACCACGTTGCGCTTTCGGCACCTTTGCAACCGGGAGCAAGTCGTCGGCATCGCTTGAAGAGGCCGTCTCTAACTCCGAGCGACTTCTGCTACGTGCACCTTCGGGATCTTTTGAGCGAGGCTGTTTCCCACCTCGCCAAAACCTGGAGGCCACTGGTACTGCATAGCTCGCTTCACTCTTCTCTGACTGACAGTCAGACATAAGCACCACTTCCGGGTTATCTTCCTCAACTATCGCGACCTTCGCGTTGGTTTCGGTGGTCGATTTGCAGGTGACCGACGGGCTGTTTGGGCATTGGTTGCTCCCCCCAGAATACGACTGGGAGCTGCCGGAGCCGACCGGCTCCGGGAGGGATTCCCCAGACACAGAGCGTCTGGTACCCTCCTGGGTAGTTACTCGTATATTAACTTCTGCCATTATTTCGTGAGATTTTAGTCCTCCGACGGGAACGCCCTCGGGACTGAGTTCCCCTCAGCCATTCATCCCATTGCGTTAAAGCGTGAGATTGGGGTTATTTTTTATAGAGGTTTTCTTCCTCGCAGTTCCGAAGAACCACCGGTCCTGTCAATTCAGAATTACGGTTTGGCCGGAAGGTGACCTGTATCAGGCCTGTGTCTACAGTCATTGGAAAGATCCAATGACAGTAGACCCTTCCGCCCCACGTTGGTAATTTTTTAAAGAGGTTTTCTTCCTCGTGGCTCCAAGGAGCCTCCGTTCCTGTCCGTTGCCGGCAAGATTACGGTTGGGCCGAACGGTGGTCTGCGTTAGACCAGTGTCCACTGACGCTGAGGAAATTCAGGGTTCGTGCACCCTTCGCCCCTGTTATTATTTCTCCATACAGTCCCTCTGTATGAATCAGAGTGCTAATGGAGGAATTTATAGAGTGGCCTTAGAGGCAGGCCCCTCCTAGCCAGAATATTAGCCGTCAGCGGTGATGCTTTCTCCAAAAAAGGAGAACAGAGGAAGCTCCATCGCCGACGTTGCCCAGGGTGCACCACGGGGAGGTTTTCTGGGTCAGCACCCCAACATTTACATGCTAACAAAAAAGTATTTTTTTTCTCTTGGATGGCTTGCTTTTGATGCCTGCGTTTTTTTTAAATTATAATTAATATTTTTAGACAAATTGTGAAAAGGGACCAAAATCTGATAAGCAAGGATTCGCTAGTTTGGTAAAGGAGTTGCGTGCAGCCTTTAAACCACGAGGACTATTGCTCTCTGCGGCAGTATCGGCCAGCAAAAGAGTTGTCGATCTTGGTAAGATTAATTTTTTTTTTTTTTTTTTTTTTTTTTATACTATAGGGGGACAGACGAACAGACGGGTCACCTGATGGTAAGTGACACCGCCGTCCATGGACACTTGTAACTCAAGAGTCGCAAGTGCGCTGCCCGCCTTTGAGGGTGATGAGGGATGGGGGAGCGGAAAGAAGAGAGGAGGGATGAGGAGATGGAAAAAAGGAGAAAGGAGATATGGGAGAGAAAAGGGGGGAGGTGGAATTGGGCCCCCGGAAACCTCACTCAATTCGGGGAAATGCAACGCTAGCGTTACTTCACAACCGGTTTTTTGTGAGGCCGTGGTATCGCACCGGTCGAGCCGGCCCATTCGTGCTTAAGCATGGCTCTACAACAGGAAAAATTCCATTACCAGTGATCTAAAATTAAAAATAATAAAGTTTGCTAACCTGTACATACTTGGGAAACGATTGTACAAACGCCTCTGTCATGTATTAGAAAAAAGGTTCCTATTTTCAAACAAAATAGGTGTGTATCCTTACTATATAAAGAGTAGGCAACGAGTAAATAAAGGTGTTGTGACACCGTGAGGGACAAGAGCAAAATCATTCTTAATTTTTGTTTAAAATACATTTACTTAAGTATGTCTAATAATAATGTCTTGTAATTTTCAGCATACGATATCCCAACATTATCGAGAAACCTTGACTGGATATCCCTAATGTCATATGACTATCACGGCCAATGGGAAAAAAGGACAGGTCACGTAGCGCCAATGTACGCTAGCAGTGGTGATGACGACAGCACTCTGAATACGGTAAGTAACAAACCAAGTAAAAAGATTCTAAAGTACACAATAACAAATTTATTCCGTTACAGGCATTGATATAGTTTTTTTAGTTTTTTGGTATCTTTAATTACAAATTGCTGGTCTGGTAAGTCTAAGAAAAGGCTTTATAAAGACATTCAACGAGCGAATGACTTTGACTTTTATGAAATACAAAAATCACCAAACATACAGTACGTTGTGTTGTGGCAATATTATACACAGGATTCTAAAAACTGAACGTGGAAATGAATGAACAAGAGAAGAACCAGAAAAGCTAGTTAAAGATCTTACCTACATGATTAACGTTTCTATATTACCAAGTAATACTATCATACTCTAACATATCATACTATACATCAAATTATTATATTTTACATTATATTTACTATTTTCCGACGTCTTACAAAAAGTCATAGCAATCTCATTACCATCTTCATATGTTTCTCATCTCCGGTGGCCAACCATGTATGTATTTTAAATATTTTTTAGAACTTCACCGTCCATTATTGGATAAACAAAGGAGCGTCACCTGAAAAGCTTGTTCTCGGTGTACCATTCTACGGTCAGTCTTTCTCTTTGGTCGAAAATGCTGGCACAGGACTTGGAGTCGAGTCTTATGCAGGTGGAGAAGCTGGAGACGAGACCAGGGCTAGAGGATTTTTGTCGTTCTATGAGGTATGATAGATAACAATTAATTTAATTTTTTCCAGTCAATGCTTAATTCTCTGATGATTATAGCTAAAGGTGTAAAAAAACTAAATACTTATATATTGATTTATCCCAGATATGCGAGCGCGTTAGAGTAAACGGATGGTCAGTTTCTCGAGATCCAGGAGGTCGAATGGGTCCTTATGCCAGTTTTGATGACCAGTGGGTGTCTTTCGATGATGACTTCATGGTCCGACATAAAGCCGAATATGTTCGTGCCATGGGTCTTGGAGGTGCTATGGCGTGGGCTCTTGATCTTGATGACTTCAGTGGAAAGTACTGCGGCTGTGGAAAATCTCCCCTACTCTCTACTATGAATTATGTGCTTCGAGGTCATAAACAACCTCCGAGATGCTCTCTAGAAGATAGTAAGTTTACATATTTTAAATTAAGTAACAAAATACACAATACTAATTCGAATAATTAAATAAAGTTCTTTACAATGTGCCTAAATTATCTTATAAAGTTTATTTATTAAATTAGCTTTAATAAAAAAATATATATAATTATAAAATAAGGAAATGGTATGTGCGAAGGCGAGCTTAACCCTAAAAACTGAGTATTTTTTTTATTTTTTTATACTATAGGGGGACAGACGAACAGACGGGTCTGGTGACCCGTCTGTTCGTCTGTCTCATGGTAAGTGACACTGCCATCCATGGACACTTGCAACTCAAGAGTCGCAAGTGCGCTGCCCGCCTTTGAAGGTGATGAGGGATTGGGGATGCAGGGAGCGGAAAGAAGAGAGGAGGGATGAGGAGACGGAAAAAAGGAGATGAGGGGAGAGAAAAGGGGGGAGGGGAATTGGGCCTCCGGAAACCTCACTCAATTCGGGGAAATGCAACGCAAGCGTTACTTCACAACCGGTTTTCTGTGAGGCCGTGGTATTGCACCGGTCGAGCCGGCCCATTCGTGCCTAAGCATGGCTCTACCACTATTAAATTGTCTTGACCTTCCAGCAAACCTAATGAATAGAGGATAATAGAAAAATAAAAAAATTGTATCGGGACACTTCTTCAAATATTACCTGCTGAGGTTCCTAGTCAAAGTATTTATTTTGCAGTACAAGCACCAGAGAGTCCTAACGTGCCCGCAACACCTGATGTACCAGATATCCCCGTTACTACGGACATTCCCGATAGTCCAGATATTCCTGAGATTGCAGAACCAGAAGTCGATGAAATTGAAACAGATCCAGAACCCGAAACAGATCCAGAAGATAACACAAATTTAAGTGTAAGTAATAAAAAGTTTGATAAAAATATATATATATATATATGTATATATTACAATAAACAGATCGAGACAGTATTTCACTCCAGCCCACCGCCTGCAAACAGGAGCAGGTTCGGCTGCAAATGGAATACTGTTCTTACCTCTATGCAGGTGCACGCCAGTACCAGTTTCTTCCTCTTGACCACATTCAACGGAGAGCGACTCGCAAGCTGTCTAGCGGATTTCTAATCCGCTAGACACCTTGGCGTTGCGTAGAGATATAGCTTCACTCTGCATTCTCTATCGCTTGTATCATAGAGAGCGTTCAGAGTAATTGTTCGGACTTATAACGGCCGCAGTTTTCCGTCATCGTCCAATGCGACAAAATTTCCATCCCCATTACCTAGATGACTGGCACTCTACAACTGTGCGCTTCTCCAAAAGCTTTTTGCAAAGCTTTTTAAAAAATAAATTGGAGTTAACTGACAGTTCATGTGTACAGTACAGTTTGGAATTTTTTACTATATAGTATTTCTTTTTTCAGAGTCCAAGTCTTGAAGGAAGATCATGCACAGGCAACGTATTTACAGGAGACATTTTAGACTGCAGCAAATATTATTTATGTCTCAACGGCAACTGGATGGAGCTCAAATGTCCTGAACCCCTGCACTGGGCACAGGTACAGGTTATTGATTACATCAACAGCCTCTACTGACTTTGACTGTATTGAGTTCTATACCACTGTGTTTTGTCGACCTTATTTTTAGCAATTGTACATGCCAATGTTGTTTATTGTTTATTTTTAGTTAAACTTTTTTGTTTATATCTCATGCTCATTACTTTTTCTTATATTCATTACTTCCAAAGCATCTAGTATTTGACTAGTGATACTACCTAGGTAAAAAGTATAAATAAGTTACAAACATGTATATTTAAAATAACACAAATAAAACATTCACAGTATCTTATATATTAGCATAGTAAATTAAATTATTTTATTTCTAGAATCATTGCGATTGGCCTGAGAAGGCTCGTTGTAAGACTAAGGCAGCTTTGAAGCTCTCAGCAGAATTAGAGGTGCCGGTAGAGGACAAGCCTATCGTGGGATGCTACTTCACCAATTGGGCTTTTTACAGGTATTATTCTTCTTCTGATACAAATCCTGACAGTTTGTTACTACAACCCACCTTTTTAGTGCGAATGTCTCTCTGTCTGCTTTTTCTTGATAGGTTTGTACTGTTCTTCTTCTTTGTTCTTTTTATATTAGTGGAATCCTATCGGAGCTACAGATACTTCAAACTGCAAGTGGTCCTTATTCCGAATTTTAAAACTTCACACAAATAGTATTCAACTTCACTTCATCAAAATTCTAACTTACAAAAGTCTCTGTCCAGACCAATCTCAATTATTTCTGTTTTTTTTTATTTGAAGCCCACACGAAAATATTAAATTTTGTCATAAACGATTAGTAGATAAAAAGAATAAAACTAAATTATTGTTTTGAACAAAAAGTATTCACTAATTAATAATACTATGCAATTTTTAATCTTTTTAAATTTAGGCCTGGAAAAGGAAGTTACGGACCAGAGCAATTGGATGAGGCTTCTACCTACTGTACACACATTATTTACGCTTGGGCCCATCTTGATGGCGAGACTTTCAAAATAGTACCAGGGAATCCAGAATTAGATATTGAAAATGGTAAAAATTATATATATTATTATCCTAATTGGCAACCTAATCACTAGCTTACTTCTTAATTATTTTTAATATCTTCTAGATTTCTATGGAAAACTGACTCAGCTACGGCAGACAGGAATGAGGGTTATCATAGGTGTTGGAGGCTTAAATAATTCTGAAGGTAGTAAATGGAGCCAAATGGTAGCAAGCCCAGAAAACAGAAAGACTTTTATAGACTCAGTATTGAAATTCGTTCGGAGGTGGCAATTTGATGGTGTCCAGATCGCTTGGCAATATCCTGCTTGTAAACAGGTACTCACAATTTTTTTTGTAGTATTAATGTAGCATTAGTGAAATCACATAATGATAAAGTTTGTGTTATATTTGAAATAATATGTACGTATTTAGAAATATATAAGTATGTTTATGTTTACCAGAAGTATACTCTAATACTATGCATAGTACTAGCTCTGTTTAGTAGACATCCGGGTGTGAAGTGTGAAATTATTATTATTATTTCAGAGCCCTTGTACAACATCTACTATCGACATGACAGAAAGAGATAACTTTGCCGAATTACTCTTTGAGCTCTCAAGGACTCTGAGGCCGTATGGGTTGGATCTATCAGCAATGGTATCAGCAGAACCGGAAATAGCAGCAATAGCATATAAGACACATATTTTAACTACTGAATTAGACTGGGTATCAATTGCTGCTAATGATTATTACGCTTCATCTACAGGGAAGACGGCCTTATTATCACCCCTTAAATTTAATCCCGATATCAGCAGCTACAGCTTGGTAAGTTTTTGAAAATGCAATCAGATACCTAATAGACCATGGTTACATAACGTCATAGAAGTATTTTTAGAACTTTGAATCTTAGTAAACAAATACTAACTATACCGAGCTTGCACTTGAAATAGTTCAAGGGGAATTTAAATTCTTATGGATATAGCTTAATTTTTAACCCCACTCGTATATCCAATTCTTATAAACAATACGAAGACTGTAATAATTAGACTAGCACTTTGATGTTGACATATTGTAGAACATGTACTTTTTATCCAGAAACTGGATTGGCAAGTGCTAAAGTATGTTATATATTTGTCCAGAATGCAACTTTATCATACTGGACAAGTGTGATGCCACCTCAACAAATCGTCCTGGGAGTACCAGCTTATGCACGCTCTTACACATTGCGAAGTTCTTCGAACAGTTTACTTGGTGCCCCTGTGACTGGACCGGGAGAACCCGGACACTACACTAAAGTTCCTGGCTTCTTATCATATCAGGAGGTGAGTGAGAGAAGAGAGGAGAGGTGAGAGGTGGCCAATTAACCTGTTTATATTTAGTGTATACGCATTGAGCTGTTCAATTATTTAGTCTAATCTATGTCAGTCTAATGCCTTACAAATCATATTAATACATTTTTTTTTTTTTTGTAATCAGAATTGTAATCAAAATTGCCTTTTGGATATAGAGCCTACTAGTTGCCTGACACCCTGTTTAAGAATACAAGATGACCAAATTTGCAACCCGGATAACACCGGAAAACACTTTGTTACAATATAACCATGATATGACGGTGTTTTGTTATCATTATCTTATATTACTGCATACTCAACAATTTATTGCCAGTTCAGAAAGATAAGATAAGTATACGTGTAATGTAACTATTCTGACATGATACCATTTTACAGATTGCAGAGGGACTCTCATCAAATGATTGGAAGGAAAGTAGTTCACTATTAGGTACATTCAGTGTGCACGGTGATCAGTGGGCATCATACGTGAGTATGCATGAAGCCCATGGTGCTGGGGCTGCGATACAGCGGTCAGGTGGCAGAGGAGCTGCCTTATGGGCACTGGACTTGGACTCGCGGTCTAAATGCTCCTTACTCACAGCCCTAAGACAAGGTCTACTTGAGCCTGAAATTGAACTAGAAACGTGCTCTGTCTCATAAAACTTTGAGATAGGTTTTGCGTCGTGCTACCGTTTTATAAGATAAATAAGTATAGCCTTGTAGTTATACCACTAGATCTGTAAATGTTCAACTATAAAACGAAGTTGTTGATAAATGACGATTTAAGTGTAACGGCATTTGCTTATGTGTCTGAAATTTATTTTAAGAAGTGTCTGATTATTATTTAAGAAGGTACTTAGACGTCAATATTTAAAGAGACTTGATTGTGATATAGTTTTTGATACATACTTAGGTAGATGTGATTTTTACTTGACGAGTTTGATAGAGTTTTAATTAGTATTAAATGTAATATTAAACGTTCTCAGTTGTTTACGTTAATATTCCTGATTTAAGTAAGAGTACAAGGAATTGTTCTTTAGTATGTAATGATGGCATAGCAAACAAATTGTCTATTTTGTATATGCATTGGTAAAAATAACTGGTCGCGGTAAGCATAATAGAGTACAGACAGTTACCACGCATTTCAGTATAATATTTACTACTAATGCACTACATACAACGTGATTTTATAAACTGTATAACTTGTAATTCATTTGAAAATACCCATGTATAATATAATAAAAGTATTAAAAATTACATGACTTTTTTTATTATAACAATCACCTTTTCCTCGGGTGAACGCTCCATCGAGAGAATACAGCAGAAATATTTTAATTCTAAATATTTTACGCGTGTCGCGGGGACTTTACAAACAAAGGACAAAAAGAACACCCAAACTCAGGATAACTATTTGTGGGATCACACAGATTTTGGCCCCATGTAAGAATCGGACCTAGGCAGTCAGGGACACTAGAAAAATATTGGTACGAAGACGAAAAGACAGAGAGACCTGGTCGAAAACACAAATTATTAACATTAGCGTTTCCACTTGTGGAGGAACGTGTGTTATTTCCTCTAACCTTATTATCGTGATTCAGGATCGTACTACGTCATCAATGTCGTTGTTACGTAGTTTGGCTTGTCTTAGCTAGATGGAGTTAAGTGTTGTTGTTTTTCTGTATGTGGAAGTCGCCTCACCCTAATTCTAATTTTGTTACAGTCGATTTGAAATTGAAAATTCAAATATATTATACTTCAAGGCATGATATTCCTTTTTCAAACAAGCTTCTATGTGTGTGATTGTAACGATTTTTTTATTTATTTTACATTAATATGACTTGTTTTTACATTAGAATGTGGCGAAACTTAGTATTCGCCCGGTCAAGTTATACCAAAACATTGGGGAGCCCTTGAATAAATTCCCTTTTTATTATCTTTGTTTATTTAAGGAAACTTAACACCTTTTACTCTCATACGTTGTTAATAGACATACATTTATATAAATCTAAGCCAATTAAAGATTTTCACATTGCTTTCTAAGAAGCTCACATATAAAGAGATATGAGATTTACAAATATAAGTTACGAATGGAATATAGCTTATTAATGGATGCGAGATTGATCTACAGCCAGATTTTATCCCACATTACACATTATACAAATAAGTAATAAATATTAATATTTATTACTTATTCGTATACATCATAGTTTGCAAGAACAGGATTTTGGATTTTTTTTATCGAAACGGTTAGCTTTACTAGAATAGAGATAGATAGCATAGCATCGCATAGATCATGCGATTTCCTACAAAAAATTGTTTCATCAGTTTTTCCCTAACATTCACAATTTCTGAGGTACAACAACTTTATAAGGCACTAAAGCTGTATTGTCACTGACATACCTTTCCCCGCTAGCTATGAGGTAGTGTACTTGCTTTATTAACGTGATTAGACGTCCATGGACACCTTCAACTCAAGAGTCCCAAGTGCGCTGTCCACCTTTCAGAGTGATAAGGGGTAGGAGAAAGCCAGGAGGGGAAGCAAGAGAGAGGGGATGATGGGAGGGGAAAGAGGAGATAGGGATTTGGGCCTCCGGAAACCTCACTAATAATAATAATAATACTTAGATAGACTCCGACTGAATTGGATGCCCTGTATAGAAGAGTCCGTACACTGTTAACCGCATATCGAATACACCATACACGTTTCATCAGTTATGAGATTGTATATTCCGCGGAAATATGGGGATTGTGGTTTTTTCAATGCCAGGACTCTCCATAATCGTTACAGATCTTAGGGAGATATGGAAGAGCAAAGAGCTGTATGGATGTTTTTATCGGGCCTTAAACGGGCCCGCTGTAGATCTATTATTATGTGTCTTGGCTACGTTTCGGTGAGCTCTTCGAAGAATCTGAAGGTTTTATCTGTGCAATTACAGACGAAGTTGTTATGACGAACAACTATCGGACATATCCTAAAGGATGGCACAATTGACATTTGTCGGGCTTTTCATCGTCCCGGAGAATCCCTCAGGCATATAATTTCTCGTTGTTCTCGTCTTGCCAATGCAATGGCGATTACTTGCATAGACATAATCAAGTGGCCAGGATAGTCTATCAGCAAAATTGCTCTTAGATGTAACCTGTTGCTGTCGAGTTACCGTACTACGTCCGATTCAGTTCTTGAAAATAGTCGTGCAACATTATACTGGGATGGATCTATCATCACTGACAGGACTATTGTTGCCAATAAACCCGGCATTGTGTTGATATATCGATTAGAGCGCCGAGCAATGATTCCTCATGACGACAATCTCATAAAGGCAGAAAAATAATCATTTTTAGGTCCTAAAATGTAGGTAAAATAAAAATCTTGTTGTTTAATTTTCTCAGATTCCCGATGTTTGAATTGCTTAGTATGATAGGATATTAATGTATTATGCAAAAAGTGTCATATATTTACGACATAAGTGCACATTGTCACAAAAAAAGAGGTCAGAGGTGGAAATCTTGATAGGTAAATATAGAAAACATTGATTACCCTGGCGCAAATACCAAGGGAATCAAAAAAAGTATGTTTTTTATGGAATAACTTAAAAGTAACAAGTTTTTAATAATTATAATTAAAATAAGAAAGAGGTGTCTTGAATGTATTTCCAGTTATTAGAGATAAGAAATCCTAGAAAATTAAATTATATTTTTTATGAGGTCAGGGTAATCAACGAAATAGTGAAACAAAACCAGGGGAGTTAAATACATACCTTCACAAATTCATCCACGAGTAACGCGAGGCACGCCCCCACTAGATCTAACACTAAAATAATATTAATAAAAAACATTTTGCCCTTTAATAAAATAAAATAATAATACTACAGACACTTTGCATCCGGACATCGTTAAATGACTTTGTCAAGATTCACCCATAACAGAAAAAAAAATGCACAATGTACATATCGCTAAGAAACAATATCTTTCAGGCAACCGTAGGATACACATGAATGTGATGAAATACGTGGGTTTTTGGTGTTAAAAGATACAGTGGACCTCCATATTTAGCTTTTGTGCAATCTGCGAATGGATGGCATAAATATTAATACGTTTGTATATTTAGGTGTAGTACAATGCAAAAGTACATATACATACATATATACTAGTATATAAACAAGATATACATACATACTAAAACATTTACAAACATGACTTAATTATATATACAATAAATAAAATAAATAGATTTTTATAATAAATAGATTTTTTCCGACCAACATGGCGATCATGTTTTTGTAGACTGTTTTTCTCTAGAAATACTTGACATTGGCAGAATCTCTGCGTTGAATATACACGAATGAGAGTCCATAAATAACTAATAATAATGATACAGAGAAATAAATTAAAGTGACATACAAATATCATAACGGAAAAACACAGTAGATATGATATTAAGATATGTTTTACCTCGTCGTTGCAATCTGTAACAGTTAAGAATTACAAACAGAACTATTTCTTGGAGGCGACAGCTTGTTTTAACTTTCCGCTAGGGGGCTTTGGAGCACCAGCAACCGTCTCCTTGTCTGCAGTAACAACCTCAGGGACCTTTATATTATCCAAGTCACGGAGTGAAGTGATTCGAAGGCACGAGGCATGAGGACCAATGACGTGGATGTAATTTCGGGGAAATGCACAGCACAAGCGTTGCTTCATAACCGGTATTCCTATGTGCTTCCCGAGAACCTGCGCAACTGGCTCAGCAGTTTTCTTAAAGAGAAAAGCATCACGGTCGTTGTTGATGGTGCATGGTAGAAATCCGAGAACTCAAATGGTAACCTTTAAAGGAGTTCGTGAGCAGACTAGCCACGGGGATGTTTGAGCGGGCTGACCGCTCTAATCTTCCCCACCTGGTCGGCATTGCCCCGCTCTCACATCCAGACGCAACGACACTCATAAGGAGGCGACTCAAACGCCCCGCTCGGGAGCTCATATCAGCTCCCTCGAGCGGGCATTGGCATCGCCGTCGGATACAGACAGGTAACTACCGACCTCTAGCATGGGGGCTCGCTGGACCCCTCTTGGGAGGAGCGATCGGTGAGCCAGCTTCGAGGCCGGTGAACCAACAACGCTGACCGGCTCACAGTGGTGAGCTGCGAAGAAAATGCTCAGAGCCATGAATGCTCATGCCCAGAGCTCCAAATAGTTCCCCCCCCCCCCCCCCCCCATAGGAGTGAGATGACACCTCTCGATGAAAAACAAGTCGAATCCAACCATTCCCTGGTCTTTTACTTCAATAGCTACGGTTCAAGGACTAACCAGTCTGGCCGGCTCACTTCAATAGCTACGGTTCAAGGGCCGGCTCACTTCAATAGCTACGCTTTTATTTTCAATTTTTTTTTCATATTTACTCTATTATTAATTCAAATTTATTAAATATTCATTTTCTATTTTTAGTTGGATTTCCTATAAAAGCGTGTTTTCTAGTTTGTTGTTTTACCTATTATTTATTTTTAAGATTAAAGTATTGCGCAAACTAATTGGAAAGGTTCTAAAAGCGGTTATCAACTTTTTATAAAAGGCACTGATTATATTCATTATATATTTTTTCAAGCGTCAACTTGAAATATTTCATTCAATTGAAACCGTTTCAATGTTTTATGATATTAAAAATTAATTAAAATCAAAAGTATATTGACAAATTTCAAACATTTACGTCATTACTAAATACTATTTATGTTTAAATAAGATTATTTCGGCTAGACGGCTAGACCCGCATCTTTTTTTTTTTTTCAACGTGTGGAAACCCCCTCGGGCCGTCATCCCACCAGGGTTTTCGGTGGTACGGTGTGTCGGAATCGGACCGACTAAAACCACACGGTATGCTATCCTGCGCCTAAAAGAGGAATCCGGGAACAGCTTTGGTAAGACATCCGGACCCCTCCTAGCGCCTGTTGCCCGCAACAGCTCGGGCACCACCTTCTGGTAACTCTCAATTAGGCAACGTCCAGACACACCAGGACGTCGCCTCCTCGCGGCTGGCTATATGGCGGATGGAGGGGAAAACCCGTCCCGACCACCCGCGGCCACACTCAGGGCGGCATGAGGCGCTGGTAAGCGCGCCTACGCCACCCGGTTCGCCGGCGGCGAGTTGGGTGCGAGTGGAGATCGTCCTCCCGGGCCCGATCCGACGCCTCCTTCTGCGAGATAACCTCCTCACAGAAGGTTGCGACCGCGGTGAAATTCCTGTCGCTACCGGCCATGGAGCGTATGACGGCCGGTAGCGAGAGATCCTCTCCGATGACTGCAGTGAGGACCCGACGTTGCGGCGCCCAAGCGGGGCAGTCTGCGAGCGTATGTTGAGCCGAGTCCTCACTGCAGTCGCAGTGGTGGCAGGCGGGACTTAATTCTCTCCTAGCGACCAAGTGCAGGTACCTTCCGAAGCAGTCGTGCCCGGAAAGAACCTGCGTCAGTCGGAAAGAAAGAGTCCCGTGCTGCCGCTCTGCCCATTCGAAGATGACCGGCTGGAGCGCCTCCACAGCGGCAAAGCCAGCACTTGGAGCCTCCAGCCGGGACGACCAATGAGCCATCGTGGTTCGACGAGCGGCTTCACGCCACTCGCGTACCTCTTCGGCCGGGGGCCGTCTGCCGCTACCCGCCCGGGGCTAGACTCGCATCTGGCGCAACTTGAGGTTGAACTCGAGAAGATTAGGTGGCATATCCTAGGGCTATGTGAAGTCCGAAGAGAGGGGGAGGACACCATAACCCTCGAGTCAGGCCACCTGATGTACTTCCGCGAGGGGGACCAACAATCCCAAGGTGGCGTTGGGTTTCTGGTAAATAAGTCCCTTTCTGACAACGTTGTGGAAATATCCAGTGTGTCGAGCAGGGTAGCGTACCTCATTGTCAAGCTTACCGAGAGGTACAGCCTCAAGGTTGTGCAAGTGTACGCACCGACCTCGGCACACTCGGTTGACGAGGTGGAGGATATGTTTGATGACATATCGAGGGCACTCCACTGTACCACTAAGACCCACTACAACGTTGTTATGGGTGACTTCAACTCTAAAGTGGGAGTACAGAATTATAGCGGATCGGTAGTAGGATCCCATGGATTTGGAAGCAGGAATCATAGGGGGCAAATGCTCGTTAACTTCCTCGAACGGGAGGGGCTCTTCTTGATAAATTCATTTTTCAAGAAACAGCCCTAGAGAAAGTGGACGTGGCAAAGTCCCGACGCTATGACCAAAAATGAGATCGACTTCATCATGTCGGACAGGAAGCACATATTCAGAGATGTCTCAGTGATCAATAGGTTTAATAACGGTAGTGACCACCGACTTGTCCGAGGCTCTCTAAATATCGACTTTAAGGCTGAACGTGTTCGTTTGATGAAGTCCGACCAACTCTGCTTCAAGCCATGATAGGATCTGAAACGTTCCAGGCAAAGCTGGAAAATCGATTCGCTTCCGTAGAAACCACAAAAGACGTAAGCCAGAACGTCGAAAAAGTGGTTCGGGTTCTCAGGGAAGAAGGTACGAGATTTTGTGAATTGCAGCGTAAGGGCAGGAAGTCGAAGCTTTCGGAACGGACCCTAGGGTTAATGAAGGAACGACGTTTAAACCCACCAGTCACTTCGTTGGCAAAGCGGACTCTAAACCGAGAGATTAGTAAGCTCGTACGACACGACATCCGATGCTTTAACGCTCTCTCGATTGAAAGGGCGATCGAGCAGAATCGGGGGTCAAAAGCGTTCGTACAATCTCTTGGAAGAAGCCACCTGACGAAGTTGACTACAGCAACCAGAGAAGTCGTTGCTTCGAAGCCGGCAGTCCTTTCGGAAGTAGAAAGCTTCTATGGCCAGTTATACGCTTCGCATGCATCTCGACCGGATCCCGTAAATGAGGACCCCAGAGCCGCATTAACACGCCACTTCACCGAAGACCTGCCAGAAGTCAGTACCGACGAAATTGAGATGGCTCTTAGACAGCTGAAAAATGGAAAAGCCCCTGGAGAGGATGGCGTTACAACAGAGCTGCTAAAGGCTGGAGGTAAACCTGTAATAAGGGAGCTCCAAAAGCTCTTCAACGCTGTCCTGTTTGAAGAGAGAACTCCGGAGGCGTGGAGTAGGAGTGTGGTCGTCTTGTTCTTCAAAAAGGGTGACATGACAATGTTGAAAAACTATCGACCAATTTCCCTTCTAAGCCACGTCTACAAGCTGTTTTCAAGAATCATCACGAACCGTCTTGCGCGAACACTCGACACTCACCATAGACCACATCCACACAGTGCGGCAGATTATACAGAAGACCGAAGAATATAATCAGCCCCTGTGTCTAGCATTCGTGGACTATGAGAAGGCCTTTGACTCGATCGAGATCTGGGCTGTTATGGTATCCCTGCAGCGTTGCCAAGTAGATTGGCGATACATCCAAGTGATGAGATGTCTCTACGAAGCCGCCACCATGTCCGTCTAAGTACAGAGCCAGCAAACAAGGCCAATACCATTGCATCAAGGAGTGAGACAAGGGGATGTTATCTCCCCGAAATTGTTCACAAATGCAATGGAGGACATGTTCAAGACGCTGCACTAATGAAACGCTGCATTTGCGATTTGCAGACGATATCGTCATCATGGCAGAGACGCTGCAGGACCTACAGCAGATGCTGAATGACCTAGCTGACTCTTCTGTACGCATCGGCTGAACTTGGATAAAACCAAGATCATGTGCAATAAGCATGTACTACTGGAACTGATTGCGGTACACGGGGCCGTTCTGGAAGTTGTTCAAAAATATGTATACCTCGGGCAATTTTGCAAAGAAGTGTTTTTTCTTCTTATTTACTGTAACATACCATTTTTAATTATTGTAACTTTTTTATAAATGCGAAAACAAAAACGAGAACTTTCTATTGTTTTTATTATTACCAAAAAAAAACAATTTCGATGTACATATATGTACATTAGGATATATCAATGCTGTCTTTTTAAATTAAATGTTTTATTTTCATAATAATTTGAATATTTTAAGTTGCCCTCAACGAGTAGACTAAAAAAGAAATTGTGTAAATTATACTATAGATACATATATATGATATCAATAAGTGGCGACAATTTAAAATAGGAACACATGTCAGCGATAAAGTTACTTATCACATAAATAATAAATGATAAAGACATCATTAGAAACGGTCAGATTATAATTACACGGAAAAATCAATATCAGTAACCGGTATAGTAATTGGACCTTGATTTTTTATTATGTCAATGTTTTTTATTTGGAATTTTATGATCTGACTATTGAGCCCTTTAAGTCAAGTATGATGTCAAATGATCTTCAACTGTAGGATGGTAGACGATATACATATTTGGCCGACTGTATATACATACATATAAGCCTACATATACACACTTGAAAAACATAACCATCTTTCTGCCGCATTCGGATCACGCTACATGATCGTGTCATGATAAAATAGACGAATAACACGATATTTTCGTTCCCATCGCAGCCTATTTTCTTAATATTAAAAAATTGACGGAAAATATATACAAGTTGTATAAATTGCATAATAAGTGAAAGTACCCAAGTATGCTGCCACTATTGTAAAACACAAATCAGCTAGATTAATACAACATTAACCGACTCGTACTTTGACCATAATCCATACTGCACACAAAAAACGTCAGGCAGAGCTCTACAAGCAGATATGTAGATATTACATAATTGTATTATACCATAGATCGCGACCTTGGCAATATTATTCTGGCCCGGTGCGTCATGCTGCGGTGTAGTGTAGTGTAGTGCTAGTTTAAAGTCACGCACGTCGTAAATCCTTGACTGCTTTTTCTATTACTTTATTTAATTTATATATATATGTATATAGTGGACTACTTTATACATATATATATATATATATATATATGTTGCACTGTCGAGTCTTGTGTTATAATTCTATAACATATTTAATTTAATAGATATAACAATCTAACCACATTAGTGAAATTTTAGCGAATATGATACGATTGTAAATGCAAAAATTATTTGCAAAAATATAATACTTATAAGTATATCGTATAGTTACTGTACTTATTAAATTTCTTAAAATATTTAATAACGTAATTTCACGATCATGGCGAAACGCGTTATCTCTCATTTGATTTTCAACTCGAATACGGCGAAGGTTAAGTTGTCTCTACCAGTTTTAAATAAAAAAATACATACTCAGGTGAGTTTCTTTTATTTACCTAATATTAATATAATTAGATACGAATACTTTCATATGACGGTTGAACCTTTAATTAGACTAAAGAGCGTAGCAGACTAAACCCACATTTTGTATGGAAAAAAAATCTCGATTTGGTATCGCTAAATTTTTCAGACAGACCTTAAAATGTCATAAATTATGCGATACCTTACTATTATATACTTACCTACATAAAAGACATCTAATGTTCGTATACATACATTTTGGCGCCTAAAAATTTACCGTTTTGATTTTTCATAATCAGTGCCACTGATGAAGTAAAGACGAATATAACACTATAACATGAAGACTTATATTAAAATCGATTCAGCTATACCTATTCATTTAGGTCAAACACATAACCTTACTTAGTGTTTCGTCGAAGTCTAGTAAAACAAAAGAAAAATAAGTAAAAAATCTCTTGACACTTTTCCTGTACCAATATGTTTCCAGGCCCCATGCAAGGAATTTCAGATACCAGTAAAGTATGGTCACATATCAGCCAAACTCTGGGGTAGCAGCGACCAGCGACCAATACTGGCCCTACATGGCTGGCAGGATAACGCTGGCACCTGGGATCCACTGGCACCATTGTTAATTAAGGATAGATCTATATTAGCGATTGACTTCCCAGGTCATGGGTTGTCTTCGTGGATTCCTGCTGGTAAATAAACGATCCTTATACTTATTGTACTTGACTAGGTTTTGACAAGGACATGACTTTTGTTCACCTACCTACATATAAACTGACGATCAAGAAAATATTTGATTGTTTAAACACTAATATTTGGCAAGCCATATTTTTGAGTCCATGCGACAGCGTTTCTTTACAGTGATGCTGAAGGGAAAAGCTATGACAGGTTAGATCTAAGAACAAGTTACCATAATTATGCTTGAAAATTTTATGTGAGTCTCTCTCAATAGGCGAGATGTCATCTCGATGTGAGGTTTGACCATAGCGACATTGTCTTATCCGATATACACATACCCGTTTGAATGCACTCCTAAACCGCTGTTGTTTTATTCGAATTACAGCCTAATCTTACTATGTCTATCTTGTTATATTAGTTCATTTTCATAGTTCATCTTTTAGCTAGTAGGTAGGTAGCCTACTGAGCTATTACGGTTGTATAGAGCACTTTCTATCACACAAACAACCTACCGGTATTATTTTATAAAAAAAGATATATAATCTCTGAATAAATGCTTTAATTTTTTTTTTCTTTTTCAGGTATGATGTATTACCAATGGGAATTGCCGCGAATTATACTTTATTTAAAAGAATATTTCAAATGGGACAAAGTATCACTATTGTGTCATTCGATGGGGTCTATAGCTGGCATGCGTTACTCGTGTTTATTTCCAAAAGACGTTGACTTTTATATAGCTATAGACAGTCTGATATATGATGACTACGATCTCGACCGAGTTATAGAAAATTATCCTAAATTGATAGAAAAAGCTGCAATTGCCCAGAATCGCCTTGACGTAGAACCACCTATTTACACATTAGAAGAAATTAAGAAAGCATGGCACTTTGGAACAAAAAAATCTGTCGCTTTAGAAAGTGTCCCATACTTATTAGATAGAGGCATTAAACAATCCAAGCAAGATCCCACCAAATATTATTTCTCAAGGGACTCAAGGTTGAAATATGTGTTATTTAATCCTGAAAACAAGGAATTTGTCGAAGCTTTTGTGCGACGGTTAAAATGTCCAACTTTATACATCAAAGCCATAGACTCGCCTTTTTCAACTGATGAATACTCCGTGGAAATGCGCGAAATCGTTGAGAAAAGTAACGAAAAGTATGAATTCCATTTTGTGCCAGGAACGCATCATGTTCATTTGAATAATCCTGAGTTAGTTGCGCCACTCGTTTTGAACTTTTTAAATAAATATAAAATAAATACATAGTCATTTTAAAAGTTAGTATGACAATGACATAATGTATCTTAATTATAAAGGTAATGAATGCATTAACAAACCATCAGATATGTTTATTGGATCTTTGGGTAGGTGCTACTAAACATTATAAACATATAGTAAAAGGTATCTATGTAGCACAACGATCACATTTTACTGCATAGAAATTTAACCAACAAAAATTAAAACCTACCTTTCATTATTTCAATAAATATGGATTATTTTGTCGTAAAAGGTATACATTTATAAGGCAGCTACAGTTTAAGTTAAATATTTAGGTACATCGATGTTTCTCTACTTTTTAAAATTAGAAATACAATCCTAATGTAATGCCACTGTCTTATTTATTGGCAACAGTCGAGACCTCTTATATAATGTATAACTTTAGCAAAATACAAGATATTATTATAACCCAAAATAAATAATTATAGTTTTGGTCTATCAATCATGTTAATTATATTATGTGTAGAAACTACTAGTACCTGTGACTAAAGTATTTTGTAATTTATATTTTAATAAACACAAACCATCACAAAGCTATCGATTTTTGCAGCAACTTTGTATTGTACCATTTACACAATTTTATAAAAATATAATATACATATATATATATATACATAGAACTCATGCCTGTATGTAATGGGCAGGCAGAAGAATAATGCCAATATTTTGCCGATTATAATTTAGTCGCATATACTTAATAGTGGGCAGGCCTATTGCCGTCATATTTTAAGCTTTAGGGCATTAGAATGGCTAATTTGGAGTATACTGACAGGAGGATAGAAAGGGATGAAAACGGATATTGCTCATACAGGTAGGTTGGGGATTATAAGCAATAGCTGAAGCAAGTCAGGGTCGCATACCTATAACTCGAACTGACTTTTGCCAGGAAGTCTCATCCTTCTAACAAAATAATACTATATAATAAAAGTCAAAGCAAACACAATTAAGAAATAATCAATATACATTAAATGTTCTAAACAGTTCTAAAGGTTTTAACTTGGCGGATTATGATTTATTTTAATAATTTATTTTGTAACTTTATTTTTACATGTGTCTAATGTATTTATACTTGAATAGGAACTGCTAACGTCATCACAAATATGAGCTCCTTTTCTCATTGGCATCACTTTTAGCAATGCGTCTTGCCAGGGCATTCCTTCACACACCCTTGATACAATCTCAAATACTGAAACAAATAATAAAAGTTATAAAAAAAATGGAAATTATGATAACATGAATTATAAATTAGTATATCAAATGTGAGTGAGTGAGTTAGTTTTATCGCAATTGATGGTACTAGAATGGAGAATGTTAACATGTTCGTTCAATCTATCGCCACTCCATAGCAGTGTAGCCGCATTGTCTAGAAATATATATTTTTTGTTTCATTCAAGTTGAGAAAGTAGTTTTGATATTAGACATATATATATATAATTATAATTTTCACTGGACACCACTCACTGCTTGCACTGTAATTGTTCACACTATTGTAAAGTGACATCACAGCAGCGGATTATATTTTATTTTTTCAATAGTGTCATTTTCGTAAACATCGAAAATGTGTAATGTTCTCCATTTTATACAATTTACTGTATGAAGTGTCAACAAACAGGGAGAATTAGAATCCCAACTACCTAACATCATTCCAATATGTTGAAATTATTGTATTTTTACTTTTGATGTAGTGATATTTTTATTTTTATATCATGTAGAAAACATTGTATTTTTACATTTTTAACAGTTTCCTCTAAGAAGTGAATCTAGATCAGAGTATATTATAATGCGTAGACAATTAACGAGGCATATTGTACTTTGTGCCATCTGACTTAGGACACAGCCATTTATGCCACTGCATTACAGCATATTAATTTATATTTCTGCTATTCTGTGATCACTGTGTGGAATAGAAATACATACATGTTACTTACCATGATCAATTGTTAACACTTTTCTTGTTTTCATATTGATGTACTTATCCAATGGCAATTGGCCATGTCTTATACCTTGTTCTATGGCTATTTTATGGCAGAGGCCCTGTAAGGTTTGGAAATACTAAAATAGTTATAAGTTCAAAGTACAAATATATAACATAATGAGTTACCATTATATATCCTAATATAATAAAGATGAAGAGTATTATTGTTTAAGATAGCCTGTTTATTTTGGAAGGCTATTATAGGCTATGAAACATCACTCTGCGAATCTTAGGAGCGAAGCATAATCAAAAACGCAGGTGAAACTGCAGGGTATTTTCAGTAAACTAATAAAATGCATTTTACTTCTTATGTTATTTATTTAATGTGCCAACATACAACAGACATACATACATACTATATCCTACATTACAGGGGCAAGCTGTACAACCTGCAATAATGATTTTTCTGTACAATTATGAATCTAATTTAGTACATTTATTAACTTAAGACACTCCACTTAAGGGGACTACTTCGTCTTTTTATTGCCTGTGTGAAACTTGTGTTCATAATTTCTGTCACAATCAGTTTTTTTCTTTTTTTTTTCAATACTATAGGGGGGCAGATGAACAGACGGGTCACCTGATGGTAAGTGACACCCTCCATCCATGGACACCTGCAACTCAAGTCGTAAGTGCGCTTCGAGGGTGATGAGGGATAGGGGGATGCAGGGATGGGAGAGAAGAGAGGTGGATGAGGAGCTGGGAAAGAGGAGAGGGGAAAATGGGAGGGGGAGTCGGGCCTCCGGAAACCTCACTCATTTCGGGGAAATGCAACATTAGCATTACTTCACAACCATTTTCTGTGAGGCAGTAGTATTGCACCGGTCGAGCCGGCCCATTCGTGCCTAAGCATGGCTCTACCACTGTCAGTTCTAACTGAATACTACTTATGTATTCAAATATGACTTTTTGTTCCTAAAATTACCTTATGTTGATTGTGATCTACAAGTCCGCCAATAATATAAGCAGTATTATCTTCAAATTGTTCAATTACATTTTCAGACTCACTTGTTAAATAAACTATTTTATCTTTAGGAAATAAATTAATATATGATTCTTCATGAAAATTTATCTGTAAAATAATCAATTAAATGTTTTAATATAAATAAAAAGAAAATGTTAATTCTTCTTAATAAATAGAATTTAATTTTTTTAATAAAATTTCTATATGAATCCTACTTACATCCCAATTCTCATATCCATTGTGTCTTGACATATCATTTTTTGATTTTTCTCCAAAACTACTTATATGAAACTGTACAGGTGTTGCAGATCTCCTGTTGATAGAATAACATCGAAGTATCTGTTTTATTACTTTAAATCTATCTTTTTCGATCATTAAATGATCGAAATTGAGATCTATAACTATGGAAATATTTTTCTTCGGCTTTTCAAGCTTCATTTTCTTCAATGCTTTCCTGCTCGGACCTAGTTCAATATTAGCTTCGCGAGCCTCACGCTTTCGTTCTTTAGCTCGTTCCTTTTCAGCTTTCCTCTTTTCTGCTTTACGATTTTCCCATTTAACTTTTTTCAACCATTTTCGCATTTGATTTTTAGTGAACGGTCTCGGTAATTCATTACCTTCGTCATCTTTCAGCCCAGAGTCTATAGAGATGTCGAATAGAGTGTACTGACGAAAATTGACATCATTGCATTCATTTATAATTTCTTTTGTAGGAATATTGTTACTGGAACACATAATTGAAAATAATTCTTATAACGACAAATTATGAAAGCTGTATCATACTCATTTTATAAACTCTTTCACTTTTCCGTTTGAATTATATACTAAATATAAACGTTTTAATTGTCTGTTTCAAAAACTTTATTAAGTTAAACACATTTAAGTAATTTAATTTGAAATATTTAATGATCAAATGCAGTGACTTTTTGGAGGTTAGAAAATTGTATTGGGTTCATCACGTCACATTTGTCAAAGAATAACGTATCGTATCTACTAAACGTAGATAATAATACGTTTAGTTAAGAGGTAGGTGCATAGTACAAGAAAAGCTTGTGATAATGAAGACCGGGTTGTTTAAGTGGTTTGTGTCATCAACTCATCACATCAATGTCATCATGTGTGACTTCTTCTTATAGTAATTATTTAAATTATTATAATCACTATTATAAAAGATATTTATATTAGGCTTCACTTCGCTTTCGTATTTTATACAAATATATATCAAACCTACCGTTTTGACGTTTACTTAAAATATGCTGATTTGACTTGACAGTCATCTAGCCCAGGGGTGCTCAAATTTGAACTGCTGGCGATCTACCTCAATATTTTTAGACTACTTACGATCGACTTGAGAGGCTGCAAGTATGTGTGATGCAGGGTTGTCGTACATACACGATACACCCTACCTACCTAGGTAGGGTGTACCGTAGCATATATAGATATTAGCTTTCCGCACAATTTACATTATCTTAGTCAAGGTTTGGGTTAGGTTTACTTAAGTTCTTCTCTACAATATCAATGAAAAAACTCCTAGTCCTATTCAAAATTGCGAGTTTATTCGTTGTTACAAAACAAAAGAGTTACATATGGTGTTAAACTCAACTAAGGAGTGACTTTGGATCTTGAAGCGTGGCACTGCATGTCCTCAGCATACTTTTCATAAGATGGTGCGTAACCACTGAGTGCCAATCGCAAGCATGATGACATATGATCGTCAGTTAGTCGATTGCGATATTTTGACTTAATTATCTTCATTTCAGAAAATGCAGACTCGCACAAGTAAGTTGACCCAAACATTGCCGTCAGTTGAAGGGCGATTTGCCTTAGATTCGGAAATTTATCTTCAGATATAAAACACCAGAAATTTGTATCAGATGCTGTAGCTTTGAGATGTATAACTGATATAATCTGCACCAACTCATTTTCAACAGAACATGAGTTCATATTAAACTGACTTGCTACTTCAGTGGTTAATTCCTCAATGTTTTTACATGAAAAAGGATAACTCATAAATGATGCTATATTTGCCAATTTACTGCAATCATAAAAACGCATTTCGAATTGTCCCAAAATATTTGATAATTCAGCCTCATACGTATCATAATTCAACTGAGGAATCCTTGCTTTCAAAGACGGAAAATGTTTCAGATCCTTTCTTTTCAGTTGATCTATCATAAGTTGCAATTTACTTTTGAATGCGTTTACTGCGCTAATCATCTCAATAATAGTTTTTCCTTTACCTTGAAGCTCCAAGTAATGGTGTTTAAGTGCATTGTGATGTCAGTCAAAAATGCCAAATCAGTCAGCCATTTTTCGTTTTTCAACATCTCAGTCTCATCACCTCTTTCGTCTAGAAAAGCTGTTATTTCGGGCAATAATTCTTGAAACCTTTCTAGGAATTTTCCGCGACTCAACCACCTGACGTCCGTGTGAAGAACTAAATCAGTGTGTTCAGCTGACTCCCTATCTTCCAACTGCAACTTAAAGAGCCGCCGTTGCAAGCTACGTGCACGGATGGAATTCACAATTTTTGTTGCAATGCCCATAATTTCCTCCGTGTTTAAAACTTTTGAACACAAAACTTGTTGATGTATAATGCAATGGAATGAAAAAAATGAAGGGAATTCTTCATTAGCTCGACACAATGCCACAAAACCGTTCTTGTTTCCAGTCATTGCTAGTGCTCCATCGGTTGTAATGCACACTAATTTATATATTGGTAGCTTGTAGTTTTTTACAAAATTGATGAAAACGTCATATATATCTTCGCCACGGGTCTTCCCCTTCAGAGGAATGATTGTCAAAAATTCTTCCTTAGCCAACATGTCATTGAATACCATCCGAATAAAAATACACAGCTGGGCAGTGTCTGTCATATCGGTGGATTCGTCGAACTGTAAAGAAAAGTATGTACATTCCATGATATCATGTTTTAGTTTATCTGCGATGTCCTGACTCATGACTTCAATACGCCTTGTGACAGTCGGACGAGATAACTGAAGTTCTCTAATAGCAGACATGATTTCTGTTTTATTTTTAAAATCTCCAAATAAAGTCTCACCCGCTTCAATAAATGCTTCCTTCACAACCGATCCATCTTCGAATGGTTTCTTGTGTTTCGCCAATATATGAGATATTTTAAATGACGCGATCGTAGCAGCTTTTGATTGTTTGGCTGGTCTTGTGAACATGGTTTGTTCTTTTTTCAAACAAGATATCAAATTACTTACTTTTCGTTTTCTTAATTCACTCTGTGGCGGAAAATCCTTTTCATAGTTTTTATGAACCGTTTTATGATGCCTCTCTAAGTTACCACGCTTAGGTATTGCAACTGACGCACGACAAATAACACAAATGCACTTATCCTTCACCATACAAAAGAAAAATTCTTCCTCCCAATCGTTATTAAAATAATACGTTTTAGATTTCTTCACTGCACTCATTTCGCACTATTTAATAATAAACTTTGTATTGACGTAGTATCGCCTTCAAGTTACAATTCAGAATGACTCCAATTCCTGCAGGCGCAACATTTATATCGGCGTGAACGAAAGTCTCGAATGTTCCCGTCAAACGCGCCGCCCGAAATGGTCTAGTACAGTCTAGTCTAGAAACAACGCGGCTTTTCTTTGACAAGTACCGCGCGTTCCTTTGATAAAGCCGCCTTTTACCGCAAGCAGTGTTATTACGTAATAAATTTTTGTAGTTTAGTTACCTACTTATTAAAAAATTTTTTCTTCTCAAGATCTACTCAAAAAGCACTCGCGATCGACTGGTCGATCGCGATCGACCGTTTGAGCACCCCTGATCTAGCCTATTCTCAAGTAAATTTCTTAATGTTTGTATACTTTGTTATTCATTATAAGAACAAAAGCTGTAATGCGTCAATTCGATTGTTTAGCCTACATTTTTTTTACAGAGCTAGTTGAATAGTGTATGTGTTGAACGGTGAATCAGGTCGGCATTGTATACATTGAATCACTCTCAAAGAATGTAGGAAGGTGGCGGTGTAGGTTCGTGGCACGAAATGGCAAAAGTTAATGCCATTAAAATGCCATCATCATCATCATCATGGGACAGAGATCTATGCAGGTCAGGAATGGTTTCGTTTCTTCAAGGAAAGACATCCTGATTAATTGACAAGTCATTGAACCTCGAAACTGCGGCAATATTTTTTAATCATTTGGAACAGTTCCTGAAGCGGGAGCCTAGATGTGCAAATGGAACTCGAATGTTTAACCTTGAAGAAACCGGCACAACTACCGTCCAGAAACTCTAGAAAGTTTTGGCTCCAGCATCCCCTGCCCCCCGTTATAATATATCCGCGGAAAATCATTTAAAGTTTAATGATGAACTGTGCATGCACCTCCAGATAGCTGAGCTCGCGACTACTTCAGGTTGGATAGTGACTTACTTATTCGTGGAGGTAATGAAGCATTTTATTAAGTGTTGAAGCACAACACCAGAAAATCCATCTCTGCTAATAATGGATAATCCTGAGTCTCATTTGTAAATTGAGGCTCTAAATTTAACAATACAATCTGCTTTCGTAGTTCTTACGTTTCATTCTCAAGATATTCACAAAGTACAACCCTTAGATGGGGGTTTAATGGGCCCTTTCAAGACCTATTATTATTCCGCACTTTAGTTATGGATGCTACAGAACGCAGGGAAACCAGTTACAATCTACGAGATAGCCAGATTCATTGGTCATGCTTATCCCAGATCTATGACTCACTAAATGTATTCGCAGCTTTCGCAAGATGTGGATTTTTTCCTAAAACAAGTATATATTTACCTATGAAGACTTCATGGCAAAATCAGTATAAGTAGCAGCAATAGTCAACAGCTTCAAGATTCGACTCCTCTAGAGACACGTCGTTCAATTATGATTCCGTTTTTACCCCTGATTGAGAAAGCAAATATATACTATCAGAAGGACATCATAGTTTCTACCAAAACGTGACACCGCACAAAAAATCAGATGAAACATGCAAATATGAAAATCCTCAACCAAAGTCGGAGCATATCATCTATCTACTAATGTTTCGTCCTCCGCTAAAGGCTGGTCCTCATTCTAATAAACGGTAAGGTAGAAAACGAGGCCGAAGCATGATAGCAACGGACACGCTAGGAAAGGAATGAATAGCTGAGGAACGCACTGCTGCATTAAACAGAAATCGTCTGAATAAAAAAAGTCCTACATAATTGTGAAAAAAAAATGCTTCCGTCTACATTAGAGTCTACGTTACATTAAAGAAACACCAAAGAGCAAGTACGATATAAAAAGTGTTGGCCTTGAAGACAACAGTGAAACGAGTGCAAACATGATCAACAATGACAATGCAAAACACACAGACACAGATCAACAGATCGAGTGGGGAAGAAAATCAAGGCTATGAAATTGTAGATGGAAATTTTCCTGATTTGCAACGTAAGCTACTGATTGACGGATATGTCCTAGTACTATTGCAATCGAAAAACGTGTTGTTTATTACATTGCGAAGATTTTGGAGACTTAAATTAAAAGATCGTAAAAAATAAAATGTACATATGCTGCATTGACTAGACATGCAATGAGGATGGTGACCACCACTCTTGGACTCCATTTATTGCTTACCATCAGGCAAAGTGGAGTCATTATGGTAGGCTTACAAATAAAAAAATAAAAAAAATATGTTTCCTTTAGAACCTGATATGGCAAATGTAAAACTGAGTGACATTGAAATGATTCTCCCTTCTCCATGTGTCAGGTACAAAACGTTAAATAAAACTCTAACGTAAACTTATATTTACTAATATGGCATGAATGTGACACATTTTGTTTGTTTTGTTTTTAATTTTTTGTGCATTTTGTTTGTTTTTGTATAATTTATGTGATAACTTTAAAGTTAAGTAGGTTATTATATTACTGAGAACCAAGCTGTATTTTGATTGAAATTATAATGGTTGATACCAATGTTCTGTTTACTACTTGTTTTTCCCAGTTCTTTGAATGAAGACTGTTTATCATACTATCGGAAAAGGTTTTGTTGTTAATTATTTGAAAAGTTTTAAATTATAACTTAAGTGTTATTAAGAAGATAAGTACAAGAACTAAACTATAAAATATCCTAATTTTTAACTGAAGAATAATTGATAATGTAAGAAACAATGTTTAATTTGTATTTGTATGACAAAAATAAAAGATAATTAAAAAAAAATCTTTGCAAAAATAAGCATATTTTGGTTGACTGTTCAAATACGGGTGGTTCAGTGTTAACAACCAATACTACTACTTACACAGTGAACCAAATTCCATTTAAACTATTTAAACTTTATAAAGGAGTTTTACTTTATTGTCTTAGTTTGTCCCCCTGGCTATCTGTGATCTGAACATAACATATGTGTCTCATGAAATTACCTAAACGATGACACCAAAAAGAAATTATTAACCTTATTTTATAGCATGTTTTACTGCTTAGAAAAAAGGTTGGTTGGCTGTTCAACAACGCATCCGAACTATGTTACAGTTTTTTTTATAAAAGACAACTCCCGTATTGGGAATAATTGTTGTATCGACTGACAAAACCTCGGGACAACATTTGTGTATCCCACAAATTATTGTACAGTGTGGGAATCGAACCCTGTTTTCGGTGATCTACTACAACTAGGGATGTTGCGAATATTCAGATCCACATCCGCAATTGCGGAGCTTCCGTATCGATTTGAACATCTATGTACATCTGCAATAATCAATGCGGATATTCATGCAGATTGAGATGTACCACAAGTCACGACCAGAAAGAAAAAAGGAGGCACCGGCGACGTCTGCGAACGCTATGCAAGTGTGTATTACCAATAGTAACGAAG
This sequence comes from Tyria jacobaeae, assembly GCA_947561695.1. Taxonomy (NCBI): domain Eukaryota; kingdom Metazoa; phylum Arthropoda; class Insecta; order Lepidoptera; family Erebidae; genus Tyria; species Tyria jacobaeae. The sequence continues at coordinate 12,687,686 of OX387217.1, forward strand.
ATTTCGGTCGGTGACAAGATTTGACGCGTCTGTTATTATGTAAATATTATTTGTTTTCGTAAATCAGTCATAACTTGTTTAGCTAGTTGCGCTTATCGAATTTGCCGTCGTTTCGACTGTTATTGTGAAATTGTGAATATACACTGATTATTTGAAAGTGAATCGAAAAACATTGTAATGTCACCACCAACGCCAACGTGACCAAAGTAACATTTGGAATTATTTTAAACCAAATGAACAAAACCAGGACATGGCTGATTATTAAATATGCAATAAAACTTAATCTTAATGGTTGTTTGGGGACAGAGACAGACAGCATACATATACTAAAAAGTTCGGTATCTGCGAATTAATTTGTTCGGCTAATGTGACATATACATAGAATGTGAAATTCTATGTGTATGTTACTTCTTCTTCATAAAATATAAAAACAAAATTAAAGTGTTACATGTTTTCTACTAACATTCTAATTTTTTTCTGTTTATACCAGTCAGACAAACTAAACTGCTACAGGGTCGTGAGGCTGAAGACATAGCTAATCAGTTTATATTGTAGCATAGCTAATCATCACTGAGCCATGTAAAAGAGGAATTGCCATCCATAAAAGGTGACTGTTGAGGTATCATGAAACAATAAGGGTGGACATCCATTAATAATATTTATACGAAGTTTATATTTTATTCCATTCCAAGGTGAAAGAAAGCAACCCTTACCTACACTATTTAGCCTCCATCTTTCATGTAGACATATTACACTATATACATTGACAGGATTAGCCACGATTGTAGTTAAAAACAAAATTACATTGTGCTCTTATCACGTAACAAGGGTATAAGGTTATTTACCCGATCGGAATGAGCGCGCAGTAAGTAGATATATGTATGTAGTATTGCATAGTTACATCGCGCTCATACATAGTATCTTACGAGTCACTGTCAACATTCTCAGAAATAGAAACCTTGTGCGTAACAGTGTGAAAAAATAACTTTAAAAACATAAAATGTATCATTTATGGGGAGGATGCTTTGAAGAAGAACCCTCGACTGTACTTCGGAGATTAAATGACTCTCTGCCGATAGATAGTCGTTTGTTCCATGAAGATATTCAAGGTAGCCGAGCCTGGGCAGATGAACAGAATCTAAGTGGATTTCTCTCAGACGATGATAATAAAACTATACAAGATGGGCTCAATAAGGTACTTGTAATATTATTTTGTATATTCATATTTGTTTATCAACAATTACAATCATAGTAAAAACTAACAAGTGTAAAAAACAAAATAAAAAGTGAGCTGCTATTCTCTAGACAGATAAATTCTATGAAAAATATTAAGCTGTAAGTAAATATTGTGTAGGTCATATTCATTAATGTCCTTTTACATACATTAGTGTCAATCGTGCTCATATTTACAGGTAGAAAAAGATATTGAGAAGGAATTTTTTGAAAGTGGTCGAATAAAAGATTCTGAGGAAGACATTCACGCAGTTGTAGAAAAGCGTTTATTCAAGTATGCTGGTGACGCAGCTCTACGTTTGCATACTGCGCGTAGTCGTAACGACCAGTCGGCCACTGACACAAAGCTCTGGATGCTGGCGTCTTTACCTCATTTACAGATTAGTCTCAAAGAATTGATCAGTGTGAGTTACACACCTAATTACCATGGTTATATAAATGTAGCTATGAAGTAACTATATCTATCTTGTATGTTCTTAAGGTCCTAGTCAACCGTGCCAAAAGCGAAATAAACATTATCATGCCAGGTTACACGCATCTCCAACGCGCCCAGCCTGTACGCTGGAGCCATTTCTTACTGAGGTTTTGTATCACATATTATATTTGTAACAACTCATATACTATGATAAATACATGATAAGTACATACACTTTTCTGTATATTTTCAGTCATGCGTGGGCCTTACGCGATGATGTTATAAGACTGAAAGAACAAAGAAGTCGACTCTCCCGGTGCCCGTTGGGCAGTGGCGCTTTAGCCGGTTGTGCTTTAGCGATCGATAGAGCAAGACTGGCTTACAGCTTAGGATTCGAAGATGTTACACCCAATTCCATGTTTGCTGTCAGTTCCAGAGACCATCTTGGTACTAAAATACCTTCAGATGTGTTTAATTTTACAAATAGTATATAGTTTATAGTTATCTATAGCTTTTTATAGATTGAAATCGGTTTGGTTTTAGTTGAATTCTTCAATTGGGCATCGTTATGCGGCCTACACCTCAGTAAATTAGCAGAAGATCTTATAATATACAGCTCACAAGAGTTCGGCATTATTCGGCTCTCTGATCAGTTTTCAACAGGATCAAGTTTAATGCCCCAGAAACGTAATCCGGATGGAATGGAACTAATTCGTGGTGCCGCAGGACTTCTACTGGGGAATGCCATGGCTTTCAGCTGTACATTGAAAGGATTGCCAAGCACTTACAACAAAGACTTGCAATCGGATAAAGAGCTCTTGTTTAGATCTTTTGACAAATTAAATGATTGTTTGAAAGTTGCTGTTGGAACTATCTCAACCATGGAAGTAAGTGATAATCTTCTACAGTTAAATAAATCGTTTACATAAAACGAAAACACTTGCACACACACAGGCCACTGGCTATTCCTATGATACCAGGCCCGTCTTTAACCTCTTAGAAGCCTCATTAGGATATTGGGAACAAAACACCCCTCTTTACAGTCAAATAAAGGCTAAAAAGACAAATAAATAAAGTATTTGTGCCCGTGAGATTGTCGACATGTTTATGTGGATTCGGCAATCATTATACCGATAGTTATATCGGTCCATGGTTTGATTGCTAAAATCCTTGACGAACATCTTCAGAGGATCACGTTAGGCAGTTGGGTAAGGGCCTCATACAAAAGACTTCTCTTGATACGACACGTCTTATGAGGAGGTTCTTGTCTCTGGAGCCCTAACCACCGGTACTTTGGTCCCTGTACCCGATACCAGTGGGACACTATTTTTGATATTTTTAAATATACATTTTTTTTTATACTATAGGGGGACAGACGAACAGAATTTTTAATATACGAATGTAAGTATTTAAAAAGTTACTTATGAGTATATGCTATCAAATAAAAATAACTTCAGACATCTTAAACACCGCTGTCTGATCCCAAACTAAGCAGAACTTGTACTATGATAATCATCATCATTCGTTTTTTTTTGTATAAAACATGCAAATATTTGATGAAACGATACATTTTAAACATTATGTAAAACACAATTTGAATATTTTTTTTTATCTGTCGGAGAGACTGCTTTTCGGGCTAGAGAATATTAGTAGACAAAACCTATTAGGTTTTGCACAAGCAAAATCCATTTATTATCGTTTGATTTTTTAGAAATAAATATATTTTTCGTTGATAATATATATATATCGGCTACCGTTTGGTGATCTTGGCCTAGGGGTTCTGTCGATAGCGGCCCAGAGAGGATCTGGACACAAGTTAAGAGTGGTTAGTAGGTGTGGAAGCGGCTAAAAAAGGGGCCTGTGAGTTACCTATTTATCTACCTACTAGATATTGGTCCTTACAAATGAAGATAAAGCCAAGTAATCATTCACAAGTGTTGAAGTTAATCTTTAAAATATTAAATAATAAGAAAATAATATAAAAAAAGTAATGAAAGACAATGAACTATATATACAGCGATAGAGGGATAAAATTCTTATTAAAAAATGTGGGTATTAAATACATCTGGCAAATCTCTTAGGGGATAAAAGCGTGAGCCTGTGTATGGATGTATGAAAATAATATACCAATACTTACCTACTCTAGGTCGATCGAGAAAGAGCTCTGGCATGTTTAGACTCGGGCATGCTTGCAACGGACCTAGCTCATGCTTTGGTTCGCCGAGGAGTTCCTTTCCGCCGCGCTCATCATTTAGTTGGAACTGTACTCCGCCGTGCTGCAGAACTAGGAGTTGATCTTCAGAATTTACCTCACCAGGAATATTACAACATTTGGTATGTGACATCTTTACTTGTATTTTCTCCTGAATTCGTCATGAACAATATATCCCATTGTAATTTTGTACATACATAATTTCTGCAACATCCTTCGAAAATGTAATAAAGCTTTTGGATAGGAAGGTTAATTAAAGAAAACATTTATGAATTTCAAAAAGTCAAAAGTGAATTTGTATTCAAACTCGAACTATGTGAGACTATGCTAAACTAAACACCTACAAACATATGTTAGGATTTCTAATGCGTCATTTCTTTCTCCTTTAAGTTGACAAGTAAGTACTTTTTTATTTCTAATTTCTACAAAAAGTAGGCACTTAATAATAATTTAAACATTACAGTCCTGAATTTGGAAATGAAGAAGAACTGCAACGTATTTTCTCGTGGGAGACGAGTGTGGAGCAGTACACCAGTGTAGGTGGAACTGCCACGACTGCAATAAATCTGCAGCTGGTCATGCTTAGCACATGGCTTGGAGACGAGGAAAAAAAATGTCAGAAAAAATAATTAAAGGCACTCGGCTAGAACCAGATTTTAATAGATTTTATTTCAACCTTTGATTTTTTTATGTATTTCCTGATTAATTATTGTTAAATATATTATCATCGGCTCAACAATTCGTAGCTTAACATCACATAACATCTCGCACCGTCAATCCGCTACGATACGAAATATTCTTTGCTATATATAAAACATACTACCTAATTAGTTTATGACTTTTAGTTTAAAAGAAATAAAGAAAGAAAGAAAAATAAATTATTTATTTTATACTCCTATTAAATACATAGACTTTCGGACATCTATGTATTTAATAGAAAAGAGGACCCAATATAGACTTTTACTGAGATATTACCCAAACTATTAATTGCTAACTAGAATAATGAAACAAAAACGTTATAAAATTAATAGGGACTACTTACATACAATCTATGTATATATTTACGTAGAAATGTATCCATATACATATATATACATACATATGTATCTTTAAACTCTTCCCAGGAGGCTGGCAGCACTACCACGTTGAATGGCAATGCTTATTCGCTCAAGAATAACAGTCAAATAGATTTGACATAATTTACAATGTAAGAAAATAATCGGGAGACTGATTTAAACATGGTTATGACAGTAGTAGGAACCGAACAGAGGGTTAAGTTCAATTTTATGGTACAGCGTGCACTCTCCGAATCGCTCTCGCCGATTCCTTCACTGCATTCTTAACAAATAATAAACGCAGTGCAGTAAAACTGAAAAACTTCTCTCACACGTGTGTTGGCTATCAGCCACTCATTTGCTTTTTTTTAAAAGAAAACATCAACAAAGTTATTGACCTCATATTCATGGTCATCATCATGATCTTTCACCACTGATAAACTATCAGGGAGTTAGCAGATATCATAGGCATCTCGTATTCACGAGAACAAAACATCAATGTCAATGAACTTGAATTTTCTAAAAGATGCTAGACGGGTCCTATTCACATTGTTTTCAGCTGAACAGAAACGAGTTCGACTTCACAAATTCCCGGGATGGTTTAGAGTTGTTTAAAGTTGATTCGTAGGGTTTTGTAACAGATTTGTAACAATGGAATAAACGTGGGTCTATCAGTATACTCCAGAGTCAAAACAACAGACAAAGCAATGGAAAAAATCTTGTGAACCCAAAGAAAGCGAAGTCAATTTTGTAGGATGGGAAGGTGACTTCATCACTAATTTTTGGGATGCTTAGGGGTCTTCGTAGTGGGTTGCCAGGTGAACTCGCCACAGTATTGCGAAGTTTATTTATTTATTAATGAATGAGGGATTAACAACTAGTAACACATTGTGTATATTTATGCACACATATGAAAGTTTGATTAAAAATACATATGTATAAATGGGTACTAATGAACTATTATTATTAATTAAGTTATCCATGAACTATAATAAAAATGTAAACAATTCCGATTATTCAGTGTATCACTGAATAATGGTAATTGTTGACATTATTTACTAAAACTATATAATATCATAGGTATACTATCGAATAAAAATATCTATAATTATATTTTTCTTGTATTTCCATTATATTACTTGAGGAAATTAAGGAGAAATGTCAAGTTTTGAACTAGAACGTGTTGTTTCATCAGGATAATACTTGCGTTCACGTCTGTTTAACCCATAGCTCAAATTCGTGGTTGTAGTTTTGAATTACTGCCCCACCCGCCTAAAGGTCAAAGCACGCATATCTCTCGGCCACGGAACGTAACTGTATAAATCTGTTTAGTATTCCAAGTATGAAACTCCCTACTGCAACGCACACTAATCGGATTCGTATCGTGATCGCCTCGCCTTGGGAGTGGCTCACAAACCGCGGTGCGTTGTCAATTTGCAGTCGCCGCACTTGCGGCTCTCTCGTCCCTCCCGCGGCTGCCTTCAGCGCAATAATTTTGCCGATCATTTATTATTCGTAAGGAAACTTCAGCACAACTTTACTAAAAATGCCTATGATAATTTTCCAGTGGCTTGGAAATCTAAAACTATAATTCCAATTCTTAAATCAAGCAGAACCCTTCAGATGCGAATAGTTACTGTAGCTATATATATATATATAGGAAGGTAGTTTTAGAAGGACGGAAGATAGGGCGATCGGTCTGTACCAAACGTGGCTAAAGTCACAGAACACTTGGTCAAACACCGAATGGTTTGTGGAAAATCTCAGTATGGTTTTAGAAAAGGTAGGAGCACAATGGATAGTTCTTAGCTTAATTATTTCTGACATCCGTTTTTCAATTTTAAAGTAAGAAAACCTTATTGGAGTCTTTCTGGATATCTCTGCAGCATATAATAGTGTTCTACTTCCAGTGCTCAGGAATAAACTTATTCATCAGCTGAGTATTCCTGAGAAGTTGGTTCGTTTCATATGTAATCTTTTTATGGAAAGAACGATTACAATCAAGTACAAAAACTTTTCTTTATCTTCTAGAACAGTCTGGAGTGGTCTCCCGCAAGTTTCAGTCCTTAGTCACCTGCTATATAGCTTGTACACCCTTTTTGCCAAGTTCTGCAGTATGCCGATGATTTGGCATTATACGTTTCCAATAAGTCCTCGGAAGAGTCCTAGTTATCGGTTTGACTCCTTCAACATGGCTTGTCTTTATCAGCTCCCAAGAGCAGCGCCGTTGTATTTACGAGAAAAAGACTTGTTTCGCCTGTTTCCATTGACGTTAATAATGAACCTATCCATCAAGTCTATAAAGTTAAGTTTCTTAATATTTGGTTGGACTCTAGACTATCTGGTTCTATACACATTGGCTATGTAGATAAAAAAAGTGAGAAAAATATAAATATTTTACGATCCCTATCTGGTGTGTGGGGGCTCACCCTGTTACACAATAACTTGTCTATAATGCTATAATTCGTAGTCGTATAGATTATGGGCTATTTCTATTAGATCCCTGCAATCAGTCAGGCCTTCAAAAACTTGATAAACTTCAAAATGTCTGTGCATTATCCTTGGTGCGATGAGATCATCTCCAATCAATGCCATGCAGGTGGGGTGTGGTGATTCTTGCCTCTTACTACGCAGACTTGGGTATTTACCAGATTCTGATGCTACAGTACATTTTGGCGTAACATCTGGTCCATACCTGTCACCCATACAGAAGCTGACTGGATGCAAGATGTCAGACGATCGTGTGAGACAATACAACAAATGGAACCTATAACCATAACCACTGAGGACGTGGGTTGTGCAATTCGTTCATTATCAAATTGGAAATCTCCTGGTGCAGACGGACTGCACAACTTTTGGCTTAAATGGTTCCGTAGCTCACATGCTCGTTTGGCATCTCAGTTCCAAGCGGCTCTAGATTTAGGTTCATTACCCCAATTTATGACCACTGGCGTAACCCACTTACTCTACAAATCTGGTGATGCCATGGATCCTAAGAATTATAGACCAATAACATGTTTACCAACTGTCTATAAGGTTCTTTCATCTATTCTGAGAGTAAAAATTACATTTCATTTAAATAAAAATTCGATCATTTCTGTTTTTCAGAATGGATGTAGGAGTGGGACTCGTGGCACCAAAGAGCTCCTTATCATGGATATGGCCATTAGCCAACAAGTACGTCGTAATCGCAAGAATCTAGAGACATGTTGGATAGATTACAAGAAGGCCTATGACTCGGTTCCACATACATGGCTTTTGAGGGTGCTGGACTTGTATAAAATTGATACAACTCTATGCACTTTCTTGAAGTCATGTATGGGCCAATGGAGAACGGTTCTTCGTTATCCAGGATGTCGGCAGATTATAGCTAACGATGTACCATTAGAGAACGAGCGAGGCATATTTCAAGGGGATAGTCTGAGTCCCTTGTGGTTCTGTATAGCTTTAAATCCTCTCAGCACTCTGTTAGAGGGTTCAGGGCTAGGCTTTAAGTTGCGGAAAGATGATCAAGTTATATCACACTTTCTATATATGGATGATTTGAAACTATTTGCCCCCAGAAAATTGCAACTGACAGCGTTACTTAAGGTGACTGAAAACTTTAGTAACTCTATCAAGATGGAATTTGGTGTAGACAAGTGTGCAGTCATGCACGTAAAGAAAGGCGTAGTAGTAGAATCTGAAGGAGTTGAACTTTCAGGTTCAACTAAACTTAGATCTCTTTCTGCTGCTGAAACCTACAAGTATCTGGCTATATCACAGTCATTGGGAATACCTGAGTCTAGTGTAAAACAGGCATTGCGGGACCGATTTTTTGGCCGTCTAAATAAAGTACTTAAAAGCCTTTTGTCAGGCGGTAACAAAATACGCGCCTGCAATAGTTGGGTTATACCAGTTCTCACGTATTCCTTTGGTATACTCAGATGGACTCAGACTGAACTAGATTCTATTGATAGGAGAGTTCGTACACTGATGACTGCATTTCGAATGCACCATCCGCGGTCATCGGTAATGAGATTGTATATCCCACGAAAGTTTGGAGGTCGTGGTCTTTTAAACATTAAGACCCTACAAAATCGCGAGATATACAACCTCAGAGAATATTTTCTTCACACCGATGTAGAAGTGCATCGTAATGTTGTAGCAGTGGACAAAGGACTTACTCCGCTCGGTCTGGCTAAAGAGAACTGGCGCAAACCTGTAGTACTCAGTACTAATGATCGCACGGAGGTATGGAAGGGCAAAGAGCTCCATGGTCGGTTCTATCGGGCCCTAAATGGGCCAGATGTAGACGTAAAAGCTTCTACATTCTGGCTACGGTGTGGTGATCTTTTTGGAGAAACTGAAGGTTTTGTCTTTGCAATTATGGATGAAGTTGTTATGACGAATAACTATCGGAAATTTATTCTGAAAGACGGTACGGTCGACATATGTCGGGCATGCCACCGTCCCGGTGAATCAATCAGGCATATTATTTCTGGTTGTTCTCGTCTTGCAAACGGTGAGTATTTGCATAGACATAACCAAGTGGCCAGAATAGTACATCAACAACTTTCCCTTAAATACAATCTTGTGAATTTAGAGGTGCCATATTACAGGTATGTGCCCGATCCAGTTCTCGAAAATGGTCGTGCTACATTATATTGGGATCGATCTATCATCACTGATAGGACTATTATTGCCAATAAGCCTGATTTAGTCGTGATAGATCGATTAGAGCGCCGTGCAATGATTGTCGATATTGCTGTTCCTCATGATGATAATCTCGTGAAAGTTGAAAAAGATAAACAATTAAAATATTTGGATTTGTCTCACGAGATTGTCGATATGTGGAATATCGATTCGGCTATCATTGTTCCGATAGTCATATCTGCTCACGGATTAATAGCTAAGAGCCTCGACCAACACCTTAAGAGTCTCTCGTTAGATGGTTGGATCAAGGGTCTGAAGCAGAAGGCAGTTCTCCTTGACACGGCACGTATTGTGAGGAGGTTCCTGTCTCTGGAGCCCTAACCACCGGTAGCTTGGTCCCTGTACCCGATACCGGTGGGACACTATTTTTTATATTTTTAAATATATTTTGTTTGTATTTTATATTTAAAAATGTAAATTATATGTGTAATTATTTGAATAAAGAGAATGATAATAATTTCATTTATAAATGTAACAATGTTATCAAACATTTACTGTGACAGTCACACTAAACATAGCCTATGTCGTGACTATCAAACAATACGATTGTCTTATGCCTAGGAGTTCACTAAATTATTTATCCAATAGTGTATGTATATTTACTGTTCTTACTCCTACTGTGTGTCAGTGTATGTGTGTGTGTGTGTGTGTGTGTGTGTGTGTGTGTGTGTGTGTGTGTTTTGGTGCGTGTGTGTGTTAAGTGACCTGTCAGATTATGGTTTTTAAGAGTTGTACTGTATCCTTATAATTTAAGCTGGTAATAAAATCTTTAACTTTCATTTGAGCCTCATACTTTGTGCAGTGTCGCAGATCGCATCTCTTTGCTACTTTGTTATATAAATAGGTAAACATATATTTAGGACCTAAACCTCTTTGAGAAACTTGTTTTACATTTAGTGGTAGTGAGTTTAAATACTCTAGTATTCACCATAGAATTGTAGTCAGGGGAATTTAGCGCTAAGTTGTGCGAGTAGATAACTGCATTAAATATATACAGTTGTCGTATACCATATACCAGCATCTCTATAGACTTCCACTGTTGGGTTTTTAAGCATTACTTTCAGCATTGATCTCTGGGCTCTCTCCATCTGTATTAGGTGCGATGTAGGTGTGCCTCCCCAAACGCTTATGCAGTATAGGAATTTACGAGAAACGGACTTAGAGGAGATTATTTTGTCAATATCGATATTTGCTCTGCTTAGTCGACTGCTGCTAGCTACTTAGTAATATTGAAAATGATTTGGATAAACGAACGAATAAAACAAAATATAAAAATAAAAATATGGCGCAAATTGACAAATGAAACAATGGCGAAGGGTTGGCGGGGTCGCGTAGCGGAACGAACGGCGAACTGTCTCCCGCACCTCTCCGTGGGCCGTCGCTTCGCTTCCGCGCGAGTGCTCGCCTTATCAGGAAAAACAACGATGTTTAAACCCCCCTTGCCACCCACCAAGTTCTCCGTAATCCACCGCCGGTTTACACTCTATTACGGCCTTCAAGAGGAACAAACGGTATCGATAAATACAATTGACATCGTTTGCACCACCCATTCACTTGGAGCTTTACGTGACAGAAACATCTCTTGCTAATTTCTCTAGTTGTAATATTTGTTCACTAACAATCACTACTTAAATACTCATATCAAGGTAAGTCTATAACTACGTTGGTGTCTACACCAGGACTCCTTTTTCTTGTGTTTTCTTTTTAATTTGTAACATGGAAGTACGGGAAATGTTTTTGAATGGATTAAGCCTTTGAGTATATGCATTTCTAGTGTATTTAGAGGAAATAATAATCATACTTCCACTTTTCGTTGGAGGCTAAGATAATTGCCTATACTTAAACGCCGAAAAATGCGCGCACTCACTATCCTCAATTCTGCATCAGATCTTATTTAACGCCAAAGTTCCAACTTTTATGCAATAATATTTATTTTTCGTTTATCCTTTTTTTTTATGCACATTGACATTTTATATTTTACTTTTTGACATGAATGCTTACTTTGTTAAGTATTATATTGTTTTTTTTATTGTTTAAATCTTTGTACTTTTTGACATGAATACTTTGTTAAGTATAATATATTATATATTTGTTTCTTTTTTTTTAATTTATAAATTTAATTATTGTAAATGTGAGGACTATGTAGGTTATTTATTTATTTATTTATTTTTTTTCTCTTTTCTCCTGTAGTTTGTTTTATAACGATGTCTGACTGTTTGAGTACTTTTGCGGCCTACCCAAATGTCCTTGCTTTGGTACTGTTCGTCGGTCCGTTGAGCTCCTTAAAGTTCTAAGTTGAGCTACACGATAACTGACAAATGCTTGCACTGTTTGGACGGGTCCACTCAAATGAGCGTGGTGCTTTCTTCAAAAGCTCATCTCAGACGTTAGCGTGCATGGTTCTCATATGTTTTTGACCAGTACATCTGTATGGACTTTAAAACAGACTTTGACCTCTGAGTTTGTTTCGGTGTTTCTTCTCAGGGTAGTCAGCTAGGAAACACCGGCCTCATCTAGCATAAACTAATAGAAAAAAATAATATATTGACGTGTAAAAGTGTTGTTATAACCTATTTACAAAATAAAGATCATTTATCATTTATCATTTATAATAATGACAGAAAACTCCGTTCATCAAGCAACCTCCATCTACTTTGTCGCTCTAACACCACTGGGTTTTTTCAATGTTCAATCTATTCTCCTATGGAATGTTCTTCCTCTCGAAGTCAGAATGGCCACAAATCGGTATCTCTTTTAAGGCAAAGGTAAAGGATCTCAGTTGAAGAATAGACAAAACCAATTCGTCCATAGACCTCATTTTATGTGTTCACAATACATACAGGCGGTGGATAGTGGAACTCTACAAGACATCTAGTGAACCCCTCCAGTTAGTGCTTATATGATTTGTTTTAACGAGTAGAATACATTACAATTGTTGATGAAAGTCAAAATATATTTTAAGGAGTTTTTAACTTTTAGGTATAATTATTAAAAATTACAAACATTAAAGCTTTAATGGACAAGTTTGTGTTAATTAAAACTCTGGTGTTGCGGAAAACCCACTAATTGGGTGATGAAATGTATAATGAATTGATGTATGAAATATGAAATATACTATCCTTATAAATGTATGTACATATGCCTAGGTATTTAATTTTATTAAAAATAAGTTAAAATATATTGAGTAGTGCATACATTTATTTTACTTTCATAACACAACTAAAAACAATGAAGGAATATTTACATTTGACTAAAACTATAAAAGAAGAATATAATAAAATAAAAAAGGGACTATTCACAAACAAGCCCAGGAGGCTGGCAGCATTAAAACGTTGAACGGCAATGCTTATCCGCTGTGCAAGGAAAATGTGAGCTTTCTGGTCACGAGAGGTGTCGATCAGTCGTTTAGCCTTATAAATGAAACGAGCACTCGGACACCATGACCCTCCCCCCCAAACGCCTCAAAAACAGAATTAATTAATATTCTATTTAAATTAAACTCACCTCACGGATATAAGACAGCTGTATCTTATCCTACTTTGATCAGAAAACCCTTAAAGGGAAGTCTACTGATCTAAAGATATACCGTCTTTGTTTATTATATGTCTTTGTTAAAAGACAGTTTTTTTTATAGTATATGGAGACAAACGAGCAGACGGGTCACCTGATGGTAAGTGACTTCCGCCGCCCATGAACACTTGCAACTCAAGAGTCACAAGAGTGCTGTCCGCCTTTTAAGTTAGGGGAAAGGGAGGAGGGGAAAGAGGGGAAGGAAGGGCAAAGAGATGAAGGGGGTAGGACCACCTCACTCGGTTACACAATGCAACCATTGCTTAAAAGTGGGTTTTATGTGAGGCTGTGGTAATACTCTGGTCGAGCCGGCCTATACGTGCCGAAGCATGGCTCTCCCACGATAAACCAAAGTGTACTTTACCTTCACTGTCATTTATTTATCTTTATAGAAATACAAAATGGTTTGTACAGTCCGTATTGGATCATTTTTGTTGCTGGCACTGACGCTCGTATGGCGTGTTTCTAGTAGCAAATACCATATGAACCCTGGTTTGAAAACTTTTACTGAAGAAGAATTAGCAGAACTTGCACCTTACATGGCAAAAGAGGTATGTATAAACAACATTATTTTGAAGTATTTTATTTATTCATAAATATTATAATCGCTAATAAATACTTCGCTTCAACCTAAAGAACGATGAACCCAAAAAACCATGGGATATCACTTGTATTGCATATATTCTCTAAATCTAAAACAAAATTTAAACTAGACCTGGCAGACGCGCGATGTAGATTTGGTACAGAACCAATCATGACTCTAAGACTTTAGACCATAAAATTATCCCCATATCATCTTTTTACATTTTATTAGGGGTCGGCACACTGTGTAATATTGTAAAGGGGTTTAACTAACGCCCACCCAAAGGGAATGTAATTGTTTTTATACGGAACAAAGGAAGAAGGTAAATTGAGGTAAGAAAGGCTATGGAGCTGGGTAAGAGATATAGGATGTATCGCGAGTCCAAGATGGGAAAACGGAACTGCTGGAACGCTCTTCCAGCTACTGTCAAAGAGGTGTCGTATGTCAGTCCTTTGATTGGAGAGGCCACTAGGATTATGGCCTGTTGATGTATGTACATCATTTCAAAAAACTAACCATCCTCCTTAAGCAGTCGTCTTATCAGTTATAGAACTAAATATAGTTAAAAGGTTTATTTAATAAAATTACTTAGAATTTAGGCTGTTGCCTACATAAACATACTTATCATTAGTTGTCTAATTTAGCTAACATTATCATTCCAACTCCACAACCGCGGAAAACAGTAAGTTTGAAAAGAAAATTACTTGAGGTATATATTTAACAAGTTTTAAAAATAAAATTGTTTCCGTAATCACAGCTGTTTGGATCTCGGTAGAGTAGAACAGAGCCAGCCTCTCTCTTCCCACGGGTGTCTTAAAAGGTGATTAAGGAATCGGACTGTTCTCACTGACTATCAGACAGTATGTACATGTACGTTAATATAGCACCCGGTTGACGGCTATTACGCTACTGGGACCAAATTCTAATTGGCAAAATGTTGGAGTTTAATACATCTCTGCCACCCCTATAGGGGATCTAGGCGAGAGCGTATGTATATGTGTATGTTTCCATAATCAATTATAGTTCATACCCTACACATTACCATAATAGGCTCACTGAATTATTAATAAAACCATGACTAAATATGTTAGTTCGTTCTTGGTATTCGATTAATAAGACCTTTTCTTAGTTAAAGAGGTTGATAGGAATTCGTCATTTCTTATATTATATCTATTTACTTATACATCAGGTACGGGACCTGATATGTCTGTGTCCAATTCCAGAAAGAACCAGTTCTTACAAGTGGGTATTGAACCTTTACAATATATTGTGGATACTGAAAGTTTTTGCAACTACCAAGTACCGTACATTACCATTCAACTTTCATACAATCTTTGGTATTACCGAAGGTAGTGGTGCTATTGTGCTATGTGTCTAAAGCAAATTCGTAGTTATCTATATGTGTATATACATTTTAGTCATTTTACACATTTTGATATTTTGATATTATTCGGTTGCATATAAATTGAGTGGGATTTGATAATACTAGGATGAAATGAGTTAATCACTGTGACATAAGTACCTCGATAACAACAATATCTATCTGTTATAGAAATGTCGGCAAACTTCAGTCATTGACTTTTGGATATAATGATTTAATAAGTTAGATAAAATAGTAAATTGCAGAAGCACAAGCTTTTATTTTTATCTGACCGGTAATCTCTTTATTGAAGGACTTCTTTTAGCCGTAGATGTGATAATGATAATGATAAAGTATGATGGTGGTTATAGTTAGGATTCAATATTCTGCTCTTCTGGAACGAAGTTCGTTCAACTACTCAAGATGAAATAAAATAATCGTTATACCTCGTTTTGGATGGTAATTTGGATTGATAAAATTAACGAAGATATGTAACCACAAAATCATAAATCATTTATTTACAAAAACATTCAAACATTGAGAAAAATGTTATCCTTAGATCTTTTTCCTAGACAGCTCCTTAATTGAGATATATATGTATCTAAACATAAAATCTGCAACTGCCTCTCAGCATAACATAATAAAGGTGAAAAGGTGGTGTGTGTGGGAGAAAACGGGGTGAGCTAAAAGTATTAAAGAGTAACCGCAATAATAAATTACAAAGGTCTAAGTAATCTATTCCTAAAACGTAACAGAAAAAAAATATATACACAGACATATCTATCTAATCTGTTCTTATGTTTATGAATAACAGTATAATTTTTAACAAAAATTAATTAGACATTAAAGCCCTAAATTGCTAAATACCATCTTTAAAAAAAAACCATCTTGGAATTATTTAATTAAAATACAATGATTGTTTTGCTTTATATTTGACTCAACTTGATTTATTATATACACAATTAAAAAAACTAATTTATGTATACATAAATAAATATACATTCAAACAGCCCCGTCACCTTCACCCACCGCCAAAAAAGTGAGCGCTTGTAACGCCTCTACCTACCTCCTCTGGGATGTTAATATAAATCTGTGTGTGGAAAATGGAAGTTTCATTGTTTTAACCTAGCAATTTGTAAAAAGTTTGAGAATCTTCCCCGGTGGGGGTTAGATTGAAATACATAAAACAATTTCTATTATCTGTCATACTTGAATAGGTATGACAGATAATAGAAATTGTTTTATGCCTTACCCGAACCCGGTTCATGTGGTCCATGTAGACATTCATTCCATTCAAAAATAAACCTGCAGCATTAATAAAAAACCGTCACACTACGGTCCCTTACCCTACGGTCGAGAGTAATTTCGCCATGGAAGTACGGCTAGACCTTGGCAGCGAGTAGTTTTATTATACATAACTACGCTATGTTACATTTTACAACATTTTGTCCACAGTATTTTAGCAAGATTTATTCGATGATGAGCAACGTGCAGAGTGGTCGGATGGCGATCGAAACAAATGACCTTATAGACACCAAATACAAAACCTGGAAGCGCAACGCAGACCTAATCAATTCTATTCTGGCATTACCCAAAGGCATGAACGACGCGGGGCGCTAGTTCATTAGCTACTTTTATTGAAATAAATGCTTCCTATGCAATGTTATTTATTCTCATTAGAAGACGGACATTTGGAAAAAATATGTATTTAATTCTATAACATAATTAAATAAACTTGTAAAGGTTATTACGCTCTGTAATTCAAACGAACGTGTGGAAATCCCCTCGGACCGTCACCCCGCCGGGGTTTGCGGCGGGGCGGTGTGTCGGAATCGAACCGACTAAAACCACACGGTGTGCCACTCTGCGCCTGAGACGGAAGGGATCCGGGAACTGCTGATATTAAGACATCCGGACCCCTCCCAGCGCTTGCCCGCACTTAAGCGGGCACCGTCTGCTGTTAAACTCTCTTATTAGGCGACGCACGGCACACGCGTACGTCACCCCCTCGCGGGTGGCTACTAGAGCGGATGGAGGGGAAAACCCGTCCCGACCATCCGCGGCCACACTCAGGGCGGCATGAGGCGCTGATAGGCGCGCCTACGCCGCCCAGTTCGCCGGCGGCGGATTGGGTCCGAGTGGATATCGTCCTCCCGGGCCTTCTCCGCCGCCTCCTTCTGCGAGATGACATCTTCACAGAAGGTTGCGACCGCGGTAAAACTGCTATCGCTACCGGCCATGGAGCGTATGACGGCCGGTAGCGAGAGATCTCCTCCGATGACTGCAGTGAGGGCCCGGCGCTGCGACTCCCAAGCGGGGCAGATCGCCAGCGTGTGCTGGGCCGAGTCTTCACTGCAGTCGCAGTGGTGGCAGGCGGGACTCAGTTCCCCCCTGGCGACCGAGTGCAGGTACTTCCCGAAGCAGCCATGCCCGGAAAGCACCTGCGTCAGCCGGAAGGAAAGGGTCCCGTGCTGCCGCCCTGCCCACTCGAGGATGACCGGCTGGAGAGCCTCCACGGCGGCAAAGCCAGCGCGCGGAGTCTCTAGCCGGAACGACCAACTAGCCATCGTGGCTCGACGGGCGGCTTCACGCCACTCGCGTACCTCTTCGGGCGGAGGGCGAAAGCCATACTCCGCCCGATATTCAGCCACCCGTCGATAAACTTCGGCGAGCACCTCCGCCTCCAAATCCCACGGGGGTGTTCCAGCCAAGGCGCACGCCGCCTCGGTGGACACCGTGCGGTATCCGCGTATGGCTCTGACCGCCAATACCCTTTGAGGCCGCCAGAGGCGCGCCTTATTCTGGGCGGTCAGAGCCGCCACCCACACCGGTGCCCCATACAGCGCCATCGACCGGACCACCCCCGTGTAGAGGTGTCGCGTTGCGACGCTGGCTCCACCCAAGTTGGGCAAAAGTCGCCCAAGGGCAGAGGCAGCGTCGACCAGCTTCGGACCAAGCTGTCGGAAGTGCTCGTCGAAGAGCCACCTACCGTCGAGTATCAGGCCCAGATACCTCATCTGGGCCCGAACCGGGACGAGGACCGAGTTGACCTCGATGGAGGCACCGGCGGGTGGACCACGACGGGGCCCATGGAACAAAAGGGCCTCCGTCTTGTCCAGGGCCACCCGTAAGCCCAGTGCCTCGATGCGCCCGACCACCAAAGAAACACCCCTGGTGGCCAGGCGCGCCGCCTCTTGGAAGTTCGCCCCCCGGGCTGTGACCAATGTGTCATCAGCGTAGCAAAGAGGCCGGTGATTGGGGCACTGAATCCCCCTCCACCGGCTCCCTGATTGTTAGCAGGAGACCAGCGATCTCCTCTTCCGCCTGCAGTTCGCCGTCGGCTCTGGCCCGTCTATAGCATTCCGCCTTGCTAAAGACGGAACCTGACGGGGCTGACACCGGGGTACGCGAGCGCCCCCTATGGCTGCTTACCACCTTAGGAGGCAACATCTCCTGAGCAATGTCACTCTCGCAACCTTGGGGGCGTCCGCGCTTACGGCCGTCTGCCTCGGTGTCCATCGGTTCCGGTGCGTCCGGCGTCGCACCGGAACTACCACCCGCCACATTAGCGACGGACTTGGAACGCACTCGCTCCGACATTCTTCTGCTCCCAGAAGTCAGATTGACTTCTGAGAGCACCTGCGAGATAGGCATCCCGGGCAAAAACTCCTCATCGTTAGATGAGGTGTCGTCCACTTTCTTCTTCTTCTCCTTCCTCTTCTCCTTCTTTCCATTTGTTTTTAAATTTAAAATTTCCATTATAAATCCCACGAGGGGGAGAGAACTAGAGGTCAACCCGGGCAGAGATCCCCCAATACCCGGGCAAGCGTAAGTTTATGCCCAACCGAGGGGTCCGCAGGTGCCCCGGCTAGGAGTGCGCTTGCGACTGAACATCCCATCAGCCATGCATCCCATGGTCACGCACCAGAACGCGGGATTCGGGGTATTTTTTTATAGAGGTTTTCTTCCTCACAGTCCGGGCGGCTAAGCCAAGACCCTCGCCCCCAATTGGAGCCTCGAGACTACGACGCTCCTTTCGGGATTACGATATGCCAACGGTGGCATCGAGATAAAATCTCTTAATGCCTGCTCGGTGGTAGTGTAAGTACACGCCGGGCCCGTCTTTGTTCCTCCGCTGTGGACAGCGGAGCAACACTGAGTGACCCTTGGAAGGGTCCCACAGTGTATCCTGTTTTGTCTGGAGTCTCCCCCTGGGCCAATCCGGCATGAGTGGCTCTACCGGCACAGCCCCAGAGATCATTGACCCGCGCAAGCCCCCCCACGGCGACAACGTAAGGATACAGTTGGGGGGGAGTTGGAGTAGATACTACTTCAACCAAAATAAAACTTGTTTTTTTTAATACCACCACTACGACAAGCATAAGCACTAAGCACTCATACTGTTCTACCTATTAGGTATAATACCATTCGAAACTAAAACCGACTCCCTTGAATCTCTGTAGATTGTGAAAGTTAGAAGAAGAATGCTTAAGGCATAAGTGATAACAATAAATATCAGCTTCTATTGCTTCTATAGCGCATTTAACCAAAGCAAAAACAGTCTTCCTATCATAGAATTGCTGTCACTTTTTATCTCTAAAAGTAAAGCAGCAGTAGATCTCGCTCGAAACGCGGTTCAGTAGTTCCTAGAAGGTAGGTAGGTGACCGCGCACCATTGGTGCTACGAATGCTTTGTTACGTGTTATTTATCGCTAGATAAGGAATAACAGGTAACCCAGTTAACGGATTTGTGAATCTCTTATATAAGAGTATGGTTTGTTGGGTGTAGGTGAGTCAGTTGCCCAAGCTGCGGGTAGCTCACCTCGAGTCCGGCAGTCGTTTAGATATCACAATTGTAATACATATAATCATTTCGCAGTAGGTATAAGAGTTTATTACAGAACATTCCAAGGGGGAAATCTTTTAATAAAGTGTGTACATGTGATATCTATTTGTATATTCCACACATATAACATTGTGTATGGAGTAGCGTGGCTGCGACCGAGGCAGTGAATTTGTTAGGCACAAAAAAAAATACGGGCAGTCTTTAGATACTGCCGTTTGAAGTGAAAACTAAGTAACTTGTGAATTGTATTATCGAGCTATTACACAGTATACATATAGCTCATAGAAAGAGTTCGGTGACGATGACGAGAGTTCCATGATTTTTGTTATCCCAAAAAGCGCACCTCAAAAAAACGGTGATTGGCATCGGGTGATTTGTTGGTATAAGTACTGACTCACTCTACATACATATACACAAGGAGACGAATTACTTAAAGATGTTCAACTTTAAATATTTATCTGTATTTTACTTCTAGACTGCTGAAATAAATTAGGTTAATGAAATTGAAGACTATTATATGAAAGTCTCATATATCAAAATTAAATGATGAAAGTAAGATATTTGTAGTTTTTACTAAAAGCAAGACGATTTTAATACTATTTTGTTATAAAACATGAGATTTAATTATATATACAAAACTAAATTGTAGTTAAAAAAATTTAGGTATATTATCCGTATGTCCCGAGGGTGATGTCCCTATAGCAGAAGCAAGTTTTTGTGCAATAACAAGATTTTAATATATTTATACGAACAATTCAAATTTATTTATAATCTGATTTTGTAAATTCGATCTTATTCGATTAAAAATATTTTTTTAAATGCCAATAAATCATAAACCCGTGAGCTTCTTAAAGGTTTCGGGGCTTACAATTTTCTTTAATAGTTGCCGTGCAATTACTGCGCGCCTATATATAATTGATCGGTAATGTGCAAAAAATCGGTCGAAAAATCGGTATTTTTTTCCATAGAGATACAAGCGTTTTAAACAGCAATTTTAACGGCTTTTTTAAATTGCCACTTCATTTTCGATTTTTTTAACATCGGACCGGGCTACATCGATCCGTAATAATTAATTCTATAAGTTTTGTATTTAACTTTTTGTAATCCAAAGCATTTTTTTTTAAGCAACAACCTGTTTTTGACCAATTTTGGCCGCAATTTTCGGTAAGACCCAATACTGTCAGTTGTTTTAATAACACAGCATCGAATTCTACGGAAAAGTTCAGATTTTTTACATATTTTGGTGTACTGTATACCGGTTACAAAAAAATAACATTACGTTCAAAATATAATGATTGGTCTATATGTAAGTATAAGGAATCCAGCATTAAAACTACAACATAGTTTCAAAACATATAATTTTATTGTACCACTTTCTTTTCTACAATCTAATTACAATTAACAACGACCACTAATAATAATAGGTATTTATTTACATTGTATAACTACACCAATAGTTAAATAGAGATTTATGTCAATACCAATTGAACTAGACGACGTAAGTTGGCGCTAATTAACTTAGACGACAATATCCAATCCTTTGAGCTCAGGACTCACGAAACGTTAAAATGAATGTTTAAATACCATGAAAAAATATTTATTTTATTCTATTTCAGTTCACATGTAACCATTTGAAAGTGTGGTGCTTAAAGCCTAAGTTTTAATAAAGTATTATATAAGTACATAGAGTAACAGCGTTATTATAATACAATAGCTCATTTCTATTTAACATATTGTGATTTTCATAAGGCTTGATTATTGCTTGATATTGGCGTGACATATAGGATATTAAAATGGCAGTTTCTCTACAATTCAAATTCGACGTAGTAATTAACGTTTAACTATCGCAGTAGTAAACGGTAGGCACAGAATCAGTTTGTGTTTTCTAGAAGTAACATACATAACACGCACATTGCTTCAAAATTGTTCGTAAGTAAACATATTAAAATAGAAAACTATAGACTATCCGTAAGTTAACGCTCATATGGTACAGAGGTAAAAATATGTTCATCAAAACCTTTCAACATTCTCAGTTATCTGATTTCTCTCAGTTACGCTGTGAGCGTAGTCCCCATATTGGAATGAACCCTTTTTGTAAGACACAAACTTGACGGGTTAAGTAATGTATAGAGGTGCAGCCTCGAAAGCGTCAGTTCTCCCTAGGCGCTCGCTTGCCTCCTCGGCGTCGCTAAAACTTGAGCGAGAAGCCGGGTGCGACAGTAACCGAGCGCTGATGCAGTTGGAAGCCAAGCGCTTCATCAGAGTCGGCGCGGGCGAACTGAGCATAGGCCGCGCCGCCGGCGGGCGGGCGCGGGCTGTGTGTGCTACGTCGGTTGCCCTCCGATTTAGCCGGCCAGGTCGGAAACATCGCCGGCTCTATTGCTACTGGTTGTTCCTGTGCAAAATTGAGTAGATTAGCATCAGCTTTGCTAGAGTGAATGTAGTGACACTAACATTTTAATATTACGTAATCAGCATAGTATATAATTATAGTACTGTACTGGATTTATTCTGACATGTTTTATAAATAAAATAAAAATAAAATATTTCACTTTACCTTGAAGTAAGCATGTTCCAAAGCGGCTTCAGCGGTCAATCTCTTCTCAGGATTGTAGGTCAGGAAGCCTTCCAATAATGACAGGCCGGCCTCAGACAAAAGATCAGGGCCTATGCGTTGCCTCAGGCCACCTGGTGGGTGAATGGCGAATGTTACCTTTTGTACGGCGGGTAATTCGTTGTAACCAGGCCAAATAGCCTCTGAGGGAGTGCCCAGATCCTAGAAAAAAAATTAAGAATACAAAATATAGATGAAACAAATGGTCCTTTTGCCGTAAGGTCGTTTACTAACCTAAATATTTTAAAAAACAAATAGAAACCAAATACATACCTTAAATATTTTATTTAGTTCATCCATGTCGGTCTTGCCCGGAAACAATGGTTTCATTGCGACGAATTCCGCAAATATGCAGCCAACGCTCCACATGTCGATAGGAGTAGAGTATTCTTTTGAGCACAAAAGCAGTTCTGGGGCACGATACCATAAAGTGACCACTACTGGTGTGTATTGACGTAATGGGGAACCATACTCTCTTGCCAACCCGAAATCTCCCACCTAGAATAATAATGTTAAAAAAGTTTATGTTACAAAATGCGGCATTCCACAGAAAATATCCATTTATTAAATAAAGCATATATTTGAGAGAAAGTAAATTAAATCTGTAAATTAAAAACATTAAAATTAATCTACCAACCTTCAGAACACCTTTGTGTGATAACAGAAGATTACTGGTTTTAAGGTCTCTGTGTAAAATCCAGTTATCGTGCAGATGGTGTACGGCTTTCAACAGTTGAATCATTAAACATTTCACTTCACCTGTTAATCAAAAGTATATGCTATAATAATTAACGTTATTAGTTAATAGGGTTAATATATGTATGTACTAGTTTATTTTATGATTTTCTTTGGGAAGACATATTGTATGCTGTAATTGAGCGTCGTTATACTTATAAACTATCAAATTACCAGGTAAGAAAACTTGTTTCTTAGCGCGCATAGTCTCCATAAGACTCTTGAGGTCATGCTCTACGTAATCCATAACGATAAATATCTTGTCCATATTGGAGCCAACTACGATCTCGCGAACAGTGACAATGTTCGGGTGCTGACCCTGTAACAATTAAAAAGATCGTGTGCGACATGTTAGTTAAATAGCAACGGTCACTGTCTAATAAATAATCTTAAGAGAGGACTGATTATTTCTAAATTAAATTAAAATAATTAACTTAAAACCTGAAAATGAATACTTCACAATATTTTCAATGTCAATCAATTTACTTATTACAATAAAAAACCTACAACCGAAATTTTCTGACCCGTAATTTTATTGCATTTATTTCTTTTAAATTAAAAAAAAATAAGGCTTTTTTTTAACTTAACTAATGAACATATTTTTAATAAAACATTATAGATACAAAAGTATGAATATACTGGACGACCACTGTACAGAAAAGCGATAAGAAAAAAAAAAAGATTACTTGCTGCTTTCTGGTAGACTTTTGTACAAATATTTTTTTAGATCTATTAGAATTTACTTCAACATCATACATACATACACCAGTTATTTAAAAAAATATATATACACACTTACAATTTGTCTGAAATTAAATAACATGAAAACAGTTGCATTATAAAAAGCAAAGGTACTACACGAAGTAATCCATGCACGTAACTGATTCAACCTGGTTTAGTATATACACGGAGCTTCAAAATTGTTTAATAACATTGCATTATATACTGATTGCGTATTCAGCGGAGGGTGTCAATCAAGAGATTCGCGAAACGCATTGCAGAACGTAACATGCGAAGCTTCGTGTATACATAGATATCTTACGACTTAACTATTTGTAAATTACAAACTGCAAAAATTCTGGAAAATACAAATATTTTCAAATATTGATTTACCAGTGCACTGGATAAATCAAATATGGCATTTGATTTATCCAGTGGAATGGTAAATCGATTTTTGGTAGGAATTTCATCAATATGTACATTTAAATCACACATTTTTAAGAGATTTGTAACATATTGCGAAGAAAGCATTTTCAGACGTGGTTAATGTGCGTCAATGAGCGTTTATAATCCACGACAGATATATTTCTTTCAGTTGATCATTGCAGTATCTACTTTATTCTTATATTACAGATATTTATGTGTGTGTGTGTGTGTGTGTGTGTGTGTGTGTGTGTGTGTGTGTGTGTGTGTGTGTGTGAGTGTGTGTGTGTGAGAGTGTAGGTGGGTGTGTAGAATGATGTATGACGTAAATGTAGATAATTTCCGATAAGTTGTATACTGGTATTCCAAAAAGGTGGTTTATAAACGCTCCGTGTATAATTCAAATAATATTATGTCAATAATAGCAGCTAAATAAATTAAAAGTTGGTATTTTTAGATAATATGAATGATCTAGTTTACTTCCATTCGGGCTTAAGGACTGACAACACTACCCTATAAATTAGTTGTTTTATTTTCGGTCTGTTTAATTGGTTATCTCTTCATTTCTTGTGACGGTATATCCGTATTCATTGTGACATAATAATCATTTTTTAACCTATTATGACGAAATTTAAATTCGACCAAAAAACAATATTATCTGATATGTCAGCCAGTAACAAAAAGCGTGGAGATATTCATAAGTCTATTTAAAATTTTAAAGTGATTGTCTGTATTAACAGATTATTAAAATATAAGTAAAACTTGTGTAATTTTATAATTCGTACCTATATAAAAATCTTATGATATTGGAATAAACTGTAGATATCATTTATTTTACAGATCACGCAGTTCAATTCATAATTATGAACGTAAACGACACTAAATATCAAAGAGCGTGACTTAATTAAGTATATATATCATCTACTATGTATATTTACATAATGTCAACTTACGTGACTTATCTAAGACTACTCATTTCGATATCATGAAGGCTTTATTGAGAAATAACTCAACAAAACCTCCACGTCATGGTCAGCAAAAACAAAATGTCATGCCCCTTGTAGTTCATGTAGGTACTCACCAATAGTAAAACTTGGCAACGGATAACTTAGTTTTACGATCTGATGAGTACGAAATATTTCAAAACAGAAAAAGTTTGAGAAACCATGTTAGTTTCACTGATTTCACATCTGGACCTATTCAAAATGGTGCAAACTTTATATTTATAAAACAAAAATAATGGATAGAACATGAGATTAGCGGCAACATCCTCGTAGGTCAGCGCTCTATACCCTGCTATTGATATCATACAAATACAAAATATGTGTAATATTTACCAACCACACTTCAGATTTTGTTATACATATATGCATACGAACATCGAAAGTTATGTATCACTTAAAACATTTAGCTTTTGTTATGTAAATAAACATTGAGCAAATAAACAACATATTATTGACATCAAAACTATCAGACAGATACGATATACATATAGCTGATTGAAAGTAGAACAGAAATTTATATAAGTCTTCAGTATGTACATCCTACGAAAAGCGATTGCAAATATCAAAAATAAAATATTGTTTCTTGCGATTCGAACAATTTGTTGTTATTCCACACATATGATATAAATCTTTGATTGAATTGGTTTTATAAATCCAGCATGTTAATAAATGTATTCCAATTAAAGGAAAATACATGAATTAATACAGACTAGTCAACAAATGACACGTTTTCACGTAGTTTGAGTAGTTCCCGAGTGGTGGTCACTTCTTCCTTGTTGAAATCATATGCTTTATATGTTGTACAAGGTACTAGAATTGTCCAAACTAATAAAGGTACAGCTGTACAGCTTAACTCTTACATGCGTCCTTGTACCGAGCAGGCCTTCGAAGCCCTTAAGCAACAAAGTGTTTATTTAAGGGTCATTTGTTTGTAAAAATCTATAACGTATTGCGTTGCTAGCGTGTCTTTACACGATACCAGTTATTGTTCGTTTTCATTTCCGTGCCTTCTTAGAGGTCTTGAGGACCTAGAGTAAAGGTTTCGATAAGTATGAGTTGATTTCGTTAAAAAATATATAATATTGTATAAACTATAATATTGTAATTGTTTGTTTGTTAGTTACAATTTCCTATCTGAACGGATCATCATAAAATTTGCATACACATAGCCAGGGGTACTGAAATGTCCAATTGGGGGAGGCCTTGATGATGATGATAGAGAAAATGGCTACAAACTAACTATGTGGCTTGGGACGTAGGCACTATTATGCCTATACTTTTGCTACATACAAATTAACCATATACATACTTTGTAATGCGTTTAAATAACAAAAGCGTACATACAAAACACGCTTTGAATTGAAATTAGTAATTGAAGATTAAGTTAACTACTTGGTTTGTCGACTCTTAACTCATTTTTAAGATAAACAACCTCAATTAATTGAGATAAGCAGGGGTCTAAACTGCCTCAATAGAGATATTTCTCATCGGACAAAGAGCAAATGAACTGCCGAACAGTGCCTCAGAATACGTCTTGTCGAGGGGAAACACTTAGTACTTTTTGTGTTGAAAACATTATACCAAACCAATATTATGTTATAACAACACCCCCTGGTACTGTACAAAATCTATGAGGCGAGGGAGAAACATCTTATGGCTGACAAGATATTGATATATATTGATATTGGCCAAGGCAAGAGACAATATCATTATCAAGTTGTGAACTTACGTGCACAAGTGTAGTAAATCAAAATAACTAATACGACTGTAATCATAACTCAGCTTTTACGATCTACAGAACCTTACTTCCACGTTACATGTACAAAAAGTATTTATAAATCTTGACTATCGTTAAAGTTCCTGTTCCTTAAGTTTGTACACTGATGTATACTTAAAGACATCTCATCATCTCTCATCAACATCAGTACAAGTCAAAAATCTGAAATGTACTCAAAATTAAATGGTGGTTTTAAGCCTATACTGAACCAGCGATAAAGTAACCCAGACTGCCAAGACTATTTAATGCTTGTGCAAGCGCCGGATGCTTACAAGGACTAATAACTATTATAAATTACTAATTATTAATATAGGTACTAGCTGACTTGGCAGACATCGTCCTGTCAAAAGCTAGTGTACTTTTGCATTTTTACATAACAACCTACACTTTTTTTTAGAAAACTATGTAGAAAAACAGGTTTTAGGGATTTAGGCGGTGTATAATAAAAGGATCTATAAGGAGGAAGGAATGTATCAAAGTTAGTCTTGGCTAGAAATCGTCTCCTTATCGTAAAGAGAGAAGTGTTTAGGCTGTAGGATGTTTGTTAATAGATAGTGGAGTCAAAAACTGCCTGCAAACTTGACAGGAGTTCCAGTCATGGACACCGACAACCAACGTATTAGTGGCTCTGTTTTAAAACCACTGTGAGTCAGAGACAGCGTTTTGACACATGATCTCTGGACCACAGAAAAGAAGGATAGATTTTTAAGCATGCTTATGAGAGGCGAGGGAGGATGTACTTACCATCAGGTGACCCGTCTGCTCGTTTACCCCCCTATCGCAAAAAAAAAAGTGATTAGGATTTACCAAACGTTGAGGGCGCACCTCATGAAAGACTCCGTTCACTAGAATTAAATCACCTGCAGAATATATATAAACGTTTTGTTTATATAGATCTACTAGATGATACATTTCTGGTTTTTGTTTAAAGACTTATATATACTCATGCATTTTGAAATGAATCTTAAAAAAAAATATGTAAATAGAAAAAATATTGATAAAACAAACTGATTATCTGCTGAAATTTTTTGTCAATTAAAAGATCTTTCTAATTTTAAATCAAGAACTAAAATAAAATAATTTATATATTTGTTATCTGTGCCTCAATTCAAACGAAACATCAATCAGAGAATATAAAAATACTACGAATCTTCAAGTAAATAATACCAGCTCTAACCATCAATTCTTTATATACAACTGATAAAGTTCAGATTTATGGGACAATGATTAATTTTTAAAACGTCCGGTATACTTATTTTCCTCAATTTTTAAAAAATAGCATCATTTATTGGATGTAAAGTAAATATTGCTTACATCAAAATGGTCCTCGCAAAAGTAAAACAGAGAATGAACAAATCTTAAGTCGAACACCATTTTTTTTGTATCTGTCTTTTTGGCGTATTAGTGATATTTTATTTAGAGCAGATATACAAATATTCTGTTTACAGCAGATATGCAAAGATTCTATTCAGGTATTTTAGTCCATCAATTGTTTTTCTTTCTACCACGATCAAAACTTAAAAATTGCACTCTAATTCAATATAGGCAGAGTTCGATTCTATCCTAGTTTTTTAGTATACACTGCTTGTGTTTTACTACACAAGTACATCATACATCATGTATGTCACATGTGGGCATAGTGCCATGATGTATTTAATTTTTAAACATATTGAATTTGCTAAAAAGCTGTCTATAAATAAAATATATTTTTTATAGTTATGGATGATAGTAATGATAAATTATACCAATTTAAAAAAGTAGGGGATCCCATTCTAATATCTGAATGAATGAAAATTAAAACGGAAAATTCATAAAACGGGTCCACCTCAAGTTTGCGTTGACCGATCCGACCGATTTATGATATTTGATTAGTTGGATTTGTATACCTCCCGAAGAGCAGAATAATTCATAGTTATTCCTCTTTAAGCTAAGGTTCGTTAAGCTTCGATAAAATTCACAAAAAAGAAATTTCTGAGGCATGAAAATTATGAATTTTACCTAGTTACATTTAAAACTAAATTTAAATCCAAATAAGGGTAATATTTCAGGAATAGCAGTTCCAGTCACAGGAACATTCTCAAGATATTACTTAAAACCCATCCGTTATAAGCAATATCCTGTCCGACCATTGACTTTCCTACTTGCCTACCTTTCAATATACTGCCTGTTTCCCTTAATCTAATCCCCAAAGAGACGGGTTACGCGAGTAAGCCCAAATCAGTTTGCTTAAAAATAGCGTGCCTCTTTACCACCAACTTGCATTCTTTGGCAAGGCGAGATTGCAATCTTAAATTGTGTTGGTAAACAAGAACTAACACGTATTAAAGCTTTTTATTGGTAAAGCTTGGCTAGCAGAGACTAATAATAAGGATGTAAGTGCTATCAGAAATATATTCTCTACCTCTAACATTGTAACCAAGTAAATGTACTTATTCCAATTTTATTAAGTACATTATGCCGGGGATATATGTATATATTTTTCTTTGTTTCTTTACTCATAATATCTGTACCTTACATATGAAATTTGCGTTTTGTAGAATTGACCACTTTGATCTCAAATATCTGGCGTTTCTTTAGGAATTCCAAATTCAAATTTATTTCAAATTTAAGCTTGTGTGTGTGTTCCATATTTAGTGATTCTTTTACACTCCCAGAATGGAAAATTTAAAATATCATGAAAGAATTAAAGGTGATCGGGGAACAGGAACCATCGCAAGGAACGTCTGAGTTAGCGGCTTGAAAGAAATTGGAAAAGTGAAAAAGATTAGTACCGCATGAATTATGAGAAGCACACCAACAAACAAGCATTACAGTAACGAGGGAATTTTGAATTGTATCGTTACTTGTGATGAAAAACGGATCCTGTACGACAATCGAAAATGCTCATTACAGTAGATCCCGGGAGAACCAGCCAAATCCTGTGAAAATTGATTCAGAAAAAAGTACTGGTGAGTGTTTGGTGGACCAGTGTTGGTGGCATACACTATATCTTCCTAAGATCTGGCCAGACGATTACGGCAGATCTGTATTATCAAAAATCGCAAACCATGACGGAAAAGCCAAACCCAAACTTGCACTGCATTTCCCCGAAATGAGTGAGGTCTCCGGAGGCTTGAGGATTGAGTTGCAGGTGTCCATGGACGGCGGTTGTCACTAACCATACGGTGACAAGTCTACTCGTCTGTCCCACTCTAGTATAAAAGAAAAAAAATACTGGTCAATTCCTCTAGCCCACTCCTACTTAAGGACAACGTAGACCCCATACTTCACGACAGGCGGTCGATATTAGAGGAGCTGGAATGTCTCCGATACCCACTATTCTCCCTGGACCTTGCTCCAACAGATTAGCACTTTTGGGAATTTTGTCAATTAAAAAAAAAACATTTAGGCAGTCCAAACCGCCTTCAAAGATTTTATAGGTTCTGGCTCCCACAATTTCTTCAGCAATGGAATCAATGAACTACTTATAAAACGGCCAATATGCATAGATAATAATTGTAAATACTCTGATTGATTAAATATATAATTTCATATTTTTTACTTTTTCTATATAAAACGCGTATTTCATATATAAGGACTAATATTATATGGCATTCATTCAATTCTACTCGGTATTTCGTGTTCGGTATAAGATTAGAGGCTTATGTATAAATGTAAATAATTTGTAATTTAATAGCGTCAAAATATAAAATGTATAATTTATACATAATATAAGTTGAGGTAAGATCTACACAAAATACATAGCCTTTCTATATATATTTTTTTTTTGTTACAAAATGTAGTGAAACACTTTCTTTTAGAAACTTAAGTATAATCCCTAACGTTACCTCAATACACTGATGTCATGTTGATACTATGACTGTTGGTGATGATCTTGATGTTCATTCACTTAATCAACACTTGCATTGTTACCATAACCTTCGATGTTCGTATTCTAAGTATTGTATATTGAAAAATTACTTTTGTAGATCATCAAATTCGCAGATGTTGGTATGCAATAAGAAGTAAGCATTGGAGGGTTTTTTCCCTGGAATAAATTCCTTATAAGATACTTAGGCCCGCCCGTGTATTGAAGTTGTTACCCTTGCAATCGGGTCACACCTCTAGCTAACCCTCTTGCAGGTAAGAGGTGCCGGGCCTGTAGGAATAAAATACAAGGCATTAATGACATGAATGTTACACAAGAGCCATCGAGTGCTTCACAGCTCCAGGCTCAATCACTACCTAACATTTTGTAACAAAACAATTAAACGGAATACCTTTAAATAAAGAGCAGTGATGCAATGTGATGGCTCAAGTGAGCTTACAGTACATAAAATTAAGATTGTGATCCTACCTTGAGTAATGTGTTAATTTCTCGTAGAGAGGTGATAGGGAATCCTTCTTTCTCCTTTTCCATTTTGAGTCGTTTGAGAGCCACAATTTCATCAGTTGTTTTGTCACGGGCTCTGTAAACAACTCCATAGGTCCCTTCTTCAATTCTATTGAGGCATTGAAACTCCTCAACAGATCGACAACCCTATAAAATATTGTGAAATATTTTATCAATAAATTAATGGAGGAAACTGCCTGATGAGTAAACATTATAAAAACAAATAAGTCACACAGTTGGTGCACAAGGTATTTTATAAATATTATATTATATACCGAAGAACATATAGCATAGCAGTTGACATCACTTTAAAATCAAAATGAGAAGTTTTGTTGTTGTTGGCGGCAGTAGTTTGGAGCTATATCTTCACACCTAGACATAACGGTATAATTGGTATTTACCTGTAGCAGTTCATTAGAAACTCAAGCAGTCTCTTATTTTATATTCTTCCTTACACATGAGGAAAAGCAGAAAATACAGTATTCTCTATATTTTTTTTAAACAGAACAGCTGACTAATTTATTTTCTAAATAATTGTATAAATTTTCATTTTAGAGGAATCAATATGTGAAAGAAACTACTACGCTACTACTGTTTCTTATACACAGCAATTCCTCTGAAATGGTAGTGTTTTAAAACAGCTTATTTAAAATTAGATTATTAAAATATAAGATATTTTACCAGCTGAAAGAATAATTTGGTGTTTATGTTTTGACAACCTCTTCTTAATCAATGTGATTTTTAAGATTCAAAAACAGAAAATATTGTTTACCTGTAATGCTGGGAAGTAAGGTGGTAGAGCATTAATAGCTTCCTCCCTGATTCTTTCTTCTTCCTCATCATTAACAGCTTTTTCTTCTTCTACGCTTTTTCCATTTTCTCCTGGGGGTGGAGGTGAAAAGGAATGTGACCTACTTCTGCTCTTGGATCTGGACAGGGACCTAAAATATAGGATACAGTAAAAAAAGTATGATACAGTAATATGAATCTGACTGATCATATACAAAGTAAAAAGGGGAAATAAGAGATCTTTACTGGAGCTTGCTACATCTTCAAAGAAAAATCTGTTTTACGGCAATAAAAAGTCAAATAAGAGCAAGGCTCAGACGAATCTATAAACAACTCATTAAAAAAGAACATTGGGTGTTTTATATTAAAAAGCTAACGAAAAGCACAGTTCTCCTATAGAGTTAAAAAAAATAATTGGAAATTTTTGAACATGATGGACACATACCTAACAGATTCCGGAGATAATGGTGATACTTTATTTAGTGTAGGGCTAGGTGATTTTGATTTAGATGGTGGTCTTGTTTTCTCATTTTCCCTTTCCCTTTCTTCTTTATCAGACTTAGTATCCTCTTTACGCTCTTCTTCCTCTTCTTCTTCCTCAGATTTAGAGTCTGCGGCTGAGTCTGAGTCAGTGCTTGAGCTATCATCTGCTGTTTCACTGTTAGTGTGTTCACCTGATATAATATTATAAAGCTCTATTAGGACATACATAAACCAAATTATTAATGGTCAGATATGTCACAAATTAATATAATACATACCATCTTCAGGTTCTGAATGTGAATCACTTTTCATTTCCACATCACTAGAATCTGATACAGTTACAACAGAGTCACCGTAATTAGGAGAGTTATTAGTTTTATGTTTCTTAGTGCTGGTGTCATCTGGGGATACAGAGCGCTTCTTCCCCCTCCGCCTGTGCTGTTGACGACGAGCCTCTAGTTCACTTCGAGATTCATGTTTTCTTTTTTCTCTTTCTTTGTCTAAAACCAAAATCAATGGGATAAGGTCTATTCTCCTTTTTTTGTTAGATATACTAGTGCAAAATTGTATTTATAACATATATGTAGCTAAATATATAAATATGACAAACAAGGTAATTAAATCTTACCTGCAAACAAAACTTTATTTTTTCTATTTTCTTGGTGTTTGTCTAATGATGAGTGTCTTGTACTTGACTCCATTGTGGAATGACGAGAACTTGACTTAGATTCCTTTTCATGATATTCTGAACCTTTTTTACTATCCTGAGTTTGTAACTCTTTAGATATTCTTTTATTTAAAAGCCTAGTTCTTAAGTCTTCTAGCTCTCTATCAGCAGAAGTACGGTCTCTGTTTTCTTTTTCATTACTATGATTTGTGTGGCTTTCTTCAGCCAATGATCTCAATCTAGATTCTATTCTTTCATCAGGTCGCTTCTGTTCTGATTCTACATATTTATTGTATTGTCGGTCTCTTCCTAAGTAAACATCCCTTTGCATATCTTTTTCGCGATAAACTTCCCTAGACCTAGCTGTTTCTCTATAGGAATTATTATCTCTATATAATTCTCTTTCTCTGTTGTAATGTTCTCTTTCTCGGTACACTTCTTTCTCCCTGTACATCTCTTTTTCTTTATACACATCTTTGTCTCTCATTTCTCTTTCCCGGTACATTGCTTTTTCTCGAATCTCTTTCTCTCTGTATATTTCTTTACCCTCCCTATACATTTCTTTATCTCTATATGTCTCCTTGTCCCTGAATGTTTCTTTTTCTCTATACACATCTTTATCTCTATAATATTGTTTTTCTCTATAATATTCTTTGGCTATATCTTCGCGGTCGGAATTTTTATTCATCTCTCTTTTTGTTTTCTCAGACTTATCACGGTCCCTGTTGAAAAAGGTTTATGACAGATCTACAATATTCCCAATGTCAGTAGGATGACAGACCTTAAATCACATAATATTAGATACATAAAACAATATCAACACACACAAAAAACAAGTACACTTTATAATAACCAAGTAATTTGAGTAAAAACTTACAATGTACATTAAAACTTAATATGCATTATGAACAAATTTATATATAAAATAAACAAAAAAAAATAATAAATTACCTGTAAAGGTGTTTCTTCTCTTTTCGGCTACTGTCCTTGTACCTATCCTTAGCAGCTCTTTTATGAGCTCTCTTGTCTCTATGTGATGACCGAATTACTGCTTGAGGTGGCTTGATTACTAAGGAATCTGCATTGTCACGATCTTCATCAGACAAACTAAAATTGTGGTAAAGATTTTTTTAGTATAATTTGTGAATGAAATATCATGCTCTGATTGGACATCAAACTATACAAAGTTCAAGAAAATATGACAATATTAAGCATTTGCTCTTGAAGTATGAAGATAAATGTAGTAAGTGCTGATTAGCCTGAGTCATTGCATAAGAGAGGAGATAATTAGATAGTTGACCACTACAATAAGCCTGGGGAAATACTGTTAAAACAATTATTTTAAAAAAAATTCAATACATTAAATAAGTTACCCTTTTACTTAATTCATTGAATCTTAGTAAAAACAAAGATTTAAAAGACTGAAGACTGAATTTAGAACCTTTTGAACTGTAAACAAAACATGTAATCAGAGTACTAAATAAATTTTAACTAAATAATTAACTTCATACTTAAAATAAAGCGTCAATCCTAAATAATAGTTACGAACGCCACAGCCATTGGGAATTTTTATCCCACAGCGCGTGGCTCAGGGTAATACCCAGCAAGTTTACCAAAAACCGCTTGTGACATAATATAATAACTAATTTCTAATACTTTTTAAAGAAAATGACTTTGCCTTGTAGATATGAACGTGAATCCTTTATTGACGCATGAGTTTTGGCCAGTTAAGAGGACATGAGTAATGACATTCTTTCATTACAACTGTAACAACTTATTAAAATTATACCTCTCATTAATTAATTATAACAATTCATATTTGAAGGAATATTAAATTACGCAATGTTAAAAACTTACCTAAAATCCATTTCGTCCCGAACAGGACTACGCGCTAATTCTCCATCCTCACTTTGATCATCCTCGTAATTACTCATGATAAACTTTATTACGATGGTGAACGAAAAAGATAAAGCACAATTTATTATAATATAACACTATCTGTAAACCTATAAACAAACATTTGAAATTAAAAGAAAAGATTGACGAATTCAAAATAAAAGACGAAATATACATCAATTCTATTCACTCGCGATCGCCAAGACAAGAAAGAAACGCCATTTTGTAATGCTGATATTGGTTTTTTTGTAGACACGTAATGTAAAGGTAACAGAGCCTTTTGCCTGAAAAAAACATCTTGTTATTAAACTAAAGTCTATTAATTATGTCTACCCATACATACAATAAAATTGTAAACGTGTGGCTGTCTATTCATTATAGATATTGAAGAAAAATCTAATATGAGGATATTTATTAGGACGCCAGAAACAAATCCAACAGTTTTTAGAATTTGTGTCTGTCTGTTTGCTTGTACACACATCACGCCAAAGCTACCTGATGGAATTAAATGCAATTTTGAAAGATGTATTATGCTCAAGGTCTGACTGCTATACAACTATATTTAGAAACGCTCTAAAACAGAACCTATATTCAAATATTGGCTCCGTTTTTGCGCGTTTCTTAATATAAAAAATAATAATGCTTTATTCTAAATTCAACACGCATTAAGTAGCGGGCAAAGTTTATATTAAATATAATAAAAACTGATTTTAGATATAGACCTTTTCTTGTAAAGTGTCGATCATTCACTTAACACCCTGGCACATCGGTATCGGTCAATCCAACTATGGATAATGACTTCCAGGAGATAATAGCTAGAATATGTGCTGATTAAAATGTATATGTATGTATCATGTGTAAAATCCGTGCATGAGGGCTGCCATGCATTTCCTCATAAACAAATGGGGTCACTTGTGTGTGTCGTATAATACACTGATACTCCTTTTTCATGATTTGTACCTACTTAGAGTTATAGTTTTCTTTGTAACAATTGTTATTTTATTTAAATATTAGAGTTTTAAGCTGAATAAAGCCAAATTTCTCTTGGGTAATTATTTTTATTATGTATTTCACTTGTAAACCATGAATTTATTAGGTTTTATGAGTTCAGAAAATTAATTCACTATTATTTTCTACCTAGACTAATATACATAAAAAAAAAAAAAACAAAATACTGCTTTGCTTCCAAAATGGCTAAATAAAAACGAACATATCTTTAAAGCACCAACTTCATGTATTCTGCTTCCTTTCGTCCTGTTATATATGTGCCAGGGGGGTTTTATTTTATATTTCTATTAGGAATTTATGTGAATCGATATTTTCGATTCACATAAATTCCTAATTCCTAACTAAACGTTTTTATTTAGCCATTTTGGAATTGGAATTTAAAAAAACTCTGATGCCTGACGAGTAGTTCTCCGATGTATTGATTTTAGTTTGATGTTACTTTTTGTTTTCTAAATAAAACCTCATGACTGTAATAGCATCAAATATCTTATATACTTTTAATCAACTACTTCTTTTAGGGTAATTCTTTCACATTTATGAGAATTATCGAATACTTGTAATCGACCAACAACTACATATGTTATTCCAGCTATCCAGACCAAAATCAAAATTAGCAAAAAGTGGACTTATGCAACGGTTGGAATACACTTGCTTCCGAAAAAATCTTCTAATTATATAGTCGACAATTTATGCCAATCTAATGAATAACTAAAAAGACGCCGACTCTTTTAGTACCTCGTGCTATGTCAGTACTGGTAGAAGCTATATTGTAATTGATATTACTGATTCAGTGGCACGCAATCAATGACAAGGGAAAAATAAGGAAAAATCAAAATTTAATTCGTATTATAATAGTTTATCGTCCTTTGTAAATGTTTGCCGATTTTTTTTTGTCACCGATCAACAAGTTATTAATTTGATATAAACCAAAAATCATATCAACTCCTACTTTACTTTTATTTTATATTATTCTAATTATTCTGTTTAACTTATTTTTCTGTTGTTTTGATTGCTACTTTTAATTCTACTTTCTTCAACTATATACTGTATAGATCCCAATTCAAGTTTAATGTCGTACAGAAATTTCTAGGGAATATTCTCTTTTTTATTGAAAATTTAATTTGGGGAATAAATGAAGAATATGTAATTGTCGTAAATTCGTTTCCAAGAAACTTAACAGCAAAGTTCTCGCTGCGAGAATATTCTCAGAAATTTACAATTAACTATAACACTTAACATGAGCTATAATTTATCACACAAAGTCTTATCTGTTGGTGGAGAATTTTATCGGTTTTGTGGTGCATTGCTGGCAGCTTTTGAATAAATACGAGAAATTTGTATATTTTTTTTTAAATTGAACAAATTATAATGTGAAGCTAAATTATATTCTCTGATGTAGTATTGTAAGATATTGAGGGAAGGTAGTGAAATTTGTAATGTATTTATTTTTATTTAATAGAGAAGTGATTTTATAACGGAATGTTTTGGTGAACTATATGTTGTAAGCGAGTTTTGTTGTGTGTATTACGAAATAAATTAAGGTTCTAGAAATGTAGTGAGTTTCATTTAAAAGGGATCCCAGAGACTTTATAACTTCAACATCATCATACTAAAAGAAATAAAAAAAAGTTAATCATTATGTTTATGAATGAAAAGATAATTTCGATAGCTTCTTTTTATTGTCACTTTTACGACCCAAAACACTACATGATTTTAACTTGATTTAATTGTCAGTGATCACCTGGTTATCACAATTGTATTTAAAGCAAAATACAAAAAGAACAATTAATCTTTCAAATACAAACTCTACAAACACCACGACAAGCTGTCAGATTTGTTTAGCAAACTAGTTTGCTGACCTTGACAAAACTGCCACGTGAAACGAAACAAAACACGTTGCAATCTTTAGCAACATGGTCCCTTTCTCATAAATGATTTCCAAAAGTCTGTCCCTTTGTTGTGTGTATACAAAACTATCATGGCATCTATTGTCTGTGGGTTGCACTAAAAGTTTTCAAAATAAGCCATTCGGAGGCATTTCGAATTAGCAACTCTCTCTAGGAATCTGTAGATTCACATGAAATTTGAGAACAACGTTGAAAACGGATAAGTTGCAAAACGTTCCATATTCAATTTTATTTAAAGTAAATAAGAAAGATTTTAGCTTACTATCTCTAGTAAATTATTCCTGAATTCAAAATTTCAGATTTCAGATTCAGTGTTGTAACACATTTGTGTACTGTAATACTTTACAAGATACAGGAATCAAAAAAAGGCATTAGAACGCTCAATAGTACTAAACGAACAGGCCCACCACAGATTACTATATATTTTAAAGTCTACTTGCCGTTGCTCGAACTAGACTACAACTTATGCTAAGAGAAAAATTGAGTATGTATTGTGTTCTCAACTCAATAAAATCTAGTAGATATTTGCAGAAAGCACTTCGTATTTTGGTAGAATCTTTATAATGGTGTGATGACACTGGTGATCAAGTTGTCAATGTCAATTTACGTCAAGTCAAGTCAAACGAAGAAGGTACAAGCTCAAAACTTGGCTAAATAATCGTTAATGATTATTTATTATTATGCTGTTTTTATCTCAACACTTCATTTCAAAGATGTTGTACTTCCGCCAATAAGCATCCATGAAAAATACCTAAAGATATTCATTTAAAAGCGTCTCCAATAAAGAATGGTATGTTATTGAAGTTCAGTAATTAAATTACAATATATAATTTAAGGTGCACCTATATACTTCTGCACCTATATGCTTTATCTTTTAAAAATTACAAGGAACAATTAATTATTTAGCAAAATTATTGCTAGCCAACAGCTAACGGTGAAATACTAATTGCAATCAATAATTTGGAGTATTCTTATTAGGACCATTACATATTTATATTTTTACCCGTAAAAAACCCATTAAACGTATAGAGTTTGTGTTAACAGTAAAATTATGTTGCAGAATAGCAAGCTATTAAGTTCAATAGCTAATGCTATTGACAACAAAGAGGAGTTAAAGAAACGCTTGGAAACTGGTATAATTCTTCAACAAGAGCTTCTCAACAGTGTGAATAATGTTCAAAATCGGTTTGGAGGAAAATCTGAACTAGCTACTGAAGATGACTTAAGGTGCCTTGAAGTGAAATACAGTAAATGAATAAAATGTTATGAACATTAATTTTAATTGAACTTTTTAATTAAATTTCTTCAGAATTGTGCAGTTATGTGAAAAGTGGGAAAAAGTGCTTAGCCATGGAATCAGGACAAATTTATCAAACTCAGCAATACAGAATTTAGTAACAGCAGGTTTAAACTTCACTTTTAATATTGTAAATGTTGGTAAGATACTCTTAAATAACTAGAAAAGTATGTTAGTAGATTATTATAGTAAACTTCTATAGCTTCAACATCACTTTTATACTGTCTCATATTCTTAATAGATTTGTTTCTGTTTAGCTGATAGTTTTTTTTTTTCAATTTTTTTTTTGCTACATTGTAATTTATTTACCAGCTTGTTAGTAGTATTTTTTTTTTTTAATACTTGCTTTAAAGGAGATTTTTAATTAAAAGGGGATTCTATTTTTCAGGTAATTCACTATGGAGCTATGCTTGTCTACATTTAACAAAGCATGAAAAGGAAAGATTTAAAATACTTACAAATATCAACACACCACTGGGATACTTCAGAGCATTTTTGAGAGCTTCTTTAAATGAAAGATCATTGGAAAGGTTAGGCAGCAAATTTCAACTGGAATTTCTAATACTGCTTAAAGTCTATTAAATCCCCTTCTTATTAATTTGCGTCTCTAGTGACCTACTGTTGTGCCTTTCTCTTCATGAATGGAGGAGGACTAGCATTGCAGACAATTTTTCCCTTACCTGTTTAAATCTACTGAGTAGAAGTATATTCTATACTGGCTGTCACTGTTTCATAATTTTGTATACATAACTGTTACTTAAAAACTTGTTCAACATAATTAAATTGATAAGTTGTGTCCTTGTTTATTAAATAAAATGTAGTTAATAATTCCAGATATCTGCAAAGCTGGGTGTCTCATGGCTTAGTTATGGAATATTATGAGGAAGGTGCTTTAGTCAGAGTTGCAGAAACGGCCAGTCAGCTGCCAAGCATGGCTTCTGGTAATAAAAAATAAGCTTATCTTTAGCAACATAGTACTGTAAATGAACCTTTTATATGTATTGTTTTCATTGTTTCAGGTTTGTTATCTGTGTTATTTGCCTTATCAATTGATAGACCAGAACTAAATGAATCACAACAAGCTAACCAGACAAACAAAACAGAACTTGTTATACCTTTGCCATTACCTGTTAAATCATCTAATAATATGAAACGAAGGCCACTCCGCCAAGTAATATCTTTTGATAAAAGTGAACATAAACATATATCTGAAAAAAAAGTAATAACACCAGATGTACCTGAACGAACAAGTAATTCAATGTGGAATAGTGCACCTGCTACATGCTTAAATTCACCAGATCCAAAAATTGTTTCACATCCTGCTTCAAGTAGTGAACCTACTAGCTCAGAGTACAAGAGTAGTCTGAGACACTTCTTTCCTGACAGTGTCAAGGCTATTGATAGTCCATCACAAATTTTCTCCAAACTATCAGAATGTGCCAAGGAAATTTTCTCATCTTCCAATAGTATAGATGTAAATAATATTGCTAAAGATAAGGATGACATATCTGAATTAAGTGTAAATAATTTCAAAATTTTGGAGAGTGATAGTGAAGAGGTAGCCGGAAGTATTGATGGAAGTACTTCCTGTTTGGAACTTTGTTTTACGGAGGATGAAAGTGTACCTGAAGAAAAAACACATTCTATTTTAGAAAATAAGGAAAAGGAGTTAATAAATTTACAAATAAAACTTCCTCAAGGTGAAGCAAATAGTAAGGAGAAGATAACAAAGTTAGAGAAAGTTATAGTGGATTTAAGAAAGTGAGTTTCAAATAATTCCTTACTATGAGAAAATCTCTAATTAATTGATTGTTTTATTAAGCTGTGCTGTCTTGTAGATCGGCCGTCATCTTTATATATATTTCGTCAATATCCTCTGTCACGCCCATGATTGGGACAATTTAAATATCATGTCACATATAGAAACTGTGACTGCACTAATGGCGCATTGGTTTCAGTGGTCACCTTGTTACTAGGCTACTGTTCCGAGTGTTGTTGGCTCAACCCCCCCACATGCCAACACTTTGTATAAACCTTAAATAGTTGTTCTGAGTCT
Source organism: Tyria jacobaeae (assembly GCA_947561695.1). Classification (NCBI taxonomy): domain Eukaryota; kingdom Metazoa; phylum Arthropoda; class Insecta; order Lepidoptera; family Erebidae; genus Tyria; species Tyria jacobaeae. The sequence continues at coordinate 12,729,403 of OX387217.1, forward strand.
GGGTGTTCTTTTTTTGAACGTTTGTAAAATCTCCCGTGATACAAGAATTAATCCTAGTGTGTGAGTTGTCTTTTTGAAAGAAAAAAGTAAGAATTACACTAAGCTGTTAAGACTCTGGGCTGTGTTAAAAATGTCATTCATACATAACTTTCTTTCTTGCTCAGTCGGATAACAATAGCAAATGGTGCAGAAACTCAAATTTCGATGTTATAATTTTTTTTAAAGATTAGTCTTGAATTTTTGTAAGTTACCCTGTTTAACTTTTTTATTAATTTATGCATATTAACTGTGGAACAATGCTGCTTTCGAAACGAATAAATAGTAGTATATTTGTTTAGAAATTGATAAATTATGTTTACAGGGAAAATTATCGACTAAATGAACAATTACGGCAGTACATGTCGGCGGTGGAAATCGGCAAAGCTTTAAAAAGTGATAACAATGGTGATAGTGAACAAGTTGATCAGTATGAGAAGAAACTAGTTCAGGTATTACATCTTGGTATGGTCTACCCACTACTAAAGTGGTTTTGACCAAGTAAAGCTCCCTCCACAAACAACTAAACATACTTCAGTGCCATCTAGTTAAACTACGTAGTGACTATTATATTTACTACTTCCTGCCATAGGAAGAACATAATACACCTTCCTGCACATTCCTGATACTTATTCTGCTGAAGCTTTGTCCCTTCAGAAAAATATAATCTAAAACAAATTAATGTTCAGTGTTTCCTACAATTTGTAGTACTTAATAACTATAATAATTTTAATTACTATGTTTTTATTTTGAACACTAACAGTACACCTTAGTGCTGCAACATATCTTAGACAAAGAAGAGACCAGATACTTTAAAATAAGATAGTGTGCGTATGTATATATTTTTTATTGAACTGGTAACACAGGCACGCTGGTTTATATATAGGTGAGAGATTATGTAAACTCTTGGCCTACTAAATAATAACTATTATTTTTTTAAGGTGGCGGAGATGCATGCGGAACTTATGGAATTTAATCAGTATTTGCAACAAAAACTACAGGAATACGAGAGCATATCTGCACTAGTGGTTTTAGATTACCCGGAATCAAATGTAAAGGTTCACATACCGAGCGCATTTTTAGTTGGAAAGAAAACACATTCCTATCATGTTTACCAGGTAAATGGATAATTCATTCATAGACTCTAAACACGCACCATTACAATTTACATGCTTTTTATAATTTAGTGGGACACACACGCCCAGACAGGTCATCTGATGTTAAGTGAAAACCGCTGTCCATGTACTCCTGTACTCAAAGAGTCGTAAGCGCTGCCCGCCTTTAATGGGGGAGGGGATAGAGGAGAGAGGGCACGAGCAGAATGGAAAACGGAGAGGGGGGAAGAGGGGAGGGGAAAGAGGAAAGCGGTAACTCCGGATACCTCACTAATTTCGGCAAAATGCAATTCACTACCGGAGACCAGTCGAGGCGGTTCCGTTCGTGCCTAAGCATGACTCTGCCACGATACGATTATATTTTAATGGTACGTACATATGGCTTGAATAAGTATACTTAAGTGATTGGCTGTCCACATTTGCCAAAGGACTGATGGCTGTTGTTGCAAACTGGTCCTAGTATCTTCATTAGTATCCGTTTGAGCTGTTCGCTGTTCTAGCGAATAGGTAAAAAGAAGGTAGTACGTCCGCCCAGTCAGATGGACTGACGACCTGAGGAAAGTAGCTGGGATAGACTGGTGCAAAGGCGCACGTTGAGAGAGGCAGATATCCGGCAGTGAACTGCCATAGGCTGAATGACGCTGATGATATAATGTTGTTCTTTGTGAGGTTGTTTTGAGATGAATATAAGATATCAAGAGGAAATTTAAAAATCGTATCGTAAGTACGAAACTCTTCAACACAATTACTGCATTATATTGTATGTATTTTTGTATGTTGTATTTTATTGCTTGGATATCTTATTCGGTACGTTTCTGTCTCATTTAATTAATCCACGGCCTTACTAAAAACCGGTTGTCAAACAATGTTTGCATTGTATTGCCGAGTGAGTGAGGGTACAGGAGGCTCAACTCTTACTTTCTTCGTCTCCTCTATTCATCATCTCATCACTTTCAAAAGCGGTGACTATGAAGGTGGTTGTCACTTACCTTCACGTGACCTGTCTGCTCGTCTGTCCTATACCATTTAAAAATATATTTAATGAATTCTATATAGTAATAATAATAATAATATAATGTAAGGAAACTAAATTATTATTATTATTATTATATGTTTTTTTTTTTTTGTATTTGGAACATGAATTTGGAATTTTCACTAATTTGTACTAATATAATAAATTTGAAGAGTTTTTATATTTGTTGTTTTATAATGGCGCCAATCTCTGGAGCTAAGAATTAGATTTAAATGATTATTTTTTGTATTGAACAGAGTATTTATTGACAAATAACATAAGCTATGAACATCACGACCAATCTGAATCTTAGAAGAAGAGTACATATTATTCTTAAACTTAAACAAATGAATAATGAATGCAGTATAATACTGAATAACTTATGCAGAACATCGTTATATATAGATATAATGGTGTTTTATGTAGTGTTCTTTAGAAATCTACTATCTATTGGCTATTTCTTTTATGTTTGTTGTTCCTTAATTGCTTTGTGTAAAGTTTTTGTGCTATTTAACATGTGTAGTATTTGTTTTAGATATTCCTAAAAATAGGACAGGAGGAATGGAATGTCTATCATAGGTATGCAAAATTTCATGAGTTGCATATGCAGCTGAAAAAATGTCACCCTGACATAGCGACGTATAAATTTCCACCCAAGAAGACATTGAGAAAACGTGTAAGTAGCTATCGGTAAAAAACGCTTCAAGGGGCCCCACTTCCCGTCTTTTTCTATATCCTCTCAATATTGCTGTTGGAATTCCCAAAGTGTCCAGATGACGGCAATAGGTTTGCCCTATTACGGTAAGACCCGTTATGGAGGATTGGCTGGAGAGGCGACGTGGTAGCCTCTCCTACCTGATGACGCAGGTACTTACCGGTCATGGCTGCTTCGGGAAGTACCTGTGTCGAATAGGCCGGGAGCCAACGTCTGTGTGCCATCACTGCGGGGCTGCCGCGAGGACACTGCGCTGCACACTAGTGGAGTGCCCTGCGTGGATGCAGGAGCGTGTGGACTTCGCGGCGGCCATACGTGTGGATAGCCTCTCGTTGGAGACCATGATAATGTCCATGGTCTCTAGCGGGAGTGCATGGGATACTGCTGTCTCGTTTTGCGAGGAGGTGATGCTCGTAAAGGAGGTGGCGGAAAGGGAACGGGAGAGGTCTAGTGCTCTCCCATCCCGCAGAAGACGCACCAGACGCCGGACAGAGTGCAAACTGATTTCCGGCCTCCATAAGCGCTGGCCTGAGGGCGACGGATAGGGCTATCCGCCGCTCTAGCAGAAGCAGGCCCAAGACGGCGGCGCCGTGTTCCGCGCGCGCCTCTATGAATAGTGATGCTACACCACAGCGGGGTCGTCTGTTGTTCAATAGGCGACCGAGTCTGCCGGGTTGCTGAGACTGAGACCCCGGCAATAGGACTATGTGACGGAACACCGTGTGGTTTTAGTCGGTTCGAGTCCGACATACCACCCTACTGGTCCCAGTAGGGTGATGACCCATCGGGGTTTCCACACAATAAAAAAAAAAAGTTCGGGTACACAGACGTGCTGTATGTATGTATGTATGATCTCATTAGTAATCCTATAGGTATGCATAACTTAAAGTTGTTGTATGGTAGTTATTATCAACTTCTTTGGAAGTATGTACATATATAAAAATATAATAAAAGCAGAATTAAATATTTGTTCTATTTTTATTTCAGATTTGAATTTTTTTATGACTTTTAATGAAAAAACCCAAAATGAAAAAAACTTTATTGGTTAACGCTCAATTTGTTGTAATATTAAACCATTGTTGTTCAGGACGCTCATCTAGTGGAGCAACGACGGGTCGCTCTACAAGCATACCTGCGCCACATCTTACTTGTCTTGCCAGAATTAAGAGATTGTACCAACCGCACTAACCTTATCACGTTACTTCCTTTCTTTGGGTGAGAATTACTAGTTATATTATATTAAGAAATTATTGATTTCAATGATTCCTACTCTTCCATTAAACAGTAGTATTTGCAGTATTCTGCGCATCCTGGTGCTAGTAAATAGGGTTTCTAACGATCCTTGGTCATATTGGTAGAGTTTCGTAACAACCAATTACACGGACAGCACCAAAGGCCTGTTTATCATTGGTAGTATCTGTGTTGTCTTGCCAATCCAAGAGATCTGATCTGAAAATACTTTAATAGCCATAGACGCAGAAAACAACAACAAAATGTTGTTTTTCTTTTTCAAAACTAAATTTTGAGAGTAAAACTACCGTCACCTACCTGCTTCAGGTCCTACCATGCTATCCTTGGTACAGCTTGATGAACTGTAGGTTACCTACTATAATACTAATAAAACTGCTAATTAAGGGTCGTCATTTTAAGGGTAAAAATAATACATTTCAGTGTATTTTGTATTGCTTATAACCATCTTTAAAAGCTTCTCAGTTCGATCGATGATGTTGAATTTCGATTTTTTTCGATGATTTTGTTTGTGTATCTTCGCTATTTGTGAATCGCTAATTGAATGATAATTTTTTTATAATAATTTATAAGTTAGGTACGCAAGTTATGTACTTGGACGATATATTTTATTGATATTTTTTTTCAGAACCTCATCTACTACAAAGGAAAATGGTCTGAATCACGCTTTAGACCGTCAAGAATCCAACGAATCCATTTCATCATACAATGCACTATGATTTAGGCTCTAAACATAAGTACACTATAGATGCATAGTAATGTGACAATGAATATACACAAACGAAATAAGTACATAAAATAACTATTAAAATTATATGAATTGAGATAGTGGAGGAAAAATCCTGAATTTAGAAATAAAAAATAAAAAGGAATCTTCAGAAAAATGTTTTGTGTAAAATTTTAAAATAATATAATATTGTACGATTATAACGGTTACAGAGTATATATTTTAATACCGAAACCGTATAAGTATTAAAATATGTGCCAACTCTGTAACTGCAAGTTTTTATATGAACCGAAGTTAATAGCCGTATAATCGAAGTTGACTTATATAAAACTGGACAATACCGCGAAATGCATTTATAGATGTTTACATTATTTAATCCTAAATTAAAGTATTTAAAAAGAAAGATTTATTTAATTAATTTACTAAAAGCCAATCTATTTTTGTATATGTTGTTGTTTTTTTGGCACTGTATTTAACACAATTTGTATTGGTGTTTAAGATTAGTGAACGCGCTATAACCGTCATGTCATACTGTTCTACACTTTATCATATATGTATTTTTTTAAATGAGAATACTGATTGCTAGCAATAGGGTCACACATTAGAAGTAGTATTGTTAACCCCTTATGATGAGCTAACTTCTTGATTTTGGAGTGGTTTCACGACTGTGGTGCACCTGGTAGGTATTCCTCGGAATTGTTTTTTTAAAACATCAGTAAAAAAGATTTTCTTCGATCAGAAAGAGTATGATTTTTTGCCATGTTTCACATTATTTTAGCTTTCGGATCACATTTGTTTTGTTTTCATACGTTTTAACAGTCCAATAATGTTTATGTGTATAATTTATACTGAAGGGTTAAATATTTATCACAATAACATGTTTAACTTATTATTAGTGTTAATTTTGCATTTTTCCGGGTAGAAATGATTCATTCGTGAGATTCATAAATAAGGCCGATTAAAAAACAAAATCTGTTCGTACGCCTTGAATAAGAAAACTGCTCAGTATGTCGGAATACTTATCACTTGTAAACGTAATTCTGAAAGTTTTTTTATTCATGGCGTACAAACAGATTTTGTTTATTTAACTGTCCATATTTATGAATTCCGCAAATAAATGATTTCGTCGTTTTTCGAGAGATGTCGTTTGTATCGAAAGTAAATTATTTTCCTTCACGTTGAACATAGTTAATGGTAGTAATGCTTTATATTTAAATGAGATATTTTTAAAGACACATTACATTACCATTGTACCTACATATAAAAAAATATAAAAAAATATAAGTATTATGAAAATATAACTATTATGTATGAAACAAATTGAGCAAGATGGAGTTTAACTTGTATATATTAATAATTATATGTAAAATATGGTATCACTTATAGACTTACTTAACATTTATTGTTGGATTCGAATAACAGTATCGTATTTTCATCGAAATAAGGGCAAATATTTAAACGGATGAACAATGCAATATCTCTGCCTTTATGTGGTTTAGGACGAGCGCACACGCAATATTGTATTCTAAAAATAAATTGTAGGAGTTCGTTGATAGGGGCCAGGACAGTTTGCAATATTTAAATTATAAATATGTACTGTACTGTTGGAGCGTTAACATTGGAAATAAAAATTAGAAATTTCATTCTTCGCAATACTGTTGAAGTAATGTAATGTTACGCTTATTTCAAATTTTCAATGCATACTTAGATCATTGTACATGTTATTTATTTGTTATTCCTTTAACAATCTAAGTAGGTATTGAACCTTCAATATTGTTGTAGCTACAGTGTAATATTTAGAAAATCCTGATAAAGATCCATTATTTTAAAGTTACCTAAAAATTATATATAATTTTATCTATTACCAAGTAAGATCTTTTATTTCGTTTATTAATGATAGAATAAAAAGTAGAACAGGAAATGGCTTACTTTACAAACAAATTAACCTACTTTAATTTATATTATCAGATAAGTGGCATTGATCCATCGTGATCCAAGAACAATGAACTGTAGGTCAGCTTTTTATCTAAATATAATTTTTATACAAAGGTTTGATCTGTCTATCTTTCCCAGTAATATGTAAAAGATTAATAAGTCTCCCTAATCACCTTCCATCCTTTGATGGTGCACCATATTATAGTAAACGCCAGAAATAATTACCTATATCACATTCCTAACCCTAGTTGTTTTACAGTCCTCATTTAAAGCTCTTTTTTCAGTTAGTTTCCTGTTTCATAAGTATAAGATTATATTTACACAAAAGTTCAATCACATATACCAAAAAATGGCTTAACTTAACTGAGCTAAAATCAGTAAGTAGTATGTTTAGTTTTTCTATGAGATACTTCACACCCGCGCTAGTGAGAAGACGTTTAAAGTGTATTTAAAAGTGTAAAAATCATACTTCAGAAGCGAGAAACAATTAAATTGCTAAGCATAATATTTTTATAACTTTAAATAATATTTTAAAGTGAACAACACTATACAATAAAACGAATAACACTTAACAAAGGATAACTTGAAAAGCTTATAGTGCAGCTGTGCTACCCCTTTCATGTATTTGGTGTTTTTTGAGCGTGTATCTATTTTTAGTTGATCGAAAGAGAAAATTAAACAAATGTAATATAATTAGGAAGCAATGTTCTTTAAGGGACAATGAACAACGGACTACGAGACTACATATCTAGTGTATGACTTGATTGCTATGTTATAACTCATGGCTTAAGAGTGATTGCTTACTTTATTTAATTTGATGTATTTTATTTAAAAAAAAAAACAATATTATCCAACTGAAGGACACTAAATACAAATTACTCTGTTACGCTGTTCACAGCGAGTTATACTCGTAGGTATGCTACCTTGACTCGCTTGAGCTATTACTTATACTCCCATATCGCTATAAGCAGTATCCCTATCCTCCCTTTCCCGATAATATACTCCAAATATTTCCATCCAATTCCCATGAAGAACCCATGACGGCAACAGGCTTGCCCCCATTACGTAAATTGGAGGGGTGGCCGTTAATTATTATAGCCAGCTATAAAAGGGTGATACAGCTTTGTACTGAGGTGTGTCACACATCTATGTAAAAGAAATAGAAAAGGTATAATATAAGTGATATTACTTTTATTAAAAAAATAGACACCCAAAGTTTTGTAACTTTATAGATTTTTATATAACTAAGATCAAGTATTCATTTGTATATAAGTATAATAATATATTCATAGAGATTATGTTGGTTCATTCATGAAGTTAAATAAACAATATTATATATTAGTTATTTAATTTTTGTTACACAATCCTCTCACGCTCTTCTTCGGTTTATGTTAAGATTATTGTCATATTTGCTATTTTGCTTACTTGTTCAGCATCAACAGTCCTCATAATCCGATTATAAATATTTTTTTGTTCAGTTCTCAATGATGGCTCATTATTCGCAATAATTGAAGTTAAATCAATTTCATTGTAATGTTTTTCTCGTTGCAAATCTCTGTTAGGTAAATCAGTGGCCGGACGATTAGGTGCTGGCATACCATAATGACTAAGTGGTAAATTTGAAATTAAAATACATAAATGTTCAATCTACACCAATGCTTCATTATACATCTCTGGTGTGAAATCTAGATTTGGACGTTGGTTTGTTTGTATGTCTTCAGTCATATAATTTTTATATTTTTCCCATAAAGTCAATGAATGTGTGTTGCAATAATTTACGTCAAAATTATTACAAAAATTGACGCATACTATTTGGTGTGAATGTTAACGCTGCATCAGCAAGTGTCAAGTCCCAATGATTGTCTGCCTCCAGTTATTTCAATTCACAACATGCTTCTTGATATGTATTGAGCATTCGACCATTAACTGTGCGCAAAAATTCAAAAGATGTTGGTCCAGGATCATTTACCAACAACAAACGCAAAAAGAAACATTCACGTTGTTTTGGATGTACAGTGTAAAGTCGTTCCAATGTCTTGGCTTTATATAAACCTGGCATTGATGGATGTGGTGTTCCTTTCTTACGTGGTTCTCATTTTTTGCCTACTTTATTCCGGGTAAAATAGCGTGGAACTTCGGTGTACAATAATATTTTTGCGAATTGGCCAAACTCATCAGATTTTTGACACAATGCAAAAAATTCAGTTAAAGTCGTCTTTGGTGGATCAAGTGCTTTTTGGACAATATTTTTTTCAGTAAAATATACTCGCTGACCATTTTCGAGATGTACTGCAAGATGCTGGACAGCAGGATCTCTTTCGTGTATGGGAAAACTAAAAATATGCCAGATAGCCTCGTTACTATTAATATATCTCCCCATTTGGTATTGTGTTATTTCGTCATTTCGGTTAATATTTTGTACTTCAAATACGGCCAGAACACTACCTTTAAAACGTATTTGCAAATGTACTTAACGGATTTCACTGAACTACAAAACTCGACATTAATATGAGCCTTATACGTTTTCGAAAGCAGTGTTGAGTATGGGACTACCCACCGATTATCAATTTCAACTTGATTTGTAGAATTTGACATTTACATATAAAATGTGCGGCCACCATGGTTAGTGTCTCTACGGCGATACAATGGATAACCATCGATATCCGTAATAGTATCATTCGTAAATGGTTTTGGCAAACGTTTCTTACATTTTCTATTCTCCATACATGGCGACGTCATGTTAAAAGTACCACATGGTCCATGGATCATTTGACTGTTAACAACCTCAAACAACTCTGGGTCAGTTGATGAATCCGGAATTTCAGCAGAAATTATTTGATCTATTTCTTCTGGACGAATTTCATTTTCAAGCCAAATCAAAATGTGAGCATAAGGTAAACCTCGCTTTTGCCACTCAATAGAATACAGCCAGCAACATGTGTTAACAAAAATTTAATATTTAACGATTAAACCAATCATTTTCAATTTTTCTCTAAATACACATGCAACGATATCATGGCGATGTACTGTTTGTTGGCCTGATAATAACAAAGTTTATATTTCTTCCCAATTTGGGTTACACGTTAATGTAATAATCAAATCAGGTCTACCATAATGACGTACGTAAGTCATCGCATCTTGTATGTATTCTTGCATATTCCGTGGACTACCTATGTAGCTTGAGGCGTTTTTATTTGTTTCATTACCAGTGGCTGAATCACGCTGTTTAATGTTGATGGGGTATTTATCTTGTCCTTGCCAGAATATTGAAGGATACTAAAGTGCGTCATATGAACGATGTACATCTGAAATTACATTAACAGTTCTATCTCGACGTGTGATTTTAATGTTTCTTTTGTTAGATGGATCACCAACCATAATAATAGCAACTTCATCTACAGTTGGCGCGTTGAACCTGCCAGCATGTTCCCCAGATGGTACTTTGGCGGCTTTGAAGACAATTTGACATTTGTCACTTATCAATTGTGGCGATACTCTTTTAAATAACTGAATAAGATGATTATAATTTTCGAGATAAACTTCCAATGATTCTACAATTGCTCTTTACCGGAAGTCCGGTTTACACAAAGGGCAGTGCGTAAAGCGCTTCTTTCCCTCGACGTTCTTAAGTCGAGTGGGCCCGATAGAATCTCTCCTATCGTGCTGAAGACGTGTGCTCCAGAGTTGGCACCGGTTTTAACGCGCCTTTATCGGCTTTCCTATTCTCTTGGCGTAGTCCCGAACTCATGGAAGACAGCTCTAGTGCACCCATTCCCTAAAAAAGGAGATCACTCGGATCCGTCCAACTACAGACCCATAGCCATCACCTCCTTGTTCTCCAAGATAATGGAATCCATTGTTAACTGCCAGCTCCCGCGGTACTTAGAAGACCACCAGCTCCTCAATGATCGACAATACGGCTTCCGTCGGGGTCGTTCAGCTCGTGATCTTCTCGTTTACTTGACTCACCAGTCGGCACAGGCGATCGAGACCAAGGGGGAAGCGTTGGCCGTTAGTTTAGACGTGGCGAAGGCCTTCGATCGGGTCTGGCACAAAGCGCTCCTTGCGAAGCTTCCTTCCTATGGGCTTAGCTTATACGGCGAGAAACTGTTGCAATTGGCTCACCAGTTTTCTTACAGACAGAAGCATCAAGGTCGTTGGTGACGGTGCATGCTCCGACTCCAAGTCTGTTAATTTTGGTGTCCCACAAGGCTGTGTGCTATCACCCACGCTGTTTCTTCTGCATATCAATGACATGCTGCAGATTAGCAGCATCCATTGCTATGCAGACGATAGCACGAGTGATGCCCTTTACACCAGCCGCGCTAACATTTCTCGGGTAAACATCATCATACAATTTTTCCTGATGCACAACACATACCGGTTGTTTCATTTCGGAATTTCAACGCCTGGCAATATTGGCATATTTTATTGCATCGCACTAATTGTAATCTTCCAATGTGCAGAGTAATTAATGTCTGGTTCATACTCGAACGCAATGCGAAAGAATGATGCACGTGTTAATGCGCGACTGGTTTGCCTCGTTCTTTCGAGTTCTCTAAATCTGGCTATATTCTGTTGTCGCGCAGTTCTTGTCCTTAATACATTTTGTCGCAGGCGTTTATCACGCTGATCTTGAGATTCTTGTCTACGAATTTCTGCTGTTCCAATTCGTTGAGCTGCATTTCTTGCTGCAGTTTCTTCCCCTGATTCTCGAGCTCGCAGAGCACGCTGGAGTCGTGCCTTTCTGCTACACGCATTGTCGAGGTTAGATTTTTTCCGCGGCATTATTTTGAAATTCAAAGGGACCCCCTTTGAGCCAAGGGTGGCTGTGCGGGCGCAGGTGAGCAGCGGCGCTTTACGTCCTCTAGCATGTCCTCTTCAGGACTGCGTTTGCAGCGTGCGGGGGCCGGCGGTGCGGGGGAAGAGGTGCCCACACCCTGCACCTTATTCAGGGCGGGTGTGGACACGGCGCGGGTGAGTGGCGGCTTGCCCGCGAACAGTTGCGCAGTCTGCAGCGCCCTGTCGCGGGTTGGTGAGGCTCTTGGGGGAGGGTGATGGCGGGTGGTGGTCTCATCCATGCTCTCCATCGACTCCGCCGATTTGAGCGAAGCAGAGGAGGAGCACAGAGAGGGCGGTGCCAGCGATTCCATCGCCGAATATCGCGGAGGGGCAGCTCCGCGGTGATGGCTCAACGGTTGGCTTAGGGCTTACACCGGGTTTCCGAGTCGGTAGAGCAGGGAATTCGGTTGCTTTAGTAAGCGGAGTGGCCCATGCATTTACGGGCGGGGGGGCGGGTCGGAACGAGGGAGGGGCTGGGCGAGGTGGCTGAGGGCTCCTCACCTTGGGGGTTTTAGGTGCACGGGGGCACCCGCGATAGTTTGCAGGGTGCCCTTGTTCACCGCAGAGGACGCAAGCTACCGGCTCGCTGTATTGAGCCCTGTCTTTGGGCCGCTTGCAGTCCGCTGTTGCGTGGTCATCCAGGCACTTAACGCACCTAGGACGAGCGAAACAATTTCTTGCCGAGTGGCCATACATTTGGCATCGGTGGCATTGGGAGATTCCGCCCCTGCGGTGTGGTGGCTCGACCGTAACATCGGTCAGGCCACATACTGTCGTCATCTTAAAGATGGTCTTGCCCTCAACGTTATTGTCGAGGGACACGATGACCATGTCGTAGACGAGGTGCGATCTTCCTCGTACCATGCGGTGGACCTCGTGCACCGGGTATTTTTGTGCCATTAGAGATTCTTTGATCTCTGAAGTGGACAATTCTTTGGGAACGTTGCGGACTACAACGCGCAGAAGTCTTTCTTCTGGAAGGGTGAATGTGTGAAAGGAGACATCTCTTTCACGGAGGAGTTTGGTGATTGCTCTGTGGTCGGTCGAGGAAGGTACTGTGACCTTGATACCCTGTTGGGTGGACCGGGCAGCGGTGTAGTTAAGACGGTGCTCGTTGCACCAGGTAGAGACCGCTGTCCATTTGGATTTATCCTGGATGTACAGCGGAGGAGGGGCTGGCTCTTTACGAGCGGAGGTTGCCGTGGGCTTGGGCGAGATTGGCCTTGAAGAGGCGGGAGGTGGTGGTTGGACAGTCAATACGCTGTCAGAGTCAGTTTTTAGGGTCTTGTTAGGACCCTTACGGCTGCGGCGGCTGCGTTTTCTAGACGCAACTAAGGTGAATTCGGAGTCCTGTTCGGAGGACTCCGTTTCGAGCCACTGCTCTCCTCGGGCTTTTCGGTGGTGTCCATCGCGCTTGATGGACGTCCGCACTTGTCGCTTTCCGCGTCCGGTGATAGGGGAGAGTCAGGGATCGATATGGGGCGGGTCGCGAGCAATTTGTTCGCGACTTGGGTTTTAGTTGAGCTCCTAGTGAGCTCTCTAGTTACCCTATCGGGAATGCGCTCGCCAAAGCGGCGCTTTAGAAAGGCATAGACCTCCTTATCGCTAAGGAGGTCTTCTAGGCTAACAGCTGCCATTGCTATTTAACCTAGGGGTGAGTTTACTGTTCCCTCCCAACTGGGGTAGGTTGGGAGGATGTTCTTAATATTAGGTGTACCCTAAGCTTGTATCCCTTCGCCAGTCTTATTGTGCGAAGGGTTCCTAACTGCCCAGGTACAGGGGTGTTATAGGCCTGTGTGTGTGTATGCCGCACACCCAAACTTGTACCAGGGGATGGAAATAGGGAGAGGGGTAGGGGTGGGAGGGTGATGGCTAGGCTCGACTAGGAGATCCCCCAAGGCCGAGTGATCTAGCCCCAGCCGACTTTTGCTTTGCCCTGAAGGGGCAAGGCAGGCGAGTCGGGTCCTCGCCCACTCGGTTTCGTTAGCACCCGTAGGTATCCACCGAGGACCAACAAATTGTTGGCTTTTCCCTGAAGGTGGCACCAGTATGACTTCCTTATTAAAAAACAGAAAGCGTGTGAGACTCGTAACAATCTTTCGTGCTCTAAAAAGAGCACTATGTTGTTACGCGTCCACTTCGGCTGTAGTCGTCGTCCTTGGCGTGCCACGACAAGCAATGTCGGGGCGTTGTCGGGACGGTGTCGCGACGCCGGCGGGTGTAGCGGTCGCAGGGAGCGGCGCGGAATGAGACGTGCTTTCGCAACGTCTGCTGGCAGCCGAATGTTGCTGAACTGCGGTGACACTCGCCAGTATTTATACCTGAACCTTGAATTTCCCGAACGTTCTAGTTCGCATGCTTCAAGAAATCGATTGATCGATTGTTCGAAATAGTGGGTCTTGATGTTTCGAGAGGGAGCTTTGTTTACGCTCAGAGGAGGTTTCGAGAACGAATGAGATACCAAAGCTTTGGACATTCAAACCAGAGATGGCGACTCGATAGAATTTGATGGCCAGATCTTGAAACTTTGATTAAAATTTTCCGCCAAGACTTTAATAATTCTCTAACAAAAATAGTACAAACATTTTTTTGTTATTAATGGTAATAATATTGTAACATAATACGCAGTATAATTATAAAAATATCAGTCACAAACCATTAAAATAATACGGTTATATATATAATATATATGTTATACGTGAACATAAATGAATGTGTGAAATAAAGTAATAGAATTTATATTCTAAGAAACAATACACAGCGCCATCTATTGGGTGTATTTGCAACCTAGATGTCAAACAATATTGAAGAATTTTATCGATAAATCAACGTACACCGCCATCTATGAGAACTTTATAAAACTAAATAGTAAATAAACACTTGCTTAAGAAATATTTAATTGATACATTTTATTCGTTTACATTCACGACATAAGTGAATAATTGAGATGATAACTATCCTATCCAGTAAGTTAGACCAAAATACGGGTACATGTGAAATTTTATTGAAATCGGTTCAGTAGTTTTGGAGTTTATTGGCAACATACATCGTGACACAAGATTTTTATATATATAAAGAAATATTTAGTCGGTTAATATAAGCTAGCGAATAAAGACATCAAAGCGTATCCGTTGAGTACAATTAATATTATTACCAAAATACAAGCGTTGTGTGTTAAGAATGTGTAAAAACTATGTTGCCAAGGTAAATAAGAATGAAGGAGTTACATACCATGCGTAAATATTTATAAGTACGTAATATTTGCATTTTGTCATGGTTTTGTTTCCAATTTACGGAAATAATTTAATGAAATCCCGTATTATGAACTATAGACGGCGGTTGTCACATATCATCAGGTGACCTGTCTGTTTCTCTGTCCCCTATAATATATAAAAAAGAAATATTATTTAAGTTACGGTTTAAAAAGGATAGAAAGTATGATTGCAAGTGCAGAGTGACAAGGACAAATAACGAGCGCCATGCATGCGTCATAGATTAATCAAACAGAAGGAATATCGTAAGCACTCATGCGAGCTCCACACTCGGAACTGCCGCGTAACATCACTTCTCAAAATTCATCAGTACATAATGTACATACATACATACACACACACACACACACACACAGTCATACACAATTAATGCCTACATTTACCATTAGGCAACAGGGGGCAAACCACCCGGGTACTTTTGGGGATTGGATGGGACCATTTGGAGTAACTTGACAGGAATCGTTATAAATATAAAAAAATATTATTCTTCTGCCTACCAAAACCAAGAGGTTGAAGGCCGCCCAGAACGCTCAACATCTTCATAGCTCGATCTACGTCTTTTGAATTCTAAAAGTAGATTTCGGCTAGGGCTTGATGATTTCGACTACTGTGTGATTCGTAATATGATATACAATTTTCAGTTGACGCTCAAAGAACTCCCAACTGTAAATAATTTGAGAAAAAAGTTGATCGAAGCTATTAATTTCAAAGGCTGTGCAGAGTCTTTAAGGCTGATCTTGAAAGATATGGGGTTTAGGTTTCTGAAAACTGATAATAACAGACGGTTACTTATGGAAAAGCATGATATACGTTTAAAAATGATCAAATATCTCAGAGAAATACAACAGCTGAGGAATTCTGGTAGAAACATAGTGTTTATGGACGAGTCATACGTGCATACATCACATACTAAGGGTAAAACTTGGCAAGATAGCAGCAAAAAAGGTTTCAAACAACCCATTTCCAAAGGAGAGCGAATAATTATTGTACACGCAGGCGATGAAAAAGGCTTCGTCCCAGGGGCTCTAATGTTACATAAATGTGTCGACACAGAAGGTGACTATCATAAAGAAATAAACGCGGAACGTTATCAAACTTGGCTACGCAATCAATTGATTCCTAATTTGCCTCCTAATAGTGTGTTGGTAATTGACAAAGCCCCATATCATAATAAGCTGTCTGTGAAACCACCAAACTCAATCACACCTAAACCACAAATGATAGCTTGGTTACAACAACACAACATTCCGCATGACCCAAAGAAACTGAAACCCGATTTGTATGAAATTATAAAAAGATAATAATAATATTCTTTATTGTACACCAAACAAATACACAGAAACAGAATAATATAAAAGAACAAGAAATGCACAATGGGCGGCCTTATCGCTAAGAAGCAATATCTTCCAGGCAACCTTAGGATGGACAGGAACGTGATGAAAGACGTGGGTTTTGGTGTTAAAATATAAAGTGGAGCTTTATGGATTGCATAAATATAGTGGCATTTGTATATTTAGGTGTATCATACATACATACATATATATATATAAATATAAACAAGATATATATACCTACATACTTAAACATTTACATAGATTACTTAATTATATCTATAATAAATTAAAAATTTATATATGATTTATGTGCTGGATTATTCTAACAGATAATGTTGCATTACCATTTTTTTTGAATGATGCTAAAGTTCGCGCTTGTTTAATAGATAGTGGTAGTGCATTCCAAAGGCATGCGGCTTCAACAGTAAAGGATTTGTCTGCGAACTTTGTAGAATGCACTTTAATTTGCAGTTGCAAATTTTCAGATGATCTCAAGAACCTTGAATGTGTGTCACAGAGGAACCTAAAACGTTCTTTGAGGTAAAAGGGAGTGTGGGGATTGAATAGTATATTATAAAGTAGAGACAGGATGTAAGCATTTCGCCGAAGGTGAATCGGGAGCTACTTGAGCGAATTGCGATATTCTGAAATATGATCATATTTGCGTAAACCAAATATGAACCTTATGCAAAAGTTTTGAAGCCGTTCAAGCTTATTAAGTTGCTCCTCAGTGAGATCGAGATAACTGGCATCAGCATTGTCTAGTATTGGAAGTAAGAGTGACTGTGCAAGCGAAATCTTTGTAGCTATTGGAAGAAAGTTCCGTAGTCTTCGTAAGGACCCAGCTGCGGCAAACAATTTGCGACTAACCTCTTGTAGTTGTGGGCCCCAGGATAAAGTTCTGTCAATTAATATACCCAGATTTTTTACACTGATAAACAGCAGTGACAGTGTCACTGATAAACAGTGACACTGTCACTGATAAACAGCGGCGTACCATTGAAAATTGTTTGAGGCAATTGAGTAAAATCGATTTGAGAAATCATCCTAAAACTGCCCACCATGATGACCTGAGTTTTAGCAGGGTTCACCTGGAGACCATAGTTAACACTCCATTCACAAATACGTTCCAAATCACAATTTACAACAGAAAAGGCTTCGTGTATTCTATTAATTGGCGCGTGAGTATAAATTTAAAGATGGTCTGCGTAAAGGTGGTAGGATGAAACTATTCTTCTGGATATTGTGTTAATAAATATAGCGAAGAGTAAAGGAGATAAAACGCCACCCTGCGGTACACCGACCGAGATATCACACCAAGAGGAAACAGAATCCGTTGTCGGCGACCAGACAGGTAACTTTGAAACCAATCAATCACTGTTGGAGATATGTTAATCGAGCGTAGTATACCAAGTAGGATATGGGAATCAACTGTATTGAAAGCATTGCTAAAATCCAGAAGTGTAAGTAAGGTCAGATTACCATTTTCCATGGCCATCCTAATGTCATCGGTGATCTTGATTAGAGCCGTCACAGTGCTATGCCCGTGTCGGAAACCAGATTGAAAGGAATTTAAAAGGTTGTTTTTAGAGAGAAAGGAGTTAAGTTGAAAATAAACTATGCGTTCTAAAACTTTTGACAAAAACGGTAAAATAGAAATAGGACGGTATAAGGTGAAAGATGAAGGCCTAGGCTTCTTAGGGAGAGGTATTATTTGAGCTTCTTTCCATATAGATGGAAATTCGGAGCTGGACAAGGAATGGTTTAGGATGTCACATATGACTGGTAAAATTAGGTCGAGAATGGGAAGGATCATTTTCCGACTAATACAGTCATTACCAACAGCATTAGAAGAGATGGTCAATATACTCTTTTTAACATCACAATCAGTGACTTGATTAAATACAAAAGGTGGATAGTGGGGATATAGCAGTGGGGAAAGTGTAAATGAACAAGAGCATAATGAAAGTTCTGATGAATCTACGATGTCAGGAATAGAGATCCTCCCTGATTCTGATTAATTTTTTGTAATTGTAATATTATTCTAGAATGATCAGTGCTGTAAATACTTTTGAACTGAGACTTTAATGATTAGATTTCTAAGATTTTAATGTAAACCTGTGTTTGAAAACCATTTTTTCTTCTTCTAATATAAAACTTGTGTTATTTAAACCTTCTTTTCTTCCATCTACACTTCAGTAAGACACTTGAAAAGTACTATAACATCTTCGAAGTGAATCAATCCAACAAAGATTGTAGCATATTCGCAATCGTGTGGTTTTCCTCACTATTTACTTACATGGAATTATCGAATCAAATTTCGTTACTGATAAATCAATATTTATCTCTTTTAGAACAAAACACTTAACCACTCTATATATATATCGTCTTCCGACGCTCGGGACATACGACCGTTGCCGAACAGTGACGAAGATTTCTATGCGCATTATTACTTTGGGAGACCTGTACGTAAGTTACTAACCTCATAATCGATTATGAGTATTAGCAGTAGGAAGTAATTCGATTATCACAATCATTCGTAATCACCCGCCACAATTTTTTTGAAGGAGTAAACTGTCGTTTCTTGACATAACTTTTTATCTATTTTTTTTTATTTTATGACCTGGTTTCTGGGACCTTTAAGTCAAATCTTTTTTCTAACTGACAAAACAAACTGGGGAATCCTCCAAACCTATACTCGACCGCAAAAGTAAAGTTACATTTTTCCATACATCTTGTACAGTAAAGTGTAACTATGCAAACAGTGTAGACAGTGTGGTCGAGTGTATACATACAAGCACAACGAATTATTGTCTATATAAACAGTCAGAATACGTAATAATAAGTAATGATTAATGCTTATAATAAGATTTAACAACTAACTAAAGAAATACGCTTTCTATATGCGAAGCCATTAATCGTCTTCCTGCACGTTCGGCAGAAAACACTACTCGAGCTACATCGCTCGCCTAGTGTGGCTAGCCTGAGGAACAAATTGTCGCCTGCCGTATTTCCGGACCGATACGACCTTTAAACCTTCAAGAAAAGAGCGTACTACTACTTAAAAGGCCGGCAACCGTTGTAACCCTGACGTCCGAGTGCGACGAATAATAAAAGGTTAAAGTATTCGGAATTTCTTAGTCTTCCAAACTCCCGGAAAAAATAAAAGAATCAAACAAAAGCCAATGAGATATTGACAGCTTTGACCAGGATGTTATATAAAGAATCATATACAATATCACGTCACTGAAAAACAATTGCCTACCTACCATAGACAAGTTGCGAAGGAAGTTACAGGTGACTTACATATCCAAGGATCTGCAGCAAGTCTAGGCAATTATTTAAAAAAAATGGGTGTTAAGTGTAAAAAAAAGAGACTCGCTATATCGCTCTTTCATGTTGACTTGTACGAGGCATGCCTTTTAAGTTTTGTCGATTGAAGAAAAAACACAACTAGAACCTTATAGTACTTATATTGTTTTTCAAAGTATTCACCACGTAGCTTAATACACAGTTAATATAACGATTATTCCACTCTAAAGTGGGGGTGTTCAAAATGGCTGACTTGAAAGCGTCGACTGCTTCTTCACCGGACTTTGACCACTAAGACTTTCTTAATTTTTGGAAATGTAATGAAATCGTTAGGGTTTAGGTCAGGACTGTATGGAGGATGATCAAGAATTTCTACATTTCCTGCTTCAAATACTCAATCGTTTGACGAGCGCTGTATGAGCTTGCGTTGTCGTGGTGCAGGATGATGCGTCGCTTTGAGTTAGGTTTTGCGATGTTCGGCGATGACTTGTGGTAAACAAACTGTGGTATACCACTCTGCGTTAATCGTTCTACGATTTTCAAGTGCAATAGTCACAACATGGCCGGTTTTTCCAACGAACGTGGCCACCATCTTCTTTGAAGTGCTTCGAGAACGATCAACTTTAGTCGGCTTTGGCTCTTCTTGAAAGACCCAGATTGTAGATTGTTGTTTGGAATCAGGATCGTTGGCATAGATCCAAGATTTGTCACCACTGATGATGTCGTAGACGTGATTTAACTCTCCTCGGTTGAACCTTTGCAGAGTTTTCTTACACCATCTGACGCGGGCCGCCTTGTGATCGTCGGAAAGCAGATGCGGTATCCAACGGCAAAATAGCTTTCTCACACAAAGCGCTTCATGTAAGATCTTCTGAATGGTTTCCCTGAGATGCCTTATAGAGCCTCTATCTCCCAATACGTCACATGACGATCTTCGAGGATTAGTTGTCTCACAGAAATTATGTTATCTTCACTGAAGGCGCATTTTGGGCGTCCTATGCGAGATTTGTCACTAACACTAGTATGTCCACACTGGAATTCTAAATACCAGCGTTCGACAGTCCGTAGACATGGGGCTTCATCACTGAACACAGATGTTAGCTCTTAAATACTGAAGCCGTGTCAGGCCTCTTCTAAAGTTGTAGAAAATTATTGCACGAAGATTTTCTTTAGAAAGATTCATTTTCGTACGTAACCTGACAGATTGCAATCGACTTTGTGACTAAACAATAGCATTAATCCTAATACTTTCAACTGTTTTGAGATTCAAAGTTTAAACACATTTGAATATAGAACATTTCCAAATTCAAAATTGCCGGGAAATATGGAAACGACAGAACTTAAAAGGCATGCCTCGTAGTGAACGGACACGTTTCGCTCCAGTAAAACTTATAG
This sequence comes from Tyria jacobaeae, assembly GCA_947561695.1. Classification (NCBI taxonomy): domain Eukaryota; kingdom Metazoa; phylum Arthropoda; class Insecta; order Lepidoptera; family Erebidae; genus Tyria; species Tyria jacobaeae. Next base: position 12,750,346 of record OX387217.1, read on the forward strand.
TTTTGCGTAGGTATACATCGGCGGAACTTGTAACGAAGTGGTTGACCTGTACCTATATGCAAACACACCCTCTACACTTTCTTCCTGCATTCTTTTTACCGACCGGGGACAAACCGGGTGTGGACAAGCGGCCTAACACAAAAGGAGGATGTTCCGATTGTCAGATAAAATATCTGAACATACCATCAAGGACACCTACGATGATAAGAAGGGTGTGATACAAAGAGAGATATTTTGATTGTGATATAAAATATATGAAGATAACCAATTAAAAATGCACTTTAGCAAATAAATTCATGATTTTATTTTCATAATAAATAAAAAAAATCAAGAAAACACTCTTTTTGAGAATTTTCTATATATTAAAATACATGATACAAAAGATGTCAATACAAACTAAATCACTTGGTGCAAAGGCAAGCCTGTCGGTTTGGGGTTCGTCCGGCCATCGGGCGTCTGAATCGCGTCGACCTCCGGCTAGAACTATTTATGCAACAGGCGAGTGGAAACCGAGGATAGCCTCTTTAATTACATTTTAACAAATCAACTAATCTTAAAGATTAACAAAGATACAATGTGCTTTCCTCATGGAATGTATCTTTGTAGGAATCTCTAATTTTTGAATGCAAAATATATGTATTTGATCATGATTTTAAAATAATGTAAGTAGAGGTATATAAAAAGCGCATTTATTACACTTCAAAAGTGAAAAACACGAGATATTTTTTTAGGGTTTACAAAAAACAATAAATTAAATATGATAAAAATCATGTATCTAAATTAAGTGTGAAATAATTTACTATAACTTTACATCTAAACAATATAAATGTATTGCAACACACTAAGGAGCTTTGGAACCATTGAGTAATTCGGGCTTACATTACATTTCAGCTGGTAAATGTGGATCAATAAACCTAAACATTGTGATACATCTTTGGTTTTTGGACGTTTAGTCGGTTATAGTTCCATAACTCCTCTAAGGAAGCAGCCAGGCCGCGGCCAGTACGGTGGAGCCAAGTCTAGCCGTATCAAGCCTTAACTGACTGCTGTCCAACGTGATTAATTCATAAGTACTTATGTAGTTACAGATCTACAACGAAGCTGATGCATCCTAAAACAAACAGAGAACTTTAACCAATTCAAATATTCTACATTATACGCGCGGATATTTTCAAGTAATATTTCTCTTTTTAACAGATGTCAGACATGGTTCAAGTGAGGTGTTCCATACATTTCACTAAAATATACTTTCTTAGTTATGCACTATACTATAAGAGCCGATATTGTATTGAAACTTAGTGACTAAAATTACTAGTGAAACAAGTTACAGGAAAGACATACAAAAGTAAAATATCTGCTAAAAAACATCACAGCTCACAAGCTAAAGTGAAGGTGGCGCGTAGTATGGGGGACTAAGCAAAAGGTGCAATGAATGATAACTAACGGTTAAAGAAGAAAACTATGTGTTCACATACTATGTATTTAAGCAGTATCAATTATACTGTCACGTGTATATTAAGTCACTGGAACAAAATGTAATTAGTTGAAAGAGATTTTCATATTCAGCATTGAATAAAAAAAATCTCCCACTAAAATCGTATCGTCAAAGTGGCGCAGACCGTACCTAAAGACAGTGAACTTGCTTGTTGCAGCAAGTCGTCCAGGCACACACGCACGTCAAACCAACGCTTACTCGCCCAAGTATGAGCGGATACTGAAGCTGTGTATTTGAATATTTGCCAATCATTTTCGTTATCACCCATGACACCTTGTGAACATATACCAGTGGTTTTCGTTTCGTTAACTAAATAAATGCTCGCATGACGGCATATCAACGCTTATCACAATATATAAAAATATATATTAAAGAAGCTTAAACTACAACTACACATTGATGACGCATACTGTTCTGCATTTGCCACCACACTTATAATCCATAACGCGGCCGACAGTAACATACATTATTATATTTTTTTATGATTTTTTGTTTTTATTTTATTTGTGCGGCAGCATATGCAAGTCTGCAAATAATTTACAGCATAATCTTAAAGATAACGAGATACTGCATCTTGGAAAACATTGTTGAGTATCCGTATGAGATAGAAATGAGCGGCACATATTCTGTTAATTTCACACAATTGGTAACTGGCTCGGTATTCTTTGTACTGAATAATATCTTACGACTCAGTCAACCGCTTTTCTTCCTCATAAGGATAATATCCTCTAAAGTTCATTGAACATTTTAATCGAGTTTAAGCATCCATAATGCGAAACTAAATTAATACTTTTTGTCATTTCATAAAAAATATTATATCTGATTTTAAAATAGCAACATCAAAACACCATAAAAGCTTCGCGACTGCTCAAACCGTAATACTTTTAGAACATGTATTATATCGAATTTATATGAAACCTGATATATTTCGCAGCAAGCTATTTACTGCTAAATCCGTGTGCACTTATAGACGTTTAATTATTAGCTCAAATATTAAGCCTAAGAAATTTCTACCGATATTTTTTCATTTATTTTTTTGTTGCTCTTATTATTAGGCTTTCCATAAACACAGTAATATATAATGGTTATGATTTAAAAGAATTTTTTCGCCACCCCTGTAAGGTACACCTATGAAGTTTCATTTAAATTCTCTATGACGGAACAGCTATCTCTTCAACTCTCATCTGTAACAAAGACAACACCGTTTTATTGTATCTTAGTATATGGCAATATTAATTTTACTTCCAGTCAAGTGAATGTAAGAACTGACCTCGTGCTCCAACAATGATCGATTTCCTTTTAATATCTTGTGCGGGCGCTGGTCGTACCACTCCCGGCGCTCCACCGCCTACCAAGTGACCGCCTCCAGCTCGAATGGGTTTCGCTGAAATTGTTTATTTACATATCAAAATAATGGTTTTATAACATAGTAATTGATCAATACATATAAAATAATTTCTGTGCGATTTATTATAACGCTGAGATTTTGTTTGCCTAGTAACAGTTGACTCAATGTCACATTAGCTAATGAACAAGTACGCATTGTGTCCGAGCGAACAATCAATATGAACTACTCGAAAACTACTGTTGCACAACAAATTATAAGGAATGTTTTTTTATAGTATTTTTTTATATATTAAATAAAATATTGCTATAAATATGTTAGACTTACCGATTTGCGCTTGTGGGCCCCGTCGAGCTAGATTCTTAGCACGGACAGCTTCTTTAATCCTGTCAACTTCAAACTGATATCTCTTGCGATCACGCATAGCGCCATCCTTCGCTTCCTGCAACACAAATATTATACTATAAATTACACTTTTTCAAACCCTGAGGATATAATAGAAACATAATTCAATTATGGAAAAGAATAGAATAAAATAAAGAATATAATAAAGATTATACACTTATGCAATTATGTAACAAAGAATATGACAAAAACAATATGTAGAACGGGTCACCTTCCTGCTATAAGCTATTTCTTACAGGCATCCTTTGGATGGACGTAGATGACAGTAAATATATAAAAAATAATGGATAGTTTGTGTAAAAGTACATTTGAGGACATGAGGAAATCATTCTTAAAATATTATAAAAATAATACAAGTATATATAGAAACTATAACATTATATATTAAAACAATAAATATATCTAACAAAACAATTACTATGTAAAGAAAGTGGACAATAATACAGTTAAATAAAGCAAAGAATGTAAATAGTGATCCCTGACCATATTTTTAAATGCTGTCAGTTTGAGTGTATCTAATAATATTAACTCCAAGGCATTTAATAATAGGACAGCCTATACTGTGAAAGATTTGTCATAGACTGTAGTAGTGTGAGCATGCATAGTGAGCTCCAAAGATGACCTAAAGGATCTCTGATGTGTGTCATTGAGAAACACAAAACATGCGTTTAAATAAGTAGGGGTAGAGGGATTAAAGTAAATACTATTAAGTATAGAAAGAATATGAGTATAAAGTCGAATTGAAAGCCACTTGGGCAAGTATCGAAATTCTGGATTTTCAAAAGTTTTGGAGGCGCTCAAGCTTATCAAGTTGCTCTTCTGTGATGCTGTCAAAAAATTTCATCGAGATAACTGAGATCGCCGTAGTCGAGTATAGGAAGGAGCAGGTATTCGCTAGTGCAATTTAGTGACTGTTAGTAGACATTTGCGGAGTCTTCGCAAAGATCCCGATGAATCAAACACTTCGACTAACCTCGCGTAATTGGAGTCCGCAGAATAAAGTACTATCGATCAAAACTCATAAATTCTTAACACAAGTATAGTTGTCGGCGCCTAATTTGGCAAGATTCGTTAGATGTGCAGTAGTTTCTTGATCTCTTTGGTTATCAAGAGGGACGAGGGGAACGAGGTAACATCGTTCCGAGAGCGTGAGATTGGTTAGTCGAACCTCCCGTACTGTTTCCACGTCTCGAGTATAATTGCATGCAATAAATTGTTATTGTTTTGTTTAATTGTTTATTTTAACTGTAATGTCACAAACAACCATTTTACGTAGACATGCTAGAAAATGGTTTATGATTTCTACTGCTACATGGAAAAGAAAGAAAGAAAGAGACAGTAAAACGGACTTCAGAAGCTACCAAAACCTCAGAAAGGACAATTAGATGTATAGTCAAAGAAAGCGATGAGAAGTTGACAGAAACTGTGAACTTCTCATCGCCTTTAGAACGCCGGGAAAAAAGAGAAATACAAAAATACGGATCACCGACATTGATAGTTTTGATCAGACTGTAATAAGAACCTGTGTAGACAATTACCACATTAGAATTAAAGAGCATTCTATATATATATTTAAAGAGCAGTTTATAAAGAGCATCACAAAAGGTTATAAGAAGACATTAATTTTAATAGCTCTGAGCGCAGTATGTCAGTCAGCAGCATAATAGAAAATTATTAATAGAAAAAAAAACAATATTAGATTACCTAAACCTTACCTTGAAAAAATAATTAAATACAGACGAGAAGAAAGATTTATCATATACACAGATGAGTATGTTGATTCATCTCATTCAGGTATGTGACAATTACCATACATTGTTTTCGCAAATTTGTGTTTTAAGAGAAACCAACTACGTTATAAAATAAACCAAAATTTAATTCTTCTTTCAGGTTCAAACGCGTGGTCACATAGATTATTAAAGGGACTCAAAAAACCGATTTCAAAAGGAAAAAGAGTCATTATTGTGTTGCTGGATCTGAAGCTGGATTTGTGTACCTACTGTGCTACTTTTATTTAAAGCTGGTACAAAATCTGGGGACTTTTATGACAACGTGAATTATCAATATTATGAAAAGTGGTTTCGCAGTCAAGTAATACCTAATCTCTCAAATGCGGTGTTAGTAATAGACAATGCATCGTATTATCAAGAATGCGAAAAAAGCAGAAATGCAGAAGTGGTTGTCAGAAAAAGGCATAGAATATGAGAACACAATGACAAAGCCTCACTTATATACATTTTTAAAAATGTACAGTACAGTACAACATAAAAATTCAACAACGATAAAATTCTTGCTGAGCATAATCATAGCGTTCTGCGATTGCCGCCCTACTACCCAGATCCTATAGAAATGTGAAATCAAAGGACAAGTCGCCAGCAAGAATATTATTTGGAATAATCGATGTAATAAAAATAGTAAACGAAGCGACGCATGTTCAAATCTATGCGACAAAGTAAAAAAAAATGAGGCCGATTAAAATGAAAGTGTAATTGATTCAGTCACTGACCTATTTGTAATGCCAGTGACAACAGCGACTTACGATGAGAAGCCCTTCCACTAGCTCTGCTTCACTTCAGCTAGCTTTGGGTTCCAAAGTGATAGTCACGACGACGACATAATATTGGAATAACAGTATTTGATACATAATTATTTTAATAAAAAAATGGAAATATATCATGAAAATAATAGCGAACATTTTTTATTGCACATAGTGTACATGCGTAAACTTTTCCCCACTACCTTACAAAACCTTGCCAAGTAAGGTGCCGGCAATTATACTGATCGAGAGTACAATGTCATTTAACTTAATATCAGGTGCTTCAGACCACTTGATCCTAGATAACATCCTGGGTCTACCCACCACAATAATTTGAGTCTTTGATGAATTAACTGACTGAAGCTTGCGTGTATATTTCAAGATCATCTACATAAGGGGCAGTCCATTAATCACGATGTTTTTTAAACATTTTTGAACCCCTCCCCTGCCTCTTGGTGATACTTGGTGATATACAGTAATTTAGAATATTATCCTTAAATACAGGTATAAAGTATAATCTAATTTTATTCTGAACTTAAGGACCATGTTAAAAATATCTAGACAGAAAAGTTGCAGGTTGTTTTTGACTGGCATAAAAATTATGTTAAAGGAATGGTGTAATCATACGAAAAACTTACATATATTGTACTAGTACATACAATATATGTGAACCTGCAACGGCGAGTCAAGATCACACTACACGCCACTTTTTGGTGTAGAAATCGCGCGTTTGACGAAAAAATAAATACACGTGATATCTTACTACACCCCCTCCCCCCTTGTGATATTTCGTGATATTTGCCAAACCCCCAACCCCCCCTTACGAGCCTCACGTGAATAATGGACGGCCCCTAAAGGTGGTAGAATGAAAGTAATGTTTTGGAAATAGTAAAATTTATAAAAAAATAAAAAAGCAAAGGAGATAAAACGCCACCCCCTGTGGTACGCCAGCAGTTGTACTGCACCAGGAAGAAAAATATTCTTCGATGCTTCACGCTGCCTTCAACCAAACAGGTAACTATGAAACCAATCAATCACTATTGTAGATAAGATCTTAATAGTGTGTAATATGCCTAACAGACTGCTGAAGTCAAGTAAGGAGAGTAGTGTAAGTTTTCCATGCACCATACCCAGCCTAGTGTGGACAGTGAACATTGAACAACGTGCTGACCGTGCTATGACCAGAACGAAAGCATGATTAATAAGGATTTAGAAGATGGTTTCTTGTTAGGAATGAAGTTATGAAATTAAATAAAAAAATGAATTACTACTGAATTCTACTACTGGCTAACCTGTTTAAACTGATTATCTATTAACAAGAGAACAGTATGTGAGCACGAATGTACCTTGAGAGCAGTCTCCAGCGCCTTGACTCTCTCCATGGTGGCTCGTAGTCGCTTCTCGAGCTTGGGCACCTCACAGCGCAGGTCCGCGTTGTCGCGCACCAGCTGTTTGTGCACCTTCGTCAGTTGCTCCAGATTGTTTTCCAGGAACGAAATTTTTTGTTTCTGGGCCAACGAACCACCTTCCTCCTCGGTGCCCTCTTCGGAGTTGTTGGACTTCTTTATCCTTGCCTGGATTTTAAAATATTTAATATTATACACTTGAAATATGAATAATGCTAGATTTTTTTTTGGCTAATTTTATTCAGTCATACAGTTGGATATTTAAGAACAATGTCAATTATGTACTTACCTGTAAGTCCTGTACGAATAATTTACGCAGATTGTGCAGTGTCTGCAATTCTTTCGCAACAGTATCCTCCAAACCTTTGAGATCAGCACGGGCTTGTTCACGCCGCTCCACGCTTTGACTGTAGTTAAAACATATGATATTGTATTCAACAGAAATTATATGTTAATAGAATGATTAATGGACAACCTTATTACCTGCGAATGAGATGTGAGTTATCTAACTTCCGGCACGCACCCATCCATATACATCACCACTCCATGTACATAGGCCGAATGTTTAGAAAATGCCAACCCTCGGCAGAATGAATATGAATGGGATACGTGCGGAATAAAATGATAACTCAAAAGTAAAAAAGCATAAGGCATTACAACACCTCGCACTACGTCTACATCGTACTTACATTGATCACGTTAACCTCTTACACGATTCGTTGCTTTTTACAAGCAATTAAATCTAGAAAAGTGATTACAAAATAGGAATGTTCTAAATATTGCTCTGATCAAATTGCTAAACCAATGGTTTTGCCAAATGCCAAATGCGTTTAAGTTACATACAAAAAACACGCAAACAGTAAAACTACGTATGTCAGTGATTCATGTACAGCATCTTAAACACAAAGAGGCGATAATCACTCTTCGGCATTTCAAGTGCACACAGACTAAGGGAAGTGAAATGGACACTAGGAACATATATAATGCAGTCAATTGCATCTACTACTGAATTAGTGTAGATTTAAGAAGTGAAATGAGCTATGCAACATGCAGTACTATATAGAAAAACTAAGATAAATGCGACTTAATCGTAAGTGATAAATGCTGATATTGGAATTATCATGTTTCTTATGATGAAATGCCCTAAAACAGTCATTTGTGTATGAAAAGTTACTACTAAATGGTTCCATGTTGCTTGTTTCCTACATATAAGTTTAAACATTTACATCTACAATATAATTGTTTATCGTATTGTTTTTTATATATACCTAAATATGGACTAATAGAGATGAGATGATTTGTACTACATATACCGAAACATGATTATATCTGGCGAAATCAGTTGTAACGGTCATCAACTTGTATAAAAAAATAGTTTAACAAAAATATTGCTTCCTGACTCTCTATACAAACATTTATGATTATTTACAGCAATATTTACAAGTAAATATGAAAGTTAATAATTTATATATGGTAGTAGATTGAATATTTGTGCCTTAACAATGTACACAGTTGCAAGGCATACATTGATGCAATAGAGCTCTTAGTTTTTGATCACTTTTTAGTACAAAAATCCTTTAGTTATTGAAAAAAAATTGCAAATGTGCAAGCAATAACTATCATTAAACAACGTAGTAAGGCAGTGACTAGACAACTCAAAATAGTCAATTTACGCAAATACCAAAAACTCGTCCATAGAAAATGCCATATTACGCGTCAACTCGCATCAAAACAAAATGCTTTTATAAAGTCTTCAGTTGTATATGAAAATATCTATGTTGTTATTATTATTTAGTATTAGTAATAGTATAAGGTCCATGCTTCGTTAATAAATATGAACGATAGTACACAACATGCTACAACTTAGCAAGATCTACAACAGATCCTAATTCACTTACAAGCAAACTAATAATTTTTTTTACTAATAATTTTAATTAACAAACAACCTATTTGACCGAGTATTAAATGCTTTATTGACTAGTGTTTTAAGTCTTTAAAGCGAAGCGTCAAAATGCATAAAAAAATATGAACATATCGTTTTGAATATCAAAACAACAATTCTTGTACAACTGGCTCACATCAACCTTCATTTAATAATAAGAGATTGAGTTAAAATATTTTGTTCTATTGCTACCATCAGCAATGTAAGCGAGTCGTATAAATTATGATGGCGTCGATTAAAAAGTATATGGATCTCATTTACACAATAAAATAAATGTTGCTATAGTCAACATATCGCTAAGCAACTCGCGGATGACCTCATATGATTATTTTACTGCATCTCACTTATCACCTGCAGTTCACCTTCGACATAAATAATATCAACAAATTGCTAAGATTTAAAGGCACTGCAAATAATATTGTCGTAGTGTTTAGAGATCCACATAGTTATCACAGAAAACTAAGTTATAAAGCTTAAACCAAAACAACAATTTGTGGGTAACGATGAGTGAGGAGTATCATCGTAACAGATATAAGTAAATGGAGTTGGAGAGGGTGGATATTACAGGAGTGGCGGATACTATGGGACTTTGGGATTGCCGAGAGCGACTTTTCCTCTTTGTCGGAAGCTTTCTCTATTTCAAGACCCATTCCGTAGGCAAATCCTAACTTCTCTCTTTTCGGGGATATTATGTAATCCTTAAGGTTATCGCCCTCGTCTTTTAGTACCATCTGTTGATTGACCACCTCTTTCTCGGCTTTATTGAGATTACGTCGTGGCGAACGAGACACTAACATGAGTTCCTTGAGTTTGGCCGATTTGTCGGCTTCCTCGCGCTTCAGTTTTTCGTAGTCGTCCTGTAGTTGCTGGCGAGCAAGTGTCAACTCCTGGTATGAACTGCAAATAAAACAAATCATCAGTGCCACCATTCCTAATTTTATATATTACTAGCGGACCCGACAGACGTTGTCCTGCATGATATTTCAAGCGATTAGGATCAATTTAGATAAATAACCTAGATACCGGACATCTGCCGGGCTGATTTGTGAATCTAAACCATTCCCAGATCCCCTTGAACACACACAAAAAATTTCATCAAAATCCGTCCAGTCGTTTGAGAGAAGTTCAGTGACATACACACTCACAGAAGAATTATATATATAAAGATTGTGTTGATGGATATTTCAGGTTTATTTTAAATTTATTATTGATAAATACGATACATCTTATAATGTGCTACATAGCTTAGGTACACTACACATACGTTCATTAATCTATGCCTGGGTAAAGATCCATACATGTTTCAACTAGTAATGATTACATACAATGTTTAACGGGTAGTATGTACAAAGTTTAACTGTATAAAAAACTGATTGACAAAATTATTTAGGGTGTTAGTGAAATGTTGATTGGTGTTTAAGGAATATATATGTGTGTAAATTTGTTTTAATACATATTAATTCTTCTTCTTTTGATTTTTGTTCTATTCTATTTCATGATATAGTTAAACTGCATAAAGACAATCACAAAAGATATTCATAATGATTATTGTTTGTGGCGGATATAAAAAAATGCAAATGAAGATTAATAGCCAGCTAATAAAAAGATCTTTGAATCTAAAAGAACTTGAAAGCAGTAGACCTATTTTGAAAATCTTGACGGCAGAGGGAGTCAAGAAAGAGAGGTGAATAACTCCTGATACCTGACACCAACGCAGTAGGAGATTCACGCCTCGATTAAGGGCTCGGATTCGAAATAAATACAATAAGTAAAAACAGTATACATATTTTGATTTTGGTCGATTAATTATATACTAAAGTGACGAATGTTATGTATACATTTGTGCGAGACATATGCCTAAATGTATGCAGGATGGTCAGTCAGACTTGATAATAGATTAAAATAAATGCTAAATGCTATTTTTTCACATACTCTACTAAACGTTTTTAAAATACGGGAACCTTGTTTTGTCACGTATAACACATAAAATCAATCAGTTGCTAACAAAAAATATCTATAATATTTTGTCAGTGAACACTTAGCGTAAATGTTTTCTGTATATGCAATGAGGGGTACTGACTCCTTGAGTTCCTGGTGGTGTCGCTGCAGCGCAGCGAGCTCGTCCCTGAGCGCGGAGAGCTGCGTGGCGTGTGCCGTGCGAAGTTGTTCGAGCTGCGCCTCCAGCGCGCTGCGCACCTGCGAGTCGGCGCGCTGTTCCGCCGCCGCCAGCTGCACACGCTCGGCCGCCTAAACACAACACATTACTCAATTCACATTTCTCTATAATTAATAATAAGGGAGGGTAAACGAGCAAACGGGCAACCTGATAGTGTCTACACATGGCCAGAGGGTAGGGAAAGAGGAGAGGGGGGGGGGGGGTTACTTCTGGAAACCTCACTAGGTGAAACACAATGTATTGCTATCAACCGGTTTTCTGTGAAGCTGTGAAAGTATCTGGTTGAGCCGGTCAATATCCAAGTCAGTTAATTATTATTTTAATGTTCAATTAAGATTTTAATGAACCATTTTTGTACCGACTATCTATTTCATAGTCAAACATTAAAAATGTCGATAATCATATCTGTAATACATACAACCAAGTTAAAATAATCTATAAAATAAATAAATTGCTTGTTCTCATTGACTGCAGAGTGTAGGAAGTGACTTATGACTCTTTTCATGACAGTAATTTTTCTTTTTCATGACAGACAGTAAAGTTATATACCTGCAAACGAGCACACTCCTCTCGAAGAGCATCGGCAGCTTCCTCGAGCTGCCGTTTCTTGTTCTCCGCCTCGCGCATAGATTCTGCTAGCGAAGCACATCGCGCCTCGTGCTGCGAGATGAGAAGACGGCACTCGCCCAGCGAGCGCTCGTACTCCTCAATCTTTACAATAAATACGGGTGATTAACATTGTTTTTTCTTTGTATAGGTGGTATATATTTTGCATGTCACAACAACAAAGCATGAGGTAGAGTAATCAATAGGTAGTAGTTGCATACGGAAAATTAAAAAAGTTCTAATTACCTTTTGGTTAGCGTCAATATTAGCAGACTCCAAGGAGTGGCAACGTTGCACGATGTTTTTGACTTCGCTCTTCATCTTGCTAATATGCAAACGAGCAACGGTGAACTCCTCCTCGAGTTTGCCAACGGTGTCAACATTAAGCTTGAAGTCAAGTTCTGAGCCCCCAACAGCAGCTCCGATCTCAGCAAGATCTCGTAATAAGTTCGTGAGTAACTCAGCAATACGCTTGCGTTGATGAGCTGATAGATCACGCAGTTGCTGGAGTTCGGAGGTAGCACTTGCCAAAGCACTCTGCATACAAAAATACGAATATTGATAGTGAATTCTGTTTGATAACAACAATGAATTGCAAATAATAACTCGAGACACCTACGAAATAAAGATATGGATATGTTTTGTTATATTGTTACAAACTACAAAAAATATTTTGTATGTCTCAAAATTATCTTTGATCTATGAAACACTATTTAACCTGATTCAAAGTTTTGGATGGCATAGCTAATAGGCCAGAAATTGACATGTGTTTCAAGTTAAGTATAAAAGCAAAGTTATCAATAAAAACATTTACATTGACTTTTTCATCTCTTACCTGCTTAGTCTGTAGTTCTTCAGAGAGCTGGTCACATTCACGGCTCTTGCTGTCAACTTCTTGAGACTTCTGATCATAGTTAACTGCTAGTTCTTCAAGGGCCTGCAGAACCTCCTTAACTTCCTCCTTAGCCGCCTCATTCTCTTGCTGGATACGGTTCATGTCACCTTGCAGGGCCTCGTAGTCGCGCCTATTACAATTCATTGTATCAATCAAGACGTTTTGCCATTGATCCAGTATTTTAGTATCCTACTATACATATATTTACTAGCGAACAATGTAACAAAAACAAGTGTTGTCATGTTTGATTGCACAGTGCAAACATTAGTAGTTTTTATGAGATTTTATTGAGCATTGATAAAAAGAAAGTTGTTTTTGTTATTACTTGTAACAGTTGAGGTTATGAAAGTCACAAATTCAAGCACATCACTTGTTGGTTCAATACTCTTGCAATATTATGTTAATGCTTTGGAAAACAATCAATGGATGTTTTCGGTACTCTTTTGTTCCACTGTCTAAGACATAGACACAAGACCCAGATTCAATCTTCAATAAACATAGCTCCGATTTAGAGTTTTGTCTTACCTTGTGCAGGCAATAAGCTCCTCCTGTTCCATCATCTGGTCTTTGAGTTTCTCAACCAATTGTGAGTGCTGGTTGATCTCCTCGTCCTTGTCATCCAGTTGTTGGTACAAGGCCTCCAGTTTACCTTGCATGGCTGCATCCTCCACTGCATTGGAGACTGCAACTGGGACAGGCTATAAAAACATTTTTATTTGCTTACAACCAGCTTCATAATAAGGGGTGGGATACGTAATATAAGAAGCATAGGACAAGTTCCATATATTTAGTATATTAAGTGAAGAGAAAATTGTCATATAATATGAACGAAAAAAAAATTCTAGCAACTACTTAAAGCTTAAGCCAAGGTAGCAGATAATTCAATGATCGAGTGAAATTGATAATTATATTAGTGGATGTTTTAGATAAATATCCAGTGCATAACTATTCTTCTTTTCTTGTTTAAAAATACAAATGGTTAAATAAGGTTCATTTGTTACACTTACTGCCACTGGAGGTTTCTCCTCAATGAATGACGTAACAGGTGTCACGGCCTCAAGCTCCAGTAGGTTGACTTGTTCCTCAATACGTACAGTCTCTCCAGAACGCCAGCGGCTTATTTCGCCCTCTAGTTTCTCAACCTAATATGGACAAACATTTTCATTATTACTAATGACAATTAACTATAAAAAGTATTACATTTTTATGACAATAAGTAATAGGTTAAAAAATATTGTACAAACCTTGCCCTTTAGCCTAGCCACCTTCTCTTTTTCTCTCTCATAACGACGTTTCCATTCCTCAGCAGTAAGCTCCTCGTTGACGCAAACAACATTCTTAACAGTTTTAGCTCTAAAATAAAAAATAATTAGTTTTTTCTTAATGTTGTTTCTAAAATTGAAAATAACTAATTATTCTTATGGTGTTCCAAATTAGTGTTAAAATACAATTTACGGACCTTTTACCAAAGTCGAGCGTACTCTTGGTCTCACTCTCGTTGAATGAGGCAGGGGAACAACAGATAACTATAGTCGTCCTGGCGTTACCTCCTAGCGACTCTTGTAAGATACGCGTCAGTTTTGAGTCTCGGTATGGGATGTGTGACTTGTTTCCGTCAGCTAATGCCGAAATAACATTACCCAGAGCTGATAATGATTTGTTGATGTTTTTCGCCTCATCAAGGACAGTACCTTCAGCACCAGTTTTAGATACCTGTAAAAGGCAAACTCTAAAATTCACAATTCTAAAAATGAATTTTAATTCCTGTAGTGATCTTATTCTTTTATTAACCTACTGGCCCCAGCCACAAATAAAGATCGTCATTAGGTAATTTTTTACTATTTGAAGTCATACCTTCTCAGAACCAGCCAAGTCAACCAGATATAACTTTCCCGAAAGTTTCTTTTGATTTTCGAGATTCTCTTGTTTAACATTTATGAGGAAGACTGAATGAGATCTTGATGAATGTTCATTCATATCTGAAATTAAGATGTTTTGTTAATGGAGCTGTATAAAGTTGTAACTTAATAAAAACACTGTTTTTTAGGAAAGGAGTACAAACTTGTAACTGCAATGTGTCGATTTGATTTACCCTCCTCAATAACTTCAAACACTTCTTCAGGACTTGACACAAATCGTTCAGTAGCACCTTTGACAAAAGGGACTCTGTTCTTGTCTTCATGAACGCTAAGGTTCACTTTTGAAACTGTAAATTAAAAATTAAGGAATTTTATAACAAGACCATAATGTAAATACAACATTTTGAAATCAACAATATCCATGTGCATTTACCATCCAACAAGTCTCTGATTTTGTCCATGTAAATTTCAAAGTATGACACTTTAATGTGAAATTCCAAATTTTCTTCCATGGCATATATATGATTGAAAATGTCATTAACTATCCGTGGAATAATACCCTGTTTCCCTGGATCACCTGTAAAAAATTAGATCAAAACTTATGTTTTGAAACATGAACAATTTAAAGAATGTACATTATTCAAACTATTAAGTTTCTTACCTATGACACCTTCCATAGTATGTGTTTTGCCTGAACTGGTTTGTCCATATGCAAAAATAGTGCCGTTATAGCCAGCCAGGACATCTGACACAATACTCTTGGCAGCCTCATTGTATACCTTTTCTTGAGTTGCATTTGGTTTGAATACTTTGTCAAACAAGTATACTTTGCCCTAAAATTATATATAAATTAAATCAAGTAATGCAAAAGAACTTAAATATATGTGAATTAGTAACTGTATTCACCAATTACTCTGTGGTAATAAAATATGCAATGTGTAGTATTATGAAAGTTGTGTTTGAAATAACCAAGTGTAGTGACTGTGTAAAGAATTTGAAATTATGACATGAGTTAAGGTATGCATGCAATCATTCTTTTTCATAGTCTTTTTTTTATAAAATATATAGTGCCTGGCAGCGGCATTGGCTTGATCCTATTATGTTAGTGGGATCAAATTCAACAGCTAACTATTAAAATGAGAGTGTTTAATACCCCTTAGAGGATATAGGCATATGTATTTTTGTGTATATTTTTTTATCTTTTAGTAGTACTTTTAAAAAAGATGTATTTAATTTAGTTCAATTCAATGAGAGTTTATGAAGACTTTAATAAACTTCCTTCAAGTTTAACATTACTTTAATACCTTTTATATATACTTGACCTCAATACTAGAAACTTATGTTGGTGAATCTTTCTTAGACTTAGGCCCTATCTCCCAAGTAGTGACACATTCATCAGATATCAAGTATGCCTCAAATTAGAACATTAAAAAACAGTCCATTTACAATTATTTATTATCCTTACACTAGTTGTTTTCTTTATTTACTAATAATATTTATGGAAAGCAAGAGACTGAAAGTTAACCCCTGGATTGAGGGGACATTACAGAAAGATGAAGATTTATGGAACACAATCTTGGTACTACGATATCCACACATACCAAAATTGTCTTAAATTTAAATAATTTATTTTAAGAAGTGACTAGTTTTTAGTAATGCACATATATGTTAATAGTACTTATTAAAAAGTCTACACAAGTAGGGTTTGAACCTGAAACTATTATTGATATGAATAACACCTCAACCACTAATACCAAAACTGAACTTGGTTCATGTTGAAGACTCAAAACACCTTATCTAATTCATATTTCATGTTCAAAAGTAAAATTTACTAAAAAATCTATACATCTACAAATAGAGAGATGCACAACTAATGATGATGTAAGTCATTCTTAGGATATTCATTTACATCAAAAATAAGTATGAGTAATCACTTCTAAAATAAGAATTCTTTAGTTAACTACTAAGAATTCATATAAGTGAATAAGCAATATTATACAGTTTGATAAAATGTTAGACATCAATATTCTAAATGTAGTGTTAAAAAGATTTTTGACTAAAGACTGCCTATATTATACTCTAAACTTGACTTCCTACTCATACTTTTCAAAGTGTTAATTATCTACTTATTTCTTAATTATTTATATTCTTACTAAAATATATGATTAAAAAACTGAAAGTGCTGTCTAATTCATAAACATAGTGAAAATGATGTGCCTAATAAAAATCTTCTATGTCTAATTAATAAAAGCATTCAATTTAGAGTATTATTAAATAGGTTAGTACTTAATGAATAATCTATTTTACAGTTACAATGAAGTAAAAGTTTAAAAAAATCATGATGTGTGAGATAGTGATACATAGATGTGAATCACTTACCAAGAAAATATAAATAATGATAGATCAACTAAGAACCAAACAAGTTCATTAGACTGCTATTTATAGACATAATAAATATTTGGTATAGTTCAATACTCCCCTCATGCCATATGTAGAAGTTAACGTGTGTGTATATACTCTACAATCTAGAGCTAAAATACAGCATATCTCATAAAAGTTACAGTGGGCTATGAATCAGGTCAGCATAAGTATCTGACATCATCCACTAAATAGAGGTATTACTAGTCTAGATTACTAAGTATTTTTTAGACTGATTCTGCTGCTTTTTTCTACTGCAGCATTTTTATTGAAATGTTTATTTGTTTCATTTTTTACTACAGATGTTTATTAGAGATGATATTAGAATAATAACTTAGAAAATATTAACATTTCAGACTTTCTAAACAGAAAATGAGTATTTCAACTTGAACAGTGAAATTAGGTAGAAACTAAATGTTGCTTCATATTTCATATTAGCAATATATTACATGAAGTATTAAACATTGCATATATTAAAATCATTATTTATATCAATGATAATGAACAATTCATAGGATGCAATAAATTATGTAATAGTGCAGGGTCAGGTCTGTAAGTTGTTTAAGGCATATAACTATTAGAAAAGGAAACTAATAAGGTCAAAAGAGTATATTATTATGTTATAATATGCCCATTATACAATATTAAATGCATTCATACACTACAAGAAGCAATTATAATATACAACAGTATGGTGTTTAAAATGAAATTGCTTGAATTAAAATGTTAGTAGAACTTAAAAATTGCTCAAAATATATAGGCAATAGGAAATTAACAGTTGTAATAAAAAGAAGGTAATTAGAAAAATAATAATGAAGGTAAAACTTTGACAAATAATGATTTTATACAATAGGTAATGTAGAATGCATACACAAAAATCATCATAAAATTGTGGTATACATACTTAGGTCAAGGTCGAGAAGGTATTTGTATTGATTTTCGACAAAACAAAGACGTTGTTACCTTACTTGGAATATATTCGGTATAATTCTTTAAATTTACGCGATTATCATCATAACCATCGAAGCGGAATGAAAAAGAAAGGCCATTTCGTAGCAGGTGAACAACTCGGTAATGTATTAGTCATCATGATCTAATTTAGGGCGATCATAGAGGAAAGATATTTCAGAAATTAAGTTAATTCTTACTTACCCCTATAGAAATGCAATTGTCGTCGGGTCCAGAAGGGAATTTCACAATAAATTTTGATCCAGCTTTTTCTTCAGAGTCATTCAGTGGCCGAAATCGGCAAACCACTCGGATGCTGTCTTCAGCAGCAATCTCACGATCAGCTGCCATTATTTTTTTAAATAAAATAGCTTACACTACACACCGTCTATGCGATTAAAAAATAAAACGTTTTGGGAACATAAAACCGTGCATGAAGAACTACAAAGTTAATTTTTTGTCACTGAAAAATCTTCATGACAGCAATATCAAAATGTCGGCCATGTTCTTCGTAGAAGAAAGGCCCAAAGTGTCTCATTGGCGGAATTATAGACATGTAACCAACCTTATAAAAAAAAATCGATTTTGGAATTGCGTTGCGTTCCAAATTTATAAACAAGAATTTGGTTCAACTTATAACAACAAAAGTTAATTTAAAAATATAATAAAGATAGTTTATTCATACACTCAGTATATAAATTAGACCAGACAAAGTTCAGAACTATTCAACTGATACACATTCGATTTTAGATGAAACTGCACTTTGTTGTTATATGTGGGGGTTCGATCCCCGCACTGGACAAGATCTTGTGTAATCCTCAAATTGTTGTTCTGAGTCTGGGTGTTCTTTGCAAAGTCCCCTGCTATACTGGAATTAATCCTAGTGTTTGAGTTGTCTTTTTTAAACATAACCAATTTAAAAAAATAAAGGTGAGATCTCTGAGTAGTCTGTCGTTTAATATGAACGAATGATGAGTAATGTGGTGAATGATTTATCTATTAACTCATTCATAAATTGTACATTTTGTGGTCGAAGTGCTATTTCTTGTCCTAAAATTATTATTTAAAATGAAATGTCTGTGAACATAATTTGTAACTAAGAAATACATGGTAAGTCCGTTATCAAAGTATCACAAAGGTATCAAAGTTTTCACATTTCTCTTGGTCTACCACGTTAAACTTCTTAGTGGTCAACCCACGGGCGACCTAATTAAACATTTATTTTGTCAAGATATATATTCAGTATTATTTGTAATATAACTTTATTATTACATTACTCTAAATTTTACCAAATGTAATGGTGACCAATTAAGCTGTGCCCAATAATTATTCCCAATATTATATTTCTTTTTCGTAGAATGACTACTTTTAAACAAATATTAAATGTTTATTCAAAACTGGCTCAGCTACAGTAGTTAACTTTGTTAGATGCCTTGTAATATAAGTTGCTGTTCAAATTTATTATCCATATTTCTCATAAACTATTGAGTTTTTATAGCAGTTACAAATATTTTAAATAAAAAAATAACTATATCTGTAAGTTAGAATGTGTATGTAAAATTACGTGTAAATTTATTAAATTGGAGAATTTTCTTAAAAATGACATTGAGGACATGGGAGGTAAGGATGTAGGGGTATCTAACATCGAGATAATAGTTCTTTTTCTAAATAATGTTTACTGGGGCACACTTACTTACTTGTTTGTTCTTAAGTAGAAGAGTGGTGCAGGCATATAAACATTTTTATTCCATCCTTTTAGATAAATTAAATTTATTAGACTGCCTGCCAATGCACTCATCACTTTGGTGTCTCACCCTCATTAAAAATACTTCTTTTTCCTCATTAACATTTGTTTCCATTTAAATAACTTAAAATGTGTTTCCCAAAATAATATTTGAACTAGTTCTTATATGACATATGCTATATATACTTTCTGACTGCGGATGAATGTAGTTATTGGGTAGTCGGCATCTGGATTAGATTATTCTCTTGCTTGGCTTCTGTTCATCACAACCCTGATGACCTTGTAGAGCTTGGTGGATGATTTGTAATTTTTCTAGTCTGTCAGGGTCTCCACATTCTGGAAAGTTTCAGAATCTCAAGGTGGTCAGTCAAAAATTGAGATTTTACACCCCTAGCAGACATAATTATAATTAAACCTTATTGACCTTATATATATATATATGAATAATAATAATGAGTTGTTGTTGTATAATGTTGTATTTATTTATTTTCAGTCAGGGTAATTTGAGTATATAAAAAAAAGTAAACCCCAGGAGTGTTAAAAGTTCATAAGCCAAGCCATGCTTTGGGTCCATCAAATTTGACGTGATTGTTACAGAAGTATGAAAATAAATTTACACTATATCTATGTCTATTAAATTTATACAGAATAAAATCTCTAACTTCATGATAAAGTTAGGGACAAAATTTCCTTGTGATTGTAATATGAGAGATATAATTAACTCATGCTCTGTCTGACTTTTAATCTCTACCTATTATGGCATTTTTTCCAACTTTGGAGTGATCTACATTATGACATAATTGTTGGTCATAATCAGAATACTCATTTTTGTAAATTAATAATAATTTTAGATATCATTTGGAGATTATTGTAAAATATTAATGTTTATGTTTCAAATATATATACAGCCTGGGCCAAAAGTACATATTAGGCACCCTAAGCGGTACTGTAATTCATTTTTGGTATGTAGGGTAACAAACTAAAGTTTTTATTTATGTAATATTTTTATTTATATGAAATTAGAAAAATACAATAATATTTCATGGGCCCACCCTTAGATTTAATAACTGCAGCTGTTCTCTGTGCAGCTTACTGTGTACAAGCTTCGCAAATTCTTCGGTTGTTATAGCACCCACTCTTGAATAGCATATTTATGCGAAATTTCACCAACTCCATCATCAGCCATGGAGCCCCAAATCAAATGCTGTGTTTAGTTTGTAGGTACCACACAATCATGATGATATTTCTTGCCTCTATGCCTCCTCACCTTTTGTTGGTTGGTGTAACCTACACAAACCAACCAAGACACACTACATAAGACTTAGATATACATAATTATACTTTATTTCTCCTGATACACAAAATGTATATACAGTCGTGGTCAACTAATTAAGGACATTCAAGATAGTGGACAGCAATAACCGGCTATGTACATATAAATATAAAACCCTGTTGATTTCTCAGTAACTATTATTTGCATAATTTGATCCGATTATTATACTATAAATGGCTGTAAATAAAAGATTAAATAAATATAAAAAAGTGTTTAATATCAAAGGTTAACCATGTATTCAATTTAAGGTACAATTCTGTAGCTGGACATTTAATTAAGAACAGTAAAGTAAAATGAAAAATAGAGTTAAACAGAACTAATAATCTGCAGTATTTTAATTTCTTTAACAACTTCGTTTTATTACGGGTAAAATCAGTACCCAGTAGCAAAACCTTTGTTAGTAATTACCGCTTGACACCGATGTGGCATAGACATTATCAGTTTCTGACATATTTCAACAGGAATGTTTGCCCATGCCTCACAAAAAGCTTCATTAAGTTCATCTAAAGTTGTGGTACGATAAATGGCAACTTTTTTCTTAATTTCGTGCCAAAGGTGCTCGATTGGGTTGAGGTCGGGGCTATTTGCTGGCCAATCTAGCACTGATACCGACTGTCTGTTAAGAAACGACTTGACTGAACGGGCTGTATGTTTTGGGTCGTTATCATGCTGAAAAGTCCATATAATAGGAAGATGTTCCTCAGCATAGGGAAGCATAGTTTCTTCTAATATTGCCTTGTATTGATGTTGGTCTAAGTTACCCTGAACTTTCCTCACAGGTCCCACTCCACGTCCAGAAAATGATCCCCACATTTTAATGTTTCCTCCGCCATGTTTCACCTGCTTTTTTGTGAATCTTGGATTCATTTCCGCTTTTACAGGACGCCGTACGTATTGCCTTCCATCTGAAGAAATCAAATTAACCTTGGTCTCGTCAGAGAATAATACATGTTGCCATTGGTCGTAGGTCCAATGTCCATATTTACGTGCAAACGCCAAACGTGCATTTCTATGCTCTTTCTTTAACAACGGTACTTTGCGAGCCACTCTTCCGAACAACCCTGCTTCTACCAGACGTCGTCGAACTGTCCTCGCTGATACACTGACTCTTTCGTCTGCCCCAAACACTTAATGTTTAATTAAAATAGAGCCTAGAAACGGATCTTTCTTAGCTAACCTGGTTATCATTCTATCTTCTTGCGGAGTTGTTTTTCTCGATCTTTTTTTTCTGGGCACATTTAAAGTTGTGTTATTGCGCCTGAAATGTTGCACTGCATTGCATACCATAGTTTTTGAACAATTTAAATATCCTGCTATCCTTCGGTATGACCAACCACGCTCGACAAACTTCATGATAATTTTTCGTAGTGTTGCATCGCAACTTTTATTTTTGCCCATTGTTCTTCAAAATAACTCTCAAAACTTGAAATTACAAATCTAGATTGCCGCCAAAACTACCACAAAGAATAGGAGAAGAAAGAAAATAATAATTGAGATTCAGATTTTGAAACTAGAACGCAATGTCTCAGTGTCCCTAATTAAATGGCCAGCCAGCATTCTTTGAACAAATAGCACTGTGATCATCTATCAGCTATACTGTAAAGAGGTTTAATGTTTAAGAAGTTGTTATTGTTTGTATAATTAGGCACATAAATGACTAATTATACTTACATGTAAAAGATGTGGAATATTGTTTAGAATCGTTGGAAAATAAAAAATAAATTCACAATTTGGATTAACTAGAGAGTGTCCCTAATTAGTTGACCACGACTGTATATATATTCAGGGAAATTTGAAAATGTCTGTTTTTTTTTACATTAGGAGTGGACCCCGGTCTGTGTTAGGTCTTTTACTGGTTTCCTTCAGTGTTACCAGCCATCATAAGAAAATGTGGTGGCTACATACGATATACAATCAAGTATGATGACACTGTTGCATCAAAATAGGCTGCCAATAATAGTGCATGGTACAAACTTTCACATTATATGATTGCAGCAAAGAATCGGTATTAAATGATGTAGTTTGTGAAGTAGCACTTTTATCATCTTGGGTCTTTCAATAAGCATCGTAGGTCCACAGCGCCAGTTATATTACGGTAATAGGTTTGTTGTTGCGCTGCTTAGTGACTGCGCTTTGTTGGATGTCCAGTAAGTAAGTTTGTAAGTTGTCACTTATATATATATATATATGGACAAATCTCTGAAGACACATCTAAGACAAATGTCAATGGTTCTACTGTAGGTCTTTACGATAACAGTCTTATAAAATCCTACAGACGTGACATTGTGTTATGGTTTATTGGAAAACATTAGATTAACTATCAGGTAACTAAGTGATTTTCGTGAAGAATGATACATTGCATAATTATTCATACTTTAGTCATGTATAGGTAATTAATTTGTGACTGACACATTTTACTTCTGATGTTTTCAACACGAAGTAAGGTTATAAGTCTTACTTTAGCCTTTAGACTAAATAAGTTTAAATTCGGACTAGAAATTAAACGGTACTACATATTAGTTAATGATTTTCAATAATTTATTGTTCGTAGTAATAAATGACTTATCATGCTGAATGTTGCGCTTAAGTGGCATCGGCGCGCGGCGGTGGCGGGTACGGTGCCCGCCAAAGTCAGCAGGAGCGGTCGTTGACCTGCTTGATCCACCCCTTAACCGTTATTATCGATATAAGGAAACCCGCTGAAGGCTCTTAACGATGTAACTTGGTGCTGTTATTCGTAATAGATGTCACTATTCCAATAACATTTTATGTCCCTTGAATTAGAGTAGTGGTTTAAGTTTTTAGAATAAAATTCTTAGCATTACTTTTTTTTTTTTATTCTGAGGTCTCTTTTTGCCCTACTGTGAAATCTAAAGTAGGCTCATATCGATATGATAGAGATCTGTGGATGAAGTGCAGAGATAAAGGTGTTCACTAGTTCATTTAAATATCTAAGAAAGACATTTGTGAACTTGACAATGTATTAATTGATAATCGTGCATTAAAATAAAGAATCTTTTATAGCTAGGAATACTCTCGACACCTTTCACAAAAAAAAAAACAAAATCAAAATCGTTGAGAACGGAGAATGCACAGATAAACACGTTAATATTATGAAAACCCAACTTTTTCGTTGGATTTTTCAAAAAGAAAGTAGAACGACGACGTAACATGTTTAATAAATATATTTACACGATTGCGCAAGTAGAAGGGTTATGCTATTCGAGTGTATTGTTGTACGCGTCTTTGTAACTCCTAGAGCCTCAACGACTTGATGGATACGGACATTTGCGATGTAATGTCTAACTTCTAAATATGTGGAGTGAAATGGGGGTTTTTAATGTAATGCAGTCGGGTTTTATATTTATTTCATAACTTGAAGTGTTATCAGTTATATATATAAGTTATTATTTTATATTGTTTTGATATAGGCACATATTAATATAATTGAAGCATATATAAATCAATAATCAGCTTTGATGTAATAATTTCATTTTACTTTAATTATATTGAACAGCCATTGTTTCCTTAGAGTTCGGCGCGATTATTTGATTGGCAAAGCTTATGTAGGCGACATAATTTTTTTTAAGGCCTTCCAGCGGCTGTGCAGGCGAAGGAATGCCTACATCACAATTTGAATTATCGTACTAATGACGTAATTTCAACGACCTCACAGAAATACCAGTTTTTTGTGTTGTTAAGGTCACATTAAAGTAGTGTTATCATTATATTGACATTATTCAAGTTCACCTATATCAATTTAATCAGCCTGATATTTATTCTTGAAGCCTGGAAAAATGAACGTTAGTTATCAAAATCACTTAATAAACTTCTTTTTTTTGGCTGCTTTTGATTAAGATTTGGCAACTTATACAAAATAGTGAAATCAATAGCTTTAAATTCTATAAGTGTCTGACCTTTAATTAATTCTGTAACCGATTAGAGGGAAAAACGCATCGTATGCTGTTTGTTTTCACAAACGATATATCTTAAAATAATTAGTTTTATAAAATATGAATAAGTAACCACAATTGTTACAGTTTGTAGAAATTAGAGCATCAATACGATGTTTGACCTAAATAAATACGCATACATAGAGGCTAACTGCTATTAATTAGTAAGGTTATACCTGCCCTAAGAAGTTTATATTGTAATGTTATGATGCGAGACGATTGACTATCGATTCTGAGAAAGAACTGTGACGGTACCCGTTGTATCACCCGCTGACGAAGTTATTTTCTGTACAATTAGTCACGCGTGTATCCGGCGCGAGCGCGGAACGTATCGCTCTCTGTGTCAACAAAATAGCGAATATAATCATAGGATTTAGGACCTAGTGTTTATAGTAGTTTTTATTTATTTTTTATTTTATTGCATGATTATTGATACAAAGTTTAATCTGGTTCAGACTAAAAGGTGAATAAACAAACTGATTTAAGTTGTTATCGGAGTTAATTTTGAATGTTTTTATGAACTGATAGTACAACATAGTTTGTGGCAAATATTTGTCGCAATCTAGAAACAAGCTCCAGAGAAGAAAGACTAAAAAACGTCAGTGTGTTATTTAAATTTTAAGTAAATGTTGGTATGTTTTTCTGTTTTTGTTTACTTACATTTTTTCCTTAACAAACCATATTTTATTATTGTTATCATATAATGTATAACGAACAGCTATGTGTGTGTATAACTATGGGTACTATCATCGATTTAGTTGAAATCCGTTATCTAATAAGTACGGGTTTGCAGCTGTTATTAAAGATTTACATTCAAATGACTCAGACACTGTCCATTGTCTATGAGGGTTATGAATTGTGTTCTCCACAAGTCGTTATAGGGTGTAAAGATAAATGTTTAGATAGAAGTGGTCTTGTTAGATCGTCTAATAGTTTGTTTTATTCGTAATATAAAATAACTATGAATATAAACCTGATTGTCTTATTAACCTGGGGGCTCACTGGCGCGGTTTACTGTGGAGTTTAAACCTGAATGCTCTAAATCGCCAGTCCTATGTATACGTAACGATGTCCAGTTTCCAATTTTATGACGTAACACTGTTAATATGCATACAGTTGTCTCTTTTAAAGGTGACTGAGTTAAAATCAATCCCTTCAAGTTAGCATTTCGTAACGGCTTTATAATATTAATTTAATTAAACCGGTTAAAGCCTCTGAAAGTGCACTTTTTAAATTAAGGTGCTTTTTCTGTACACTCGATACGTAAAATTAAACCTCTCTATTTGTTTTAGCTGACATTGGCTCGAAATCTTATAATACCCTGTCACTTCCACTACTACGACGATTGAAATAACACCTAACATGTTTAAATTCATCCAGCCGTTTCGGCTTTTAAACAAAGAAACATATATATACACACACTCGAAAAGGAACCTCCTTGCGCAGTCGGGTAAAAATATTAACATTTGATTTTTAAAATTTCCCTCATCTCCCCTCTAGTCATCACATTCCTAATCATATTGTACATGTGTATACAAGTTTATGAAGTAGAGTGTAGGTAGGTTACTGATCCATTGAAAATTCTCTGGTCTATAGCAAGCTGTATTATCTCTCAGTAACGCGCTATTTTACTCAATATATATGACATATAATTGGGGCAAAAAGGATTGTCGTTGAAGTAAGAGATTTTTTTTTGGGTAAATTATGTATAATCCTTCGGGGAACTTCTAGTTGTCATATAAAAGTATAGGGAAATATACACTCACAGGCACAATTAACCGCCCACCTATATTTTTCGTCACCCTGTTTGTTTATGTTAACTGTGGCTTATCTACTGTTTTGTTTTTAGTTAAGTGGGTACTTTAGCAATAAACTAAACACTTAAAAACCCTTATTTCGACCCTTAAACTTTTATCGCCGAAGCGTTTTTAGAATTTAGTCTCTGTTTGACATTGTTGCAGTAACGTTACATTGATTACATTTCTTGTTCTTGTCTGCTATCGTGTACGAACATTGTTTAATTTTAATTTTTAGTGTACGATTATTGTTTATGACTGAAAAAAATGCCACTGGATGCAACTGGTGCTGCTAGGGCAGTGACTTTAGCTGACGCTGGGTATAGCCAACGTCGCATCGCTCGTACGCTTGGTGTACCTCTAACTACAGTGCGGGATGCCATCAGACGCTTTCGGGAGACTGGTTCATACACGAGAAGGCCAGGTCAAGGCCGACATCGGTGCACCTCGGCTCTGGATGACCGCTTTGTTGTCAGTAACGTGCTAAGAAATCGCTTTTACACCGCTACTGAAGCGCGCACACGTCTGTTTGAGGTGAGAAATGTCACTGTAAGTGAACGTACGATAAGAAGAAGACTGGCTGAAAGGAATCTGAGAGCTTTTCGTCCAGCTCGCGGTACACAGCTGCTTGCACAGCATCGTAGAGCAAGACTTGCCTTTGCACGAGAATATGCTGACTGGACTACGGAACAATGGAAGAACGTACTGTTCTCAGATGACGTCAGCGTTGTTTATAGGCGCCAAAATGAACGGTTTGCTCCATGTGCAATAATCGAAACCGGTTTGGGGAGGTATCTCTTACGAGGCTCGTACCGATCTAGTGGTGTTTGATAGAGGCAGTGTGACTGCTCAAAGATACGTGGAGGAAGTCTTACAAGACCACGACACGTCATACCTTTCGCACCATTTATTGGTGAAAACTTTAAATTAATGCACGACAATGCTCGATGCCATACCGCAAGATCCGTCACTCAATACCTCGATGAGGTCGGGATTCAAGTTTTGCCATGGCCGTCACGCAGTCCAGATCTTAACCCAATTGAGCACATTTGGGACAACCTAAAAAGACGTATTCGAGCAAGAATATCAGCCCCTGCGACCTTACAAGAGCTCAAGACGGCTGCGATAGAGGAGTGGCATAATATCCCTCAGTCGGATATTCAAGACCTCGTAGATGGATTGCCAAACCGACTACAAGAAGTCATCAGGGCCCGAGGTAGTAATACTCATTATTAAAATTTAAATAAAAAGAAAGCGGACGATTTTTTTCAAAATTAAAGTCATCACATTTTCATGCAAATTTTTTGCAAAATCGATTTTTGGCATATTTTTTTTTATTAAACGGTTTTGTTTAAAGACTTTTGTGATTTTACTTATCCTCCTTTTGTGATTTTTAAAATTTTCCGACTACTGAAAATTGAAAGAAATACAAGGTGGGCGGTTAATTGTGCCTGTGAGTGTATATTACTCCGCTATATATCATACATCATACATAGATAGTATTCGAACTTCAATGTCAACATTTCATTAAAGAAGCTGTCGCGATAAACAAGACAAACAGTAGCTAGTAGTACGTATGTTGTTCTAAAGTGGTTCAGTATACCTACGCAGACGGACTGGACACGATATCGTTGTGTAGGCGGCGCCCTTTCTTATTCGTTACGATATCCGCCCACAGGTGGCCATATGTTTGTCCCGTGTTTGAGGACGTTTTCTAAACGCTATTTACTTCGATGACATGCTGACTTGTAGACACAGTCATTCATACAATGAACCTTATAATGCGAATGGATTATGACATAATGACATCATTGCAATTTAACGATATTATAACTCTTTGTGAAATGTTTTTTTAAAAAAGTACCGATTGAAGTATCTGCAAAATTACCTAAAGGGTAAAATACTTAGTCAAGCTTTAGGGACAGATCAGTGGCTTTCATAAGTACATAGTCTATGGACACTTAAAAAGACAATAATGACCCCCAACCACGCATGTAGACCTTATAGACTAAGGCACTACGCACTACGAGTTAAGTGATGTAACTTGTTACAAACTGGTAGTTGTTGGTTGCCGTTAACTTTGGCATCAAATGCGCGCAATACCATTGAAATCCGTATTGTGATCCGACATTATGCTGCATCACTTTTTTACCGTGTGGCTAAAACTTAGTGCGTCCCTATTCTTCAATTAGTCTTAAATTTGAAATGACTAAAACAGCACTACAGGCTTTTTGAAGATTATGATCTATTTATCTTGCGGCAACGTAGGTAATGCAATCGAGCTGTTCGGTGTTTGGCGCTATCGCTCTCATTTACTTGATTTGGCCGTGGCAAGCCGCAACAGTGATCGTGTAGACCCAGTAAATAAAAACAAATTAGCGATAACAGGGACTTTATAATGCTATTTATAGATAAAGCTGTTAAACGTTAACATTAAATCTTATTACTCCTATACATAGTTAATAAATAATAATAATTAACAAAACAGGAAAATCAGGGTCCTGTAAACCACAACTCACTCAAACATTATTGAATATATAATAAAACTATATTTATTTCAACTACATATATTTTCTTAATTTATTAATACTTAGTATTAAAGACAAAGAAGTATTAAAACTTAATATTGCAATAATTATTGCATATTATATCCTACAATTCTCATTGAGACCTTTGTGCCACTGGTATCTACAACTTGCTCAAGCAAGTGTATTAAAAAATAAAATGATTTAACTGCTTATTACTGTACACTGTGTTTCATATTTAAGTGTATGTGTCATTTGTTACAGAATTGATCTGAGTAACGAATCTTTACAAACACAAAATGTACATACAACGATCGACTGTTTTACGACTATGTGTGTGGGTGAGCCTGTTGGCCATATGTTGTGGCCAACGCGCCGAGCAATTGTTGGCCCAAAACCCTTGCTCTAGTAAAACGACTTGCAGTGACTGTATACGCACCCCTAGCTGTGCGTGGTGTTTCGCCCCAGAGTTTAACGGTCCCCGATGCTTTAATCCAGCTATGGAGAGAGGCGGTACGGCAGGATGTGATGAAGCCTATATATTTAATCCTGATAACCAACGTTCTATAGATCCCAAATACAATTTGGAGTTAAGTAGAGGTAAGCAATAGCATCGCTGTCGTAATGACCGAAAGTAGTTTGATTATCTATGTATCTATTACACTAAGCTAGTTTATTCCTACATGTAAAGTGTGCCCTGTTTTACTGTATGTAGTTCACGTCACAACATGTTTTTATTACAGCTACAGTGGCTTTGAAAACAAGTAGATGGTAGGAGTAATGGTTGCTCTTATCTCTATATATGGGTATACTATACTTATAAATAATATATGATACGCCTAAACTATATAGAAGATTATACATATGATGTTTCTCGATTGAAACCAACGGGCTTTAATAGTATTATAATTATGTATCTATCGATGCATTCTGCAGCCCACAATATCGAGTTAACTTTGTAACAAGTTTGTCATTGTAATGAAAAGTTGTATCATCATAGAAATCTATTAATGATTTTGAAACTCGTTGTTTCTAATTTAATGCATGATTTTCAAAATATTAAAACTTTTTTACAAACCCTTTTTTATATGATTAAAAATCCAAACGAATAAAGTAGTGTACATATTCTAATTGATTAGTTTTCAAGCTTTCTAGAATACTAGAAATAGCAGACATTTTTGTCTGAGATAGAGAAAAGTGTATTGCTTAAATATTCATTCGCTAACAAGTAGAAGCAGCTTCTATCTATAATTATATAAATCTTAATAAACCGTCAGTCTTTTTTGTTTGTGTAAACGGGCTAATCTCTGAAACTGCTAGTCAGATTTAAAAAATCCTTTGTACTTATTGGATTGTAGTAGTATTTATTGCAGTGATAGTAGTATTTATTGAGGACTAAAGTAGATGATCATAAACGCAGGTGATATTGCGCGGGGTGGCTAGATTTATATGTATTGAAACGTTAATTATTTTCTAGCAAAATCTCGAATGGGCATGGTCTCCGGATCGTCCTCCTATGAAGAATCCATGAGTGCGAAGGGCAGCAGTTTTTCTGCGTCTAGCTCGGCAGGCGCTGCCGGCGCTGCAGGTGCAGCAGAGAGCCTAATACAAATGAGACCGCAAAGGGTTAAACTAGGCTTGAGAAAGAGTAGGTTGCTCTTAAAAACATATATATTTTTACAATACATGTGTATAGTGTAGTTGACGACAAAGTTTTGGTAGTATAAAACATTGGCTTTATAAAGTATAATTAATGAACAGTTATACATATGTGATGTATTTTATTAATAATTACTTACCAAAAACACATAATTTCGTTGTAATCCAGTATTCTAGTATTTTTGCGTAATATCTTTGTAACCGGCCGGAAAGAACAAACGATTTCATCCGGGACTTTCTTTCTTTTAAAAAGACAAGTCCTGCACCAGGATAACCGTGTTGCCGGGGTTTTTACAAACATAAGCAACGGGCACAAAGAACACCCGAACTCGTGACAACATTGTGGAGCACACCATTTTTTTTTACAGTGTGGCAATTAAACCCACTACCTCTGGCTTAACTTGAATCTAATATAGATTCAAGTTAAGCCAGAGGTAGTGGGCTATTTAATTACGTAATAAATCAGTTTATGTTTGGGACATGACATTTAAAGTTATGTATTTATATTAAAACTAATGTTTACAGATCAAATGCAAAAACTCGCCTTTTCATACTCCCGGGCCCAGGATTATCCTGTGGATTTGTACTATCTTATGGACTTAAGTAGATCCATGAAGAACGATAAAGAGAAGCTTAGTACTCTGGGCAGTCTGCTCTCTGCTACTATGAGGAACATGACATCAAACTTCAAAATTGGTTTCGGTTCTTTCGTCGACAAACTAGTGATGCCTTACGTATCTACAGTTCCTAAAAAGTGAGTCATATTCTTTAGTAGTTGTCAATGTCAAAGTCAAAGTCAAATAGGCCCAAAAGGCACTTTGGAACGTCAACATTTACATGGAAATAGAACTGATTCTATTCGCCCCTTCCAAAATGTAGTTTCGTATGGAGAAGAATGTGAAGAATGTTTTGTTTAAATACAATCATTATATAAAATTATAATTATGTGTGAAAACGATGCACACAGAACAAAATCACTATACGGAAATAGGTAAAAAGAATTAAAGCGAAGCAACGACAACTAAATAAATTTTATGATAGATACATATAATAATTATAATATATTAAAGATGAAGAGATTTTTTGTATGTTTAAACTCGCTAAACTCTGGAACTACTGCTAACTACCATTCGGAATAAATAAATGTATATGAAAGTGTTTATAGAGGAATAATATCGGCTATAAAACATCGACAGAGTGGAGCAGTGACCATTAACAGAGGGGAAGCTGCGGGGAACAGCTAGTCGTCATTTATATAAGTGGATATGTCCTATAACTTCTCTATTTTACAGCTTGGAGTCACCATGTGACGGTTGTGCTGCTCCTTATGGATACCAAAACCAAATGTCTCTCAGTGTAGATACCGACTATTTTGATGTGAGTTAAATATTGTTTTCTGAATGATTAGAGAGATTTTTAAACGTAACGCGGGGCTTTATTTATTTGGTTTGTTGACACTTGTTACATTTATTTTCATGCACATAAATTATACACACTGTACTTATACTATAATATTCTAAATGTGCAATTATATATGAGCAATTACTTAATTGCGATTTTATTTATAAGAATACAATGAACTTACTAATACCTTATTAATAGTAATCCATCCGTGAGAAGTAGAGTAGTCATTGTATAAATTCTAATATTCTATTGTATGTCGTGTACAAAAGTCCGTTATTTATACTGAAAGGTTATCTTGGTTTCAGCAAGCAGTGGCTAAAGCGGACGTGTCGGGTAACCTGGACGCTCCAGAAGGAGGTTTTGACGCGATTATGCAAGCAGTAGTGTGCAAACAACAAATAGGTTGGCGTGACCAGGCTAGAAGACTGCTTGTATTTTCCACTGACGCTGGCTTCCACTATGCTGGAGATGGAAAGGTAACTTATGATTTTTTTTATGCACATATTGCAAAGAGGCGGCCTTATGCCTGAGGAATTATCTGCCAGTCAATGTTCGTGTGCTTTAGAGAAAGTAGAAGGTATACATATTAAAATATATATATATATATATATGTATCTGTATATTATATGTACATATGTATGTGTGTATTGGTAGTGACGAAGAAGAATGTTACTTGTGGAGTATTCTGTTGTGATTGCTGCTTGAAAGTGAAAAATATGATGAGATCTAAGAATTACTGGAAGCAGATGTTTTTAGTGACAGTAGAAATGATTTATTTCATATAAATCCTTGCTATTTACAGTAGTATTATAAGATTATAACATCCCTTGCTCCTGCAGGTTAGATTCGAAGTAGATTGATTATCACCTAAGTTCTATGAATAGGAGCCAGGTTTGGCATCGTGCAAATAACACTACTGATTTTATTGACGCATATTTGCAGACATGATATAAAATGAATATATTTTCGGTCTAATAAAGAAGGTTTAATGGTTTTCACTCATTTATGTAGTTGATTGTTATATTTTGTTTGCAGCTCGGTGGTATCGTACAGCCTAATGATGGTGAATGTCATATGAAAAACAATACTTACACACATTCGACACTGCAAGATTACCCGAGTATTTCACAGATTAATCATAAGGTAAAGTGTACATGTGTATTACTGATTGTCCGTTTTTAAGTTTATTTATCTTTTGGCTTTCAAGTGAATCTTTTAGGCGGTGATTTGATAATCGATAATTCACGAGGATTGAGAGTGTAATTTAAAGGACTCGATGGTTTATGCACATCTGGTTTCAAGAGGGAGAGGAGAGATATAACTTTGAGAGAAGAAGAAAGAGAAAGAAAAAGGGTGATGTATACTTCTAAGAGGTTGCTGTACTGTGCTGTACTAAGCTGCTACACGTGTATTGTTTGCCTACTTTTTGTTATTTTTTTATTATTTACATTATTTTTTTTGCATAATATTACAAAATTTATATATTATGTAAATTACTATCATGGATCTAAAGTTTTTAAACCATTATCTATATATAATTGTACAGGTGAAAAAGCACGCAATCAACGTGATATTCGCCGTGACAGCGGAACAGATTAGTGTATATGAGCAGCTGAGCAAGCACATCGAAGGGTCCAGTACTGGCGTGCTCAGCAACGATTCGGACAATATCGTCGACCTCGTGCGGGAACAGTATAACGTTAGTAACACCGCTTTTATGAAATTTACTAGGGACTAAAGGTCCTACATCAGGAGCAATCTTATAAAACGCAATCGCACTTCATTGAGTAAATCAGTTCTTAAAAAAAACTTGGTATTTCATTAAAGGAATAAGCCTGTACCTACCCCTTTAGGTATATAGGCGTGTATATGTACAAAAAACAAACACACTATGCATTTCATTTAAATCAGCAACGTTTAAAGCCGCATAACATTTAAATTATTGGTATGTGCAGCAAAATATGATTTTCACATTTTATTTCCAGAAAATTACATCAACAGTGGAGATGAAGGACACATCAAGTGATGCTGTGCAAATATTGTATTACTCATCTTGTCTTAATGGCAAAGAGCTAATGCAAACTAACAAATGCGAAGGACTTAAGGTTAGTATCACTTTGTAATTTATATTTTTCATTCGACTGAGCAAATAGGAGGGTTATGTTTTGAGTGCATGTATGTAGGTATGTATAATGTGAGGTGTCTTGTAAGTCGTCGTAATAGTAGAAGTTCGTAATGCTGATATTATACTTTTTAATTTTACTTGTTTACTTGATTTATTCTAAAATATTTTGTAGGTTGGAGACGTGGTAGAATTTACAGCTGAAATTACACTGAAAGAATGTCCTAAGGATCGTAGCAAGTGGAGGCAGACTTTTGACATCTCTCCCGTCGGTATCTCAGACAGTTTGACCGTTGAACTGGAGATGCTGTGTGACTGTCCGTGTGAACAACCCGGACACCATGTAAGTCCAAATATTTTGTTCACACTCTTATATTTGTATTCTATATTGACTACCAATAAGCTATTCGTAACCATACACTAATTATCAAGTGTGAATTAGGAAACACATATTAAAATCTTCGACTCGGTGACTTAGTGTAATATACTATATTCTTCTCACACTTAGAGTTGGCCCCTGTTACTCTCCTTAGAGGTGGAATCAATGTAAATTCAATGGGACCAACTTTGAGCTTAATCAATGCAATTAAAAAAAAAACAATCGGTTTACAAAATGCGAACATATCGCGTAACATTCCCATAGAGATGTTGCTCCTTTTTAAAATCCTACTATTACAATAAATATAATTTTGTTTTATAGATGTATGTCACTTAATCACGCCTGAACGTATCTGGATGAGATTTGGTACAGACATATAATTATTATAGTCTGGATAACACAGGTCGCTTAACAGCTAGTGTGTTATAAAAATACCACTTGAACTCTTAACTGTTAGTTACAGTCTGACAATATTCAATGTGTTGTTGTTTACTGCGTACTGTATTAGAAATATTAATATCCATATAACTCATGTAATTGTATGTGTTATAAACCATCCAGGCTTACAACGACAGTCCGCTAGTATGCAGTGGCGAAGGAGTGTCAGCTTGCGGCGTGTGCGTGTGCCACCCGGGACGGTTCGGCAAGAGCTGCGAGTGTTCCGCCCAAGGCGGGGTGTCCCCTGAGCAGGAGCGAGGCTGTCGCCCCACCAACGCATCCACCGGCCCGATTTGCTCCAACAGGGGCACTTGCATCTGTGGCGTCTGCGAATGTAACAAGATGGACGACCCGCTCAAGGTAACCGCACTTTACATTTTTAAATCATCATCTTACTCATACTCTAGTCTTAATCGTTTTTAGGTCGGTGCAATGTGTACTTTTGGCAAGGAAGTCTTCTTTTTTTTTTGATGTTGATGATGATGACTATGGGGGGACAGACGAACAGACGGGTCACCTGATGGTAAGTGACAACCGTCATCCATGGACACCTCACTAATTTCGGGGAAATGCAACGCTTCACAATCGGTTTTTGTGTGAGGCCGTGGTATCACCCCGGTCGAGCTGTACTGTACTGTACTTGCTGCGAGAGGAGGACTAGACTAGAGAGGAGCAGAGAACAAGGGCACTGGGTGCCTGCTGCTAAACTTATTAAATCTTAACTATGTACTTAATATTAAAAATACGAATACGAGTTTCTTTGTTTGTGTGTGCGACCTTTGCGACTCTACCAATCGTCATTAATACTAGCATTATAAGTAAAACGAATCCTAGTTTAACACGAGATTATTCAAGGTCTGCGTGTTTGTGAACACGCACTTTATTTAATTGTTGTATGACGAGCAGATAGTTAGATGAAGAGAGACAATTATGGGGGTTATACAATGTTTATCCAGGTAATATCTGGACCTTTCTGCGAGTGCGACAACTTCACATGCGACATGAACAAAGGTCTGATGTGCTCGGGACCTGACCACGGCGAGTGTGTTTGCGGCAAGTGTAGTTGCAGGCCTGAATACATGGGACCAGCCTGCCAGTGCCTCAAAGATCAGACACCCTGTATATCGCCTGGTATGTGTAAATATACTTTTACTTCCTTACATAGCGCTAAACATATCCCAATATATAGCGAATCTAACAGATAATACTAGTTTTTATACCATTCTACACTATAAATTAAATGTGTAATTCTCTGTGAATTCATATATAGCAACTCCATCTCTTCCCATGGGTTTCTTATAAGGCGACTAAGGACTGTTATCTATCCGATAGTATGTTTATACAATGATAGTATGTGTGTACAATGCCCGGTTAACGGCAATGGGCTTGCACCTACTTACGGAAGTTGGACTAACTTGTATTATGGTTGACAAGGTTGACAAAACGGTTTTTGTCGTGAATATGTACATAAATATACACATACATCGTTATCTAATTGTTGGGTTATTTTTGTACTACGTTTCTCTATTAGTTAGTGTACATGCCCTAAAACTGTTGTGATTAAGACAAAAAAAAAACATGTCGTATGTTCACAATACACATAGAGATATGTTTATGCATGAAACATATACAGTCGTGGTCAACTAATTAAGGACATTCAAGATAGTGGACAGCAATAACCGGCTATGTACATATA
This sequence comes from Tyria jacobaeae, assembly GCA_947561695.1. Taxonomy (NCBI): domain Eukaryota; kingdom Metazoa; phylum Arthropoda; class Insecta; order Lepidoptera; family Erebidae; genus Tyria; species Tyria jacobaeae. The sequence continues at coordinate 12,787,426 of OX387217.1, forward strand.
AATATAAAACCCTGTTGATTTCTCAGTAACTATTATTTGCATAATTTGATCCGATTATTATACTATAAATGGCTGTAAATAAAAGATTAAATAAATATAAAAAAGTGTTTAATATCAAAGGTTAACCATGTATTCAATTTAAGGTACAATTCTGTAGCTGGACATTTAATTAAGAACAGTAAAGTAAAATGAAAAATAGAGTTAAACAGAACTAATAATCTGCAGTATTTTAATTTCTTTAACAACTTCATTTTATTACGGGTAAAATCAGTACCCAGTAGCAAAACCTTTGTTAGTAATTACCGCTTGACACCGATGTGGCATAGACATTATCAGTTTCTGACATATTTCAACAGGAATGTTTGCCCATGCCTCACAAAAAGCTTCATTAAGTTCATCTAAAGTTGTGGTACGATAAATGGCAACTTTTTCCTTAATTTCGTGCCAAAGGTGCTCGATTGGGTTGAGGTCGGGGCTATTTGCTGGCCAATCTAGCACTGATACCGACTGTCTGTTAAGAAACGACTTGACTGAACGGGCTGTATGTTTTGGGTCGTTATCATGCTGAAAAGTCCATATAATAGGAAGATGTTCTCAGCATAGGGAAGCATAGTTTCTTCTAATATTGCCTTGTATTGATGTTGGTCTAAGTTACCCTGAACTTTCCTCACAGGTCCCACTCCACGTCCAGAAAATGATCCCCACATTTTAATGTTTCCTCCGCCATGTTTCACCTGCTTTTTTGTGAATCTTGGATTCATTTCCGCTTTTACAGGACGCCGTACGTATTGCCTTCCATCTGAAGAAATCAAATTAACCTTGGTCTCGTCAGAGAATACTACATGTTGCCATTGGTCGTAGGTCCAATGTCCATATTTACGTGCAAACGCTAAACGTGCATTTCTATGCTCTTTCTTTAACAACGGTACTTTGCGAGCCACTCTTCCGAACAACCCTGCTTCTACCAGACGTCGTCGAACTGTCCTCGCTGATACACTGACTCTTTCGTCTGCCCCAAACACTTCATGTTTAATTAAAATAGAGCCTAGAAACGGATCTTTCTTAGCTAACCTGGTTATCATTCTATCTTCTTGCGGAGTTGTTTTTCTCGATCTTTTTTTTCTGGGCACATTTAAAGTTGTGTTATTGCGCCTGAAATGTTGCACTGCATTGCATACCATAGTTTTTGAACAATTTAAATATCCTGCTATCCTTCGGTATGACCAACCACGCTCGACAAACTTCATGATAATTTTTCGTAGTGTTGCATCGCAACTTTTATTTTTGCCCATTGTTCTTCAAAATAACTATCAAAACTTGAAATTACAAATCTAGATTGCCGCCAAAACTACCACAAAGAATAGGAGAAGAAAGAAAATAATAATTGAGATTCAGATTTTGAAACTAGAACGCAATATCTCAGTGTCCCTAATTAAATGGCCAGCCAGCATTCTTTGAACAAATAGCACTGTGATCATCTATCAGCTATACTGTAAAGAGGTTTAATGTTTAAGAAGTTGTTATTGTTTGTATAATTAGGCACATAAATGACTAATTATACTTACATGTAAAAGATGTGGAATATTGTTTAGACTCGTTGGAAAATAAAAAATAAATTCACAATTTGGATTAACTAGAGAGTGTCCCTAATTAGTTGACCACGACTGTATAAGTCATCATTATTTTTTTTTAGAATTTTTTTTTTGTGGAAACCCGCATGGGTCATCACCTCACCGGAGCTGATGGTGAAGTTTTATGTCGGGCTCGAACCGACTAAAACCACATGGTGTTCCTTGCAAGGGACCTGGTTATACCATAGAGAACTACCTGCCTTCTAGACAACTAGTAATATATAATGTTACTTGTTAAAAGCATTGAGATCAATTAGAACATATATTTGTAGTTAAATAATTTGTTTGTAATAATACATGAACAGTGTTCATATTCTTTATTGTACATAAGAAATACGGCAAAAAATTTACAAGTCATTCAGTGGAAGGAAATTATTATGTACGGAGGTGAACTTATCTCATAGTTGAGTTTTCTTCGAGCTAAACCTTGAGCGTGAAAGAGGAAAGTGAGTGAAACAACTTCTTAAATCCTTTTTAGGTAATTCACTTTTCTGAACTGTTCAGTAGCAAGCCTAATGTCCGCTATATTTTCTAAACAGCAGGATGAATCTTATCATTTGTATATTATTACAGAAAACAAGGAAATCTGCAGTGGAAATGGAAAATGTGTTTGCGGGCAATGTGTGTGCAATGTGGACGATGATAGGCATTACTCTGGAATTTATTGCGAGAAATGTCCAGTAAGTACAATATCTACTAGTAGTATTAGTTCTTTGGTACTCATAAATGTAATTGGTTTATATTAATTAATTCAAACTTATAATAGAATAATGTACAATATATTTTGAGGGATCCATACCTCAAAAGCAATAATAGGAACCCTATGCCATAACATTCTTATATTTATTTTGATTATCCAAATATGAGTTATATTAACGTAATTGGTGTTTATAGACATGCCCGGGACGTTGCGGCGAGTTCAAGGACTGTGTAGAGTGCGAAGTACACAAACAAGGCAATCGGTACAACACGGATACGCAGAGCTGTGGGAACTGTGCACTTTATCCTATCATAGAAGAAGGCAAAATTGAAGGCAAGCTATTATTTCACTATAATTGTTATAAATATGAATATTACTCTTTCATGAAGTATGTATTTTTTGTTTATTAATACTGAAATTGTGTATTGGTCATTACATGTGACATAGCTTTATTAAAAGATATGTATTTAATGTACATTTTTATTCAGCCACACATGTTTCCAAAAGAGCCAATCAGAAGATATACAGGCCATATAAACGATTGCATACCTTAACGAAAAAGCTTACATTAAAGATTATTTTAAGTTATTGTTTGTAATTGCTTGTCCAACTGTCTAGAGTGAGAGTGCCTGAAGGTCTGTAACCCAGGTTATCTTCCACCACCACTTCCAGGTTATTGAGAAATATGTACATTATTGTATATAATAAAATCAACATTATATTATAGAAATCTCGACCATGTTAGACATGACTACAAGTATCAATTACGTTTGTCCGCAGCCAATGAATCTCGAAACGAGCATCTGTGCAGTTTCTACGACGACGAAGATTGCCTGTATGTCTATGTTTACTCATACAACGAAAACCAACATCTCTTGATCAGGGCCCAGAAGGATCGTGAATGTCCAAAGAAGGTATGTTTACAAAACCTGTTTTTTCGTAAATTATAAAACAATATCATCACACAACCAACCTCAATTATAATATTAAGGAGAAGTTGTCTCTGTTATATTATTAAGGGTGATTTGTGTGTGAAGGAAGGTAATTTGTTGTTACCGATGCCTAATTCGTGACACTTGCGTGATCATACGTATGCACGTACCCCACCTAGGGTTGTCAATGGACAAGTGTTACTCGCGGAATTAAATAACACAGAGTACTATTATTGTGTTATGACCATGTTCTGTGGCCAAGTTAAATTAGTATTTATCTTAAAGTCAAACTATACGTTCTTAATAAAATTGTATGAAGACTGTCAAATGTGACCCTGCTTTGGAATATTGAGTAAGTAATATTATAGGTATAAAGTGTTTTAGTAATTGCTTGGACGAATTTGTGACGTCTTGTGTGTGTGTATTCTAACTGGTATTAGGTATTTCTATATGTATGTGCTATTTATTATATTAACCTATACATGTGTATCGTAATTATTGTTAGGGATAACACAAAACCCCTTGATCCTCCTAATGATTCTTTACCACTACTCTGTCACGTCCTCATATTTTTCCTATTACGCCACTTATTTCTAAAAAACTGTGGGAAGTTTTTCGTAACACTTTCACACCTTGAACGACTCGTTCCGAAGAAGCCCTATCTTGCCGTCTATCAGCAAGCAAGCCAAGAGTCAAAGTGCTAAGCCATGTTATTATTATTGTCTAATATAGCTACTTGTGCCATTGCCCTTATAGCACTGCCCAGGAGCATAATATGCTGAGAATCTGACTGTAACACAAAAACTTTCTATTACTGATGTAGCTACGTTTACCTGGATTCCTTCTGTTTATCATGACTGTCTAAACCAGTGGTTACTAGAGCATGAACTGAGTATTTTGTGGAGGCACTTTATTTATATTCTATAAATAGAAATTTCAGATATTGAAATCAATATTCATGGAAAAATAATTCTGTTGTTATTAGGCAGTCAGATTTCGGTCGAAATAAAAGTTTTTTGGAATTATTATTTATTATTATTTTTATAACTATAAAAAAGTTTCAAAACCTAGCTTCTGTTTTCCTGTTCTTCTGTTCACAAAGTCTCCAAAGTTCACAAAAAAAAACGCCTTGATGAGGGTACTTAGCACACACCGTTTTCAGTTGTCCCCAATATAATCCGCACAACAGCTTTACACTCTGCACAGCCAATTTAAAAAAATAACATTATTATTCCTATAATCTTTGGCCTCTGTTCTCATAACTCTATTTTTCTTAAACAATACGGCACTGCTTTTAATTCTTATGTCGTTCATAACCCTATCAGATCTTTTCTTGATTCCTTTAAGTTAATTATTGAGTGGTATATATATATGTATATATATATATAGTGCAACCTCGATATAACAAATCGGAAGGACACAAGTAAATATTCGTTATATCAAGTAATTCGTTATACTGAGGTTAGGTTGGTCTAAAATTTGTTTGTTGTACAGGTAAAAAAAAAACAGTTTTATTCACCTCAACATTACGTACATATCTTGTTATAGCGAACAACTTCTACTAATGAATGATAACACATTTTTATCAAATTATGTCGCGACTGAATCACATACTATGGGAGGAAGGGTCATATTGGTTATTTAAAGGTTTTGGGTTGACTAAATTAGGTAATTAGAAGTATTTACACTCTTTTTTGATAGTTGAAAATTCATTATGAAGAGGTTGTTCCTTAAAAAAAAAATTGCAATGTAAAGGTATATTTTATATTGACTCTTATGGACATTCAAGGGGATTACGAAGAATTCGTTAAATCCAGGAAATCGTTATGTTGAGGTACGTTATATTAAGGTTGCACTGTATATTTGTTTCTTTATATTACTTGATGTTTGTTTATCTGTATTCGTAATATTTGTTTCAGCTAACTAACTCCATAACAAGACTCGCAAGAAGTCCGTTTTTGGCAAAGTTAGTGCCAGGTGTCTAATAACACTACAACGCACATCCGACTTCGCTGATCATTCTTCGCTATTTTCAAAGAATTAACTTTATTGTTTTTTTTGCAGTTAAAAAATAGGGAAATTAAGTGTAAAATTACATAATATATGTAACATTTTATTTCCAGACGATACATTTTATTTATTTTAACTGCAGCAACGAGTATTCTAGCAAATGTTATTTTAAGGACATACTTACACTCCTGTGTTCCTTTGGGCGTAGGCGGAGGTGTGATAAACGACCACATTCTAATTTAGTCCCATTTACGTAGTAGATGGCAATCCTAATGTCGTCATCTGGACGCTATTGGGAATAATATGGAAACATTTGGAGTATATTGACGGGAAAGGGATAGTGCTCATACAGATAAGTTGGGGAGTACCTATAACTGGAACTGGCTATGGCGGGGTAGTCCAACCTCTCTAACTACATTTCACTACTACTATTTTAAGGAGTTAGTAAACCAAGACTTAAGTCCCGTCAGTCAGATAACAATAAATAATATTTAGTGGCAGTGCTTACTTGTACCATCAAGGATACAACAACACCTATACAAGGATACGATTACTATAAATCATATTATTTTTTAAATTAACATTACTGCTATAATGAACGCGAAAGTGTTTACTTGCTTATTACTCTTGTATCTCTCAACCGATCACCATTCAATTCTGCAAATATAACTAGGGGTACAAATATGAACGCATGGGTGAATAATAATCTTTGAGAGGATAACTGTTATGAGAGCAAAGTCGCGGGTAAAGCCAGTTTTATATTATATTGTTTTCGAAATCGATGAAGTCACAATCGATACGCAAATATAGAAAGGTTCAATCATGTTTAAATTAATATTGAAGACATTGTTCTTTTGTGACAGCTTATTTGAAATGAAATATACGAATTACAATTCAATAAAAAATTATATCCTATGACAAACATGATAACTTTAATTGGATGTAAGTTATTCTAATGTTTAAAGAATGGCAGGAACAAAACAGAGCGATGTCGTTCTTTACAGCTTTTAGGTGTGTTTGTGGTGTCAGAAAATTTAAGGTATTTCTTTTTATTCTAACGTAATCTAAGCTTGGGTTGGCTCTGAGCATTTTTCATTTACAAATATTTTAATATAATAGATTTTGATGTAAAATTCACATGGTTCTTAAAAGATGAGCGTACATGTTGCCGGTTCATAAGCTAGGTACTAGATAACCAAAAAATTAGTTCGGCAATATTTCATTAATATTTTGTATGTTTTGTGTGTCTCATTGATCTATTTGTAACAAATCAAGCTACTCGCTTAGAAAGGGGTACTAAGAATTCTGTGAACGTGTTAATCTACTAATCTTATATATATTTCTCATAGGTGCCAATTCTGGGCATAGTGCTCGGAGTGATTGCGGCGATCGTGCTAGTCGGCCTGGCGTTGCTGATGCTGTGGAAAATGGCTACCACCATCCACGACCGTAGAGAGTTTGCACGCTTCGAGAAGGAACGCATGATGGCTAAGTGGGATACGGTAAGACCACTCACAAATGCATGATTTTAATTATTTTGTATCCATTACTAGTCAAATGAAAGTCCCTCAGAGACATATTGGGGAAAAATTAATAACAGAACCAAATGTAAAACAAAAACAAAATAAAAAGTAGATCCATAATAATGTAATATTTTACTGATAAATTGCACATGTCACTGGGCTGATATCCCTCCAAAATAATAGCTAAATACAAAACCATATCCAAAATATTTCGTCAGAATATATAATTTTAACACTTATCAATCAGATTATTGCAGTCCAGTGTTCGAAATAGTCTATCCCAATGTGCGGACTCCCAATAGCACCGCATAGCAGTCTGAACACATGATGTCTTGGGCTTTCACTTGCCAGTTTAATTTATGTTTTACCTTTTTTCGTAGGGTGAGAACCCCATCTACAAGCAAGCGACGTCCACCTTCAAAAACCCCACGTATGCTGGAAAATAAAAAAATATCGCGAGTAAACATAACAATTATTGTTAAAATCGATTCTAAATGATACAATAATTAATTTACCGCATTTATAAGAGTCAAGTCGTCAGTATTTATATGAAATTTCACAATTTATAGAATTTTTATTGAAAAATAGTTTATTGATGTTGGTTGCCTTAAAAAGTGCCTTTCTGTAATTTATATTGTGATGTGAAAAAAGTGCACGTTACGCCAAAGGATACATTGTCTGGCTATTTCAATGCGTTTGAATGTGTATTACACAATACCATCTACTTTGTTTTAGATGTGTAATATTTGCAGTCTGTATTTTATGCCTTTATTATAATTTGATTTGTGTAGGTCTGTTTAATCTCAGATGTGTATTGTACTCTTTTTGTACTTATGTGTGAGTGTATCTTGTATGTACTTATAAATGTTTGTGTGTAGCTTATTGATGTCGGACGTGTCATGGCGTTTTCATAGGTTTTTACATATAATCTTTCTCATTTATTACGTAAAATATACACGACCATGGTGCGTTCGATAGGTTGTAGTTTCGAGCTTTATACCGTTTTATAATTATGTTATTTTACTAAGTGACTTCATTGTTATGAATTGTCTGAAATATACAAGGCGAGTGGTGAGTCATGTAATAAACCGAAAAAAATAAATAAAAATTATATTATGAAAAATAAACTCAAAAATTGTATTTGAGTTTATTTTTTGTAGGTGACTGAATTCAGCAGTCCAGTGTTGGATATTTGAGTATGTTGAAATTTGCGTTTTGAGTTTACACATTTTTTTTATGCGCTCATGTTTATAAAATTATATAAAAACAGAAATGTGTATTAAAAATAAAATGACTTAACACCTTCGTCTGTGTTTTGACTGATGGCGTTTATCTTTACTGATACATGTAAATGATACACACGCATGGATAATTTTTATGTAAATGATGTCGTCAGCCACTAAGAATATTGGATAACATGCAAAACTTATAATAACACTAATGTATCCTTTAATAGATATGAGTCAATTAATCATTGTATATTCAAATAAGATTATTCAGATAAAAAGGTCATTGCCAAAAATTGAATCCCAACAGTAAGTGAGAAATAAATAAATCAATTTTGGCCTTGATATTGAAAACTCGACAAAGGCGTTTAGTCTGCAATATATTTATAGATATGTGATCTCACTTATACCGGATATTTTATTTATACAAATTTGACTATCGCGAATTATTTATCCTCCGGTATATACAGTAATGATCGTAAAAGAGTCTTACACTTATAGCAATAGAATATCGTCTACAGAGCTACTAGCAAAATACAGATTCGGTCCTGGTATAATCTCACTCACTCAATCATGTGACATTACTACCGCTTCCTATATTCCCTCTTGTGCCTTGTTATAATATTAATAATAACTAGTGCCATTACTAATATTGTAGTAAGTAAGAGAAATTTATTATTTATTTAAAATATATATTTATGTGAAGAAGATACTATAATTTAATTCATTAGTATGCGTTTTTCGTGTCCTTGACTTTGTCTAGGAAATTATCTATTTAGCTTATTTAGTACTTAGTATTTACTGTTACATAACAAAAAGCATATGCTATTCTAAAGCAAAGATTTTATATTTGATGGTACATTAATTGAAAATCAAGAAAGCTAAAATTAGTAATTTTTTTCCACTCACAAATGAACAATATTTAAAATAAGGAGCATTTGGTTCGTCTACATTTAGATTAGACGTATGGAAATTCTGGGTATCTACACTTAACCCAGGCTAATGGCGGAATTGGACCAGTCGAAACCACAGGGTTTAGATAGGATTGAAGTGACTCATGTTCCATCGGTTTAGACATAGAAATGATTGAAATGACTTATTCGCTTTTTAAAATTTAACGTCTGCTCTAGAATTAAATTTAACCACTTAAAAATATAACATGGACATTAAATCCTTCGTCAATGAGTTAAATTATAGGAGCGTAATTATTTTGTATAATTTAAATAGGCTACAATTAAAATGATGAGTTTGATTTTTTGAAGGTTTTATATAAAGTGAGAATATTGCTATTGTTCTTGTGCTATTTGTATTAATATCGTCTCTACTGTAACGCCGCTCAAAGGCAACACGGACATTATTATCGAAGCCGTCTGGGGACGGGAGTAACGGGATATTTATTAATCAAGTTCTATTCAATAGTAGATACTTATTGGAAGTACTCATTGAATAGAGACACTCTTGTCGCTTGTTTTGTTGCCCTTCTCTTATTTTATCCGATTGTACATATATCGTTTTTTTTATATACTGTAATACATTGTAAACAAACATGTCTTAAATTAGTGGTAGTTAATACATATATAAAAAATACATATTAACACAAATATTCATTTTTTTAATTTTCCTATCTTCCTATTTTTTTAATATTGACTTTATTTTGTAATGATTAACAGGGATTACATAAATGGCTGTTGGTAACGCAGCTTGTTCACCAAAGATATGATGTCTGAAGGAAATGATGATGATGAAACTTCCTTTGAAAATATATACAACAAATTCAATCCTTACAGTATTCTAACTCAAATCAGATTCTAGAAATAGTACTTTCTCATAGTTAGCAATGCCACCTAGTCTTTCTCCATTAAATTAAACAAATTCCATGCAGCTGCTGGAACCGAAAGGAACGGAACTGAACTGAACTGAACGGAATGACTGTACGGATGGTGTAGCGGTTTAAGTGGTCACCTCGCTACCAGGCTGCCGTATATTGTGGTGGGACAACACTTTCTTAAATTGTTGTTCTGAGTCTGAGTTCTGAGGCGATACAGTAGTTAATACTAATGCAGGATATGTATTTATAAAAAAATAAATAAAAAAAAAACAAAATCATGATTTTAACATACGTATACGATGGTATATCACCATCGTATACGTATGTTAAAATCATCTCGAGAAACATTGGATACTGCTATAACCCTGATGTGTTGTTTATTGCTAGATTGTGCAGATGTCTGCACAATCTAGCAATAAACAATGGTGTCTTTCCTGACGCTTTAAAAAAGGCACTAGTTTACCCAATTCGTATGAGCGGTGACAGCAGACTGACTTAAACAATGCACTCAAGAAGTACAAAACACATTAAACAGCTATAAACCAACAGTCAAACACTGGTCTACAGAAGACGTAGTGATTGACCTCACTACCACCATTGTTAACAATTTTAGCAATATTATAGATGTTTGTTGTTGGTTGAAATGGAAAAACTGGGAATTATGGGTTCTACACACATTCTCTTTAGGGACTACCTCACAAGGGGTGAAAAGAGTGAAAATTGGGGATCAACAGAGAGAGAGAGTGATAAAGTTTTACTTTTCAACGGTACCTCACAAGGAAGTATTCTAGGCCCGCGCTCTTTCAACTGTACGTGATGATCTCTGCACTGTCACTTCCTCATACTCACATATTACATTATGTTGACGATACTGTGATTGTAATGGAGGGTCCGACCTGAGTGACCGTAAGAGAGAGTGATGTTAAAATGTGAGTTGACATCAACTATGACAACACTGTTAGAAGTAAGAGAAGATGTCTGGGAATAAAAAATATATAAATAAGACCATCCGAGATATCATCAGATAAACTAGATTAAGAATGGTGTATTTCGTCCTTTGTCACAATATTGTTCAGTAACGCATCCCGATCTGGGGAGGAACTCTTTGGGAATCTGTAAATGTGTAATGAATTCATGTGTCATTTGTTGGCAGCAATTTAAAAAGTGTATGTCATGCATCGAAATGGATATGACTGAAGACAATTTTCGCTCAATAATTTTTTACAACTTTCGTTGCGGTCTTCAACAACAATGTTATCTTATGACTTCGATTGGCATTTCATTAGAAAGCCCCATCTCTTGCCACTATTTACAACTAGTTTAATAAGTTTACAGGTGGATGAAGCAAACTCACTGAGAACTCGAGAAGGAAGTCCTTCTACGATGACTACTGAAGATAGCTTGAGTGGTATGCGGCTAATGATAGAAATTATATGCTTAAGGGTGTCTCCGGGACGATAACTGGCCCGACAAATGTCAATTTTACTATCCCTCAAGATGTGTGTCCTGTAGTTAGTTGTTCGTTATAAAAACTTCATCTGTAATTGCTCAGATAAAACTTTCAGTACTGCAGGTTTGTGCCAATTCTCTTTCTCTAGACATAGCGGAGTGAGTCCTTTATCAACTGCCACCACATCCCGTTGTACCTCCTCATTCAGAGAGAGAAAGGTAATCTCTAAAGTTGCAAACCTCGCGATTATTGAGTCTCCTAGCATTTAAACGACGACCCCCGCATTTCCGCGAGATATACAAGCTCAAGAGTGATGAACGTGGATGGTGCATTCGATACACGGGTAACAGTGTAGTAACTTCTATCCGTCCGATTAAAGACTTTAATAGTTGTTAACAAACGTTCCTGTAGCGAATGCTTCATAGCCAATTTATTTATACACAACGCCTGTGACATACCTAGATACTTGTACGTTTCATTTACGGAAAGATGTCTCAGTGTATGGAATCTACAAGTTCAATCCCTTCAGATTCCACAATCCTGCTTTTCTTTGCATGCATGACTGCACATTTATCTACACTAAACTCCATACAATTACGTTTTATGCGATAGGGGCATCGTCAAACGTGCCTGGGGGTGCCCCGGGTCACCTGATGGTAAGTGACTACCGCCATGCACACCCGCAACTCAAGAGTCAATTAATTTAGTTTATATAATTTTCTACTGTTTTATTGTAGCGAGTACGATCGAGCGAGAACATTTTCAAAGGCTTTAGGCACAATATTTACTGCGTTGAATATATAGAGCTTTGTATGTTACGGTGTCCTTGTATGCACCGCAGTGCTCAGGTGCAACGAATTTCACTAACAAATGAAATACTCCGGAGTTTCACATATGTCTCAGGTTTATATGATAATTGTTGTCAAGGTAATATACCTTTCAGTTCTAATAAATAATACACTTTTAATCATTTCTGTCTATAACTTAAATATATATAGAACATAACAGTGTTAATGACGTAGTTATTTTTACGTAGCGTTTGTGTGGACTACTCATAGTAATATAATAAAGCTGAAAAGTATTCCTTTTGTTTGTTTGGTTAAACGTGCTAATCTCTGAAACAGAATTTGAATGTTCTGTTTGTAATTGGATAACTTTTTTCTCATGGAATACATAATATAGTTAATACATTTATGAAATATTTGTTTGGCTACAATAGTGTTATTAAATTCGACTTGTGCTATTGACCGCTACGCCATCCGTGCAAGATGGCGTAGCGGTTTAGTGGTCACCTCGCCACTACGCTGCCGCTCCGAGTGTTGTGGGTTTGATCCCCGCACGGGACAACACTTTGTGTAATCTTCAAGTTGTTGTTCTGAGTCTGGATGTTCTTTGAGTCCGTTGATTGAATGTTTGCAAAGGCCCCTGCAACACAGGAAGTAATATTAGTGCGGGAGTTATAAAAAAAGGAAAAAAACTTAGCATTAGTTTAGTAGTCACTTTGTGTTTGAATATAGGACTTTTTTAAACTTGCGAAAAGGATTTTATATGAGGTTAACATTAAAAAAAGAATTCTTTCCCTGTAGATCATTCTTCAGGTTTAACAGGAATTGATGAGAAGCGTATTTAAAAAGTCTCACTAACGCTTACGATGTAACATTTTAGTAATATGTACTTACGCTAAAATAAGTGCTTTAGGTTGTCAATAGTTTTGTCTGTTATTAAAATGTTATTATTAAGTACTACTACAACTAATAACTGTTTGTCATATATTTGTATTATAGGCGTTGCAGTGTAGACCAAATAGTAAAAACCGTTAACAGAAGAAAATAGCTCCTTGTTGCTTCAATTGTGTACATAATAAAATGTTTTTGTCAGCTGATTGGTGTCGCTGACACGTTGTTTAATGTATCTGGTGGCCCTACGACTGCGCCAGCTGGCTGAAGAGGGTTTTAGGATACCTACTTTAGACCGGCCAGACCGTAAGCCGTCGAACCGTTGCTAAAGTAGGATGGTGTTTCTAGGAGCAGGGAGAGGTACGATTTACTAGCCGGCCAAGCTGGGTAGCCCTTAAACCGTACCTAGTATGTAGTGAGAACAACTGAAGACGATTAGAACCATACTTGTTTATTGCCGCAAATGACGCTACTTTTATTCCATTTTACAGCAGAAGTTGTACAAATATACGCCATAGATGTAATTATTTATTTAAGTATCAACCATTTATCCAAACGGGATGTGCAATATTTATTATAAACCAGCTGGTCCCCGACTTCGTTTACGTTTATGTTAATAAATAACAATATGTCGCTTAAAATAGGTGTAGCATAAGATGAATAGGGAAAACCTCTAGGTGTTCGATTTTTTATACTTGTAGCAATGAAACTACAAAAATATTATGATAGACCCAACCATCGACATAGTTTGATACAAAAAATTAACTAATAACGTAGCGTACTTTTAATAGACATTTTACTTGCAACTTTGCGAGAGTGAAAGTGGGAAGTACGCAAGCTGAATTAAAAGAAACTATTGTCAAGTACCTACAGTGTCATTATTACATTTAGCATTACGCATTACATTTGGCATACGGAAATTAAACGATTTTTGATGGTGCGATGTAATTTTGTTGAAAAATAAAACATATTATTAAAAAAATAATGAGATAAAATCGATACCCATGAAGTCGATAAAATAAAACCACTTAATGAAATTATTCTTCTATCTAGTAAAACAAGTCTATACCTTCGATGATAACATGACAATCGATATTATTAGCCTCTGTTTTTGTTTTGGTACCCCCCCCCCCTTATTTTATTGTAGGTTTATAAACAAAAGATTTTTGCTTTTTTCAACCGACTTATAAAAAGGAGGAGGCTCTCAATTCGACTGCATTTTTTTTAATAGATACATAGATATGATAGAAAAACTCTTTATTGTTCAAATACAAGATATTACAATATTGTCATAACATATTCCTAAATCTGAATTTGTACAATTGGCGGCCTTATCGCGTTTTGCGATCTCTTCCAGGCAACCTTTGGATAGAGTGAGAGTGTATGTACGGCAGGAGGAGTTGCAGTGTCTAAATAATCAATATATATATATATATTAGTTATCCATATTATTGATATTAATTATTATATACGTGATACATATCTAAGAAATGCTTGGCATCAAGCTAGCAAGTAGTGATCTTATGGGCAATGGCAACGCATTCCATTGACGTATGGTCTGTACAGAAAAAAGACCTATCCATGAAATTTGTGACATGCGGTGGCATTTTCAATGTCAAGTTCTCCGAAGACCTAAGTACCCTCGAATGTGTGCTATGCAAGAATTCAAGAGTTTATGAAAACAGCGAAGAGTACAGGAGATAGAACGCCACCCTAGTACGCCTGCTTGCAAAGTGCACCAACTTGAGAATCTATCCTCAATACGAATGCGCTGCCGGCGACTGCACAGGTAGTTACGAAACCAGTCAACTATTTCCACCTACCGTTGTCATTTGCCTATTCGTCAGGACTATATGGTGAATGCATTAACCCTTCCCAACCAAGCTTTCTTAATTTTTGTTGAGTGACCAAAGATGTGTGTGGTCTGGCGTTATCATGATTAAATGATCGCTCCTTTTCTGTTGATCAATTCCGACTGTTTTTGTTTTCAATTTCTTGCTTGAATCTAATTAGTTGTTGGCAGTTGAGATCCGAATCGGTGGTTTCACAGAATAAACAATTGAAATGGCGGGAAAGTGCTTTTTATTGTTTTTTATATTTTTTTTAAAATGCCCTATATTTATTGATATTAAAACCAGCCAGATACAAAAAGTATAAACAAAGGGATTTTTCTTCAATTTTATACATATAAAATACGATAACACTTTTCCTTGACTTATTATACGAACGTATAACGTATATATATTTATAAATAAATATGTATGTGTATTTATAAATAAATAGATGTTTAAATATTTTATTATAAATGTATATAGAATTTCTGACTTTAACTTTTAGTTCGTTACTTGATCACGATTATTCTCAGGGCGCCTACCTCTTTTCATTTTTTCTGCATCACCCATAGGTCGTCTGGCAGATAATACCTAAGGCATTTGTACTAAATGTGCAAAAAGTTAATAAAAAAAAGTCCTTCAGCTAATATTAAATTAATACATATGTATATGACAACATTCTACTAAACTAAACTTGATAAAGGTATTTTATAATAATTATTATTTCATAATTATTATTATAAAAGTGGGTTTTGTAACATATACATACATAGGTACATATATGTACATAATTTTCTCAGTTTCTCAGACATTGTGTACAATACATTTATCCAATATCCTTATAAAGTTATCATCAGAAAAGAATAAACAGCTATTACAAATGAATTGAGCTCAGCTATTGAAACTTGACTTTAGACAATGTGAAAAGACACTGTCAAATAACTTAATATTTAATAAATATAATATTACGATAAGGTGAATCCATAAATTGTATTATGCATGTTATTATGTAGGTATGCGTTAGAATAAAAAAGTAATGTCTTTGATAGTACCACATCTTTCACTTTTCCACACTCATCTTCACGTACATAGGAAGAGGCATATTTCCATCGGAAAACGTCGATGAGCTGATCTCAACATCAGCTCATTTTAGAAACAAATATTTTATAGTCTATATAATCTACGAAACATCATATTTGATCGATCATCTTCAGCGAGTAGACAAAAATATACCTCCACGTCGATTTATCATAGACATTTGCATATCACATGCCTTTCGTTGTCCCCGCCAAAAATTCGTTTAAAAATTCAATTTCCTCGCGCGTTCGTAAATGTGTACTTTATCAGTTCAACAGCTCATGGACTGAATTGTTTACCGCTGTACCGTTATGATTTCATATACAAATATAGTCCCTTATGAGCTGTACCTACCAACAAGGCGTCAGTTGAGTGAATGAAAATCGATTCACCCAGTCGAAAGTTAGGTAACAAACAAAAGAAATACCGTCGAATTGAGAACCTCCTCCTTTTTGAAGTCGGTTGAAAGTAGAAGTTCTCTTGCGGTTGTAAGAACTTTAAAAAAAGATTCACCGACTTCAACGCGCCTTTATTATAAACTGTAATAAGCAGTATTCTTCTTGAGCTATTAGGGGTGAAATGTTTATATTATTTATTAGACGTACAGTGACTATAACCTTTTTAATTAAATAATAAATTTTATTTAGTTCGCAAATGACGAAGATATCGCCTAACACGTGCATGTAGTTTTTTTCAGTGCTTTAGTAATGTACATGTAGTTTAATTCTCAGTAAGAAAACAAGCGACATATAAGCTATAATTTTATCGATACACTGACTTTTTATGTTTTTTACGCTATGACGAACAATAACTTTTGAACGTAATTGCTGCCGTCTCTTGAAATAAAAATACAATGTTTTGTATTGCGTGAAATAATTGGATTAAGATTAGGATTTAACGACCTTTAATATGCATACATTTCAACGTCGTAACTCGTCGCAGTTTGGTGGTTATGAAACTATGTTCTTTGAATTAGTGGTGTTATAGAGGCGTCGGAAACGTACGTACATATATGTATATAGATAATTATATGTAATATTTTTTAAATATCTTTTTTATTTGTATTACAATTAACGTTAAATTACAGTGTTTTATACCCGTATACTCATAAAATTCGCTACACCAAGACACAATAAAGTTTAGTTTTTAAGACCAATCTCTGTCTCGTAAAGGATGAAATGAGTATCTCTAAGTCTTTTTTAATGCAATAAAAAAGACAAAAATGTAAAGAGTAACAGCTTACAGGTCAAATCGGTTCAGTACAGAATAAAAGGTTAGTGAAAAACTTGGACATTTGGCGTCTTTAGTATATAAGTAGTTTTATAAGACCCCTGAAAATAGTGACCTCGCAACATTATAAAAAGTATTTAACATGAATAACAATAACAAAAAGTATTTAAACAACACAAGGAATGCGTACGTGTGCCATTAGTGTGTAGGTTCGACTGAGCTAAAGTTTGTCATAACATAACATAACATGAGTTGTTTTAGACTCTGCTTCTATTCAAAACTGTCCGAATCTTTTACGGTTATGGTTATGGATATATTTTTTTTATTTTGGATTTGCAATAGTTTCAGTTACGGACTTTTTGGATGGCGGGGCTGTTTAATACTAAGTACCCCTTAATTAACTAACTGAGATCTGTTTTTCAATACTATTTTTGTTTCCAATAACGTTTAACAGGTTTCGTATTTTAAATTATATATATTTTTAAGTTTTTATTTCAGGGAGGTGTGATAGATAATCAGCAGATCAGATATACATCCCTACATACATACATACGCTCTCGCCTGTATCCAATAAGGGGTGTATAGAAATAATAAAATAAGCAAGCCTATTTCCGTCAACTACTACCGGTTACTATATTGATACTATGCATATTGTCCGAAAGATAACAGTCAGTCAGTAAGAAATGGGGTAACCCTATTCTGCTCCACGACACGGTATATCAAATATAAAGAATCTCTGAAAGTTTTTAGAAAATAAAAATCGGAATGATATAGAAGCCTGCTAATATTTTTATTGCTTTTTGGAGTATTCTCCGCTCCTTTATAGCACCGTCGCGCCTAGAATCATAGACTGAAGCAGTGAGTCCTCTTCTTTAGGGTTCTCTTCCACGGGTTTTTTAAAAGCAGCATCTTAAGGTTTCATACTACGAATTCGCCTCAGTTTGTCTTTTAGTTTTGGAAATAAATAAAGCTCACAAGGTGCCAGGTCCGGACTGTAAGGAGGTTGACTCACTCCACACATAATTCGTTTTGCCTAGTGAGTTGGAGCATTGTCGTGGTGAAGGAGGATCCTGCTTCTTGGGAGCATCTGTCTAACATTTTCCAAAATAATGGTTAAACAATGACTGACAAACCAAGTGGCAGTAACAGTCCTTTTATCTTCTAGAATTATTGTTGCGAAATGACCCGTCAGTCCACTTGACTTGACTCATACCAATGCCTAAAAAACTGCCAGAATCTGCTGATATGTCACCCTTCTATTAGCTTTTATCGTTATCCGCACAGCACTCACGTTTTTTCAGTAGTAAGGATGTCCGTCTCCACGTTCAATTTCTGGAAGTGATTGTTGATAAAAAATTAAATTGGAAAGCTCACATAGAAGCCTTGACAAAAAATAAGCAAATCCACTTATGCTTTATTTAAATTAACTCAAGTGCTTAGCGATGATGCATGATTAACAGCATACCATGGCTTAGTGTCGGCTAATCTGAGATTTGGTATACTTTTTTGGGGTGACTCAACTAATGTTAGATGAAAGGAAGATGTTTAAGGACTATGTTTAAAATGCAAATCAACGATAGTTGTAAACCGAATTTAAACAATACAGAATACTTACTGTTCCCTCTTTATATATTTTAGAAAGTGCAATGTTTGTCAAATGTAACCCTAACTTATTTCTAAGATAATCTGATAGAATCAATCGTAACAGACGTGACAACAGTAGACTCTGCGTGCATCATTCAAAAACTTCTCTCATGTCGAAGAGTTTTTTTTTGTATGGCTCCAATTATATACAATAAATTGCCTAAATGTTGGAAGGAGCTAGCTATTCATATTTTTAAAAAGAAACTTATTACATTCTTGATAGACAAGGCGTATTATGATATTGAAGAATTCCTAAATGATAATATTATATAAAACTGACATTGCAACTATGACTACAATAAATTTAAGCTTATATTATTTTATTAAATGGATAATAATTATTAATTATATTTTGTTTGTTATTCTCATGTATTTAATATTCCCTGTATTAGCAGTATTCTTAACTGTCGTTACTGTTAATAGCACAATAATTAATCTGCTTCCAGTTTAGTGCATGCTCTTAACACTTGCACGCCTTACAGGCAAAACATGACTGACCTTTTATAATTTAATATTTCACCTTGTATACTAATGTGTGCATACTAATGTTTAAACAAATAAAATTATCTTATCTTATATTATCTTATCTTATCTTAAACTCATTCAACCAGTTGTAAACAGTAGCACGAGATTGGGCTTCGTAAAGAAATGCAATCGAAGTCTACAGTAACATTTTGTTGAGTAAGACCGCGACGAAAGTCGTAATAAATCATTAAACGAAAATTATCTTTAGTCAAATCCATTGCATAATTGAAGCCAATCTGTAAAAATAAATGTCATATGAATTCATTACACATCTACAAATTCCCAAAGGGTTATTAATTATAAACTTAAATAAATTTTTCACCCGCTGCTTTTCTTACTGGCCTATTCTAAAACTTTTAATGTACCCACGTACCTACATAGTTATTATAAATATCCATATATTTTAAGCTTTGTAACGGCTCGAAATGCATCGCCCTAAGACTATTACTTTAGGGTTCTCTTATATTAATGTTAAACTGTCAGGTAAAGAGACTACTACAAAACAAATAGGAATGCTACGAATTAATTATACTACGAAATGGTTCTACGGTAGTGCTGAATACGGGCTTGACAGCTTTTCAACCGACTTCAAAAAGGAGGAGGTTCTCAATTCGACTACATGTTTTTTTATGTTTGTTACCTCAGAACATTCGACTGGGTGAACCGATTTTGATGTTTCTTTTTTTATTTGAAGGCTGGTGCTTCCCGTGTGGTCCCATTTTAATTTGGTCCAGTTCTGACAGTGGAATCTATGAGAAAACCATATAAGTCTTAAGTTTGCATTAAGTTTGTGAGCGACAAATGGTCAAATAACTCAATACGCAACCGATTTCGAAGATTCTTATTTTATTGGAAAGGATGTACTTCAACGGTAATTAGATGAGAGTTTGGTTAGGTTCTGACAATGGCATCCATGAGAAAACCATATAGCCTTAAATTTTATAATAGACGCATTGAAGTCGGTTGTCTACTATTTTAAAGTCTGATTATTTGCTATTCCGTATAAACCCCAGCTAAGAAAACAACATCAATTTTCCTTTTTTTTTTATATCTGCTGGGCTTGCATCATTCGTCACTGTATATCGCTCAGTAAAATTAATTATTTCACGGCGGGCTGGCTCTCAAAGCAGTTAACTTAAAGGGACTCGATTGTGCGAAACTTTGCATTTGAGAATACTGTCACTGTGTTGTTCGGCGCTCATTCAGTGTCTGCAGTCTTTAACAGATCAACTAGTCCCAGCCTTTGCTCTTTGTGTATCCTCTACATTTACATTGTACTGTTGACTACAACAGCTATTTACATTGTATTTGGACTAAAAGCGTTGAACAAATTATGACACATCGTAGGAATGTTAGGTAGTACTAAAAGATACAAATTTACACAGTTTTTATTTTTGTTTTGTGAGTGTTACCCACGTTGTACATTCCTTGGAGATTATCTTTATTAGTATAATTGAATGAAGCTGAAAATAAATAATACACCTGTATTTCTTACCAGAGTTGTACATTGTTAATACAAGAATGCCCACTTCTAAGAACAAATATTAGGCAAAACTGTCATCAAATATTCGAACTCTCAAATTTTATATAGTGTGGAAAAAATGAAATGGGGATGTAATAGGCAAATCCTTTTATTTCCACTTAGTTTGTATCCTTACTTATCGGATTTACATCAAACATTGTATAATATATCAAACGACTTTGTGCCTCTATGGCCATAATAGAAAGCCTTGATTCGGGCGCTACTTCGCGGGACCAGAGCGGGAGGAGGTGAATGCAGTGTTAATATTGGGTCACCCTTTTATTACCTTCTGTCGGGACGTAAAATGTATAAAAAGGAATAATCTGACCTACGTACCGCAGACAAACTATTCTTTGAGTAATAAACCTTTTGTTATCGATACAAGTAAATGAAACAGTTCAAGTTATACAAATTGTTTTTTTGATTTGTACTCGGGTTTTTTAACAATGTTATTGCCGTACATATGGGTGTAGGTACGCCGTGCTAATGTGAATTTGATGGAAAATGTTCTATATAGCTCATTGTTATTCAAAATTGTTTAAAGAGACCGAACCGAACACATTAACAATATACAAAAGGCTCTGCAGGTGGCTCGACGATTAATCACAGCGAGGTATTTGTGTGCGCGTGGGGCGGGCGGAGGCACTGGGCGGCGGCGGCGGCGGCGGCCGCGGTAGTGCCGCCGCGGAAACACGCCGCGTCGCACGCCCCGCCCGCCTCCACTCCTCACCCACCTGCGCCTACTGCCCGCGCCACGCGACCCACGACCCTATCGCCCAGTCGCCACGCCACACGTGCGACAGGAGACCAACAACATATACACTACTCTTAATCAACAACTCAAGGTAAGACCACTGTCGGACGACTTCCTTAATGTCTTTAACACATCACATTCAATAAAAGTTCCCTAAAAGTTAGTAACTGAAAACTTAGTTAGGTAAGACAACTTTCTGTAGAGTTGTTTTAACAATTGTGTTGTAATGAATGTAACGAAAAGTTTCGTACTTTATTAGTTAACTCAACCAACCTGTTGAACTTGATTTGCCTGCGTAAAGTAGAATTTAATTTGCAAAGAAACTTCGTTTTCTCTTATTGGAAAACTAATATTTGCATGACTTACTTTTCAATATCGCGCTTCGGTGGTTGGTTGGTGTATTAGGTTTAGTATTTTTACACGATCTTGATTTTATCAGATTTGATCATATCGATCACGGACATATTTAGGTTTCTGAGTAAGTAGATCCTTAATAATTACTTATTCGTAAAGAAAAGCCTCTCTTCTATAAAGTCCTTAGATAGATCGCCGTTGAAGCGTATTGAATTTACACTGGACCTAATGATAATGCTAATATATACATTATTTCTTGTTAACTTTTAAGGATAGAGGGCCTGAATATCTTATACGGAATTCGTCGCTACCTACTACTAAAAAGAATCTGAACAAACTCGAGACCATACCTTATCTCTAAATGTTGACAAAAGTTATGTAGAGGCTGTAATTGATAAGGCAATATTTAAATTAAGAAGAAAGATTAGAAATCAACAAAGGGATCAGAATAGCTTCGCGAAAGCTTTGTCTTTTACAAGAATTAATTACAACTTTTGTTTGAGAAGAACTTATAAGTTAAAACTTTTTTCATAGCACTTTAGATAATTATCTTAAAGATTTCTTCTAAATTATTAATGATTTTAAAGTCATAGTTTATTGTTTTTTTACACAACTGCATCAAAAAGGAGTATTAAATTTGTAGGGCTCATTTATAAGCATGTGAGTTTCTTTATTCCAGTGTAACTTCGAAATGTCTGAATAAATTTTGATGAGTGGATGTGATAAATTACCCTAAAAAAAGTTATACTTACTATGCTTTCCTAGCTTAATTAAAGAAACAATTTAGGGCTGCAAGGCGTTTTTATTTTGCAAGATTTTTTTATATTTTTTTAAATTAGTTACTTGTTTTGTGTGTCAAATATCAAACCCTCGAAGGAACTTAATAAGTACCTACACTAAAATATTTTTAGATCTATATAACCGGATAATCATTCGATATAATAGAAGCTTTAAATAATGCAATTAGTGAGCTTTTTATAGCCAATTGCCTGTTTTCTATTAAGATTAATGTAATCAATATGTTAAATTGCTTCCAATTTCTACATAATACCAGAATAATATGCCATTTAATAATTAAATCGAGTATCACATTGTGGCCCATCTGTCACTAACTCGGTCAGACAGTAAACAAATATGAATAGATGGTACAATCTATAGGAGCATTAAGGATGCACCAATTTACGATAACTAAATGTGAAAGTCACAATAGGCTAGATTGGAATTCTTAAAATTTTGATATGCCTGTATCCCTGAAGGGGTAGGCAGAGGTGTGAAATGTGGGTGTTTAATACAATTAGAATTTGGTTAACATTATTTCACATACTCACACATATTATTTATTCGTCTTTATTTGTCAAAACCATCAAAAAGTTTTAATGTTCCTGTAAAAAAAGTGTTCATATAAGTAAATAATTCTATTTTTCTGAGGAAATAAAGTTGCCTCAAACCCAAAATTGTTCATTGACACGGCCTCACTTAAACCGGTTTCTTAAGCACTGTTTTCGTTGTGTTTCTCTTATTAAGGCCACCGGAGGCCCAACCTCCTTCTCCCCTTTCCCCCCCTTTAATCCGTTATTAAGTATCAAGTTATACTTTGTAAGTAATTAAAAAAAAATCGTGAAATTTGTTATGCTTATATGTTATAGAGGAAACTCAGAAATTCATTTTTATTCAAAATGTGGTATACAACTAAACATGATGCGCAAAAGTACTTTAAACAACACCCGTCACGGATGGTCGTACCTATTGAAAGTTCAAGTTATACTGATAAGTAAAGTATTAAAACAACGAATTAGAGCCTAAATTCCCTTAGTGTGGTTTAAGTGGTTAAATACTTCAGTAATAACTAATGACAATCACTAGTTTCTGAAACTTTTGAGGTTGGTTTGATAACATCTTACTTGTGTTAGAAACTTATAACTCAATGTATTTAACAACTTGGTAAAACTAAGCTCTTTTCCTATGTAGTTTGTTATTATTTGGTATATTACACGCATATACACCATAGACTTTCGAATAGTGAGGGGTTGTATCAAATGGATTTACAACTTCAATTTCGTTAGTGTGAGGTTTTGCAACTATTGAGATGTTTCTAACAGCATTGAGATAAATGAATTCGACACGAACACGTAATGTATTTTATTATCGTATTATTTCTGTAATTACGGTATTTTTAAAACCAAGTCAAGAAAACTTCTTCCAGCAATTTGAGGTAAGAAGTAAGGCCCTTGAGTACCTTTTTGTGACAGATCAAAATAAAAAAAACGTTAAGAATGCCCTGGGCATTAAGTCCGCCTTCGTACACGACGAGCATAAAGTTTAAAATTAATAAACAAAAGATTACGATCTTGTTTTTCGCCTATATCTTGCATAAATTTCCTTACGTGAATATACGTATCATAATTATTAAGTATTACTTATTGTAAAAGGTACCCTAGCCCTCTTACTGTAAACACAAAGTAACTTGGTAATTGGGAAAGAGTAGAAGTAAGCTTGCTTGGTAGTCATTTTGTCCTCAACGGCTTTTCGGCGCTTCGAACTTACATTGACTATTTTTCAGCTATAAAACAATTTTGAATTGGTTTGAGGCTACTAGTTCATTCGACTTAGGTATTTGATGATTTTTATAAATATTCCTTTACTATTAATAATGTTTATAGCGCGGTTGCAGTTCAGTCTATGAAACAGTTTATTGGTTAAAGGCACGTTCGTTTTCAGCCAATTATGACCTCATAATAGTAACCGTTCATAAGTATATCAATATGGCGATATAATATGTGTTAGAGCCTGGGGGGAAAACTACTTGCACGTGCCTCATAATCTCTAGCTCAAACCATAAAGTATATTAATGTTCTACTTTGGTTCAAATTATTGTACACCATTTATTGCGTAGTAAAGTTATAGGTGTCAAATATATATTTTTTGCTATATTGACCATTTTACTCGGATATTGAGATATTGTCGCTACTTATTAGGCAGACCCTCTTTCTGTATTGCAAATAGTTATATAATTTAACTACTGGAAAAATAGCCTCATGGCTAAACCTTCAGTTTTGCAATGGTGGCTTTGCGGGTTTAAATGTCATCTATTAATGTATCGACGTGAGCACATTAACATTAGTTAACATCAATTACACTCCGGCCTCAGCTAAACTTACCCTATTTATTCTTAATGGTATAATAATCACTCTATTTATAATACTATATCATACGGATATTTCAGTTACGATCTGCTATATATTCTTGGTGATTTAAAAGAATGGCCATGAGTTTGTTTACCCGATTTATTCTCATAAGGCTCAACGGAACGGAAACGATAAATACAATAAAGGCAGGGCTTTCACTATCTTTTTAATGTTAATTTCACATTTGACAAAGCAACCTTTACTTGCGGTGACGCTGTATATATTTATCTATAATTTTATTTGTTTTTAAACAGGACGAATTCAAATAATTATTGAGCAGTTTTATGAAATGAAGAAATTTAAATTGAATTTAATTCACAGATTGGGCTATTTGATCTGAAAGGGTTTGTTACGTAACATATGTATTTGTGTTTTAAGTGATAGCTCAGAAACAAATCGTCGAAGCCTCTTGAGATTTTTTGATAAACTTGTATGTTGCCAATTTATAATATTAAGTTGTTGCCTAACTTACGACTTTGACACAGAATTAATATGGAATCCTGAAGAATAAGCATCCATAACTATAAATTGAAAATGCAATTGCAAATGATGACACTGTATATAAACAGGTTGAGAGGGATGTGTTCGAATTATTCAGCGACCTGTGCTACAGGGCCATTGTTGATGTAATAATTACGGTGATTGTGTGCGTTTACCGATACCTATCGGATAGGATGTGGCCTCATCCGCCCGCAAACAGCCACTCTAACCGGCTGCATACAAACTTCGGCCTCTGCTCTAACTTCCGATGCTACATGTATGTATGTTATGTCAATAGTCTTACGTTTTTAAACACTTTTAATAGCTTACTTGTAACTAAAGTTCGTAAGAAACTTATTTTCAAATCGAAATAAAACATTGTACTTATATGTAGTTGGGATGACAATACAATTATTTGGCATCTGGAAGCTGATCCAATAGTGGCTCCAGGAGAAGGATAGTGAAACTCTTGAATGGTTACTAGTAAACTCGTCACGTCAGGGTTTGTATGATTTGTTTTTACCAGTCAAAAAACACGGCTTTTATAACGTTAGACTGATGATAAAACCAAAAGATGGGTAGTGAAACTATGCGATGGCTGCTGGTAAGCCTCTCAAATGTTGGGTTCATTTAGTGCCTTGATAAGTATAAGTACATTACACTTGTGACGAAGCTCGTTTTTTAATTTGTTAACTATTATATTTTTTTATTATTATTATTTATAACATGCCATTAATTGAATGCGACTTATTAAAGCCTTAAAGTTTGTCTGGAGTTAACCTTTGTCAGTTAATTAGTGACTTTGTTAGACAATGCCTACAACAAAGTGACGTCTTGCTGCGAAGAAGTAAATCTGGAAATGAATAGTACTAGTTAGCTATTGTTATCAGAGGTGTTCGGCTCTTAAGGTCTAAGGTAGAGATGAGTATAAACAAAGGGTACAGAGCACATATGTATTAAGTATGGTTTTCAACTCTTGATTATCACTGGAGCAGGAAAGTTACACCCACCAGTAATCGCCCTCCATTATGCGGGCCCAAGTTTTTCCCGCTTTGTTGGCACTATCGCCGTATTTAAAAACATTGTAATCATAAGCTTGGAAATGACATCTAGTGGTTTTAATATTCACCGTCATATATTTGACCCAAGGCTTACCTCAACTATAATTAAGCCTGATTGCATCGAAGTAAGTTTCCTTTGGTGCACTTTAGCGGTTCCCTTTTATCGTTCCATTTGTGAACAATTATATTTAAATTAACCATAGCTTCGTGTATATCAGATATTGAGATTGATGTACTTTTTGATACATTTGTGCAGAATGTCAAAGTATCTTTTAAAAAGGATTTAGACGAGTTTGTTGTGTGTGGGCACTAGTTATTTTGGCACTCTTACAGTCCTTTTGTGTAAAAACAGAAATAATAACGTATTGAATACATGTATTTGTTAAAGAGAAGAGTCTTTAAAATCAGTCAGTCAGTCCGTACCTGTTCTCATAAGTTCCTTTTTAAAAATGTGTGACAAATCACACAGATATAACACATAGATAGAACAGATACATATAAGCTCTGGGATATATTACCAAATCATCGTCATGGTATAGAGCGTGGAATCTGTATTTTATTCTTAATATGATGGGTAAATATTTTTTACCTTGTGCAGGTGCTGCCGGTTAAAATCAAAACGAAATAAAAAGGAATAATAGTCTGCCATTGTCCTCTCTAACTGTTATTATCTAAATCTGAATGTTATCAAAAATTATATGTAAAGGTGTACCCATAGTACTTTATAAACGAATACACACAATTGTGGGATGGTTTGGTATCGTGTGGTAGAAGGCGTTTATTGTGAATTAATGGTGGAAAGCTGAGACGAGTAACGACTGCATTGTAACATTTTGTAGAGTGCTTTTAGCGGGACCACTCGACGGCAGGTCCAATATCGCCGACCGCCCATTTGTGGAATGACACTCTGAAAAACTTTTGCTGTAAATGTTGCCACGCTATCAATGCTGCGAGACTACGAATATTGGACAAGGAATACATAAGAACATTGAGAAATACTCTTTAAATTTTACAGTCAGAGTATATAATACATAATGAGTACTGCTAGTCTGTTCATAATAATTCATCTTCTAACTTGAACTTTTTATGTAGTTTGGTTCTAAGGAAGTTCAGTTCAGTTCAGTAAATAGTAAAAAAAGCGGTAAATGGTAATGACCATATTCCATCTCCACGGATCAGAAAGATTTAATATTGCGCATTTTCCCTTTATTATGTCAAGCAAAAAAAAATAGCATCACGCCCGCTTTAGTTCCACTCACGCAGGTAACGGGCAATACTCTATTATTATGTACTAGGCTATAGCATATTACCTTTAACCCGGCACCTTGGGAAAATCAGGAATCAGGAATATATTAAAGGGTGCGTATGAAGGAATAAAGTGGAGTGCTATAGCCAGACTATGATAATGACGAATGAGGTACATATGAAAGATATGATTTTTCTCTATCATTGAAGTCAGTTATAGAGATTTTTATGAAGAGAAAGAAGCTTGTGATTTCCGAGACTCTACTACAATTGCCTTAATGTAGTTGTGAATAGAATATCCAAATTTAAATATATTACTTTTCAAATATCATCACAATGTAAAACGAAAATCGCGTGAAAAATATTTTAAACAGATTAAATTTTATTTCTATCAATTGATAGATATTGTAAATATCGAATACACGATACATACGTTGCTGAATAGATGATATTAAACATCAGACATATGCTGAAATGTTTATTTCAAATACATATTTCTGTTCCGCAAATGACCTACTAAAGAGATTTATACAGAGGTGGAACTGGGAATACTTTACTACCACTTTATTTCACATGTCTCCAACAATTTTTCAACGATAAAACCACTCTGGGTGAAAAAGAATAGCTAGTTACACGATAACGGAAGAAATAAATCTGTTGTCGCAAAAAAATATGCAATGGCGGTGCCCCCCTTACCCCCTTCAACTAGCTGGAACGTGAATGTGGATGAAATACCAAGAGGTCGACGGAAGTCGGTATGTACCTACCCAGTTTATCATTTCAAGTATCCGAACGCTTTGCATTCATTGACGAACGGGTGGCCTAGAGAGGAATACTAATTCTCTGACTGCGGAAATTTTGGGATCTTGTTATACCTACCTATTTATTTGATGTTGTTCTACCTGTATTTGTTTAACTAAATTTAAGAACTGGTTTGTCAGAATCACTATGATAATATTTTAAATGCCTATCTTACAGATGACAATCAAAATATTAAAAGGTATAGAAGCTTAATACTTTTTATTAATTTAACAAGGTGCTAAATACATTCTCTGAAGGTGAAGAGGACAAGTGTCTACTCTCCCGTCCCGTCGAAGTTTACGGCTTCTCCGGACTGTTCCTTAATCTGTCTAGCACTGTTTATTTATACATGTAATAAATTTAATATATACATTATTTAGTTTATAGAATACATATTTATAACACACTCAACGTTTACTGTGTAAACTGTCATGTCTAACATAAATAGTAATAGCCTATCGTTTATTTATGTATGAGTATTTGCATACGCCCACGGCTCTGACGTAATAGAATGAAATAAAAATAATAAATTCTACGAATGTTTTCTTAGAGTATTTATTTTATATAGCTTTTTAAAGAACTGCTTATTAACCGATTTCAAAAACGGTTCTATGTTCGACTATATGCATCTTTTGTATGTTAAGCAATTTTTCTTCAAATTGTAGATCGATTTTTTAAATTATTATTTGTAACCCAATCAGAATTTTATCATGAGATACTATGGAGATTAAAAATAAGTTTTAAAATATCTAATTTTTTCGATTTAAAGAATATCGCAAAGGAATTGTTAAGGCGCTTTAATGCGGTTATCTACGTTTTTAAAAGACAATTATAAGTCTGGACACAACTAGCCTAACACCACGATGTCAGTTGAGTTGTTATGGAACATAAAGCGGACGGAATTTTGACTATTGATCGATTTTCAAAACATAAATGGCTATCTCAATAACATGATCCGAATATGCTACTTGTTTGGTCCCCTGCCATAAGTTGATGCTCACATATTTATTTATAGTTTACGTATATTTGGTGGTACATAGTACATGCCAAACATTTGAATGTTATCAAAAGTGCTGGGTTAATTTTTCATATTTGGAAATTGTAACTCACCTCTTTTGTTTGAAATTCTTAGTTATTGTTAATTTATCGGTTCATACCAGTAGCAGCAGTAGCGTAATGGATAAAACAAACCAAACCATTTTTTGGCCGTCATCCTACCACACGGTGTGCCACACTGCGCTTCAAACAGGAGGAATCCTGTGAACGTGGAGGGGTCACCAATAATACTAGTAATGAGTGACTATAGTTGCTAGTATTCTTACTAAAACAAGGAAAAAATTGGTCTATTATATATAGGAATAGATCCGCTTATATATACCATCTTAGGAAGGATGCTTCCAGCATCCAGGTATAACAAACTTGCCAATATGAACATTATCTACTCATTTAAAAAAAAATGTATTAAATTCAAAGGAAGAAATTATTTTTGCTATAATTTGCGTTCTAATTTTCTGCTTCACTAGTTTTGTAAAATAAGAAATTCTTGTAATTTTTTAATAGACATACGTAACACGGCTAACTGTAAATAAATCCTCTTATTTACCTCAGGATGTAATTACTTTGTGCAATATAATATATTAAATCTTAAAGAAAAAAAAAACAAGTACTAAATTGTTTTATAGTTAAAAGTCAGCGTTATGTTGCTCAAACAACAACTAGGTTATTCAAATTCCTGCATCAAATAACAGGAAACACGACATCAACATAGCTACTACCACTTGTGTACTCCCTTTATTAGCATATATTTTATTTTATTCACTAGAATTCAGTGTGTGATTAGCTTCTTTCAAAGGTTAAAAGAGTGAATATTGAGGATAGAGTGGAGTATTAGGATGATAACACGTAACTGTTTTTAGAAATAGTAACAATAGTATTGAGCTCTATAACACATTTCTACACATAAAACAGTAGCAGAATGAAATTCTCAGTGACTATTATACGATCAAACTGTATCAATTTAAACTACGATGATCGTGGTATTCTGGTACTAGTGCTGGAGTTTTTACACTTCACTTTCACACGACTTGACAAAAATAGCAATAGTAGTAAGTATTAATGATTACTCTCTGTATTTCCACGAAGAGCCGGCATTGAGATAATTCATAAACCCAACTACTAAAGTCGATTGGTGATAAATTTAATGACCGTTCAATTCGTCCAGATAAAAACGATTAACTAAGAGGTCGCTTTTGCCCTCCCTATGTGGCTATGAAAGTGATAATTATAATGTATGTTATTTATCCTCAATACCAACGTAATGTTTTCAAGTACTACCAATGTTTCTTTATCAGTACTAATAGCCCATGTCGACATTCTATAACCATTATGTTAGAGTACACCAGCGATAATAGAGAACATTTATTTGTAACGAGCATTCAGGCAGATAAGTCATTGTCATAGGAAACGAATGTTCGCATACACTCTCACTGCAACCGCGAAGAACCATCTGTCTTTACTAGCCATTTTATAAACTGCTATGACTCTTTTTAAACTATCTTTTTAGTTTGTAGAGAGTTTTAATATAGTGTTTTGTTTAAATTTATGAGTTTTAATGCATAAAAATCTTAGCAAATTAATCTTGAAATGTCTTTGGTGTAGCTCTCACGCGTTTAAGAGTAAAGTAGAAAATTTAAGAGCCTCGTCTGGTATAAGTATTACTTGAAACATAAATTTACAGAAAATTAAATTCTTTACTTATCAAAGTAATAGTTGTTTTAAACTATATAGACACTGAAGTTTTTCTTAAGCAGCAGTCAATTGAGGTTGTTCAGTTTATTTTATTTTATTTCTATCGCGGTCACCCTTGAAAGAAGGAAGAAATAAAGAAAACACATTTATTTTTCTGACACACATTAGAAGCAAAAGGATATGGCAGTTATTTTCCATCAGTAAGATAAGAACGACTTTTTCCTTTGATTTTGTACGTAACTTGAATTTTATCTATCAAAAGCAATTACTAAATTATATATATATTTTATTATTTAAGCGACATTAAAGTAATTTAAATTAACATTTAAATGACATTAGCCTTCACACAGCAAAGAGAAGATATAGGAAATATCAACGCATCTGTAAAAGTAAGGGTCTGGAAGAAACAGAGACACTGTTTCTTCCAGACCCTGGTTTTTAAACGTGCATGATGAATGAACTGGTAGAAAGTAATTTAAACCTAGCGTTAAGAGAAAATTGATCTTTAAAATGTAATATATTGATATATTGATAATAACTGTGCCATCAAACTCATCAATACCAAATATTCGAAAAACGATTTCGATGTATTCACTATTTTAATGGTTTATACTAACAAGTATAGTAGACTATCTAACAATTTCTATTATTTATAATTAATATTGTAATCGATTATTATATTCATTTTATAAGTTAATATATATTAATCAATAATTAAATCTTGTTATAGCAAAATATATAAATACAGTACCGGAGGATTATACGACGGGGCATTATAATGCCCAGAGTTGGTAAGGGCAAATATAATGTAAAAAAAATGTTGAGAGCTCCTCTAAATTTAACATAGCCTTACACGGCAAGTCCAGTTCTCTTTAAATAGTTCAGTTAATTCAAGGGTACCAACGTGACAGTTGACGTGAAAATGTCTACATTACTAGCAGTAGGTACAAGTTATGCGGTCAAATTCCCGAACATAGCAGACAGAAGCCACTTCGTAGTAGGGTTGTCTATAGATCCGACTTATTTTATCACACTACAACAATTGTACTAAATTTCTATTCTGTGTGTTTTTATCCTAATATATCACAGTTTTGACGATATATCTTGTACAAAAATTATGTTTTTATTCGTAAAAGTTTCAAATTCAGTAGAACAGTTTCAAAGTTGTGGGTTCGTTTTCTTTGAGGGCTGGTTTCGATCGTGAATACTTACTGTCATTTTTTATTATTTTCTTACGAAAATACTATTCCTGCTGTGGGTACTCTTTCTGAACTTACTTATTATCGATTTATCTGCCAATTTGAAAGATTTTATTTAAATATTAAATTTTCGGAAAAATCCGGATATGCCACCAAATTGGTTATTATTCAAACCTAATAGTTTAATTCATATTAGCCCACTCTCCCACTGAATGTTAGCTCTATAGATCTAAGTTGATTTAACGTTGACATTGGTATAACCCTAAAATATAACCACACCTTTCTGTCACCTGCAACCATTGATGGGAATGAGAGGGAGGGGGGGAGTCCATGAGGGAAGGATAAAGTGAGATGGGGGGTTTCAGGCCTCCGGTACCCTCACTCATTCGGCAATGCAATGCAAGAATAGTTTTTTACCGGTTTTCTGTGATGCCGTGAAATTACACCGATCGTGTCGGCCCGACTAGATAGTTGAGGAGGCTCGATCGGAGTAGTAGTGTTAGGATTAACTCTACCTACATCCATTATACTTAAGATTTAGTATGCAATGTGGCAGCCCTGTATTCCCCTGAGTCCGTTTAACGGTCACATAAAGGTAAAGGACTCACTGAAATATTCTAACTAAGAACTTTGGAGTTTCAGACTGTTCTCTTCATACCTACGAAGTAGTTCGTATTTTGGGCACATGTTTTGTGTATTTCTTTCTGTACTAGTTTAGATCAAGTTACGTGTTGTTATATTGTCTGCTCGGAATTTTATTTCAAGGTAAGTATATTTATATATATAATACTTTAGTATTGATTTTATACTTTTATTCATACGCGTACACCTTTTTCGAGTGAGAAGGGTCTCCAGTTCTCCGGATCGTTTGGCCTAAGCTTAATTGTCACCAGTTTATTTGAAAGTTGTAGGCTAGGTAGGTTGAATCCTGTAGTTGTAGTAAGGGATTGGAAATACTTTAAGTAGTATTTAATTTATATACTTAAAACTTTATTACACTTATTAAAATGTTCCTTTTTTCTTACTCTCACGGTATTATTTTTATGTCGTGGGTACATTTACCTTTCCGTTTATTCCTACCGTGGTTTCTTTACATTCCATTATTCTGTTCAATTAATGAAACGCAACGGAAGTTCCATTCTTGCTTTTAGTCCTGTATATATTTAATGTAGGGATTTGGTAACGATATTTGTAGGGCTTTACTAGTTTTTTTTTATTTTTTATTTAATTTGACGAACCAAATGACAAGCTATCTTTAATATTTTAGGAAAGTCAAATGTTTACAATTTTAAGGTGGGAGAGCAATGCAATGGCAGAATAAATACCTAAAATGACAGAAAACCGGTAGACAAACAATGCTTGCACTGTATTGTATTGTAGTGAGTGAGGGTACTGAGGGCCCAAACACTCTTCTTCCCTCCCCTCCTCTCATCACCCTCATCATAGGCGGATAGCGCACCTACGACTCTTGAGTTGCAGTTGTCCACGGGCGGCGGTTGTCACTTACTGTCAGTTGAGGCATCTATTTGTCTGTCCCACTACATAAAAAAAAAAAATATAGCTTGTATTTATATCAATCGTAATAGTCTTATTAGTTCAAACCAACTCATGCAAAGTTTTAAATCATTTGATTTAGTTACTACATTTTAAACAAATTATCATAAAATATCTTAAAGTAAATTAAAAGAAAATATATTTATTTATATATTTAATTCTTTATTGTACACCTTTTATACATACATATATATACAGAAAACATATCACAAACAGTTAGGTATAACAATAGGCGGTCTCTTCCAGACAACCTTGATACGGATATTGTTATAATGTATTGGGGTAGCCTGCGGTGTACTAATACTACCAGTACTACAAGGTACTACCGAAGTAATAGGACTGACTTGTTGGCTCGAGGGTTAGTGACCCTGACTTTATGACTGAGCCGAGCTTATTGGTTCAACTACCACGCGGGACAAAAATTTGTGTATTCCACTAATTTATGTCGTTATGCCGATCAAGAGGCCTAGGGTTCAATTCCCGAATCCGGCGAAAAAGTGCTATGGAATTTTTCTTCTAGTCCAATTATGGACTTCAGTTAGCCCTCAGGGTCTAGGAGGCCAGATCCAGTCACTCTGAGGAAAAACTGATAGTCGGGCAATAACTGGTTCCACCAGAAGCCAGTCCGAGTAGACATGGAAATAATAAGGCTAGGAATAAGCAGAAGTCTGGGTGTTCTTTGTGTCCGTTTCTTGGACACAAAGAACACCCAGATTTCTGCTTATTCCTAGCCTAGTTTGTTTGTCAAGTAACCCGTGACACATGAATAATTCCTACTGCGGGAGTTGCCTTTTATAAAAAATAAGATTCTGTATATTATGTTCTGTTTGTAAAATATAATAAAAGTACAGTGAAGAAAAGACAAGGAAGGGCAAGAGATTCTTACCAAGCAATGGGCATGTGAACCTTTAACAATGAAGGGTCTTTGGAACTGGGAGAAAAAAAAACTGAACGAGTCGAGACGAGTCTAGAAGGTCTTGATTCCATGGTGCAAAGTCAGATACAGACCTTCAACAGGCCAAGGCACATACCCAAAGGATAGGAACGGAAGCTTTTTTTTTTTTTTTTGATTGAAAGGAAGTAAAGTTACTATTAGTATATACGA
Source organism: Tyria jacobaeae (assembly GCA_947561695.1). NCBI lineage: Eukaryota > Metazoa > Arthropoda > Insecta > Lepidoptera > Erebidae > Tyria > Tyria jacobaeae. The sequence goes on from OX387217.1 coordinate 12,822,718, forward strand.
GTATTATTGTTTAATTAAAATAATTTGTAATTTTTTCACATTAGCTATTACTGATATTGCGTGAATCACAGGAGAATAAGAGTTATTAAAAAAAAAACTTAATAGTGATCTCGGTTCGTTTATAGCAAGCATTTAACATAATATTGCAGTTGAAAGGCGAGTCGAGCGTCGAGTGCAAGCAGCACGAAACACAGATAGCAAGAAATAGTTCAGAATTTCGGTACAAGTTAACTCAAGTCGCTATAAACCAGGCTTATCTTAGTCCGCGTTCAAAACGTCTCGCAAAACCATATACTACTAACTTCAGTAGAAATTGCACCAATACTGAATTTCAGTAAGTGTAAATCTTTTTACAGTTTTAGTTTTTAAACGTTACAAAAACTAACGTAATCTAATAAGAATAAATTTAACTTGGTGTTAACTAAAGGATAGAAACGTTTTATGTAGAGACTTGTTTGGGTGTTTATGAATATTGGATACAGGTTGGGCAAACCCTCTTCAATTAGACGTGATAGTGGTTTAGTTCGGTAAGGTGCCAAGTCTGTATTCGTACTTTGGACTTATAGAACAAAATGATAATGGACATGTAACAGGATAATAGACTTCAAGGCGCCTTTCCAATACCTTTGTGCAATACTTTAAATCGTAAAAGCGTGAAACTTAAATACTTATTAGTAATTTCTCTGGTTTTTCCGATGAGCAAATCCTGATTTGGTTACAATGGATCCCATGCAGGAGTATACTCTTTCGAATATAAAAAAATGTATAAAGATCTACTATTGGTGGAAAAATCACTTAATTGTTTATTGTATATTAAGCGATTTTTCTAAATTACTAAAAAAATATACCAAGAGTCGAACATAGAACCTACTAATTTTTTGAAGTCGGTTAAAAAGAGGATCTTGGCCATTGCAAAGCAGTATATTATTTATTTAACCTATCTTTTTACAAACAGCTCCTTGAAAATAAAACCCACCACCCTTACCCAATGCGTCCTTTTGATTTTTTGAATTGAATTGAAAAGATTGTTGTCAGCCGTAGGCAGAAGCGGCAGCTTATAATCTAATACGTATTTGTCACATTAGCCGCAGCAGTTTGAAGAATTAGCCATACATGTATATACATACGTAAACGTCCACTACTTTATTGTATCCTTTATTGACATGGACGGCAACTGGCAAGACGGAGAGGGAGGGATATTAACAGTTACAAAACTTGTAAAACCCTTTAGTTATTGTATCCATTCAGGCAAATTTTTTTTATAATATAGGGGGCAGATGAACAGACGGGTCACCTGATGGTAAGTGACAACCGCCGCCCATCGACACCTGCAACTGGAGAGTCGCAAGTGCGCTGCCCGCCTTTGAGGGTGAAGAGGGATGAGGTTATATGGAGAGGGGAAAGAGACGGGAAAAGGGGCGGAAGGGGAGTTTGGCCTCCGGAAACCTCACAATTTCGGGGAAATGTTGCTTCAGAACCGGTTTTCTGCAAGGCTGTGGTATCGCACAGGTCGAGCCGGCCTATTCGTGCCTAAGCATGGCTACCACTACCACTTAATTTAAAAATAAATTTCTGTAGAAAATCCTAGCTGCTGTAGCATCGTGGCAAAGATAACATAACTTTTTACATACATACGCTCACGCCTGTATCCCCCAAGGGGTGGGCAGAGGTGTATTAAACACCCACATTTTGCTAATTACAATTTAGTAACGTAATAGGGGGCAAGTCTAATGCTGTCAACCGAGCACTGTACGACTGTATATAGTATATACATACTGTCTGATAGCTACCAGTCCAATCCTTTAGTCACCTATTATGACACCTCCGGTAAGAGATGGGATGGCTCCATTCTGCTCCACCGGGACCACACGGTAAATCAAATATAAATAATCTATTTCTTCTATACTAGAGTCACACTGAAAGTTTTAGAAAATATAAAACGGAATGGTATAACAGCCTGTTAATATTTTTATTGCTTTTCGAACCCTATTGTACTCCACCGTGAACCACACGGCACGGCCATACACGGTAAAAGTATAAAAATGAATATAGCTAAAGCCTTAGAACTATTATTCACTCTATTTTCAATGAAGTCTATTTCTAAAATAATTAACCACTTAATATTGTAAAAGGTTCTCTAATCAAATTCACGCAATTGTTAAACCCGATTAAGGTACTATATGAGGTGGTATGTCTTTGTATGAATGAATCCTACTAAATCCAAGGATTATCCATGTTCGGCGCTGGTTAGATAATAACTATTTGTGATTATTCCGAAATTTGGATTATAATCCGTTTATAGAAATTGTAATTCAAATATTATATGAACGTTTAGTGTAATATTGAGATAGTATTGATTGGTACATGTATTTGTTGTATTTATAAACATAACATATTATTATTGACATATGTAAATTATTTAGATAGCGCATCATTTAATGCAGGAAATTTGAAATCTCGTAATCACCACTTAACACAGGGATAACCGTGATCATTTTTAAAAGGTACACCTCGTTAAAATGCCTAATCAATTTTAAAAGTTAAAATTGTTTTTTTATTTGGCCTAATCTTTGGCCTAAACTAAACAAAAAAGGTAATTTTAAGGTTTATTTATTTTGAAGATATTACTACTACTTCATGATTAAAACACCAACTTGCAGAGCTGTTACTGCTTCACTTTTTTCTTAATAGATACACAAAGAAATATTTGCAGAGAGCAAAAATCAAACGAGACCCTTCGGTGTGCCAGTCCAATGCTTTACAGAGGTGGAGGGTATGAACACTTTTTTTATTTTTAGACGACTGCTCAAAAAAGGAGTTTAATATTTTTAGGGTTTATGTACATATATGAATATGTATGTATAGGAGTATATTTATTGCATCAAAACTTCTAAACTTTGAATGGATCTGGATTAATGGGTATTGCTAAAACCCCTATTTCATAAGGGGGGGATTTAAACAAAAATATAGCTGCGGTACGTTTCAAAGTTAGTTTTCTTGGCACGATAGCATACGAGTACAAGAAAAATGTGTGTAATGTTTTTAGGGTTCTCGTTTGAATGTATGTGAGTTATTTTATTTCATTATAACCTTTTGATGTGTATACGTATACCGACGATTCGAAGAACTTATTTTATTATAGTTTGTTGACTTGTATCTCTAACAGTTTTGCTTTACACTGTACAGCATCGAATCAATACAGTTGTTATAAAGTAACTGGAAAGATATGTGATCCCAGCTTTCCTGGTAAATTGAAAGGACATGTCTATAAGACCATCAGTAGACCTGTAGACTAGTAGATCTGAAGCTCTGAGCCTGAAAGTAATGGGCGCTACTTTCAGACTCCCTCCTTCCTCCGATCAAAAGTTAAGAAGCAATAAATTATCATGGCAAGGACATGTGATGCGAAGGGATTAACAAAATGTCGTGAAGGTTGTTTTATGGAAGTTGACGGATATAGAAGCAGACAGAATAGATTTTGCTAGAAAGGGAATAAGCACTGAAATGACGAATGATAGAATGGAATGGAAGAAGAGAACATTTTTATTTTGTAAGGGTCACAAACGTACAGACGGGTCACCTGATGGTAAGTGAAACCCCCGTCCATTGACATCTGCAACTCAAGAGTCGTAAGTGCGCGGTAATGCAGGGAGAGGAAACATACTGCACCAACCCCTAGTAAAATTGGGAGACGGGTAAGAATATGATTATGGATAATGTTTCCTTTGGTAACTTTTCTTTAAAGTAATTCATCGGGTTTGTAGTTAAGCCTTATATTAAAAAAAATGATTTACAGGCATGTCATTACTATCATATTAGTTTGGTTTACTTAATATAATTAATTACGCATTATTATATTAATCATATGTTTTAATACATCACCGTTTCTTCCAGACATCCTTGGAACAGCTTTTAATAATAAGTAATTTATTATAATTAGTGTATAGGTCTAAATGTGAAGTAATTACGTGTGTTAATTCATAATCAATTCAAAAAGGATTGCTGACTCTATCAAAATTAGTAAGATATACCCATTACCCTGCCTCTATGAATAATACACATAAATACATATATTATACGACTCGTTAGCTTTGGACGAAGGTAAAACTTCTTGCTCATGTCTTATTTCAAATTCTGTTAATTCAGTTATTCATACAATGTGGTTGGATTCTGTTTTGTAGTGAGGACCAAAACCCTTAGTATTGTTTAACAACAATTAGTTATTGTTAACCTTACATGTGTGTATCTAAGTATATGAAAATTTTAACACCCATATTATTAAAATTTATAAAAAAAAAATTACAAAAGTATTTGAAAAAAAAAAGCTTAAATTCATAATTTGAGTGGCCTAATTGGCTAGTGGGTAATCGACTTGCGCTCGAGATTTGCACTCGAGACAAAAATTTGCTTTATCCACAAATAGTAATACCTATAAATCATCGTTGTCCCAAGTCTGGGTGTTCCGTGTCCTTTGTTTACGTTGGTAAAGTACATTTGATTTAATTATAAATGTCCAAATATTCTTAGATTCATGAACGATTTACAACTTATCGTGGTAGAGCCACGAATGGGCCGGATCGAAGCGTTGCTTCCCCGAAATTACTGAGGTTTCCTGAGGCCCAACTCCCCCTCTCCCAAAAGTTTTTTCGTGTAGATTTTTGTAATTAATTATGTGTAGGATATTGTTTCTACATATTTAGTTGTTAAACTTTATTCTAAATGGTTTATTTTTAGAAATGCGTGATTTTTTTAAATAAGTTAGTTTATGTTTGGTGAACCAAAATGAATAAAATTATGAATATATTATGTAATTGCCAATGCAAATGGCAGGTGACAAAACTTGCCCAACACTCTTACTGACTGAAAAATAATAGCTATTTTTAAACAACAAAGGTGCTAACCTGGTAAACGCGGTTTAAACTTGTAGAAAATTAAAGTACACGTTATAAACATACCCCCTAGATACAATAAAAGTTGAGTAGTCAATACGCACGCAAATGCATTATTTGAGGTACTCTTTATCGTGTCTGGATAATACTTGACCATTAAGGGTTGAATTTCTACGAAATGTCCTAAGACTGCACTTAGACATGCTGCCGTCAAAACAAAAAAAACTTAATTTTACATTAAATTTTATTTTTGATTTCTTTGATTCTTTTGATATAGAAAAAAAATAATGGTGTACGATAATGTGAAATAAAATATATATTTCTTCTGGAGCTTCCTTACCTCTCGCAGACGCAGGTACTATAAATTGTTTTTATAATATTCTTCCAAGAAAGTTAACTTCAAATGTAACTGACCAGCCTACAAACTTACCTCAAAGTATAAGCCATGATCATATTTTGAGGTAACTTAATTACGTTTGTAACTTTGTTCTTAATACTTGCAAAAGGGCCCGCTTTTCAACTGGCAAGTATGGATATTACAACTTGATATCGAGTCTAAAATCGTTTATCCAAAATGATATTCTATCCAGATTATTGATTTGGTATAGAGTTACTGAATGAGTTTCAATACTTTGATATTAGAGTACATTGGAACATCGATCTTGTATCCGAAGGCTGAAGTCTATTGTTAACTAAGTTTTAATCATGAACTCTATTTGCTAAATCAGACACAACAGAGATATCAGTTCAAGCACTTATAGTAAAGTTACCTTCTACTTTATCGTTAGTGTATTACAAGGTACACAAACATGTGGCGGGTGGGTGCTCGTGCCGCTTGCCACACTTTCTTGACCTTGTCCCAGAAAAGTACAAAACGGAACCGTACAAAGTAATTGTTGGCTGCGCTTCCGTTAGTAATTTCAAGCCGTTTGATAACAAATCACAATTAGTGAAAGAATATTAATAAAACATATGAACAAGTTGATCGATTTCGTGACAGAATGAAGTTATTTTATTGACCTTAGTAATATTATTACACCATGGTCGTGCTAATGAATGTAATTGTCTTCCACAGTGTCAATATTTTATGTTGTGCATTTATTTGCGCATTTCATTTCAATATAAAATTGTGGTAAGTATATAACTGTAATAAAGTAAATTCAAAACGACACGACAAATACCAATTTATAGAGTGTATATGTAATTAACTAGGTGAGAGACTCAAAATTGTCAGACATTTTCACTGAGAGAAATCGGTCCAGTTTCAGAGGGCGGTTTTAAGTGTTTCTTTAACATTTATTATATACATATTTATGTAAGGTAATAACATAAGTGTAATAACATTTTACTTTGAAGCGAAGTACATGATTACTATAATATTGAATATTTAACATGACCTTAGAAAAGCGTACGCCTTAGGAAGCCTACGGTTATGGACACGTAGGATGTGGAAATTGCAATCATTTTGTAGATAGGAATAAGTATACGGGTTCAAAATCAACTATATGAGTTATGTAGTTATTGTGTAGTTGTAGGACAAAGCAGAAAATTAATTAGGTAATAATATTTATCATAAATGCGACTCATTGGGCTAAGTACCTTCTTTGGAAATATTTGGTCTGGCCATAAATGCTGTTACAATTTAAAATAAACCATAATTTGGAAATGTTCCATTTGTGTTTGGAATTTGTCTTCTTCTTATTTTTTTGTGGCCTCTCTGGAGATGTCACCACAATTTTGCCAATGTCAAGTTTTTATTATTATTATTTATTTATGGACTCTTTATATTATATATATATATATTTATGGACTCGTGTATATTCAACGCAGAGATTCTGCCAATGTCAAGTAGTTCTAGAGAAAAAAACAGTCTATAAAAATATGATCGCCATGTTGGTCGAAAACCGACATGACAATCTTGGAATTTGTCATTTTTATATTTATGTTCATTGTGTTTTCTCATTTTCGCGCCAATCGCTATTAAATATTTTCGTGATATTAAAATGGAGTGGGGTAATAAAGAGAACCGAATTGCTGTGATAGTATAACACAAAGTAGGTATGGAGCCAAATGCAACTCTCCATCGGCTTGGTATTAGTCGAATGTTTGTGTACCGGGCTATTGATAGGTACTATGAAATCTCGGCTATTTGTGACACTAAAACATCTGGCCATCCACGTAGTATTAGCAGTATTTTAATTAGCAAAATAACCGAGTTTATGCTCAAAGCTCAATAGAAGCTTCCCAATTAGTCTGCAGAGTACAACGTGTACTTGTCCCTTTTCTGACTTTAGTGATGGTTTGGTGGGGATATTTATGTGAAAAAGGTGTCCAAAAGTCGTCACAGGTATATTAACGATTCTTGAAAAGGTGGTAAAGTTCTTAACAACACCATGTTCTATAACCATGACTGGTCTTTTCAACAAGACTCAGCACGGTGTCATATAGCTCTATCTACCCAAGCGTGGTTGGAAACGAACGTTCGACGACTCGAAACGACTTCAATAGAGCTGAAAACTGGTCGTCATCTAGTCCCGATGTTAATCAACTGGATTATGTTTTTTGGTAATTTTAGAGAGTATGAAATACTCTAATTACCATGGCAATGTAGAGTCTCTAAAACAATTCATAAGATTGACAGAAAATAATTTTCCCATGGAGATAATGCGAGTTCTGTTGATAACCGGCCTCAACGTTTAAAGGACTGTATTAAAGCCAATAGCGATCATTTTGAATGAGCTTCATATATTTTTAATGCTATTATATTAATGTATAAACTAACACAAAAAAAGTATTAATGTGTTATGCAATTTTTTCAGTGGTAGAGCCATGCTTGGCTCGAATGGGCCGGCTCGACCGGTGCGATACCACGGCCTCACAGAAAACCGGTTGTGAAGTAACGCTTGCGTTGCATTTCCCCGAATTGAGTGAGGTTTCCGGAGGCCCAATTCCCCCTCCCCCCTTTTCTCTCCCCTCATCTCCTTTTCCTTTTTTTCATCTCCTTATCCCTCCTCTCTTCTTTCCGCTCCCTGCATCCCCCATCCCTCATCACCATCAAAGGCGGGCAGCGCAATTGCGACTCTTGAGTTGCAAATGTCCATGGACGGCGGTGTCACTTACTATCAGGTGACCCGTCTGTTCGTCTGTCCCCCTATAGTATAAAAAAAAAGGATTTTTCCTGTAACCAGTATTTATGGCAAGACTAGGTAGTTAATCAGCTCTAGGTCCAACACAATATTATCGCTTCTTTTGTTAGTAATTTAAACCAAGGCGACGAATATGATATAATAAGACTAATATGTCGTGGCAGTTACAAATTCAATAAAACATTCAAATCATAACATACTTAACCTTAATCAATGAGACTAAATTACACGGTTAAAGCGATGAGTGATGGTGTATTAGTTTTGACAGCTTACATACTAAAAAACCTTAATTTTTATTAATGAAAAATATTGGTAAACGATGGCTCTACCAACGTCTAAGTTGTAGATGAAACGATTTATTATGATATGAATACCCAATAGGAATAGTTTGAACACGCGATAAGAAAAACTTATTATTAAAAGACCTTAAGAACTTTTCCTCTTTCGAAAATATAGGAGAAAGTTTATAAAGAGTGCACATTAAGGTGGCGTGGAGTAAGAACGTGTACTGAGAGGTGAGACGGGTTCGCTACTATTATTTTATATTTTAATGCTTTACTGAATTAAGCTCTAATCACGCCATTATTCATATCAACACTATTGTATTGCTGAATGCTGACGCTATATATGTACTTCTAGCTTTATATTTAACATTTTGCAAGAAAAGCGGAACTGCGGAACTGACAAGCGTTTGCGAACGATTGATGATTCATAAATATACATTTTACAGAATCTGTTTGTTTGAGAATCGTGTTGTGAGAAGTATGACAAGTTAATGCTTACGATTAAAGTTTCCATCCTATTCTTATAAGTAAATGTTAAATGACATAGTTAAGGTTCAGGCGCTTCGGAATTAGTGTGTGTTGTACTGATTGCTTAAAAATGACACATATTAATTAATTGTATTTACGTTAAGGAAAAATATAAACACGAATCCAATGAAATGAAATGATAAGAGCAGCAAGTATCTTCATAAATATTCTGTGGTGGAAGAGAGCAATGTGTAGTAGTGCGAACGGTTCCTATGTCGGTGTAAAAATAAATATATGTTTGTCAGAAACGCCAACATACATATGTAGAAATATACTTCCCAATATCCAAACATACGTCCTCTATCTTCCTGTAAATTGTTTCGCTTACCATGGTAAGATACACATCCATCAGGTTAATATTCTTCTACCCAACTGACCTCTATCCATTTGCTCATAATACTCTTACAAACGGAGGACTCAACAAAACTCGTTTCGATTCAACTATAGCAGTTTTTTTACTTACAATTACATACCTACATAGAAGACCTTACCCCGATGGGTAACAAAGCCCCACTCAATGCGATTACTTGCCTTCCGCGGCTGTTTGTTATCCAAAACTTATGTCTTTAACTTGTAAAGTAATCATAATCCTAGAGATATGGAGACTGACCCTTGCCCCGAGGGATCTTGATGACCCAAAACTTCTGATAATAATATTATATTAAAATTTCAAGCTTCAGTATTGTAATTTAACATTCATATTTATAATAATCAATACGTAGCGTTACAGTTAATAAACGTGTAGCAATATTTTATGAAAAAGTATGGGTCATGAATACTTGTATACATATCGTTAGAACATTCTATATACAGTACATATAACGTACCTCAACATTCCTTTACAGCCCTTCTACTTGTCAATTGTTATTTGGGCTGACGGGTTAGCTGGGGGAATTCTCTGAATCAGTGCCTCGGAATGAGTTCACAGAATGAACTTGTCCGCCGCGTTATATTCAGTTTGCCTATTAATTAGAAGTCCCGAAAGTGGGTCACTACCATTTAGTTTAATCTTAATAATATTCCGGTTAATGTTTTTAATAATTTCTTCCAAAAAACTCACAATCACTACTAAATAATATTTACAACAAATACAAACTGTTGTTTAAATAACAAATGTAGTGCTTTATTAAAACTATACACGATAGACGGATAAAAACTGTTTTAAAGTAGATTTTAAGTAGGTAATAAAGATAATATAAAGAATTTCCTTGGTCGTTTATAAATGTAAGTAAGCTAAGATCATTTGACATTTCTTTTTTATATTATAATATATTGAAGGTCACAGCCGCTTTGTGATATTTTCTTTTACTTACGATCGGGGCACTTACTGGTATTATAAAACTAATTATCAATCGGCTACTGCGCTATTTAAAACAAATATTCATTTTATAGATATTGTGTATTTAATAGCGGAATTAAGCCTATTGTATATATTATAAAACGATTAGCTGAAGTCGAGGCAGGAGTAATAAGTGGATAACACGCGATAACTATTTACGTACAATCAACGGCATGCTCTACGATCATAGCACCGTAGTTGCTGAGAATTACGTTATCAACCGTTACGATTACTAAATATACTTTGAATCGAGTTGTGAAAAGTTGTTAATGCGATCTTAATGAAGTACATCCCAATACAAAATGTGTTTATATTTCTATACGTATTTTGTAAGGGGCAGGCGTATTCTTTTAAATCAGAGGTTCTAGGACTTTTTCTTATAGACCACTTTCAAAATGCAGCTGATTCCGGTAGACCCCCTGCGGCTACATTTCTACCATTTTCTCACAACTCGACAAAACATTTGAAGATTAGATCTAACTATGGAAATTTGGGTTGCGACTGATGTCCAACCACCACCAGTGAAAATTAATTGGTTAATTATTTATTTGGTGAGTGGATGTCAAAAAAGTAAAGTTAGCCAATCAAAAAAGTGATTCTATCCAACTTTACTTTTTTGACATCTACTCATAGCACAAGGAACTAATCAATTCTCACTTATTTCATTTAGAAAAGTCCCCATTCGGACTAGTAAAATGAAAAGAAAAATAGTATATTTTTTTGTGTTGTATTTATTCAAATATGTAATTATTACCTACTTATTATTATTGTTATCATATTACATTGTAATATTATATATCAAATCGTCGTCGCTATCATCGTTACAATATCCTTAAATCTGACTTTGAAGTCATCGTGCAGGGCAATTAAATGTTGAACGTATCTCTGAATATCTTCATCAAGGCATTCTACCTGTGACAAGTTTGAAAACTGGGAAAATTCGCGCCGACTAATATTCTGCTTACTTAATTTTTCCATTTTCCAAGAAAAGCTGAAATTACATCCTTGTTTTTATTAAATTGAATCTAATCTAATCTAAAAAATTGCTAAAAAGTAGTGGCTAAAAGTTCAACTTTTCTCGGCTTCCTATTCTTTTATGGAACTTTTAAGAGTTTGTAAACTTTAATGTTAACTGCGAGTTTTTAATAGACTTATAAAAAGTAGCTGTTTTTATTGTAGACTATATGTTTTCTATAAAAATATTCAACGATTTCTCTGCCAAATGACACTGATTTAAAAAATAATAAAGTATAAGAGTATCTATAGTCACTAAGTCAGAATGTGATAATGGGATCTTAGGGTAATCGAGGGCACCCCTTAACTTTTATAGTCATAATGTTTTTTTCACATACTTTCTATAGATTATAATATTTGCGTCTCATGTTGCTCAGTAGATAGTGGAAAGTACAACTTTGTGAAAACTGTGGGAAAGTACAAATTTGAAAACTTGATACTACTACAAACACTTAGCCGAGTCTGACAATAAAAGTACTTAACATATATACGTCGTTGTTACTGATTCTACAAAAAAAAAAAATATTCTTGTACACAATTCCCTAAATACCTTTTGAAGTAATGCTTAGTAATGTTACTTTAAGTAATATCTCACGTAAAAGTTAGAATTATATTAAATATGTTATCGACTTTATGTATTCATAAAGTTGAAATACGACTGCAGTAAACGGTGTTTTAACCAGTTTTACCGCAATATTACATTTTCAGCAACTTATCCAAAATTAATCCAACCTTAATTGATACTCAATTTAGGTCAACCCTATTTGAAAAGCAAGCTGTGGGCCGAAACAGTACTGTAATTGGCTTTTTTTGCGAGCGCTCCGAAGCTTCACGCGATACCTCCTCAGCCTATCATATCTGTTGATCAAATTATCCGTTAAATAACCAGAAATTTTAATGATTATCTAAGTTAGCCATTTTGTATGGTTAGGTCATTTTTTTTCCAGCTAAGAAAAATGCTAGATGTTAGAAGACTTCAAAGCGGGTTCACGACGATAGTGCACTGGGTGGGGTTCTAACCCGCAACAATTTTACCATAAGTTCCATGTCTTTGAATCGTAGATAGTTGTGATAAGTGATCTTTCTATGTTATTTTAAAATATTGATATAGTTTTTAAAAAAATTCGTGTTGCTTATGATGACCTGTCCGGAATACAAACGAAGTAAGAAATAAATATATAAGCCTTGCACCTGTTAAAATAAATTAAAAAATTTAACTTACTTACGTTTCGTAAGTAAGTTAAGTTTTTTTATTTATTTACCAGGTGGGGTGACACATAGATGGTACTACACTACTAGTATTAATTCCATATAGTTTTATAGTTAGTCCTAACCTTCAAAAGTTGCGTGTATAAATTTCACAGCTATTGCACTATTAGTATCTGAGTTATAGCATTTTTAGTGAAAGAACTTTTGTTACTTTGAAAAAATTGATAAATTGGAATTTCGTGTGTTAATAAACATTATCCGGATTCTGCACCAGGAAAATCAACCGTAGAGAAGTGGTTTGCGACGAGGCGAAATGAGCACCGTGGACGATGCACGCAGAAGACGCCCCAAAGAGGCTGTTACCGACGAAAAAATCAAAAAAAGTCAATAAAATAATTTTTGATAACCGTAAAGTGAAGTTGATTGAGATAGCTGAGACCCTAAAGATATCAAAGGAACGTGTTGGTCATATCGCACATGAATATTTGGATATGCGAAAGCTCTGTTTAAAGTGGATGCCGCGCGAGCTCACAATCGACCAAAAACAGCAACGAATCGATGATTCTAAGGAGTGTTTGGAGCTGTTCAATCGTAATAAATCCGAATTTTTGCATCGATACGTGACGATGGATGAAACATATCTCCATTATTTCTCAACAGAGTCCCACCGACAGTCAGCCGAGTGGAATGCACGTGATAAACCGACTCTAAAGCGCGGAAAGACGCAAAAGTCGACTGGCAAGGTTCTGGCATCAGTATTCTGGGATACTCATGATATCTTAATATCTTAAAATATCTTAAAAAGGGAAAAACCATAAACAGCGTCTATTACGTAGAGTTATTGGAACATTTAAAAGACGAAATCTCGAAAAAGCGGCCTCATTTGAAGAAGAAGAAAGTGCTGTTTCATCAAGACAATGCACCTTGTGAATTAGCGAAATTGCAAGAATTGGTTTTCAAATTACTTCCGTATCCATATTACATGCTTATGTATTTATCTGTTCTCAGACCTCAAGAGGATGCTCGCTGGATGGAAATTTCGCTCCGATGAAGAGGTAATCGCCGCAACTGAAGCCTATTAAGGCTAAAGACAAATCGTATTATAAATATTTTCTATGCTAGCCTACGAACTTTTCAGCCCACCTGTTATATCATAATATCATTACTACCATTTTGGAACTAAATAGTTTATAATGTTTTAATTTGGCTCAAGCTTGCAATAGCAACATCTAAAATCGTTTTGGTTACACACAACTACAGTTGTGCAGATTACGAAACTTTCTACCGGTGACCACCAAAATTGCTCTTGCAGAATCCCTACTACTCCCAATTCTGGATTACGCAGATGCCAGTTATCCTAATCTCACCCAAGACCAACTTAATAAGCTTAAGCGATTTTATTCATTTTGGATTATATCTATGCCATCACATGCCAAATTTCATGGAAAAGTCTTCCTTAGTACAGGCCATCCGTCTGTGGAATGCATTTCCATTGCCCATAAGACAAGCAAAAACACTATCGAAACTAAATTATTAGTAAAGGGCCTTTAAGCAAGCCACCTAAGATTTATAATATGTGTGTTAGATATGCAAAGCAAAGTGCAATGCTAAGTGTATATATGTATGAGTAGGTAATAACCGTAATCCGATAATATCAAATAATTGAACAGTGCAACTTCTCTTGCCATACATAAACTCTCTTTCTATATAAGCGTTGCGTGGAAGAGATCGCAAAACGCAATAAAGCTTCCAATTGTAAACTCTACAGAACTCTACAGAACTCTTCATAAAAACTTGTATGTACAATATTGTATTATCTATTTGGACAACAATGAGTATATCTATCTAGCTAGGTAATAAACAAAAAAGTAAAACGTCATGTAAAACATGGAGAAAATGGCTTCAACTGTTTTGTTTCTAATTACATATTTATACAGGGTTATTCATAGGCAGGGTATGGTGCGTTTTATATAAACACAGTTGATTATGCTCAAACCATCGACTTTGAGCCCCCCCGTAAGCAACTCCGCCTTGTGTCCGGTTACTAAAATCTAATATAATGTGCATAAATATTGGTATATATTTACTATATAATAATAATAATAATAAAGCCTTTTTATTCCGAGTTTTGCTACAAGTTTGGCAATACATATTTTCCAGTCCTATTTACTATATTTTGTCTCGCAACTCGGCATGCCTCCTGGCGTAGGCCTCCTCCAGCTCACTCCACTGAGCTCTGTCTTCTGCAACTCTGGTCCAGTAAGGCCCCAAGGTTAGGCGGATATCGTCCCTCCATCTTGTTTTCGGGCGCCTCTTACTTCTGGTGTTCTCTCTTGGGTACCATAAGGTTACTTGTTTGCTCCATTTGTTTATTTTACAGAGTAGCATATGTCCAGTCCAACCCCATTTTAAATGCTCTATACGAGTTATTATATCTGCAACTTTGGTTTTTCTTCTTATTTCAGAGTTTTTGATTTTGTCACTTAGTCTGATACCCAGCATACTCCTTTCCATTGCCCTTTGTGTACTAACTAATCTTTCTCTATGCTTGTCTGTTAACGCCCATGACTCGCATGTATGTCACAAATTAAAAGTGAGACCTTCAACACTTGCATCCTCGAAGCGAAGCTCCAGCGAATCTCAAATGGTTAAGGCGGCTACCGTTGATATTGATACCATAGTTTTCCCAATCTAGTCTTCTAAATAATAACATATTTATTATATACATAATAGTAAAATATACTTTGTCTGGCCATAAATACTGTTACAAAAAAGTTGTGTGGTGTCGCGGGACACCAGATAGGAACGAAGTTTCTAGAAGAAAAATCAAATAAACTACTTTACAAAATTATTATAACACCTTTACACCTACCATTTACCTTTTTATTTACAATGATTTATAAAAATATAAAATTATACAAATAAACAGCTACTTACATGAATAATAATAGCAAACTGCAATAATAATAACAATCATGCCGTAGACTATACATAGGACACTGTATAGTCCTCATACATATAATCGTCGCGACACCACACTGTTCAATGGGAAATAGAAAGACGAAACGAAAATATCTATCTATAAGCTTGCAATAGCTAAAATCGTTTTGGTTACACACAACTACAGTTGTGCAGATTACGAACTTTGGTGACCACCAAAATTGCTCTTGCAGAATCCCTACTTCTCCAAATTCTGGATTACGTAGATGCCAGTTATCCTAATCTCACCCAAGACCAACTTAATAAGCTTAAGCGATTTTATTCATTTTGGATTATATCTTTGCCATCTCATGCCAAATTTCATGAATGCATTGCCATTGCCCATAAGACAAGCAAAAACACTATCGAAACTAAATTATTAGTAAAGGGCCTTTAAGCAAGCCACCTAAGATTTATAATATGTGTGTTAGATATGCAAAGCAAAGTGCAATGCAAAGTGTATATATGTATGAGTAGGTAATAACCGTAATCCGATAAACCGAAAGACGAAACGAAAATATCTGGCTTGCTTTCTATAAGAGAGAGAGAGACAGACAGAGAAACATGCGCACGCCGCACGGCTTACAATAGCTTACTATAGCAAAAAGTGTCGTTACAACTTTTCGTCTCAATTTTTTCCGTCTAGCCCCCTTTCGCAACGCGCGATAAGGAACTTCGTTCCAATAAAAAAAAAACAATATTTCATTTGAATCTGGAATCTGTTATTCTTAAATGAATATTCATTGTCATTTCTCATCAACTCCTGTCCGAAAGCTAAAGATTTTATTTCGGGAAATAAAGCACCTCGTGTATTTAAAAAGATGAATAAGGACTAAGGAAGGTCTGAAAATAAAAGTATTTACTGACGAGAAAAATTCATCATTGAGCAATATTTTAACAAGCAGAATGACCGAGTATATGCTCAAAGCTCTATAGAAACTTCCCAATTAGTCAGTCTTGTCCTACTTCAGTGATGGTTTGGTGGGGTATTAAATATCCAGGAGTGACTGAACAATATTTATGGGCAAAAGGTGTCAAATATCGGCACAGGTGTATCAAGATACAATTCTTGAGAAAGCGGTTAAGCCTCTCAACAACACCACGTTCTATAACCAAGAATGGTCCCTTCAGAAAGACACAGCAACGGTTCATGAATCGATCCAGCCAAGCGTATACCTATAGCTACTTACTCATTTAAATACGGTGTATATATTTTTTATATTTTGCTGGTCCTTGAGAATTTAATACTTGTATAAAAATGTGTTTGTGACTAATCTCCGGTTACGGAAAGTTTTAACTTCGAAAAATGAGATTTGTCATTTGTAACGCAAATATGGCTTTTGTTTCAATAAAAACGAAACTTTCAGTTACGAAACACGTACAAACAAAAAACGGAAAGAAATAACTATGTTTTTGACACTGATTTTGCCTAATGTGCCAGCCATTTGTTGTACCAGCGCTGCCAATCCAATGTCTGTCTAAAAAAATATAATATTATTTTAAACAACAGTATTATTATCTATTCGGAAACAGTTTCATTTTATTTTCATTCATATAGTATTTTAAATGGTTTATTGTGGTGAAATTTAATAAGCAATTTTTTTTTTAACTTTTATTTTTCCTATAATCAAAATCATAAGTTTAAATGTTGCAACCCAGAGACTTTAGTTCGTCCATCTCTCCTAGAGATGGTACTGTACTCTTATACTAATTGTCTTTGTAAAAAGTGTGTCCAAATTAGTTAATATAAATGTATTTATAGGTTTTAACAAAACAGATAGATATGTTGGGTATATGCAAGTACCATTTGATTAACCCAACTTTGCTGGTATATCAATAAATCTATTTGAATTGAAATAATTTGGAACAGCAAAGGTACGCCAAAACGGCTTAGGGGAAAATGAATTCTCCTCGGGCGTTGCCATAAAAGATAGCGGGGTGAAGAAGGGAAAGGGGAGAGTATGGCAATGGTTTTCAATGGGTTCCTTAGCGATCTTTTAGAGCCCAAGTTTTCTCCTTCTATTAAATTATCTACATTTAACATTTAGCTTATACGACTTTAATGTTATTATCAAACTATTTTATAGTTAGTTAATAAAATTAAATACTACGCTACCGTTTTTAAAGCTGCTAAATCCAACAGTTTTAAAATTACTATTTAAAATAAAAATCTTGAAAAGAAAACCACAAGAATTATTAGTAGTAAATTTAGATCAACAAATGAAATAACAATTTGTTTGTAAAATTATATACAGTAGGAAATAATAGTTGTGAATGCAATTATATTTTCTACTAAGTTGTTGACGGCAGCGCTGTTAGAAACTGGATAACTTAATGTTATAAAAGGTTATGATCTTTGCAAAACTAGCGCAGCAATACATGTTCAGTAATCTTTAGGAAACTGCCTTGAAGAAAGCGTGTTTCTTATAAAAGAAAAGTTTTTTAATAAAAAACAAGAAGAAACTTTAGCTGAGATTTCTTACGTGATTGTATCTTTTACAAAGTCAAGCCAATGGAAGGAAAGTTGGTAGGGCTCGTGTACCAAGTACACGAACTGATTTTTTTTTTAATTACGGGGTGGAAGATCCTCATGGATGTCCTTTGCCCACTGTACTGAAGTGGTCTGTCGGACTCTTACCGGCTAATAACCACTCGGTGTTATTCTTTTTGCCAATGATCGGGGGGAAGCAAAAATCACAGTTGCATTCTTCCGCCACCCCCGACAGCCATTGACCCACCCAAGACGGGTCTCGTCACCCGGTGCAACCGTCACCCTTCGGTCGCATTCCCCCAAGAAGTACAAGCGGAACATTGCGCGCTCCCTCTTAGGCCTGTAACTGCTCGGACGACGAATTCCTTAAAAACAGCCCCTTCCTAAGGGGGCCGGGGACCGAAGAATGCAATAATAATAACAGTCATCCCGTAGACTATACATAAGCCACTGTTTAGTCATCATACATAACATATACATACATACAATCTCACGCTTTTTTTTAACGCTACGGACGTTTTTTCCCGGCTAGGGTACCCCTCCGCAACGCCCCATAAGGAACTTCGTTCCAAAAATTAGCCTCTGTTCAGAGGCGTCTTAAACGCCTACTTTTTGTCAACAATAATAACACGTATAAGTAAGTGGGTAGTCCCACTTACGTGATATGTCAAGTCTATTACTGTCACCTTGGCACTGTATGATTGTACATATGCTGTCAGTTAGATTACTTAGATTATACTCCGATCCCTTAATCGCCTTTTACCACGAGAAGAGATGGGAGATAGGCATGAGAGTTGGTATAATTTTTGATTTTGACTCTATACTATCAGACTTCGTTTTAAGTGCGCATTTAGTGCTAATATCAACAACGAAAAAATGTCTTGACAGACAAACGAACAACAGAGTGACGTTACATGTGTTTCTTTTTGCCTTATGAGGAACAAAACCCTAAAAATTGTCTAATAGAGAATCTCTACGTTTTTAAAGTGGCTTAAAACAATTTTTTAATTAAACCATCCAAGAATCTATAAAATTCCTTTACACTCCTCGTGTGTATACAAAATGTACATACGAGATGCCAGTGTAAAAATGCTAAATACATTGGAGGAATCCTTTAGAGGTTTATGATACGACATATAATTATACCTGACAAAGCTTTTGTAACAAAGAATTCTTTCTTTTACATAGAAGTAGAACACTACGAGAGAAGTATGTCACCTGATAAAAACAATTACTAAAATGTATTATCTGCCGCGCAGACAGAAGAAGAGAAAAGCAAAATTGATTTAAACTATGGTGGTGCTAAATTAATGTTCTGCTAAAGCTTCATAGTTAATACACCTATATCTTCATTTACCTAGTTTTTATCCAAAATAATCAGAAAATATACAACAAAGCAAATTTATATTAATGTGTGAACATTTTGCTTCTTTTGCACCAGTTGCACGTGGGTGAACTTCCCCCCAGGAGATTTTAAGCTAGTCGACTCAAACGCAAAGAATACTCGTGCAGCAGTCCCACGACAGTGGATTATTTTTAGAGCCGCGGGTTTCGCCTGTACTTCTTATCGTGAATAAAATTAACAAGGCAGTACCTAAGTTTTAAAACATCCTCGTCAAAAATAAGTATCTACAAAGTAAGTAACTTGAAAACTGATTCCCACAAAGGAGTTTCATTAAGGTATAAAACACAAACCAAATTAAAACAACTATTTTATATTATGTTAATGTTGATGTTATGGCAGAATAATTTACTTGTATAATAAAATGTTGTTATCATATCTACCTACATGATATTTCTGCAGAAAATTTGCCTTAAAAATGTATTTCTGAACTTCCAAATTTACCTTAGTTTAGTATCTTGTATAGAATATGTGTATGTGTATTTCTGGGACACGCTGTATATATATACAGCGTGTCCCAGAAAATGGAACACTTATTTAACCTTCATCTGAATGACTCTGGCCTGTTGGTCTAGTGGTTAGTGACCCTGACTTCTGAGCCAGAAGTTGTTGGTTCCATTCCCACGTAGTTTTACTGAGTCCGTTTCCGTTTTGTTTTTCTATTTCGGTTTCGGAAATTGAATTTTCTTTTTGCTTATCATTTTCTGAAATATCCGTTCGCCACATTGTTGTTTGTTATATTTATTTTCCTAATGATAGCAAAAAAATACTTTGTGTATTGTGCGTAGCGTCATTTAATAATATATCTTATATAACTTGGTGTAAGCTTTTATTAAGGTCGAGTGGTCGCTAGGGTTGGTTTCGTAGGCGTGCGCGGATGGTGCAGTGTCATGGTTTCAATTTCCGGTAAGCTTTGGTTTCGACACCGAATCGTCCGACCGAATTATTCTATTTGTTTCATGATATCACGAATAGCTTGTCATCTATTTGTTCATGACATAGTATCTTGTATATTTCATTTTTGCATTTTTCTTAATAAAACTATACAACAATCTAGAGTTACATTACCTTAATTTAGGTCTAGATATGCTAGAATAAATAAGAAAAAAATGTGACCTGGCTAGGACTTTTTTTAAATACATTCTATTTAAAATTTGAATTATAAATATAAATACGTGGCGTGTGACATTTCTATCTAGTCAACCGCTTTATCATAAGAAACGCTATTTACATATTTAAGCAGGTTACGCGCGTTAACGATTTAATTTTTTTGCCTGATCAATGCCCTAGATTGATGAGGAGAGTGATGCGAAGACTGATACCTATTATTATTTTCAAGCTTTTAGTATATTGTCTACATTATTTTATTCTTCACTTTTAATAAAACCGTTTAACTTAAATAAAATTTTAAATATCTTTGTTTTTCTTAAAACGAACAATATTGTTATGTCTGTACATAACTGATTTAAGCTCTAAATAAAATAAAAAAGAATATTGGAAGGGTGTCATACTTATTCAATTGAATAAGTAATTTAACCGAGAATCTTTTCAGATGTTTTTCTTTATGAAAGTTAGGGGGGCGATACATGAAAAAAAAACGTATTTTTTTTCATAAATCGTTAGAATATCATCTCAAAAATATGCATGTAAATTTTCAAAACAAAATTATCATTACTTATATATTAAAAACACATTTAAGTTCTTCGCCTCAACTCAGGCGCTTGAGCGCTATTGAAGTCTGTAACTGAGCGCTCGATTTTCGGTACCTGCGTTTCGAATTTACACTCTTGGGGTCTATTGTATGGTCCAACCGGTTCAGCAGATGTTCAGAAAATCTTTTGTTTTTCAATTCTAGGTATACAACCACTATATAGTTACCATAAAATACTTAGAACCAGTGTTGCCGTTATTTTAATTCAGTTCAGTATACTTCTGGCATTTGTTCATTAAAAAGTGAAAAAAAAGAAAACAAAAACGATGAGCAAAGGATGAGTCGAGAAAATCTCCGCAGCTCCTGGCGACCAAACAAGCTCGTCAAGTGTGTCTACAGGAACTTACAAAGAAAAACGACTTCTATGAACGTACCGAAGGACTTCTATATGGCCCTGGAATCGCTGATTAGTCGGTAAGCCACTGTAATCATACAGTTTCTGTGTGTCAAAACTTTCAACGTGTTTTTTTTGAAACGATGTTTTTACTTTGTTGATTTTTTTATTGATTTAACTAGAAGATATGTCTTATGAACACGTACAAACTATTTTTTTAATTTCAGATCACCGTACGAGAAGTGAGAACGCCCGCAAATTGATGTCTTTTTCTGAGAGGGTCTCGGCAGATTCATTTTTTCGGCCATTTTGAAAAAAAAAATGAAAAAAATGTGTATTTCAATATATAATAAATTACCCTACAAAATTTCAAAAGGATTCATTCATTCCTTCCCAGTTAAAAAAATCCTCAAAAAACCGTAAAAATTTAGGCGATTACATGTATCGCCCCCCTTAAGTATCATGTCCATTGTTGTTATCAGCCAGAATGGAATTTATAGTCCCGATGGATTCTATTGTCTATGACAATCTGTCTTGTTATTTTACGAGACCGTAATCGAATTGCTAATTCAAATTCAGTGGAATAGTTCCAAGTAGTCAATTATTTGATGAGGGGCGATCGTTAGTATTATGACTTAATAGAATGGTCTACTCTATGTATAATTTTACTCTATGTAGAATATGTCATACCTGTATGTATGAAATATTTTACAATGCGATAATAAGTAGCTCACAACTACATATATGATGAATATTATAAATCCGTAACTTAAAGAAACTGCAATATTTTTATATATTAGCTTATTTCCAACTTACCAAGAAGTCCGTTGCCAGTTACATCTAACTCTGCATTTAATTTTTTGGAAGCAACGTAAGCAATACACTCGAACAAAATATACGAGTATGTGTCGGTGTAGATAACGTGTGTAAAATGTTGCTTGTCGGGAATTTCAATTTTATCTTCAGCGCAGCCTCAGTAGATATCGCTTATCAAAAAATTGTAACTTCTATCAGTTCAACAATAGCCGTACCTTTAATTATTTTCAAATTAACAGTTCAGACTTCGCCGCTTTCTTCTTTTGCATAATCTTGTTACTATCGATCGCAAATGTAACAAAGAAGGAAACAAGACGATTTATTTCCATAAAAATGAGGTTAATTCCGAAATAAAAGTATATATATTTACGAGAAACTATGAACGGAATATTTCTATTACGGAAATCTAAAATTAATCCCATAAGTATTTCGAATTACAATGTTTTTATATTGATTAATTTTTTTAATGTCTTCTGTAAGTAGGTAGTTTATTTAATCATTTGAATTTACAGTTGTGATCTTACTTTGAACAGCCACCTAAAGAAGACAAAGTCTCGTGCCTGACCCATGACGCAGTATACCAAGTAGTGGCAGTAGTTACGTATCTAGAATACATATAGATGGGTAAAGATAAAGCATGAGCCAAGATTGCAGGATGTGTCGAGGGAAGTTTACTAACAGAATTCTTGATGAGGCCAGGTATCGAGGTTAGGTAGATAGATAGCTAAAACTTTATTTACACATACATCATTATTAGAAAAAAAATGTTGATGCAACTGAATGGCAGACTCTTGAATGCGGTGGCGTTGTCAACTCCTCTGTCACAGCTCTCAGACGCATAATAGCACCGATAGTCGAACGCCCTGCAGGCAGAGACTCACTACGATAGAAGTACCAGCTTCCCGCTCTTCCAACACTCAGGAAAGCGTCTAGATACCAGGCTTGCGCTTAACACCTCTCCGAGGCGGTACGACATGTGGTTAAGAGCTAGTAGCACAAGCAGCGATCCAGTCTGGCTCTGGTGTCGTGTTCTTGGAGTGTATCACAGCGGAACAGCCTCCTCCTCGACCTCCCCGTCGTCTCCAGCCAATTGACAGTTGTTTGTGTTCAACCCATTGTGCGTAGGAGTTCTAATGACCACCTTCCAACTCCATCATTAGACCAGGTCCATGGTACCATATTATTACATTGTCAACAAAGATACGTAAATATAACAAATTCGAACCCAATCGATCAGGAAGTATTTCTAATTTAGCTTCCAATATTTGTTCAATGCAGAATATCACGGAAAAACTAGTAACAAAGGGCGGCCTTATTGCTAAATGCAATCTTATCCAGGCAACCTTAACATGGACCAAAGTGATTCGGAGCGACATTGGTAGTCTGAAGTGCATTTCACAGGAAATACAATTACAGATATTCTGTAAATTCCGATTTTTAGTGTAAAACTAAACAATCTCACATATATATACCTACTTAAGTATTTCATATAAAACACATACATATCTACATACAGCGTATGGTTATAAATTATTTCAGCCTTTGTGGACAAAATCGAAGAAAAATCAACCACTTATACGCTTTATCGGCGTGCACTGGGCAAACGGTTCCAAATAAAGGCATACGATGTACAGGAAAAATATTAATCTTTAGTAAATCTACAATAAAGTCAGCGGCACTATATAACTAACTCTTATATTTAACACAGAATACTGTTTATTTCTTAAAAAAACAAAATAAAAATCTAAAGAAGTGTTTAGGTGAATTTATAACATACATTATATGCATTCATATAAGATAAAAAGATGCATTACCACGGAAACTCTATGAAGATAAAATTTGCTCTTTACTGCATTTAATTTAGGCGGATAGTTGAGATAACTAAAAACAAGGTATACACTGTCTGCGCGACTTTTATAAACTTTTCATTTCAATATTCATATTTTTGCATTGGCGATGTATGTGTGTGTGTTTTTACCTATGTTCCCTATGGGCTCCGAAAGCGATGGATCAATTTTGATAAAATTTTCTTTTTTTTAACACTTCAATATGTGGTATTTTTCAAAACACCTTATTAATAATACGTGGTTAACCTACTATATCAGCACTTATAACACTATGTACTTCAGAATGTAAAATAATCCATATCGATGCTCACTTTTATTTTATGTAAGCAACTGATCTACCAATTTTCAGTATCTTACGATAATTAGTTGAGTAGTTAGGAACAAACAAGCAAAAGTTATGCCTATATCCCCTTAGGCATAGGCAGAGGTGCATCAAACGCCCATACCGCACCAGAAGAGGAAAGCCTATTAACCTCATTCGGGCACTGCTTAAAGAACCATTAAACTTACATAAAATTTTGTACAATAACATTTGTACATATTTAAGTTTACTAAATGGACATAAAACTATATAATGTACTGTATGATTGATGGAGGTTATGTTGCGTTTCTTGTTCAACAACCTCCTTAGATCATAGCCTACTTTTATCATCGCCCTTTTTACTGTCAATAGTAAGAAAAATAGAAGACCTACGACTTGGAATGCTGTATTCCACTGTTGTCTTGTCAATGTTTTAAAGCTATATTAGATATTTCTGTTTTCTTCTTTTTTTAATATTTACGCACACGGAACAACACTTTGTGTAATCTTCAAATTGTTGTTTTGAGTCTGGGTGTTCTTTGTCAAGTGTTATCCTGTGTAGGGATTTAACCCACAACACTCGAAGCGGCAACTTAGTGGCCAGGCGATCATTTAAACCGCTGGACCATCCGTGCAGTCATATTTATTGATATTTGTATCCGTGTCTTACCTAATAATAATGTGAAACAGTGTGACAGTGTATGTATTTGGTCTTACTAAATTAACTCCGCACAAAACTGAAATTAAATGTTACCACGGTACTGTCGTTACGTTAATACCATTTACTAACATCGTTGTAACTAACAAGTAACTACACAAAGTAAAAGCTTCCTTGAAGGTCATGTGAATATTGTCTAACAAACCAAGCTAAGCTAATACGTGGTTGTATATACCTATATGTATAGAGCTATACGTGTTCTGCCAGTAATTATTAGTAGTTATTTAATAAAAAAATAAGTCGTTACAACTCTAGTAATATAAGGCTTTTGCGCTTTACAATGTTAAGCATAATAGAACCCTTTAATAAATAAATGAATTATTTGAATAAATATTATGTGTGTGTGTACATCCTACTTGTTGTGTACGACAAGGGTACCACCTACTAGAATATCATGAAGTGTCTTCAACTTCACACTTTTCTATTGTTTTGTGTCTGAAGACTTTGAAAATTAAGGGGTCGTGATTTTCCGAAATGGTATAAATGTATTTGACCAAAAATATAAGCAATATTTTTTGAGTGTTTTTTTTTTTTTTTATGCGATAGGGGGCAAACGAGCAGACGGTTCACCTGATGGTAAGTGACTACCGCCGCCCATGGACACCTCAAGAGTCACAAGTGCGTTGCCGGCCTTTTAGGTAGAGGTACGCTCTCTTCTTGAAGGTTTGAAGGTCGTATCGGTTCGGAAATACGGCAGGCGACAATTTGTTCCAAAAGTTGGTTGTGCGAGGCAAAAAGCTTCTGGAGAAGCACACAGTGGTGGAGTGCCAATCGTCCAGGTGATGGGGATGGATATTTTGTCGCGTAGGACGATGGCGGAAACCAGCAGCCGGTATAAGTCCGAACAATTCCTCTGAACACTCCCCATGATACAAGCGATAGAGGATGCAGAGTGAAGCTACATCTCTACGCAACGCTAAGGTGTCAAGTCGATCAGAAATATCTTGGCAGTCGATGATGCGAGTCGCTCTCCGTTGAATGCGGTCAAGAGGGAGAAGTTGGTACTGGGGTGCACCTGCATAGAGATGAGAACAGTATTCCATGTGCGGCCGAACCTGCGCCTTATAAAGTTGCAGGCGGTGGGCCGGAGTAAAATACTGTCTCGATCTGTTTAGCACACCAAGCTTCTTCGAGGCTAATATGGCCTTACTCTCTAAGTGACCGCGAAACTGGACTTCGCTTGATATATCGACGCCAAGGATTCCGATACTGGCTGATGCAGTTAGGGAAGTGCTCTCAAATTGTGGTGATACGACTAATGGCAACTTTTTAGCGGTGAACGCGCAAACCTGTGTCTTCTTGGGGTTAAACTGGACTAGGTTAAGTCGACCCCAATCTGAAACTTTTGATAAAGAAGTTTCGATTTCAGACACAAGTTTGGATCGGCTTTCGATGACGTTTACCCGAGAAATGTTAGCGCGGCCGGTGTAAAGGGCATCACTCGTGCTATCGTCCGCATAGCAATGGATGCTGCTAATCTGCAGCATGTCGTTGATATGCAGAAGAAATAGCGTGGGTGATAGCACACAGCCTTGTTCCCACAAGGCTGTGTGCTATCACCCACCAGAATTAACAGACTTGGAGTCGGAGCATGCACCGTCAACAACGACCTTGATGCTTTTGTCTGTAAGAAAACTGGTGAGCCAATTGCACAATTTCTCGGGAAGCCCATAGGAAGGAAGCTTCGCAAGGAGCGCTTTGTGCCAGACCCGATCGAAGGCCTTCGCCACGTCCAAACTAACGGCCAACGCTTCCCCATTGGTCTCGATCGCCTGTGCCCACCGGTGAGTCAAGTATATGAGAAGATCACCAGCTGAACGACCCTGACGGAAGCCGTTTATATATTTTAGAAAAGTTTCTACTATAGGATAATTAGATATAGAGTTTTTATATAAACAAATATGTACTGACACGACAGCTTCTCTGAAGGACAACGACCATTCATCATCTTGTACTGAAAATTACTCCATGAGGTTAACAAAAACACTGACGTTGTCAAATAAGAGTTTAAGTTGAAAAGGTAGAAATTGGGTCCCTACTTAATAGCTTTTACTTCTACTGCATTGAGCAACGTGAACTTTAATTAAGGTCATGACACCCTCATAAGCATACTGAATTTAGTTAGAAGTTTTTAATTCGAAATTCTTTGATTTCGTTTCGTTGACATCTAAAGCCCAAAAGTTTGTAAAAAAGTTCGGAAATATGTTTTCACAAAATCCATATACATGTCATTTTATATTAAAAGACTTGATTAGAAGTTTAACATCAAAACTGATGCCGAGGCGTAAGTAAATAGATTTATTATTACTAGTTTTCACTTACTCACTTACCTACTTTAAAAATAAATTAACCTATTCATCAGGAATCAGAAATATTGGCAGGATAATGTGGGCCCTTTAAATCAAGTATGAATGTCAAAGAATATTGTGTTTTTGTGACTTTTGGTTAACGGGAATCAATGGGACTGCATCATCCGCGCTATATCTAATATTACTTCAATTCCGATAACTCCCATACTTATGTGATTCCTTAGAGTAATGTATGTATTTCTCTACACATTAGTTACTTTACTGACTTTTAAAAGTTAATTAAAACTTATGCGTGGGCAGTGAAACTAGCAGCGGCCTACACCTAGTACGAGATGGAATTAAGGCTGTAATAACAAGCCAACATCACAGGAACCATGTTAGGTACATGTGCATAAATATTTATACAGGGGTTACTCATTTTACCCTAGAGTTTTACCCTTATAGACATTTACGTGACGAGCCTTCCATATACTACGTTTTCTCTATTTTTTTTTACCTTTTTTTAAGGCATTTATGTATCTTAATTGTGGTAATGAGATTTTTAACAGTTACAGAATTACAGGTCAAATTAAATGATTTTTTTACGTGATTTAATTAACCAATTCAGATATCTCAGTAAAGGTATTTTTTTCAGTATAGAAGATATGTTCTATGAGTTTTTCTATACCTCTGACAATACTATACTATTGAAATACATTATGAAATTTGGACGCACATTTACCATATTAGTATAAGGATAGCGGATAAGAAGTAACAAGATATTAGGGTCGGGTGTTAGTTAGGACTACAATGTTATTTTCAAGTAGACCAAACGATCGGAAGAGATTGTCCCTAAAAACGAACCTCTAAGATAAGCACCTAACCCGGTTGTCACTATACAACGACAAATATTTTCAATTCTTTTGTCGAATATTGAAACGATTGTCAATCTATATTAGTATTATAAATGTGCAAGTGACTCTGCCCTGTTTGTCTGTCTGTTATCTTTGTCGGCCAAAGGGCTGAATCAATGTTGATGTATAGATGGTAAGTGACAACAGCCGCCCATGGACACCTGCAAAGACAGGTACGCAAGTTAGGCATTTCCAAAATATCTGGCTTAAGAAAAACTATCGTTACATATAGTGTCTTTATTGCACCTTAAAACATTAAATTATAAATATATTGTACTTATAATTATCGATTTCATAGTGTTTTTATATACATACGACAGCACGGAGTAGTAAGGAAGATAAGGGAACTCGATAAAATAAAAACTTTATGCCGTTGATGTATGACCTATTCTTCCACTTTTTAGACTGCTTGTTGATATTTGAAGTAGTAGAAAGAACGATTATTTTGTCTTGTTTTATACATCAGAATTAAATGATCAGTTAACGTTAAGTGATTATAGCAACTTCAGTTACCTGTCATGTATTTTACACGACCGCCAAGAAGATACAAAACTGCCACTAGATGCCTCTTGAAGTTTCATGTTTTTCGTCAACTAAAGCAATGGACCCGATTAACACATGATAATCTAAGTAGGTATGTCTTTGTTGTGGTGTTTGGAAAAGCACTTTTACAAGTTATAGATTATTGATATAGATGAAAGATTGGAATGAAAATCAAAACAAGGATCAAATGGAGACATAAAACACATCTTGACAGGTTTATAAAAAGTTAAAATTAACGTTTCTGAATACAGAATGGTATCTGTCTATCCGAATACAGAATCTTTATAATGATTTTCATGTTTTTTTTCTGGATGTTGGATCTTAGACCTCACATTGCACTTTGTATAAAATGAAAAATATAGGCAGTTTACACAAAGATATTCATAGGCACTAACGTAGTAAACTTGTTCGAAAACTTATTTTGTAACGCTGATTGTTCCATTACTTCAAGCGAATGGTTTCATAAGGAACGTACAATGTTTTCTTTGTGAACAAAAGTTTTTTTAAGAAAACATACAACCTACTTGTTAATTCTATAACGGATCATTTCAAAGTTTTGCCTTTGTGAGAACTTTAAAGATCTAATAACATTTGTGTTTATAGAAATCTCATCAAGTGAATAATTTATTTGATATTTATTTATGGAAATTGTAGCCATTAAGTAATAAATAAATTTATAAAAAATAGTTACTCTTCATAATAATCCTGAAAGTGAAGGCTTTTAATCATTGCGCAGGCATCATCAGTTTTAACAAAAATACATTTCTTCATTGTTAGTATTTATAAAGTTGACATTTGTAGTTACTCACATGTTGTGGCAAATTTGAATATAGGTATGTAAGTTTTTATCGATACTGTTTTTTTTTTTGTGGTATAGTTATTCCCCCAGACGAATAGATCATCATCTGATGGTAAATGACAACCGCCAGCCATGGACACCTACAAATCAAAAGTCGTAAGTGCCTGCCTTTTAAGGGTGATGAGGGATGGAGGATACGGGGAGGTGAAAGCAGAGAGGGGGAGTTGGGCCTCCGGAAACCTCACTAATTTAGGGGAGTTGTACCACAACTGGTATTCTGTATTTTGTGTAACTATTTTTTCTTTTTCGAAAACTTATTTTGTACGAATTTCCAAGAACGAAGCACTCTTACATTTGTCCCACTTTTTTAATTGTTGTTGAGTAAGTATTTCATTACAGTAAGTTGTGCGGAGCAATTATTGTTCTTATATTCTGTGTTTCTTGAGATATTAATTTACGTCTACAGCTATATGAAGCTTTTTTATTGAATCTGAAATGGGTATAAACGTAACAAATTGCACCAGCTCACTTCGTAGCCTCTCTGAATGCTTCGTCAGTTTTAATTCTCAAATGACATGGCATTTTAAAGCCATTTAACAAAATGAAACAATAATTAAATACATAGTACCTTTATAAAAAGCATAAGCTGATTCTGCGCACTGGATTGGCCCCAGACGAGAGGACTCTTCATTCGTAAATATATAAAATTTAACATTAACCATGATTTCGCTGTTGGATATAGGATTAGCTAGGGATCTCTTCAACTGTTGCTCTGTGAGTGAGTGAGCTGTTGTCCAGTGCATACACTAATCTTTATACAGAGTGTTCAGGAAAGGTGTGGTCATATCTTAGGGTCGTATAGTTGACGCCCTGAATAACGTTTAGGGATAATAGATTTTTTAAATTACTTTTTTTTTAATACTGACACCCTACTCTGAAACTGAAAATTGACATTGTCATTTTTTTGTCAACTACACAAAGTATTTGTCGATTACACATAGCTTCTAAATTTTTTTTCCAAAATTTCATTGAATTTTGAGAGTCTGTTCTATAAAATCTTTAAAAAACTATTTTCTAATTTATTGACATATTATTTATATATTTACAGTGGTGGTAGTATCACACGACATGAACCAATAAAATAACACATAGATTTTCAGTAAAAAGCTTTATGTTCTAACTTCTTTTTAATGTAGTCTTCAAGTTCAGAGATTAACATCAAAAGTCTCCTGCCGACTCTGTCACTTCACTATTAGTCCAATCAAGTTAGCCATTAAAATAGGTCTAAGGTTACAACAATTCCCATAGAGCTCAAAATTGGTATGAATGTTCAGAACCCGCTTGGGCAAAATATTTTGTTTATTAATAAAAGTTAGCATAAATGGATTATAAACGTTTTCCAGCTAAACGGTGAGTTTTACAGCAAAAATTGTTGAGACAAAAATTCTAACAAAAATGTCTCAACACTTTTTTTCGTAAGTATCGTAATTGATTAATAATTAGTCATCCATGTACTGTCTTCGTTTTCTTCTTTTTCTTCTTCCTACTGGATACAAATATGTTGTTCTAAAAGTGATGCATCATATGTCTCAACATTGGAGCACGATTGCCCTTGACATGATACATGCTAATGAATAAAACAGTCCTACCTTTGACAGCCGCTTTTAGAATTGCACCTTTTTTTGCTATTGCAAAAGATAGTGTTGAGGAGTTTTTTTGGTGCAGGTGGGAGTAACGTATGAATTGGTTCCAATGTATTATGAACTAACTTCCAACCCCAGTTTTCTGGGTCCATTTTATTACCAAGCCACACTTGAACTTGATAATATACCCGAAATAGATGTTATTGAGCATCAGCAGAGGTTGGGGGAAGAAAATAATTGCGCTTGTTTTCATTATCATTATAAGCTTTTGTGCAAAAGATAAGTATTAGTGATATTATCATTTTAGAAAAGCACATAAACTTTTTGATCAATATATTTCCGATTACTACTCGAGTCTTTCCCTTTACCAATAAATTGTCATCTTCACCAACAACAATAGTCGTCGTGTTGTTCTTGTGTTTGCTATAATAATTGTAATATTTATTTTTTGATAATTTTATAATTTGTATGTATAAGTCGTAGGGACTCACACTTTTACCTGTATAACGGTTCAAAAATGTATATAAAATATTAACGTGCATATTACGAATAAAATATATTTTTCGATTGTTTGAACGATCGATGAGGACTTTTCACAATTCATTTATAATAGTAATTTGAACATTCAAACCAATTTTTAGCGCTATGGGAATTTTTCTAACCTTCAATGTCTTATTTGATCGGACTGTATGTCAACAATGACAATCATACTAATAACAACCGTTACTAAACATATGGGTAGGTATGTAAGAAAATTAATTTTCCGGTCTCCGGACGGAATCTGTGCAATATTTTTATAAAACATAATTAAGAAAATTAAAGAACTAATGTTTAATTTTCTTCGATCTTGTTTTACTTGCCGTTTTCAAAGCTCTTAAGGTCAATTTATGGGAATCGAAACTTAAATTCTTGATAAGGGGCTTGTGATAAGGGGCTAGGATGTGGGGAAAGAGGAGATGATATTTTCTGTGAGACATTCGCATTCCATCCGCACCGGTCCATTAGTGCTTAAGCGTGGTTCTCCAACGGTTGACATAATATATAGTATAACAATAATTATAAATTTGTCTCACCCTAGAAGGAGTACAGTGAACTTGCGGCTCATGAGTTGCAAGTGTCCATAATAGTCACTTATCATCAAGTGAGCCTTCTCCGTTATCTCTCCTATACATAAACAAGCTATAAGTTACACAACTTTCTTCCTAAATTAAATGTAGGGCATATCTATCGGGCCTTTTCTGCACTGACAACCAACACGGTGATGCAAATTAAAGCACAACAAAGATGCCTGTTCACCCGTTTGACGTTTCGGCAAAGTGACGCTGATAGCTCACTTTCATACACGTACAGTTTCAGTCAAAGAAGACTGCACATACACGCACACACAATTAGAACAATAATACCTTTAAGCGAAATCATGAAGTAGCACTTTACTACTCTACTTGAAATCATCATATTAATCCCTATATAAATATAATTTTGTAATAATCTATGTAATCTTAAAATCAAGCTTAAAATAAGGCTTTAAGTTGCATCACAAGACAGAATAAAAATACTCAGTCGTTGACATAAGAACGCTTTGGTATTCCAACTATAACTACTAGACGACTACCAGTTAATTACTGATATGCCTATAAAAGTGATATATAATGTATATAATATAACGACTTAAAGGTTATGTAACAAATGCAACAATTAAATGAAGTAGCTGGTCTTAAGTCACAAACAAAATTTTAGAGTTCACGGTTCACGTTCACATAATGACCTCCTTTTTACTCCAAAATTTTTTTGTATTTTTGTTTTCAGAAGTAAGAGTAGGGGACTTTAGTGATGAAATTTATTACAATTTGTAAAATATTACTGATGTTTGGTTCAATATTAAACGGCAGCGAACATTACGTCTTAATGAGATGTCTCCACTCCACGAATATTTCACTTTTATACGTGTAGCACGTTTCATGTATAATAGCAGTTGCTAGCAATTAGGGTGATATATTAAAACATAATAAAAACAAGGAAGGTTTTTAGTATACATAATTTATATTTAATACATATTCAATAAGAAATATTCGAAGAGCAAATCTGATTAAAATATTTTCATAGGTCTAGAAGGGTTTCATCATTATCGACTCAACGGATCTCGCTAGGAGGGGTCCGGATGTCTTGCCAAAGCTTTTCCCGCATTCCTCATATTTCAGTCATTCAACAATGGCCTGAGGGGGCTTTCAGACCTAAAAAAAGCAGTTTACTTATTAACTCTTCCCTGTGTTAGATTCAAAGGACTCCTCAGCCTAGAGGGCTTGATGGATTTCGACATGTAAGTTAACAACAACACAAAGAAACCTAATACACATCCATGATATTATATAAATAAGGTCGATATCGCACTAGCGCGTGCTAATTGTTGTAGAGAAATGTAGACAATTGTCGTGATTTGATTTAGTAGGTCAATAGAAGCTAGAGAATAAACACGTGAAAGCGTCTTCGCGAAATATTGATGTTATTACCTAAAAGAAGGCGTTAAAACTATGGTTCCTAGGTAAATAAGAATGAAGGAGTTACACTATTAAATATTTATAAGTACGTAATATTTGTATTTTGTCATAGGTTTGTTGCCCATTTATAGAAATTATTACATGAAATCCCGTATTATTAAAGATTTGGTAAAAAAAGATAGAGAATATGATTGCAACTGAAACATACATTTTTTGATTGAAAACAAGTCTATAGTAATTTTCTTCGTTGATTTATTTTTACTAAACACATTTTTTTACGGAACACTCACTACCAATCAGAAGCTATCAAACATACAGATTGCGATATTCAGTGTCTTATCTGTAACAGTTCTAACTATTCTATAAGCTTCAAATACAAGTCTCAAAAGATAGCTATCTCTTTCTTTACCATGCATTCCGCATTATCTTTCGCATTCTCAATTTAATGTACGTATACACTTATAAATAACTACGTCATGTCATACAGCAACAATAGCCGGACGCAGATCAGTAGTATGAAAGTAACCTATCTTTCTTTAAATATGATTGATACACATACATACACTCGACAACATAACGCTCCTCCTTGCGAAATTGGGTAAGAAGTGGGAAAACCAACGAATTTAACGTAACTTATCTAAAAACAGTATTTTTAAGTAGGAATTACCTACACCAAACTATTAATAGATATCTAATCTTTTCCAAATGATGAATATGATAATATATGAAAACATGTTCGTTAGTCTCATAAAAACTCAACAATGGCATGACCGATTTGAATATATGTCTTAATATCGTATCAGCTTTAAAACAAATAAAAATATTAAAGAAATTTAAAACCAGACTGGATGGAACTTCCTATATTTGTGTTTTTGCTTACGTCATCGCAAAATGTAATACTATATTTTTGGATCTCACGTGGAATATTTATTAAAAAAGAACAAAACCCCTTGATTATACAATTTATTTACACAAATTATTTATAATTTTATACAGTTAACATTAATTAAAACACAAGGAACAAACCAATGTACAAATTCTAAAGGACTTACAAGTCACACCGACGCAAACCGGCAGAGCTTCCACTCTCGACAGAATTGCAAGTTTTAGTAGTCATGAACGTCCCTTGCGCTGCCTTTTATAGGCCTGCGATCGAAATGTGTCGCAAAAAGAAGAATCATGTTTTTTAGAGCTTTTAGATTTCACTCGATTCCTCTATGGAAGTTTTAAAATGCGAACACTACATAAGTAATTTCAAGGGCAGCGCGTGCCTAGACAAGCCACGGAGATAGACGGTAACGCCATCTCCTAGCAACAAGCGGAAATACCCTATTATTATTGTTGAGAACAATAGAATCTTCCACGCGCTTCGAGTCTAGACTAGAACCTTCCTTATCGATATAAAAGTAGTGCGTCGGCGCGACGTGAGTCAGTTGAGTTGAGAAATCCAAGCGATACGGTCGGAGAAGGATTTTAGTTGTACTGCGAAATAGGGATTGTGAAGTCTAGTGTTTGCGAAGGTATCGCGCATTTGTTTGTGTCATGTGCGTGCGATATCCGTAATTGTTGTGTCGAGTTCCATAACTGTTACGATTTTGCCATAATGTCAAAAAAAACTTAAAGTTGATAGTGAGTGCAAAGTTCTTCAGTCTAAATGGGAAATTGCATATTTTTTCATAGAATTGAAAGGTAAACCACTGTGTTTGATTTGCAATCAAACAGTTGCTGTTTGTAAGGAGTTTAACTAGAAGAGACACTATGATACGAATCAAAAATCAAAATTCGATTGTTAAACTGAAAAAATTAAAATGGACACATTGTCATCTTTAAAATCTTCAAGGTCAACAATCGATGTTGACCTAATACTGAGAGCGAAGATGCCCTGAAATCAAGTTTTATTATTGCATTAGAAATCGCGAAGAGATCATTTCACTGATGGTGATTTTATTAAAGACTGTATGTTGTAAGTTGCCGAAGTTTCATTTCCATTTCAAAAGCCAATAATTCAAAATATTTCGCAGTCAAGAAACACTGTTGCTTCAAGAATAAATGAAGGAGAAAATTAAGGAATTTACAAACTTTTCACTGGCTATTGATTGGCATGGCGCTCCTGCCATGGCTGGCAAGCATTCGGGCGTTGTAACTAAATTAAAACAGAAAACATCAAGGAATTTTGTAGGATTTTACTGTATAATTCAACAGGAATCATTGGCATACAAACATTTAAAAACGGACCATGTAAATTTTATAAGGACCAGAGGACTAAATCACCAACAGTTCAAACAGTTTTTACAAGATTTGGACGAATACTTTTCTGATGTCCCTTATTTCATGTATTCAAGCCTTTGAAAAATAGTTAAGGCTGTGGGAAAATCAGGTAAAAAATCAAACTTTGGATCATTTCCCTCATTTAAAACCAATTGGCACAGTGAAACAAAAAAAAATGAATCAATACTCTCAAGTTCTGCAAAATCTGATCACGAAATTCACCAATCGCTTTGAAGGCTTCCACAAAATAAATGAAATGGATTTCCGAATTTTCAACAATCCATTCGATTTCGAAGCTTCACAGGCACCAGTTCATTTGCAAATGGAGTTGATAGATCTTCAATCGGACAGAATTTTGAAAGGAAAATTTAAAAAGGTTAACGCAACATCTCCAATCAATTTTTAAAATAATTAAAACGAATATGAAACCTGACATCAATGAGCTTGAGCAGCAAGAAAAGTCAGGTATCTGGATCCTCGAGCTCAAAATAATTACCTTCTTTTATAAGTTTGATATGATTTTTAACAACCGTATATTATACTATAAAATTAAGTAAATAAAATGTTATAATAATTCAGTACATTTATTTTTATTTAAATCAGGCCCGCTTACAAATTCTAAATTGAATATATGGCCCTCTGCAAAATTGAGTTTGATACCTCTGATTTAAATGAAACCTAACATATCGAAATCCTTCTAGCAGTCTAGCTTATAAGGCGTTAGAAAGGCTTGCGTAGTCGCCTAAAATAAAAAAGTTTAAAACTATGTAGGTACACTGCCGCTAGTGATGCTACGGTCTAAAACTACTATTTATTTATGTATTTATTATTTAGGCCATTAAACTGGGTGAGAGATTTAATCTTTATGGATGTATCGTTTGGTTCCTTTGGCTATAAGATGTCTCTCAACTCAGTGTGCCTTTTGGCAAAGGTCTCCAGTAGTTTCCATTGCTTTCTGTCTTGAGCAACTCTCCTTCCCAGCGCATTAGCTGTCGTCCTCGACGTCTCTCCCCATCTCTTAGATACCAATTCGTTGTAATTTGGCTCCACTTTTCTTGTGTAGATTTCAACATATGGCCGGTCCATCTCCATTTTTGCAGGTTTATTTTTTCCAGGATATCGGTTAATTTGGTTTTTGCTCTTAATTGCACATTTCTAATTCTATCTTGAAATCTTGTTCCTGTCGTGCTTCGTTCCATGCCTCTCTGGCACTTTCCTAGTTTGTCTCTATGATATTTTGTAAGGGACTATGTTTCGCAACCGTAGGTGATGCATGGAAGAATACAAACGTTGAATACTTTTCTTTTCGTTGCCATACTGTGGTGTTTAGATTTTACATTTTCCTTGAGAGACCAGTATCTTTTCGACCCATTAGCAATCCTTTTATTTATTTCCTTGGTTGTTTGGTCTTGAGAGGAGATGATCTGGTCCAAGTAGAAATACTCATCGACATATTATATTTGTTGTCCTTGAATTTCAATGGGTTGAGTTGGTCATCAGCTTCGTTTTTGTTATGTTCATTTTTAAACCCACTTTAGAGCTCTCAGTTTAAAGTTTGGATCATCTTCTCGAGTGCCTTTGGACTTTCTTCTTGTATAACCAGATCGTCCGCAAATTCTAGGTGGTTTAGTTTTCTTCCAACTATGTTGAGACCTAGATGTTTCCAGTCAAGGTTGTGAAAGACGTTCTTTAAAACTGCTGAAAACAACTTTGGGGAAATTGGGTCTCCTTGTCTAACTCTTTGCTTGATCCGAAATTCTTTTCCCAAAGCTTCTAATTGGATTCTTTGTTTTGATAATATTAATATATGTTGCAGGTATACCTTGGCTTTCTAAGCTCTCCCATATTGCCTTATGACTAACGCAATCGAATGCATTTGTATTATCTATAAAAGCTACATATAGTGTTTTGTTAAATTCGTTATACTTCTCAATTATCTGTTTGAGTGTGTGGATATGGTCTATCGTTGAAAAGTTTCGTCTGAAACCGGCTTGTTCTATTAGTTGGCTTTCGTCTAATTTTGCACTTACCCTTCCCAAAATCATCTTTGCGAATATTTTGTACACATATGACATTAGGCCTATTGGCCTGTAGTTCCCGATGTCGTCCTTGTGTAGTAAGATTATATATGAAGTTTCCCATTGTGCTGGCATATATCCACTTTTCAAAATTTGGTTGAACATCTTAGTAAGTATTGGTACTAATCCATGAATAGTCCCTCTCAAACTCGTTTATAATTTTTTACGGTCCAGGTGCCATCTCCATTTTTTGACTCTTTATTGCCTTTTCCACTTCACTCTTCAATATATCAGGTTCCCACTCTGACAGGCTGTCTGCTCTTCAATGTTTGTGTAAGAGGGTGCCTACGTCCGTCTTTGTTTGAATATAGTTCTTTGTAGAACTCCGTGGCCAGTTCGTGTATACCTTTCCTGTTTGTAATGGTATCTTCTTTTTTTTTTCTTAATTTAGGCAGCCACTCTTTTCCTGTTTTCTTAAGTTTTTTCAGAGCTTTTCTTACACCGCCTGTTCTTATTATTTGTCTCTACTCTAACTCTAACTCTAACACTTCTAGATTTTCTGCGGTTTATGAGTTGGATGGTCTCATCGCTGAGTTGGTATTTGCTTTTGTTAGTATTGTTAGTGATAGTAAATTGTTTTCAAATTTTCCATAATTCGCTTTGATCTCGCTTTCATTTTGATACGTCAGCTCTTTTAGATTATTTGTTAAGGACTGGCCAACTTCTTTGAAACACTGTTTGCGTTCCTAGCACACATCCACATACGCGAACGCTGGCGGGGCCCTGCGTTGCGGGGCGGGCACCGACGACCGTCATCGACCCCCGACACGGACCACTTCACGCTCGGCTCTTATAAGCATTGTACGCATACACACGGAAATTTAAAACTTATAATCCATGTCGGGCGGTGTTCCACAGGGGTCTGTTCTTGGACTACTACTGTGGAACATCGAGTAAGACTGGGCTCTTAGAGGGACCTTCCCCCCGGGTGGAATCTGCTATGCTAACGACACATTGGTCACAGCCCGAGGGGTGAATTGGCGAGCCGTCGTGCCTGGCTACCAGGGGAGTATCTCTGGTAGTCGGGCGCATCGAGGCACTCGGTCTTGTTCACGGCCACCTGTGCCCAGCGGCTTACAGGTCGCCCTGAATAAGACCGAAGCCCTCTTATTCCATGGGCCCCATCGTGGTCCGCCCTCCGGAGACTCAATTGTGATCAACTCGGTCCTCATACCAATTCGGGCCCTTATAAAATATTTGGGCCTGATAATCGACGGTAGGTGGAGCTTCGACGAGCACTTCCTACAGCTAGCTTCGAAGCTGGTCGGTACTGCGTCCGCCCTTGGGCGTAAGAGAACCCAATTTGGGTGGACCAAGTGTCGCGACGCAACGGCTGTACACGCACACATTAGAACTTATAATTCAAGAATACAGTCCATTTTATCTCTTTCCATATTAACAGTGGTTAAAGGGGAATTGCATTAGCACTCTCCGTGGTGATTTGGGTTGGACTATAAGTGGTAATGATCTTTCTTGCTCTTTTTGGTCGTGCTGGCAGAATTTTAGTTCTGACTATACGATGATCTGTGTTAAAATTGAGTTTTGAGATCACACTTGTATTTGAAAATACCTTGGGAAAATTGCTTATTATATAATCTATTTCATTTTCAATTCTGCCATCTGGTGAAATCCAGGTCCATTTATTCTTTGGGTCTTTTCTGAATATATAATATATTCATAGTGGTAGAGCCATGCTTAAGCACGAATGGGCCGGCTCGACCGGTGCGATACCACGGCCTCACAGAAAACCGGTTGTGAAGTAACGCTTGCGTTGCATTTCCCCGAAATGAGTGAGGTCTCCGGAGGCCCAAAATCCCCCACCCCCCTAATGATAACGCTGTTAACGAAAAGGATACCCCAGGGGGGTACCAGCGCTAGCGTTAGAGAATCCCCCCCTGCACGTCCACCCTCAGTACGGATTATGCCTGAGCGTGGACGCCCAGGCTGCCCCTCGTACTCTGGGGGGGCTCAACTACGCTCTCAAAATCTGCTCGGGGCAAGAGAAGGCATACCATGGCACCCCCTGTAACGTTTACCGTGGATTTTTGTAACATCAGGGGCTTACATTCGAACCTCGACACTGTCCACCACCACCTTGAGACAGCAAAGCCGGCCTTGCTCTTTTTAACCGAGACGCAGATATCATCTCCAGCGGACACATCCTACCTCCGCTACCCTGGGTACGGACTGGAACACTCCTTTGTTCCTAAGGCTGGTGTATGCGTGTACGTTAGAGATGATATCACTTCTCGCCGCCTCGGCAATCTTGAAGGTAGGGACCTCTCCATCTTATGGCTACGTGTAGACTGCGACGACCATCCCCGCATCTACCTATGCCTCTACAGGTCCCATAGCGGTGATGCCGAAACGGACCGACTCATCGACCACGTCCAAATGGCTACAGACTCAGTGCTCCAGCAGGTCCCATCCGCAGAGATCGTGATTCTTGGCGACTTTAATGCCCATCACGCCGAATGGCTTGGTTCGCGCAAAACCGATCATGCGGGAAGATCTGTTCACGATTTCGCCTTGGCATATGGCTTGACGCAGCTGGTAGCAACGCCTACGCGAATCCCAGATACAGAAAGCCACGTGCCTTCACTGTTGGATCTTCTGCTGACCTCACATCCTGACGGCTACAAAGTATCAGTTGAGGCCCCTCTTGGCTCCTCGGACCATTGCCTGATTAGGAGTATGGTGCCACTCGTTCAGTCGCTGCGGCCGCGAGTTACAGGCAGTCGCCGCGTATGGCACTATAGGTCAGCAGACTGGGATGGAATGAGAACATTCTTTGCATCCTACCCATGGAGGCAGGTTTGCTTCTCGCCGGATGATCCCAATGTCGTTGCTGACTCTGTTGCGGATGTTGTGCTTCAGGGTATGGAACTTTTCATTCCATTCTCCCTGATTCCCACAGGTGGCAGGTCCCAGCCTTGGTTTGGTCGAACCTGCAAAGCGGCGTCCCGCTGAAAGCAGGAATGTTACCAAGCATGGGCTAATGCAGCGACAGCACGGGATGTAAAGACCAGCACATTAAAGAAGCAATTTCACTTTGCCTCCAGGTCCCTCAAAAGAGTAATTGCTGGGGCGAAGTCGGCTCACATCGGCAGAATTGGCGAGAGACTAGTTAGTCTCCCCTCCGGAACTCGTGCATTCTGGTCTCTTGCCAAAGCTGTCCAGGGGAACTTTTGTAAGCCATCCCTTCCACCTCTGCGCATAGGAGATAATTCGTTCGCCCACGACGCTAAAGAAAAAGCCGATCTTCTGGGCGAACTCTTCTGCGTCCAACTCGACCCTGGACGACGGGGGAAACGCACCGCCGACCATACCGCAGTGCGAGACCCGCATGCCGGAAGTCCGGTTTACACAAAGGGCAGTGCGTAAAGCGCTTCTTTCCCTCGACGTTCATAAGTCGAGTGGGCCCGATAGAATCTCTCCTATCGTGCTGAAGACGTGTGCTCCAGAGTTAGCACCGGTTTTAACGCGCCTTTATCGGCTTTCCTACTCTCTTGGCGTAGTCCCGAACTCATGGAAGACAGCTCTAGTGCACCCAATCCCTAAAAAAGGAGATCGCTCGGATCCGTCCAACTACAGACCCACAGCCATCACCTCCTTGTTCTCCAAGATAATGGAATCCATTGTTAACTGCCAGCTCCTCCGGTACTTAGAAGACCACCAGCTCCTCAATGATCGACAATACGGCTTCCGTCAGGGTCGTTCAGCTGGTGATCTTCTCATATACTTGACTCACCGTCGGGCACAGGCGATCGAGACCAAGGGGGAAGTGTTGGCCGTTAGTTTGGACGTGGCGAAGGCCTTCGATCGGGTCTGGCACAAAGCGCTCCTTGCGAAGCTTCCTTCCTATGGGCTTTCCGAGAAACTGTGCAATTGGCTCACCAGTTTTCTTACAGACAGAAGCATCAAGGTCGTTGTTGACGGTGCATGCTCCGACTCCAAGTCTGTTAATTCTGGTGTCCCACAAGGCTGTGTGCTATCACCCACGCTGTTTCTTCTGCATATCAACGACATGCTGCACATTAACAGCATCCATTGCTATGCAGACGATAGCACGAGTGATGCCCTTTACACCGGCCGCGCTAACATTTCTCGGGTAAACGTCATCGAAAGCCGATCCAAACTTGTGTCTGAAATCGAAACTTCTTTATCAAAAGTTTCAGATTGGGGTCGACTTAACCTAGTCCAATTTAACCCCACGAAGACACAGGTTTGCGCGTTCACCGCTAAAAAGATGCCATTGGTCGTATCACCTCAATTTGAGAGCACTTCCCTAACTGCATCAGCCAGTATCGGAATCCTTGGCGTCGATATATCAAGCGAAGTCCAGTTTCGCGGTCACTTAGAGAGTAAGGCCATATTAGCCTCGAAGAAGCTTGGTGTGCTAAACAGATAGAGACAGTATTTTACTCCGGCCCACCGCCTGCAACTTTATAAGGCGCAGGTTCGGCCGCACATGGAATACTGTTCTCATCTCTATGCAGGTGCACCCCAGTACCAACTTCTGCCTCTTGACCGCATTCAACGGAGAGCGACTCGCATCATCGACTGCCAAGATATTTCTGATCGACTTGACACCTTGGCGTTGCGTAGAGATGTAGCTTCACTCTGCATCCTCTATCGCTTGTATCATGGGGAGTGTTCAGAGGAATTGTTCGGATTTATACCGGCTGCTGGTTTCCGCCATCGTCCTACGCGATAAAATATCCATCCCCATCACCTGGACGATTGGCACTCCACCACTGTGCGCTTCTCCAGAAGCTTTTTGCCTCGCACAACCAGCTTATGGAACAAATTGTCGCCTGCCGTATTTCCGAACCGATACGACCTTCAAACCTTCCAGAAGAGAGCGTACCTCTACCTAAAAGGCCGGCAACGCACTTGTGACTCTTGAGTTGCGGGTGTCCATGGGCGGCGGTAGTCACTTACCATCAGGTGACCCGTCTGCTCGTTTGCCCCCTATCGCATAAAAAAAAAAAAAAGAATATACTGTTAAGAAGAATTAAGTTGTATTCTAGCAAAAACTCTAGAAGTTTTTGACCGTTGGAGCTTCTTTTAACATGTCCATGTTTGCCCAAGACATGCTCCTCCTCGTTTTGTTTTTCTCCGATTTAAGCATTAAAATCACCTATCAGTATAATATGGTTGTTGGTATAATTTCTGATGACTTTTGCCAGTTCGACATAGAATGCCTCTTTCTCTGACTCTGCAGCTTGCTAGGTAGGTGCATATGCTTGTATGATAGTCTAAGTCTTTGTATAGTTAGGTATGTTGGTATTAAGCACTGCTATCCTCTCAGAGATACCAAAGATGTTTTGTATTTGCTTGTTCAGAGTCAAATACACTTTCTTTATAATTTTATTTGTACAATAGTATTGTCTAAGTATTAAAGGCTTTATTGATTCACCAATTACGAACCACCAAAATGTCCCAAGTTATTCGTTGTTATGCACTTTTTTCCGATATTTAATCACGGAGCTCACTGTCGTACATCTTGACAGACTAACTACCCTACTACTACATAACTACCTACTACTACTAAAGCTACTTTTGCATTATAAAGTGAACGTATGCATGATTTATTATTACTTCTTGGATATTAAGTTCGTTAATCTTTTTAATAAATATTGCACATCTGAACTAAAAAAAATCTTTGTTATTTGCCTATTTCATTCGCATATAAGTTGTATGTCGACACCAAACTTTAAAAGATCTCACATTTTGAAGATGAATGCATAGTAACATACATGACATAATTAGATAATTCAGATAGATATTATTCGCTCTAATAACTATACTACATCATATATATTACGACAATACCTAGAGGTTCTGATTTTGCCTACTAATGATAGATTAAGGAATGCCTGCCCGGGGCACAAGTATTCTAATTGAGTCCTAATTGAGATCTGTTCAGAACAGTAAGAGACAAATTCATCTTGAATGGCTAGCTATCGGAATAAAGCATCAAGTTCAGTTTTGTAGCAATTATTGTCAAAGGTTTGAGGAGCAGCATTATTGTTATCCTTTTACGTAATATTATTATTTAACTAGTGTGAATCATTTTACTAACTTTAGTCAGTAGTAAAAGGGAGATAAGTTTATCACGAAAGCTCTGTTCATAACGGCTTTTGGAGTTAGAATTCAATTTAACTGTAGAATGCTTAGCAAATCTTAAAATAAACATCTGACAAGTAGTCTCTAGGTAGTCAAGTTCATGGCAATATTTTAAGTGTGACAATATCGCGCCGATCGGTTTTAATGTCGATTGTATGACTTGATAGTTTTTGAGAGGTTTGCCTATTAAACTTCAAACTTTTACCCAGTCCACGATGAGACAGATCGGAATTAAAGCGGCGCAATTGTTTAAATATTCGTTAACAGAAGCAAGTAGTTAAAACAACGCTACTTAATCTGTTGTAATGTTAAATGTAATTAAGCTACATCATACGCCTCGACTCACTCTCTTTAATTACATACCCGACATAGAAACTTTAATTGCTGTTGTTTTCATTGTTTGCAACACTTACATACATACAT
This sequence comes from Tyria jacobaeae, assembly GCA_947561695.1. Lineage (NCBI taxonomy): Eukaryota > Metazoa > Arthropoda > Insecta > Lepidoptera > Erebidae > Tyria > Tyria jacobaeae. The sequence goes on from OX387217.1 coordinate 12,867,309, forward strand.
TCAGGATAGGTAGACACGTATATTAAATACCACATTTTCTGTTTTATTTTCATTATATGAGTAGACTTACAAAAAACACAGTGTCATAATATTGAGTGAGACTTGTGGCAGCCAGTTCTGATGCTAAAGACCATAAAGATCTTAAAGCAAGTGGCGTTTTGCAAAAACCTTTTAGAACTGTCATTTTAGGAAAAACAGGTAGCTATACTCAATACGTTTATTGCACGGCAGCGTAGGAGAGAGGATGAAGTTCTATAGAATATTTACTTAGGTAGTTTTCATAAAATGGCCAGGCTAATTATAGTAAGCAACGAAAGCCGTGAGAGCTGTTCTTTAGGAAACGCTGCTTCCAGTTAATGCTGGTGTGGCCTACACTTTGGTTTACTATTTTCGGGCGTGACCCTCTGGTTAGCGGAGGAACAATTGTCCTGTCGGGGTTTAATTGATAAAGATGGCTAATCAATTTGACAATAATGTACAATGGGATGTAGGAGAAAGTTTTGATGTTACAAAGATATACATACATATATATATAAAGATAGATATATAAATTTAGGATAAGCTAAATAAATCACTCATGAAACCTCTGCAACAACCAATGAACAATAGAATGCCAGTTCAAGCACTTTACATGGACATGACGAAGGCATTTGAGTATGTGAATCACAGCATACTAATCGAAAAATTCAACGCCTATGGTATTCGAGGCAGTTTATTAGAATCGTACCTGAGCAATCTCCAAGAGCTCACTGTAAGTTTTAGGATATACTATCAGACTAAAACTGAAACTTCCTATGAGTCGAATACTAGAACTATTAAATACGGAGTACCACAGGGAAGTACACTAGTCCCTCTCCTGTTGATTATTTTTATCAATGACTTTAATTTTGCTACAAAATTTTATTTGGTAATGTATGCCGATGAGCATACCATCGTATTTAATAACAATAATATTAATACCACTAGTTTGGTAATTGAAGAGTATTGAATTTATTTCTGTAACCAGTTGACAACATCTGTCATTTTTTTTATACCTATAATGATCGCAGGGAGGTACCCTGCGATCTTTATTACTGAGCACTATAGTTTTGCGTTAGTTCTCTTTAGCCAGAGCGAGCGGAGTAAGTCCGTTGTCCACTGCTACTACTTTACGACACACTTCGACATCGGTGTAAAGAAAATATTCGGTCTTAATGTTTAAAACACCCCGACCTCCTAACTTTAGCGCCATATACAATCTCATTACCGATGGCCGTGGATAGTGCATTCAAAATATAGTCATCAGTATACGGACTCTTCTATCAAGACCATTTAGTTCAGTCTGAGTCCATCTGTCTAGTTCAGCCTGAGTCTTATTATTATTTGCACATGTCTTAATAAGAGAACAAATAAGAGAAGCAGCTGTTTCTATCCCCCGTTTCCTGTCAATCTTCACATCATTTCCTTGAAGTGCCCGTAAGACGGCAATAGGCTTAACCCCTATTATGTAACAGGCGTGAATGTATACATGAGTACAAAACATAGGTAGGCTCCTACTGAACGCTCAAGGGACTGCGCTGTTTTTTAGCTTTATTTAAGTTATTATTAAAGTATATTTAATATTAGAACAGCCTCAAAGAAAACCGGTAGGCAAACAATGCTTGCATTGTACTGCCCAGTGCGTGAGGGTACCTAACGAACTTACTTACCCTTTCCTCTTTTTCCTTCCCTCATCCCCCCTCTCCTCTTACGCACTTACGACACTTGAGTTGGATATGTCCATGGGCGGAGGTTGTCACTTACCATCAGGTGACCCGTCTGTTCGTCTATTCCCTTATATACACGAAATGTCTCATATCATAAAACAAATTATTTAGAATTGTTCAATTTACATTTAAAACAGTAATTAATTAGAATCTCACAAAGTACTATCTAATGAATTGCTTTCATTCTCTTTTCCTTCGAAATCTCATTACTTTGATAGCTGAAATAGATGACATACCTACTTGTATATTTTGCCATAACGTAACGGGGACTATTTGTATCTACAACTGCGACGACTATACGCAAAGGAACCAGTGTGTTTATTCATTTTCTGATGGTTTTGTTTCTCCTACGGTGAGTCCTAAGTATCAATTTCATCCCTGTCTTTAACGATTATTTTATGTATTGTGAGTTGAAGCATTACAGCACACAGAAATTACTCCTTACTAATGTGATTGACATGAAATAGTTATGAATTGAATTTCTTTGAATATAGTCGCCCAGCCGCTACAAATGGTCTCCATAAACAAGTAGGTATGACATCGAGAGAGTCATCAAAATGATGAGATTTGTAAGTAAAACAAGGGCAAGTCACAAAAACAGAGAAGAGGGTACCTTCCGTAAAGATAATAGAACCTTACCCGAGGGATGGAAAAAAGCTAGTGTTGACATAACCTTAACTACCTACTCTAGATAACTCTATGGCTTTTATAAATTTATTGCTTACATTAATGGCGATATGGATTTAATGTATAATGTCTGTATAATATACTCATTCTGACTAATCAAGTTATTGGAAAACTAAAGTACCTAAGTAGGATAATGTGTTTCTATATGTGTTGTATAGTAAGCCACACTATTGCATAACGTCGGTGAAGGTATGAGAAATTAAGTGGAGGATTCTTGCAGTATTGCCTAAATATGACATTGATTTTGAAGTAATAATTACAAATTTAAAATAATTTATATAAACTATGTGCGCATGCAAAGTATGCAACTACCACAGAGTACATTTTTGTAGAGATAAGTACAGTTAAAAACGGTAATTGATAAAGTACTATAATTAAATTTTTAATTTTCAATGTCGAACTTAAAACATTTTTCTGAAGTTTTTCTCCTGTTATAAGATATTTTGTTAATAATTGTTGTTATCCTAAGTATAACATTTGTTGATTATATGTTTATATAAGGTTTTGAAAATGTACCTTTTTTTAACACATTTAAAATGAAATGACACAAAAAAAATTAAACAGGCGGTGAGTAGCTTGTAATAGTTTAATATAGTTATAATTTTCTTTTACTTCTTTCACCGTCAACTTCGAATACAGGCAGACAGAATCAAGCTAGTATTATGATTATTGTAATTAATAATTATTTAAATGTGGAAGCTTGCAATGGGCATCTGCGACTACACACACATATTTCAGTAAAATACTGTTTAAGCTAGCTACTGCGTAAGCTTCCCAAATAAAATAAAATTACTAAACGTACTTACTTACCGACACAAAAATTATCTTCTCATTTGATATGCATAGTATACAGAGATACCTATCAGATTTATTCATAAATTTGTAGCGGATCTGATTTCTCAGTATTTTTTCATATTTATGTTTTACTGACCATAAATAACAGAAATTTTCTAATATTTTCGAATATTATATTTTTGACTAGATGTATTTCAAGTAATTGGTATGAAATATATAAATCATTCCCTTTTAATGTTAATTTGAAGAATAGAAAATAAATCAAAAAGTTACAGTAAAACAGGACAAAAGCTATAGCTATAATCATATTGCTCGACTTAGAGAAATAATTTTATTTAAGAACTGTGAAGGAAGAAATTGAAACATACAGCAAGAACTATCAAACTCGACTAAATCAGCATACTAACCAGTCTGCCGCAGAACTGCAGCAGCATGGGCAGCTTAAGATACTGTCGCCTCAAGAGGAATAGCATTCCAGATTTAGCACTAAGATTTGCAAAACAAAAGATGAGAATGGCATCAATGGATGCATAACTCAGATAAATCAATTTCTACTGATGAAAATCTGGCAACTTATCAGATTATTGTTTAAAAGTAACAGATCGCTGAGTAGCAGGATACAAAAAAAAAAAAGAATTAAGGAGTCATCTACCCAATTCTGTCGTACCAAAATATACCCGTAAGTTTCATATTTTATTAACATTTTATTTCGTTTGTGTTTAATTATTCGATAATAAATATAAAATAAGGACATGTAGGTAAAACCAAAAACACAATCGATTATTTTAAAATTTAATATCCTTTCAACATGCATATCTAAATAAAAATTATCGAATTGTTAGATTATACTGCAATGAGGAATAAATATATTCCTCATTGCAGTCAAGCTTAGAATATTATACGTGCATATTTTCTAGATATCGAAAAAAAACATCATTCAATTATTACGACTATATCATAATCGATGATTCGATTATATTCCTAGTTATTACTTCGTAATTTAATTACAGAAAAACAATGAGTCTTTGAGTAGCTATCTATGTAGTTCATTGATTTTCAGTTATTGAATGTGGTATTTTCTATATTTAATAAAATAAAAAAATATAATTATTAAATATTTTAATCAAAGTCGATGACAGTTACAAGGTTCCATAACATCCGTGACTATGACCGATTTTTCTTGATCTTTAATTAAATTCATCTACAAGACGAAATAACATGTTTTACTAACGTCGCAAGTCATCCGTAAGTTGAAAAAGAACAATCGGACCGTCAAAAATGCTATTAAAACGCCTTATAAAAATATTTATCGACCAAAGCAACGCCAACATATAGATGCTTCTGTTATTCACACCTAAATTATGAATGGTTGTATAGTAAGCCACAGTTTATTGTATAAAATCGACGAAGTGCATTTCAATATGAAACAATAACTTTATACTTATGCATAGATGAATCTATGTGATAAGCCATAACCTGCTGAAATATAATGTATAACGTACCTACCTATATTATCTTACATATTATAATTATGTAAGTACGTTATTCATATACGTTTTTCATACATGTAAAATATACATGTATGAATATATATGTATTAGGGCTTGCTTAATTTTGAATTTAGAATAAGATTGGATCTCTGATTTCGAATTTTGAATTAAGAATAACTTCAAATGAAGTTCATTGCTAGTTATTCTAATAGAATATATTAATTAATTAATTTAAAAAATTAAAGATAACAGGAATACTTAGTGTCGGCACTTTAGTTATACGACAAAATGAGTGTAAAGTTTACATTATTAGTAGAGTGGTATCAAGATTGGGAAGACATTGATAAATGTATTTGGGTACGTATTTATAATCAATTAATTTGCAAATAAATTCAAAACGATCTAAATGATAATTAGTAACTAATACCTACGAACTTCTTTAATGAACGCTTATCACCCCTCTTAGCTTATCATATTTAAAGAACAACTAATGATCATTAGATAAAGGGATTTAAAATAAAAGATAAAATCCGCCGTAGGTTATTAAAGTTTAAATAACACACGGCGGATTTCATGTATATAATATATATAATAGTCGTAATTAGTTTATTAAAACAAATAGAAGAAAGAAAGAAAAAAGAAAATATATTTATTTTGTATTCATACAAGGCAAGGATAACTAATTCATCAAACGTCAGTGCTAACAAGTACTACAGTATCGGACAAAATGGCCGTTAGCTCAGTTTTGTGCTACCTCGTAAGAAGCAGCGCTGGTATTATGCTAACACCTAGGGAATATCACGGACAGAGATCCATCTTTTGGTATATATACATGTATATAAGAGTGAGTGAGAGAGAAAGAGTACCTACATAGAGTATAATACATAACCAACTAAATCAAGGCTTACTAAAGTACAGGTTCTATAAATTACATTATTATGTGTAAGTAATGACGCATTTTAAAGTGTAGTACATAACCCTAAAAAATTGGAACATACATATATATACAGTCGTGGTCAACTAATTAAGGACATTCAAGATAGTGGACAGCAATAACCGGCTATGTACATATAAATATAAAACCCTGTTGATTTCTCAGTAACTATTATTTGCATAATTTGATCCGATTATTATACTATAAATGGCTGTCAATAAAAGATTAAATAAATATAAAAAAGTGTTTAATATCAAAGGTTAACCATGTATTCAATTTAAGGTACAATTCTGTAGCTGGACATTTAATTAAGAACAGTAAAGTAAAATGAAAAATAGAGTTAAACAGAACTAAAAATCTGCGGTATTTTAATTTCTTTAACAACTTCATTTTATTACGGGTAAAATCAGTACCCAGTAGCAAAACCTTTGTTAGTAATTACCGCTTGACACCGATGTGGCATAGACATTATCAGTTTCTGACACATTTCAACAGGAATGTTTGCCCATGCCTCACAAAAAGCTTCATTAAGTTCATCTAAAGTTGTGGTACGATAAATGGCAACTTTTTTCTTAATTTCGTGCCAAAGGTGCTCGATTGGGTTGAGGTCGGGGCTATTTGCTGGCCAATCTAGCACTGATACCGACTGTCTGTTAAGAAACGACTGTATGTTTTGGGTCGTTATCATGCTGAAAAGTCCATATAATAGGAAGATGTTTCTCAGCATAGGGAAGCATAGTTTCTTCTAATATTGCCTTGTATTGATGTTGGTCTAAGTTACCCTGAACTTTCCTCACAGGTCCCACTCCACGTCCAGAAAATGATCCCCACATTTTAATGTTTCCTCCGCCATGTTTCACCTGCTTTTTTGTGAATCTTGGATTCATTTCCGCTTTTACAGGACGCCGTACGTATTGCCTTCCATCTGAAGAAATCAAATTAACCTTGGTCTCGTCAGAGAATAATACATGTTGCCATTGGTCGTAGGTCCAATGTCCATATTTACGTGCAAACGCCAAATGTGCATTTCTATGCTCTTTCTTTAACAACGGTACTTTGCGAGCCACTCTTCCGAACAACCCTGCTTCTACCAGACGTCGTCGAACTGTCCTCGCTGATACACTGACTCTTTCGTCTGCCCCAAACACTTCATGTTTAATTAAAATAGAGCCTAGAAACGGATCTTTCTTAGCTAACCTGGTTATCATTCTATCTTCTTGCGGAGTTGTTTTTCTCGATCTTTTTTTTCTGGGCACATTTAAAGTTGTGTTATTGCGCCTGAAATGTTGCACTGCATTGCATACCATAGTTTTTGAACAATTTAAATATCCTGCTATCCTTCGGTATGACCAACCACGCTCGACAAACTTCATGATAATTTTTCGTAGTGTTGCATCGCAACTTTTATTTTTGCCCATTGTTCTTCAAAATAACTCTCAAAACTTGAAATTACAAATCTAGATTGCCGCCAAAACTACCACAAAGAATAGGAGAAGAAAGAAAATAATAATTGAGATTCAGATTTTGAAACTAGAATGCAATATCTCAGTGTCCCTAATTAAATGGCCAGCCAGCATTCTTTGAACAAATAGCACTGTGATCATCTATCAGCTATACTGTAAAGAGGTTTAATGTTTAAGAAGTTGTTATTGTTTGTATAATTAGGCACATAAATGACTAATTATACTTACATGTAAAAGATGTGGAATATTGTTTAGACTCGTTGGAAAATAAAAAATAAATTCACAATTTGGATTAACTAGAGAGTGTCCCTAATTAGTTGACCACGACTGTATATACACTTTAAGACGCATACCGCGTACCGCAAAATTTATATTTGAGATTTTTACGAGAAACCGTTTAGTATATCAACTTTATCAGCAATATATAAATATATATATATATAAAGTTGATATACTAAATGGTTTCTCGTAAAAATCTCAAATATAAATTTAAAAAAAACAATACCAGCAACTAACTCATGCTCCGCCACATCTATATGTTTTCACTTTAACTAACAATCAAGCAACTGCTTTAGATATTACTATAATTACTTAATGACTAATGACGCTCCGATTGAATGGTCAATCTCATCAGTGCGTAAATATGTTCTATTTATGATGTTTTATCAATTCTATGAAATAAATAAGTAGGCACTACTAGTAACTGGTGATGGTCCGAGGACTTTCAAAATCTAAAGAGAAATTTTAAAGTTGGGATTCGACTAGTTTTCGACGGACATGACGGCACCGTGAAAAATTGTCAAACAGCTGGTTACATTCATACCATTAATAGTAGTATTTCTGTATGAATAATACGAAATACTTATACACCACAAGCAAAAATTTTGTATTTTTAAGCTTTTCACATGTTTGACAGAGTTGGCTCTCTGTAGGTGTTAGTCCGTAAAATACAAAATTTAGCTCAAAAACCGTTAAACGTTTTTAACTTTCTAATTCCATGTATAATTAATAACAGCGTAGGACCAAAAAAACTGGGGACTATAATCAGTAGAGTTAACTATAAACCTACATTTTTCTAACAGTGGACTGCAAGAGGCTTGTAATAGGACTGACTACAAGTTCTCATAATCTGAATATATGTATTAATTCAAAATAAAGCTATTTGATTATAATTAAATATATCTTATTTTTTATTATCACCCTTAAATTTAAATGTAAATATTTTTTCTACTCAGAACAGTAGTTCTAGTAACGATTAGGTCCCTTCTTATCATACAGTCCTTGTGATCTGGCGTTTTATAAAAAGTAACAGAAAATGCACCTATATTTTAAATTAAAATGTAGGACACTGAATTATAAAAGTCCAATCGAAATGATGATTGAAAGCTTAAAACATTCGGGTTATCTTTACCATATACACGAGTAAGCGATAAAACCGACAATGAGAGCTAAAGTCATAAAACATCCTTCAGCTCCGATTCAGACATTATGACACCAGTAAAATTTCAACATCGTTATTTAAATCAACCTTTTCATAGTAGTACTGTGTTATTTAAAAAGTTCAATTTTAGTAATCAAACGCTACACATAGACTATTTATAAATATAAAATATAAATACAAGCTAGGAAGAAAATAAAGTATGAGCATCGTGAAAATTTCTGATTAGTTGCTCAATCAGGTTAGGCTTTGCGTAGATGACTCAGGCAGTCAGGACAAAATAATTATATAGGTATGTATGTATATGTAGATAGAGGCGTCCTGCTTACTCAACTAAGCAAAAAAGGCGGTAAAATTCAAATTTTTCATGAAATACCATCCGTTAAAACAACTATTTTCTAATTAAAAATATAGATAAGTTTCAGTTAAATAAAGTGACAGTAGCATATCTACTTAACTCAGTAACTATTTACTCTAAGATAAACTAATTTTATTCTTTATTTTAACCTACATTGCAACTAGTCTACGCGATTATATTGGGACATCTAGGGGACACTTTCGTTAACTGGCGATAAAACACTGTATGGTATGCTATGAGCTCACAAACAAGTTCTTCAATAGGCTCAGGCTTGCGTTGCTTTGTCGTTAACTATGATGCTGTCCACAGATGGCGCTATTAGGCAATTTTTCATATTGTAATTTTAATACAGGTAAAATTTATTGTAATGTAGGTCCTTCCAACATTAATATAAATGAATATCATTTAATTAATTGATCCTAGTAATTGCTCTTAATACTTTCTTTGAACGTACGTAGGTAGTACGTAGAATTATTATTGTTAGGAAATTTATCTTACCTATTTATAATAAATAATTTATGAGTTCAAAACAGATGGCTTGCCTTAAATGAAAAAGGATAAACTGAATTTGTGTATGATCTTACATTAATATGTATGTCTCCAGAAGACTTGGTATCGGCGCGGTAAATTTAGTTTCAATCGATTACGATATTGCAATAGGAAAGAAATTTGAGGTAAAAATATACCTATAAGTTCAAATTTTCCTTTTCATACACGTCGGATATTCTATCCACAACGCCGTGAAGTAAAACGCCTTACATTTGTAAGCAAGGCAGATGTTAGCAACTTCTTTTATATTTTTCGCAGTTCCGCTACTGACATAGCTATGAATTTCATTCCTACGAAGTCACTAAGGAAGGAACTAGAACGGAAAACCACCGTATGCAAGCGTCCCTAAATTGAAAAAGAAATAATACTTACACATATGTACATACATAGTCTGGCCATAATACTGAAATTTGTGAATATTCATTGTGTTTTCTCATTTCAAATAAATAATCGGTGTTAAATATTTTTTTGTAAATATTAAAATGGAGTGGGATGATAAAGAGAACCGAATTACTGTAATAGCATTACACAAAGTAGGTATGGAGACAAATGATTTTTTTGAAACTCTATCCACTTTCGCGTCGAATGTTTGTGTACCAGGCTAATGATAGGTACAATGAAACCTCCTCTCATTCAGAAATAATCTGGCTGTCGAACGTCTGTGAACGAAAAAGGCGATCAAAGCAGTGAAGGAAAGAATTCGAAGAAATCCTGTGTGAAAAACAAAGGACTTTAGGAGATTTTATCTTGGAAATGAATATAGCACCTAGCACCATGTCGCGTATTAAAAAAAAAAATGGGGGGTAAAATCAAAGCAACTTCTTAAGCGGTACGCAGAAAATTGCAGGAAGGTCGCAGAAAATTAATTTATTATTTAGCAATATTTTAACAAGCAGAATGTCTAAGTTTATGCTCAAAGATTTTTTTGAAAAAGGTGCCAAAACATCGGCACATGTGTATCAAGATGCAATTCCAATGATGCAACACCATGTTCCAAATAACCAAGAATGGTCCTTTCTACAAGACACCAGCACCGGGTCATCAAGCTCGATCCACCCAATGCTGGGCTTCATCAGGTCCGAAGACTGTCCGTCATCTAGTCCCCATCTCAATCCGCTGGACTTATGGTTTATGGTCAGTTTAAGAGAGTATGGCATGCTCTAAACGCCATGATAATTTTGATTGATTGGAGTCCCTAAAACAATCCATTAGATTGGCAGTTGAAGAATGTTCCCATGGAGAGAGTGCATGTTTCTATTGATAACTGGCCTCAACGTTTAGAGGACTGTATGAACTTTATATATTTATAATACTCTTATATTAATGTATAACTATCACACATTATTTAAGCAAAAAAAAATAATATTTTTTTTATCTTTGATTATTTTTCATCGCAGTCTAGTACTTCTTAAGAAAGCTTTATTAAAGACTTTGTGTTATGTATGTTTCTTCCTTGTAATAATATATAAAGCACGTAGCGCGCCTATACCCACATTTTGCCAATTATAATTTAGTTCCATTTACGTAATAGGTAATGGGACAAGCCTATTTTGATAGAAAGGGAGGCCAAGGGATATCGCTTATACAGCTGGCAAGTTAGGGTCGCATACCTATAGCTCTAACTAGCTGATACCGGGAAGACCGAGCCTAGACAGAAATCATAATTTCATATAATGTAAAATTATTAGAAATAAAAAATAAACTTCGATGAAAAAAAAAATGTTTTAATAATTATTATCATAACTGTACGGCTTTTATATATTACATACCACTGCCACCAGCAGCAGTATTATTTTGAATGAGAATAATATCTAAATTAGGCTGAAATTGGAATTGAAATAAGAATATTATGGTCTAGTGTTTCTGACTAAATCTTTTTAGCTATACATACAATGTATATGCTACTGCATGGAAGTCTGGTCAATTTTTGACATTAACAATAAACGAACTATTTAATGCGCAAAGATTTTTTGAAATCAATTCAAAAAAACAAACAAACAAACTCTGCCTCTTTACAATGTTAGCATAGATTAGTTAGATTTTACACATAATTTTTTTTATATGTGATATATTTTTTATCGCTGTCTAGCACTTCTTTAAAAAGCTTTATTATTAAAGACTTCTTGGTGTTATAGGGGTATCTCACTAGTAAAACTTGTGTTTGAATTCGTCAAGAATCTGCTTTACCTTACCTCCTTATGAAGATATTTCATGTTACAGAGTTATTTAATAAGATTCAATTTAAAAACATAGCAAATTGTCATATAAGTTGATATCCATGATTAACATAAGTAAGCTTAAGTATCCCAGAATTGAAATTTATACGGCATAGCCGCAACTGAGAGGCTTTGAACTAGAGAGCATTCAACAATAAAAGTTTCCCTGCCGTTATTTTGTTATAAAAGTATCCTATCCTAAGGGCTACACACACATACATGCATTCGTAAATACTTGATCGCATTAAACTAGTGAGTATGTAAATTACTGTCAATTGTTGACAGCAAGAATGTTGCGATTAGCTCAAATATCAAACATTCACACTCACTTAGAATTAAAAACGAAAAGATATATAGTAAAAATATAGCATACAGGAGGGAGCAGTTTAGATGGTCTCATCGTCAAAATACTGTCATGAAATTGTTTATACATTTGTGAAATTCCCGTAGGTATCAATGATTCCTCATTTACAATTATCCTAACGACGGTCAGACGAAAACCCTTCCTCAGACCAAAAAAAGAACTAACCTATAACAAATGCTGTATAATTGGGTTTTGGTTTATTTAAACGTTACGGGAGGTAAACATTTGTAAATACTTGGCTGTCTACCTCTTTGGTACCTACCCATTATTCATCGCATCTCGTAGGTAATTTTGCATGATTTATTGAAAATTTTGTTCTACCGTATCATTAAAGTATATTGTACGTATATTGTTGTAAGTATATTGTAAGTGGGTACATAAAATTATACTTATATAAAAAGACATAAAAATCTAGAAACTAATTTTGTAAAGCAAATATGATACAAATAAAATATCATCTGTGTATCCAAACCAAACCAAGAGTCGGTAAGCGTAGGGCAGGAGCGGGTAAGTAAATGGGGAGATGAGATGAAACAAAAGGGAACGCGGAGAGCTGGGATCGGGATGACGCTGAGTCCGTGCGGGGGGCCTGGGAACGATTCATTGATCCGAAGCGTTCTCGGCACTGCGACAGGGACAACAAAGGGAGGGCCCATTACCGGGTAGTTTCTCTCTCGCTCTAGTCATTGTAAAACTAGACTAGACATAAGCTTGTTTTGGTATGTACTGTAATTTTTATTATTTTGTATACCGAAGAACAAAGCAGTAAAGTTAACAGAACACCTAATTGAATAAAACAGGCTATTTAACTAGTACGTTACCATTTTTTAATGTTTTCAACTACTTAGTTAACTATAATGATTTGACCAGACATGTCTGCGATTACCTATTTAAACACTGTTCAAAACCACAAGGAAGTACTAAAATATTTTGTACCTACGTATTGTACGGTACCTACAATTACAGAATTTATTCTTGTTTACAGAATTTGTTACAAAAAGTTGAAAATCATCCGTAAATTTACGTGATGAGGCAACATATCTCTATCCTTTTTTAAGCGTCGAGTCGCGCCGGCAAGGTTTTCTGTCCTTGTCTAACACATCGTGATTTGCACGGGCGAGGCGACTCGTTGAGTGGCCACGCGTGCCTCCGTCGCTCGTTGTTGCACATCGACATTAACCGCTTTCAGTGCTAGAGCGCGTTCCTGCGCGTTATATTCACATAACCTAAAAGTTAAACAACCCAAATTATTTTAGTAATATTCATTTTTATACCATTAAATACTCATGATTACCTCGAATTTATAAGTTTAGTGTTGTGGAAATTTACGCCCCACGAAAGGGCGTACGTGGAGTGTTTTTTGTGCAACACAAAGTAAATACAAACGGCAAGCTGTGGGGATCAGGGGCCTTTTTTTTGCCGCCGCAGGGGATGTACTATCCTGTGAGTATATTTATCAATATCTTAAACGTTGAATTATAGACCAATAACGGGCAGTTTAGTACTTTTTCTCACAATCTAGCGTGATAAAGATAACCCTGGTGTCTGAGGAAGCGGAGAACAGTGTTATGGCGCATGGCGTTACATACTTAAGAGTTCCAGTTCCTATAGCATCAAATTAATGCACCCATAGTCTGAATTATAAGCTGTTATATTCTGCTGGTTATTTGTTGTTTGTTACACAATACTTCAGGGATAACAGCGGTAAAACAGTGTAGGTATATATTGAGCAGTTTGTTGTTACTATTTTTTTTACTAATAAACAGTAAAGTGTGATTAAAATACAAACAAAACCCAATCAAAAATACAGATAATTGAAATCTCACTTCCATTGTTATGACATTGAAGTTGAATGAATTCATTGTTGTCTTGTTCTCTTAGCCTACAGTCACGTAAGATAAAAAGAGATGTATTCGTTTACTATCGTTTTAAAATGTGTATTAAAAGTTATATCCAGTTGCTGTCTAGTAGGCACTAGAAAAGTACCTAATAGACGTGTATCTTTGTGTAATGCATAACATTAGGCAAACATTATGAAATAATGCTTTCATAGATATACATTTAAATCTGTTAGTAAATATTAAGTGACCAAAATGATTTCTGCCTATAGAAACATGTAAAATCAACTGCAGCAAATCTCGTCTGCGTTTGCACTTGTACCTAAACACTCCTTTTTTTCGCTTTTCACTATTCATATTCTAATCGTTAATATATTATCTAGAAACAGGATTGACAATGATGTGAGTTACTAAAGAGTAAATGTGATAATGCAAAACATATCACTTTAGGTCAAGATAACTACGTAACATTATGTATTACAAATACGTCACAATATAGAACTACAAACAATTAACAAGTTTTACCTATCAACAATTATGAACCCTACATACTTAGACAATCAATTAAAAAACCACAAGAAATAAAAGCGTTTTGAGCCATGATACCCATTACATCTAATATTATTTATATTTGAGTAGTGTCTACATCGGCCCGCTTCATTGCGGCATTGGCACAACAAAATTATAAATAAAACTAACCTATTTTATATGTACATGTATGTATAGCACTTAAACAAAACAAAATAAACCTTATCTATTTCAACTTGTCGACTTACCTTAATATCAAAAATCTTTTATTATTCGATTATGTCTACCTACCTAATTACTGTTATTTTTAAGTCTTTACGGGTAGCTAGTAGGTAAATTGCATTAATTATTATAAAATATAACATAATACTGTATAAATGGTAGTATTTTGCTCCCTAGTGTTGAATATCTAGAAAGGACTTGCAATATCGGAAAAAGGAGATTATAGGGAACCCGTTCATGGCCCAAGGTGAACACGAAACGCCACCAGCAATGGTAATAAGGACAAATTATTCGCATGCCGGCCTTTTGTTCAGATCTCCCCGTTCATGGTTGTATTAACGTCACGACTTTAGGTCGACTACCTGCCTGTTAACATTGGAAACGTCAAATATACAGGTAGAAAGAAGCGATTAAACCACCGATAGATTCTTTTATTTAATTTTCGATATTTTACTTGGAATACAGTTTTCTGTCTATTATTTTCAAAAAATATAATTTTAAATGTGCGCTTGCTTCTAAAATATTATACATATTTCAATACTTAATTAACACTCATTGATGAGTGTTTAATGTTTGTTTGTATTGCCTTATAGCTTATCATTAAAATTGAGTGTCAGACAAAATAAGCGGCTCACGTCAAAGGTTAGGTACTTTCTACAAAAGTTTATCCTTCAGTTTTCATTTTTAAATAGCTTACATTATTGTAATCACAAAGTACTTTGGTTTTCATTAATTTAGTTATTAAACGACCGACTGTCGCTAATTTTAGATCCATTGTTGTTTGGGATCCCCAAAAGTTACAAATTAATTTGAATGTTCGAAACACGGTCGCTTTTCTTGGATCTGTAAATGCTTCCTTATTTTGCGCATTCGAAACTTAATTGGATGACGGAAATTTATTTACCAACCTTTTTGGCAGTCTCTTCATGAACAGCATTAAAGGTTTCACAAAATCTTCGGCAAAATAGAGAAGTTTATAAATACAGTATTTATGGGTACCTTGGTTTTAATAATTATTTATTTTCATAGCGTTTTATTTGTTTTAATATGAAGATTGTTTTATACTCGTATAAAACTTCTGTTATTGCATATGATACATGCAATAGAATATTATATCCATAGAATGCTCTCGACGTATTATTATTATACAAATTATCTTAAATAATTAGACACAGATTAGGAGAAATGAAATTGATAACATTTAAAAATAATGAAAATAATATTACTATTTTCAGCATGTGATTACCCAATTTTTCTAATAACCTACCCCAATCGTGTCATGGGGTGTAAGTAAATGGGGGGAATAATATGTCTGATTGTCCCTCTCAGAGTAATTTGGAGTAACTACCTACACAACCTTAATTAAAGAAAAATTGCTTGATTTTAACGTGAGTTTTTTTTTTGCATTTGGTACTCGTAACTCGTTGTTGTCAATTATTCATATGAACTCGGGACCATAGGGGTCATATCTACAGCCAGCCATTTATGCTACTTCTGGACAAAATTGTGTTCCTTCGAAATCAATTGGGAGAAGACGCGTTTTATGCCTATAAGGAGGAGGATGAACGAGGTGGTTGCGAATTCGGAAAGTAGTGGAGTGACTTAAAAAATAAATTCACTAAACAAACCAGCTCCCTTAAACCTTAAGCTTCAATGGCTACTTACTTCTTCAGTTTAAAAACAGATAACTTCTAAATATTAGATAACGTTTAGTTATGCAAACTTGTATCATTTGCTACTATTATTAATTAATCAGTGCTTTAACGATTTGCTTTAAATTTAACACATATAACCATGAAAATAGTTATTTGAAAACAGATGTAAGTAATCGGAAGTTACTTTTCTCGTTGTACCGTGAGAATAAGCACTTTGTTAGGCAAATAGATTTCCGTCATTTTCCATCCCGCATCTTACCTCTAATGACACTTTAGTTTCTACTATTTTTTTGTGCTATTCACGACTTCATACAAATGTACCTACACAATACTAAACTTACAACTTAATGTTGTTACCGTAGGGAATACTTTAAATTCTTTTAATATATTGTTTTTAGTATGAATATGACATTTTATTTATACTTTGAATAATTACAACTTAAATAACTACAAATTAATGTATATGAATATATATGTAAATAAAATACGTAAGCCACATAAATTTTTCGAACTTGCTAGTACTTGCTGAATCCAGTGTGTGTCTAAAAACGTTACAAGACGCTCTTGACCTTTATAAACATAGTCGCTGAATCATTACCTGATTATTGTTATTCTGCTAATATGCAACTAAATTGGTGTTCAATTACTTTCTAACTGCTTAACCTTGTCAAATAACTGCCTTATTGCCTAAATAGATGATCGATTTGATCTAAAATTTTACACGTTATAAATATCATTTTCATCACTAACAGATACAGGTGATTCTGCAATTTCAATCGTCATAATATAATTCTTTACTATCTAATATCACTTTATTTCTTTCTTCTATTCTAATATACTTTATTTAATGAGTATAATTACTGTCAGTAAACCAAAACAACAAACCAATTTGATATTTATTTAATTACTTTAATTATTTCATTTTTGTTAAAATAATTCTCTTATTTTAACGATGGTGACAATGATCAATCCCAAGCCTCCTAAACATACATACATTTTTGTTAACAGACTTTCGTAGATGCAAATTGTATTGTTTGTAGGTAAAACATAAACTTTATATCTAACTTTCAACACACCTTCCCTATACCTAGGTTCATTTTCGCTATGACTGTGAATGTATTTGATTGAATCATCTCGTTGAACATTACTGTACGTATGTAATTTCGATGAGTTGATGGATTTGTATGTATGGTATTACACTTACTTGCATTTTATTATATTCAAAGCATTTTATCCCACCATTCACACGACATTACATTACGATACACGGGGTGTTTTATTCGATGTATAGATGCGAATACCAATTTTACAATTAAATTGAATTCGTGAAATGGCGACAAATATTTTATTCCTCTCCAACAACAGGATTTGAGAATATACTTACTTTCGTAGAAGCTGGGCACGTGCCTGAACACGACTGATTAATGACTTTTGTGGACTGTGCTTTGAATAAATCTAATATCGCGCCATCAGCAAAACTACTAATAATTATTATTAGGTATTAATTTTAATATTAGAATGCTTTCAAAACTGGAAGGTTCTCAATACGTACGTATCCATTTTTAATTTACTAAGATACTCTTATTATTACTATTTTTTTTTACTTAAATTAAGAAACATAAATAAACTATCAATTATGTTAAAAACCAAACAACATATTTAAAAATATAAAAAAATTGTGTCCCACCGTTATCAGGTACAGGGACCACGTTACCGGTGGTTAGGGCTCCAGAGACAGAAACTTCCGTACAATACGTACCTTATCAGGAAGAACTGTCTTCTGCACCAGGCCCTTCTCCCAGCTACTTAACGTGGTGTGATCGAAGTTCTTAGCAATCAACCCATGAGCTGATATGTCTATCCAAAATTTAATGGGACCCAAACCAAATATTTAATTTGTTTATTTTCAGCATTTATGAGATTGTCGTCATACGTAATGGTAATGTCAATAATCATTGCTCGGCGCTCTAATCCATCTATAACCACTAAGTCAGGTTTATTTGCAACAGTAGCCCCGTCAGTGATGATAAAGCGCTACCAGTAGGTATAGTGTTGCACCACCACTTTCCAGAACTGGGTCGGGCAGATGCCTGTAATACGGTAACTCGACATGGTTGGACACCACTTGGTTATGTCTATGCAAGTACTCGCCATTTGCAAGACGAGAACAACCAGAAATTATATGCCTGAGGGTTACACTGGGACGATAATATGGCCGACAAATATCAATGTTCATGATGTCTCCGATAGTTGTTCATCATAGCAACTTCATCTGTAATGCACAAACAAAACCTTGAATTTCTACGAAGAGGTCATCGAAACGTAACCACACACATAGACACATGATAATCAGCCGTCTATGTAGCTCTTTACTCTTCCATATCTCCTTAACATGTGTAATATTGAGTTCTACAGGTTTGCGCCAGTTCTCTTTCCCAAGACCAAGCAGAATGAGTCTGTTATCACATCCCGGTGCCCTCCACGTTAATATAGAGGAAGTAATGTCTAAGATTATATACCTCGCGATTATGGAGTGTACAGACACACAGATACACAGATATGTGGTTAGTAGTGTACAGACTCTCCCAACCAGGGCATCCAATTCCGTCTGAGTTCATCTAAGTATGCCAAAGGAGTAGATTAGCTATGGTATGACCCAATCGTAATAGCCCTGCACCTTATTACGACCCGATAAAAGACTAATACTTTTTTCAGGCGGCCAAAAAAGCGTTTCTGTAGCTATAGCTGCATAGTCAGTTCGTGTATTCTTGTTTCTTTATATGCCTGACTGCATAAGTGTGTATACCAAATTCCGTCTTGATACATTACATACCAAAGGTGTCAGTTGCCTCTCGTAAAAATTCATATAAATAGTTTGAAATCATCCATGAAAAGAAAGTGGGAAATAACCTGACCTCTCCGCAAAACTAAGCTTGAACCCTCCTAAATAGCACTTAGAGGATTCAAGGCTAACCAGAACCACGAGGGACTTAAACTGCCACCTTAAAATATACCTACCTCGCCTGATCTTATACTCGCTGTCATCTTAAATACGGTAAATGTGGACAAAACGAGATACATCACATTTTCTATAAAAAACGCAGATAGTTCTTGTACTTAT
Source organism: Tyria jacobaeae (assembly GCA_947561695.1). Taxonomy (NCBI): domain Eukaryota; kingdom Metazoa; phylum Arthropoda; class Insecta; order Lepidoptera; family Erebidae; genus Tyria; species Tyria jacobaeae. The sequence goes on from OX387217.1 coordinate 12,886,712, forward strand.
AATCAATAAAATTTTCATTCTAGCAATAATTTTAATGATCCATATTGTAGATGCCTGAATTATTGTCAAAAATCAAAATTTCCAATACCATATTAACGCTCCGGTCGCTGGAATAGGCAAACTCAAAAATTCTGATTTGTGACACACAAAGACAAAAGGGTGTGGTGCCTTAAAGACACATCTGCAGAAAGTTGAAAGAGCGCAATGAGCCATTTTGAAAATAGGTAACTCATATCCGTTTTTCTAAAATTGTTGACCGTACGTCAGCTGTTCGTTCTTTACTTAGTCTTATAGAAACACTTCCACTAGCTGTAAACCTGAAGAGGTAAATGCTCTGCGTACAAAAAAGGTAGTGTTTGTAAAATAATGAAATACAACACGACTTTTGCACATAGATATTTCTGTTCAAGGAGCATGTCTATATAATATAGTAAAAAGATTTCTGTCAATTTATTTACACAATAAATCAAGATGCAAAAATACGATACAAATAGGGCTACAAGATCTAGACTATACAAGATATATTCGACACTACAAAATCGAAACTATATCACTACACAAAATTTAATATATAAATAGAAAAAAGCGGTCACACACATAATTTAAATAAAAAAAAAAAAACTTTTAATAATAAACTAACATTCCATATTGTCCTCTTTCCTTGCCTTACTGAGCCTTAATATGCGAGGTACGAGTATTAAAATCCTACTTGATATATCGGTAAGAAAAGAAAAAATATTGTATTGTAATTGTACCTACAAGGGTAGGAACCTGGTCATCTCGACAACAGCTCTTCACATATATAGAAATGTATGTAACTACTACTACCATACATATTTTTGTATAATATAAAGAAATCATATTTCTTAATGTGAAAGAGAAACCTAAACAAAAACTGTATGGTCCCGAGTTTCTTTATGGTTTTAATGACGAAGCGCGCCCTCGAGGTACATTTGTCTAACAACCGCTCGCTGACAGGTGCTAATCAAGTGTGTTGGACATAAATTCAACATTTCGTTTTAATTTTTTTTTTAAACTAGCTAACTTAAACCTTTTAATTTTAGTCATTCTCACGTGCTAATTAACTACTTGTCTTAATGGGTTTTTAGTATGAAAGTATTAATACAAGTTTGAATACATTGTCTATAATATATACGTTCTCTTTCCTTTGCTGATCGACTGCAATTTAATGAAGTTTAAGGAATTTTAACTATTATTCATATAACCTGTCACAAAATTGTAGGCATTTGTAATGCTTATTTATTTCAATATTCATTTTTGTATTCTTCATACGTTTATCTTGATATCGTATTATTCATCTACTATTATTAAATTTCTTTGAACTAAGGTAGTATAACGGTTTCATAAAGAAACAGAGTTAACGGAAAATAGTATATCTATAGAAATAAAGGAATATGAATAATTTTACAGCCTAGTGTTAGAAAGGTTTGAATAACATTTTTGTGGGATCCTCGTAATTGTTTTTTTTTTATTGCGGCTTGTTAACCGCTTATTCCGGAGTGTCACCAAGATATTTTGCGGTTTTTTTCTATTACCTGGGTTAACTTATAGAAGCTCTGCCTTTTTAATATTTAAATGTATATTCAACATCTTTTTCGACTTTAGTTTTCAAGTTTTGAAGTTTTTGTTAAAATTCACTCGGGACAAATTGGCTACTCTCCAAGACTACGCATATCTAGTTTAAATATCGTCGTATCAAACGAACGTCTGCGTCTTGAGTGCTATTATGCATGATTTACATCCTCCCAGTGTCAATTTAGAGTAGGTAGACATACCAAAACATATATTTTATATACGGCCGTTTTTATACAAACATTTATGTTATATTTTTGTCTTGAAATATTGTATTAACTTTGATTTTCAGTTTTTTTGCAAAACCTATGTTATATAAAACCGTAGAAGTATTTTTTTTTTCAACTTTTATTTTCATCTTCTATGCAGCAATCACGATAGAAACCTTCGCTCTACAAATAATATCATTCTTCTTTGTGTGAGAGGGGTCTCACACTTCGGGGTTCGTCGGCATTTCTTTCTTCTTTCCGTCTGTTCTTCTTTAGAATGCGCTTCCTCTCGAAATTAGGATGGCCACTAATGTATAATAAAACACAAAGTAGTACCTGCTCACACAATGGATAGAATCAACTTGCCCGTAGCTTAACATATTTTGTTTTAGTGCCTAGTAGCTGCCTTGTTCTAGAAACGTGGTCGGCCAGGAAAACTAACACAACACTAGGTCACAGAATTTCACAGGTTATATACTAGAGTTAAATGGAAGCGAGAGTTAGGCTCAGGGTAGGGCTTCGAGAGGCTTCCGTTGCAATCCCGCCGCTGATAGTGGAGACACTTAACTTGAGCGCTACAGCCGGAGAAAGAGGTCTGCGCTCGGTCCTTCGTCCCTTTTAGTTTTGACTAGAGTTGAGTTGAGTTTAAGTTTTGGCTAGTTTCTTTTATAGCCGGGCCGATATTGATTTCTATGCAGATGAAGTCGCAGGCACCAGCTAGTCACGGCATAAATTACTAACATTTCTACCCATTATATGTTCAGATAATTTATTACACAACTGACTATTTATAAAAAAATGGAAATAAAAACATGTAATTAAGTTCTGCTTTAATTCCTAAATTGTTAGTTTATCAGAATTGCTTAAAATCGCTAATATTTACTTATTTTTGTAGTACTTATGTATCTCCAGAAACCACTGACTCCATAGCAAAGATGTAGTGTTTACGTCGTTAACTCCTTCTGCACGAGACCCGAGTGATGCGTTTAGAAGTTGTTGAAAGGTCAACTTAAAATTTAACAGCATTCAATAATATAATATAATGAGAATACGACAACTCTAGTATATGTATAAAAAAAAAGAAGAATCTCAACTGTTACTCCTTCTCTACTGGTGATATAAGCCGCTGTCAGAGGATTTGTCGATAAACTTCAGATGAGACGCAAGACCCATTCTTGTAAATATAGGACAGTTACAGTGACAAGGTATGGACATGTAAGACCAAGTTGAAAGTTAAAGGTACCGGAGTGATCCTCTCAGAGTTCTTGACCCGATTGCGACATTTCATGGCAGCACGCGAGGCATACAGTCGTGGTCAACTAATTAGGGACACTCTCTAGTTAATCCAAATTGTGAATTTATTTTTTATTTTCCAACGAGTCTAAACAATATTCCACATCTTTTACATGTAAGTATAATTAGTCATTTATGTGCCTAATTATACAAACAATAACAACTTCTTAAACATTAAACCTCTTTACAGTATAGCTGATAGATGATCACAGTGCTATTTGTTCAAAGAATGCTGGCGTGCCATTTAATTAGGGACATTGAGATATTGCGTTCTAGTTTCAAAATCTGAATCTCAATTATTATTTTCTTTCTTCTCCTATTCTTTGTGGTAGTTTTGGCGGCAATCTAGATTTGTAATTTCAAGTTTTGAGAGTTATTTTGAAGAACAATGGGCAAAAATAAAAGTTGCGATGCAACACTACGAAAATTTATCATGAAGTTTGTCGAGCGTGGTTGGTCATACCGAAGGATAGCAGGATATTTAAATTGTTCAAAAACTATGGTATGCGCAATAACACAACTTTAAATGTGCCCAGAAAAAAAAGATCGAGAAAAACAACTCCGCAAGAAGATAGAATGATAACCAGGTTAGCTAAGAAAGATCCGTTTCTAGGCTCTATTTTAATTAAACATGAAGTGTTTGGGGCAGACGAAAGAGTCAGTGTATCAGCGAGGACAGTTCGACGACGTCTGGTAGAAGCAGGGTTGTTCGGAAGAGTGGCTCGCAAAGTACCGTTGTTAAAGAAAGAGCATAGAAATGCACGTTTGGCGTTTGCACGTAAATATGGACATTAGACCTACGACCAATGGCAACATGTATTATTCTCTGACGAGACCAAGGTTAATTTGATTTCTTCAGATGGAAGGCAATACGTACGGCGTCCTGTAAAAGCGGAAATGAATCCAAGATTCACAAAAAAGCAGGTGAAACATGGCGGAGGAAACATTAAAATGTGGGGATCATTTTCTGGACGTGGAGTGGGACCTGTGAGGAAAGTTCAGGGTAACTTAGACCAACATCAATACAAGGCAATATTAGAAGAAACTATGCTTCCCTATGCTGAGGAACATCTTCCTATTATATGGACTTTTCAGCATGATAACGACCCAAAACATACAGCCCGTTCAGTCAAGTCGTTTCTTAACAGACAGTCGGTATCAGTGCTAGATTGGCCAGCAAATAGCCCCGACCTCAACCCAATCGAGCACCTTTGGCACGAAATTAAGAAAAAAGTTGCCATTTATCGTACCACAACTTTAGATGAACTTAATGAAGCTTTTTGTGAGGCATGGGCAAACATTCCTGTTGAAATATGTCAGAAACTGATAATGTCTATGCCACATCGGTGTCAAGCGGTAATTACTAACAAAGGTTTTGCTACTGGGTACTGATTTTACCCGTAATAAAATGAAGTTGTTAAAGAAATTAAAATACTGCAGATTATTAGTTCTGTTTAACTCTATTTTTCATTTTACTTTACTGTTCCTTATTAAATGTCCAGCTACAGAATTGTACCTTAAATTGAATACATGGTTAACCTTTGATATTAAACACTTTTTTATATTTATTTAATCTTTTATTTACAGCCATTTATAGTATAATAATCGGATCAAATTATGCAAATAATAGTTACTGAGAAATCAACAGGGTTTTATATTTATATGTACATAGCCGGTTATTGCTTTCCACTATCTTGAATGTCCTTAATTAGTTGACCACGACTGTATGTGATCGCCAATAGTTAGAGTCTGTGTATGTTCTAGGTCCCTATGGTTCACTATTCCTAAAACGTGTCAGTCCGATGTCAGCAAAATCAAGGTGGTTGATATCGAGAAGTCAAACTGTTTCTAATAATCTCCAGGAAATAAGTGGTTTGTTTAACAACATTTTATAACATTCTGAAGTCTGTCTGGATATATTATATTTTAATATGATTCCATTAGTCCTATTAACTTCTGATATACGTATATTTTAGTGTTTTAATTATGTTTTACTATTGCACTACAATTTATTATTTATTATTATAATGCAATGGTAGTATCTACCTCTCATATCTTAGCATTAGTTGTTGTTTTGGAGCATAGGCTTTTGGCAATGGAAATATTTACCCTGACGATTTTGCGATGTTCTACATTCCGTAAATGGCGGGTGAATTAAAATGATATTTTGTTTATCGTTTTTGATGATATTTGCATGTCTTATTTTTTTTTTACTTCGCTGCAAGAAAATCTCCAGTGCCAGTTTTCCGACGTTCCAAGGCATTTTAATGTAGTCCATATCAATATGCTCGGAGTATTCTTGCTCATTGGCCAGATTTGCTGGCTACTTTTGACTGTAGAAACATATGTACATGCAATTTTAGTTTTTGAGACATGGTTAAAACCTTGTTTACCCTGTATCTTCCACTGTCTCGGGTTTCCAACTTTTGTGACCAGGTGACCAGTGTGTGATTCAATTTAAAATAGGGCACCAACATCTGTTATATATCCGACAGTCCCGGATGATGGCAGTAAGCTTGCTATTGCGTGAGAAGTAACGTGAGTGGTATAAATTATGGTTGGAATAAGTGGGCATTTGAGACGCCTGTGCCTACCGTTTCGTTGATATAGGCGTGAGTGTATGTATGCAAGAACGTTCATTCCAACATTCCAATCAACCTGGCCGCCATAGTGGGAGTCACCATGCTGCATTGAATACACTTGCAATGAGGATGGTGACCACCACTCTTGGACTCCACTTATTGCTTTCCATCTGGCAGAGTGGAGTCACTATAATATTATATATAAAAAAATATATTTAGAAGTATTCTTAATTACTGTCTATATTCTGTTATATACATAAATTGATACAACATCTACGCTATGGTCACAGATTGGAAGTTGAGCGTTGTTTATATGTAGATAAGAGGGTCACAAGTAATCAGTGAGGTCACAGCCAGTTATTAGGTTTTTAATGACATTTCATTCGTAACTTACACTTATATATAATTTATCATAATGTAAATGCTCGGTAAATAAATTATATTATTATATCAATGAAGGAAAGAATTACCCGTATGTATATGTTTTAAAATGATGGTGCACATTAATTTATACAGATTCGGTTTTAAGTTTCATAAAAACAAATTCTACGAAGTATAGTATTATACAAATCGGCATTACTATTATATATGAATATATTATTTCAGAATATATTTATTCAGTTAGTTACCTACGGATAAAAATGAAAAAATGACCAACCATCGTCAACAACAATTTAGACTTCACATAATATTTGACGACATACCACAATATATACAACACACTTTTGTCCGTATCTCTGATCTTAGTACGTATAAGTAGGTACATATTCATAGGTTTTCCGAATGACTTTTAATCAGTATTTAACTTTATTTCTAAATAAAAACGACACCAATAAAATATTAACAACAACGAATATACATTTAGATTTAATCGGCGGACAATGAACGATGACAGTATTTCAAGATTCAATTCATTGTAGTTAATTAAGCGAGACCGAGTAGGAGCTAGGAGCGGCTCGTGAGTGGTCGGTCTGCTGCGTATACGAGGCAATACACCTGGAGTAAGAGTTCTCTGTCTCTAGTGTTATTTGATCTGACTTGTTTATTCAGTGAGCTTTGATTGCAGCCGTTAAGCTAGTCTAGTCCGCTTTATAACTTCTTACTGCACGAGTGAAAGGAAGCGTTATCAATGTTTCCGCGCTTAAGGGACCTTGCTACAATCTTTGTTTACTGTAGCTATGCATTTGTGTACCAACTTACCGACTTATCTGTCTTATAGTAATATTGACACTCGAAGTCTTAATGTTATTGACTTGTTTGCCCCCGATGTGTATAATTAATAATCAAGCTAAGGGTGAAAGTCCTCGAAATAAACTTATTATCAGCATTGTTTGCGCATTTAACGTCTTCGTATCGAAATCGTTATATTGTTATGGAAAATTCCAACAACTAATTTAGGTTTATTTTGTACTAGTTCTCTTGCTCATGTCTTGCCTGCGTTAATTTTGATTCCCTTGCGCTCATAAGTTAACACAGGATAAAAAAAAAATGTGTTAAATCGATCATAGTGAATATAGATCGGATTTGTAATATTATTGAGATCATTTTATAGAAATCCACAAAAATACAAACTATATTTTAATCTTACGTCCTTTTTTAGTTATTTAAATGATATATTTGCAGATAATATTATTACGAACATCTAATGATTCTTTATGTAACCCCAAACAAAATTCCTCTAAAAAAATCTGTTAGTTGCAATTAGCGGCATGCGGCTTAATATTGAAGGTAAACAGGTATAAATGATTAAATATGTGGTTGCAAGTAACACGATTATCTATCATTCTACTCATGATTGTGGCCGCCACTATTTTAATGTTGTTCAATCGGGCCGAAGCTCAAAGCCGCCATGCCGATGCGAGTAGCGTGTAACTTCTAATGGAAAGCGGGCCCAAGATCACATACACGTTAAACGCTAATTGTAGACTTATAGAGCCGTAAGTTTCTGTTCACAACAAAACGGATACTTTCTCTTTTATTCTTTAACGTTTGTCTTACTAAGTTATTTACTCTACAGTTAAATTATAGGTATTGTTTATTTGTTAAGCGTTCTCAGAGGCCGGCGGGAGTCCATAATAAATAAGAAATAAAAAATGTCTAAACGTTTTATAATTTCCTAATAGATATTTGAATTACGTCTAAATATATTATTGAATTACGTCTTACTTATGTATACATTTGATTGATCTCTACAATCTAAAACCCATAATTGTCTTTGCAAGTATTTACTATAGTACCCTTTGTTAACATAATTTAAGGGTCTGACTCAGCATACTGGCCGATCGAACAGCATACTAGTTGGTCGAGGCACGGAAAGGTGAATTTTTAATATTTGATCTAATATATACAAATAACAGTGTAGATAACTCATTTGGTTCAGTAGTATTTTCGAACAATTCTCATTTTGAACTAAGTTTTACGATTGAAACTTACGTATGTGTTGTGAACAGTTTGGTGACCGACACGTCTTACTTCCTATGCCTTTGTGATTTTAAAATACCATATAATGGTTTGTACTAAACAACTTTAACATTTTTATAAATTATGGATTCCCTACTGGAGTAATGAACAGAATCGGAAACCTTACTTTCTTTTCATACTTGACAGGTACGAAAGGACCTTAAAGCAAATTATATACTATATATATTTATTACATTAAAATCCTTACGACAATTAAATTTCGGTAGCATATGATGGGATTTTAATAATTTACTTTAAAATACTAGACAACCGACTTCTATCCGTCTATCATATAATTTAAGACAAATGGTTTTCTCATGGATGACCATGCGGGAAGCGCCAGCTTTCAAATAAAAAAAAAAACATCAAAATCGGTTCACCCAGTCGAAAGTTATGAGGTAACAAACGAAAAAAAAATACCGTCGAATTGAGAATCTTGTAGTATTTTATTTATATAGGCATGGCAAGATTGTTCTAATAGTAAGTTGTCTTTTAAATAAAGCACAGCTAAAGTTAAATATGTAGCGTTCCTCATCGTCATCCTCAGATGGAAATATATACACTACCGTCCAAAAGTTTGGAAGCAACAAGATAAAATCAAATAAAATAAAAGTAAGCCATCTTAATTTTTTTTTATTGATACAGAATTAAAAAAATAGACAAAACACACTTCTACAACAATGAAATTAAATAAGTAATATAAAAATTAAATTAAATTTTAGCTTCATCGAAGTGTCCACCCCTCTCTTTAATTACCTTCTCGCATATTCTAGGCATCCTCCTAATTAATTTCATAAAATACTGTTCATCTAACTTCTTCCATTCGCTCTGTAATAGTTGCCACAAATGTTCTGAGCTCGTAGGAGATTGATTTTTCACCCTTCTATCTAGTTCATCCCAAACAAGTTCAATGGGAGAAAGGTCAGGTGATTGAGACGGCCACTGCATGATTTTCACATCTTTTTTCTTCCTTAAAAAGTTCTGGCACAGTTTGGACGAATGTTTCGGGTCGTTATCTTGCTGAAAAACGAACCCAGGACCAATAAGATTCAGTCCACTGGGTATGGCGAAATCCTTAAGAATTTTCAAATAGCGTTCCTTGTTTAGTTTTTCGGTTATCCTCACAAGACTTCCGAGTTTATTGTTGCCGAAACACCCCCAAACCATGACATTACCACCACCATGTTTGATAGTAGGCACTGTACAAGCTTCTGAAGCTCTCTCTCCTTTAGATCGGCGCACAAAAACACGTCTATTGGACCCGAAAATCTGAAACTTCGATTCGTCACTCCAAAGAACTTTTTTCCATTGGTTTATTGTCCAGTTTTTATGTTCCTTTGCCCATTCTAGTCTGTTTTTCTTATGCCGAATTGTTAGTTTTGGTTTTTTAACTGCAACACAACCTCTTAGCCCCGCAGACAGTAGTCGTCTTTTAACTGTTGTTATTGACACGGGTGTTCCTCGCGTTTCATTCAGAGATGCGGTAATTTGTGGTGCAGTTAAGCGACGATTCCGTTTAGAAAGAACTCTGATGAAGTTATCCTCTTGACTTGTAGTGGATTTGGGCCTACCAGACCTTTTTCTATCTTCATTTTTGCCAGTTTCTTTTTTTCTAGCGAGGGTGTAGTGGACACCTTTACAAGAAATTCCGAGTTTTTTTGCGATTTGGCGTTCACTGTAGCCTTCCTCACGCAGAGTACAAATAGCGCTTCGCTGTTCAAGTGTGATTTGCTTGCGTTTTGCCATTTTCAATAAAAAAAGACGGTCAAGGAAGTAGTCGAAATCTTTTGAATACAGACGATGTTAATATCACAACCTTCGCGTTCTAATGCTCAAGTGTGACTAAATAAGGTCCAAAAAAGATAAAACTACAAAATATTTTCAATAAAACCGCATCAATGCATGAAAGAAAGTCCCCGGCGGATGAAGTAATAAAACACGTGTTTCGTCAAAATCCAGGAATTTGTTAAAACTCAAGGAATATGCACTAGTAATCCTTTTGTTTTGTGTTAAAAAATCACAAAAGGTCATAAAACTTTATTTTATTGCTATTATTTACCGCAGGGAGTCGGCAATCTTTTGTTTTGTTTGAAATCAGGTGTGCTTCCAAACTTTTGGACGGTAGTGTAAGTAGACCTAATATATAGACAGAAATATATGTATAAGTAGACTAAAAGTGACAGAGTATAAGCTGTCTTAGTTTGCAAATCATAAAAGCGTTTTTAGCGTGAACGACGCTAAATATCCCAGAGGCAAAATATTTCCAATTTCTATAATTTTTACGATATCACGAATACGTAAAAAAATATTCATACGCAAGAACAGTTATTTGTCTGTTTATAGTCGTTGTGCAAATTTAGAGCGTGTGCTTAATTCCTTTTTTAATAAAGACTAGTTCACGACGGTAGTGCACTGGATGGGGTTCGAATCTTCGAACTTGATTTCAAGTCCATAACGCCTTAGCCTTTACGCTACTGCGTCTTAAATTTATTAATATCAATTACTATCTGTTATCACTAAAATGTAAACAAAATGAGTCATCTAAAATTTACCTAATTTTCACAGATAAAAGAGTGTTAGAAGTTGTTTTTAAAATGAGTAAACGAAACGAAACGAAAAATTCTTCAAGAATTATATTTTTTTTGCCTTTTTCAAGTTATGTTCTTACCAACAGATAGTATTTCTATTTGATACACACGATGTCTAAAATAGTCAAAAAAACTTTAAAAATCAGTTCATCATTTAAGCCGTCATACAGCTTCAGTTCCACGAATTAAAATATGGTTATTCATATTAAAAACCAAAGATTTTGAGTTATCTAAAAAATGTTTATTTTAAACCCGTATGATTGTACAGATTTATAGTGATTACATAAACGAATAACTTTATTAAAATAAATAATATAAAATTTGATGTTACCATATAGTTGTGTATATAGCCAAAATAATGTGAATTCAGCAATATACTCGTAGCGAATCCTAAAACATTCGATTGTAATTTACAAAAGCAAAAATTGCTTCTGTAAATTAAAAAAAATATATCAAAATGCGTCGATGTGTTAACCTTTACTTTTTGCTTGCAGTGAGTATAATGAAAATTATGAATAATCTGGTATTACATTATATTGACTAGACAGAACTGAGTATAATTTTCAGAATTATAAATGTCGTAAAATAGCTTCCCCGTAATTAACATATGAATGTAAAAAACAATTTTACACTAAGTTAAAACATTATTCCAAATGCTGCAATTTGCTAATTTTGTCTTAATTTTGCATTGGAAGATAAAAATGCTTAATTTATTACAATCCATCATATATCCACATCTGCACAAGGGGAACGCCCACTTGGGAGCACTGCCCATGGTTATTCATACGTAATACCAACCGCGTAGAATAATAAATAAAGACCAAACATGAAGGATATATAAAATGTAAGTAGTTAATATAGTGGCGTTAATATGTTGTAATACAACATTATTTAAAGGCTTAGTAGCTTTTAACTGAAAAAAAAAATAATGTGTGGTATAGGCCACCTTATTTAAGAAAGTTTTGAAAATTAGAGCTGGCTCAGTGAAATCCTAGAACAAAGGTTCTTCCTTGGTTAGGTTAGGAAACCCTAGAACAAAACAAAGTTTATTGGATGTTTAAGAAAGCTTAGTGGATGTTATATAAACACATCATACCTAAGCTTACACCTAAAAATACACACTTAACTTATCTCTTGAACAAATAAACTTCCCTGTTACTTAAACGTGTCTTTGTTACATAAGTTCTGTAATAAAAATAGGTCGTAATTTGAAAGACTCAAGGACTGTACTTTTCATGAATTTGTCTGACTTAACGATGAGCTTTAGGCCATTGTTTCATATAGATACATATGTAGGGCATTCTATAAAATGCTTTTGATTTCCGTACGTTCCCTTTATTGCCTATTATTACAATCTTAGAGGCGATTTTAAAACCAATTTTTAACCGATGAAATTGTTCACCGTATATCGATTGTACTGACGTTATTGCGAAACAGTAACGATAACTTCATGAGATAGTAGGACTAAGTTAGATTACAAGATGTATTTGTTAGCGCTGCGCTATATTAAGTGTACTATACGAATACAAATTTAAAAATATATTAACTCCATTTGCTAATATTTGTTTATAAAGATAAACAAATACTAATGAGTCAAGAGACACATACTGTATTGGTTTTGCATTTCGTATCTGTTTCTCCTACAATTTTAGTTACAAATCGCTAGACATAAAATCATCATTTGCGTTTGATTTACTCGCCATTGTAGGATTTTTATTATTTGTTAGTCATCATGCGATTCATAGTTTTCTATTTTTCTTCATTAATTTATGTGCCCTGAATGTTACTTTTATTCTCGGCAAGACCTTCCACTAACACTTAGCTCTAAAGTGGTAACGATTTTCATGACATTTTCATTAAACCAGTGAAATAGGAACATGGTAACGAAAACTATAGCATTCAATTTCTTAGGACTCTTTAGTTAACTAACTTTAACATAAGAAATTGATTTATTTGAGAAATTTATTGTCCCAATAATGTTTAAAAATTACCAATAATATAATCAAAAAAACTAAAACACCTTGAAGAAATTAGCATAACTACTTATTACAGTTTTTTTAATGAATAATATATGGGGCATATGTGATTTTATTAAAAAAACATTATCAGTCTATTTAGGATTGCTTATATAAAAAAAAACATTCGGTATTATATATTATAAAAATAGTATCCTGCACTTTTTTATGTATAATTTATTATAAGTAACTAAATTTCACGTTCTTTAATTGCCAATTTTTTTCTTAAAAATGGAAGGAATTTATTTGCTTGTCTAATAATTATTGTGTTCTAAATAAAATAACTCAATTCCACGTGTAATATCTAGAGTACGAGACCATGTACTCGTGCATCTTTTTTTGTAAAATTATTAATACCTTTATTTACGAGCACAGTCATTAGGTATTAGTATGGGACTCTGTTTCCGCATTTAGACTCCTAATTGGTCCATTATGCGTACATACCGAGTAACTAACTGAGCCAGCCTAGCTCCTTCCAGAAGCTCAGAAGACTCCTGGGGCATTCGCAGGCTTCTAGAAGCGTCCTCGCACCTGCGAGGATATTAACCCGTTGTGTAGCCATTCCCTCGCACTCCAGGATTACGTGGGCGGCGGTTTCCTCAACTTTGAGACACCCCCGACATATGGGGCTGTATGTCATATTGCTGGTGAAAAGGTGTCGATTCAGGGCCATATGACCTGTAATTGTCCCTATCACCATTCGGATATCTTAAAGGCTGAGAAGTCTACAGGTGAGCCGTGGTGAGATACCCGTCAGCGCCATTTTTGATTGCCTACAGCCCGGAGTATTGGTCCAACGACTATTGTGTACTACTCTGGTCCGTTGCCTAACCCAGTAGCGGAATTGGTTAAAGGGTAACGGTAGCAGTGTAGTAGGACCTTGGGAGAGGGGACCCCTTCCTCGCTAGTTCATCGGCAGCATCGTTCTCGAGTGATTCTTAATATTTTTTATTCATAATACATATTTGAGGCTATGTTAGCCTCGCGGCCTCACGTTTGTGTAAGAATGTAAAATGATATTAGGAGTATTATTCTGTGGCTTGACCTTTAAACCTTTGAAAAGGTTAACTATTTTAGCATGCTTATGATATATTAAAAATTAGAATAACGTACCTACTCTCTTAATAGCCAAAGAAATCAAGGTAAACCTATAAAACGCTCTATTGTAGGTATTTTTTGTATTTTATAATATTATATACATACAAACTAAAGTATAATAAAATAAAGCTCATAGTTTTGTATATTTAAACCAAATACACCTACATAAGAAACTAGTGAACAAAACAAAACGAAGCGGATATATTATGTGGTTTATTTTTAAATTACGCTTTGATTCAAATGTATTCGTACTCCGATTCAGGTGAATAGGGCAACTTATACCAGTCTAGAGTGAGGCGCATGAAAAATTTTTGGACAGGTGCCAACGTTGCTCGGCCCGCGGACGGATCGTTCGGCGTTGCGTCGCCTCTTGACTCGACCATCGGACTCGATAACGCAATGCAATACCTGACGTCGACAGTGCATCGCTTATGTTGGCTCTAAACTGAAAATATATCTTTAAATTGTTTTAATACTCTCATCCTTGTCCTTAATCATATAATTTATTGTAAAGCTAAATCATTGTAGCCTACTAAATAATATTATTCGGTAAAAATATCTCCGTAACTCTAGCTTCACTAGCGACATAGAAACGCCTATATAATAAATTATGAATTCCTGAGTGAAATATAATTGCGAATCAGTGTAAACTATTATATATATTATTTGTTGCTTTACAATAAATGGAACTTTTATGTATATGTTAGGTAAACTAAGACATTGTACAATGTATGTCAATTAGTATGGCCAAGTATTATACCATTCTTGTTCTGTTACTTATTATTTTTAGTTGTTTAAAATATTTGTTCCTTTAACCAAGTTTGAGAGATCACCGACTTTACATTATGTAGAATTTGATTTAGAAAGATTCAATTGTTTGTGATCCCATCGAAAATGAAGTATTACATATATTTTCAACTTTCTTTTTTTATTGCTATGGGACACTTGTTTTTAATTTATTTAAATAAGAAACTCGAAGTCACCTGATTTTATTTATTTCAGGTGAGTAACGGCAATGTCATCGATACGGGGACGCCTACCCTACTGGTATTTACAATTTTTTACTTAGCACGAAAGCACGTGAATGTTTTCACACACCAAATAATATAAAGCTCATAATTTACTAACCATAAGTTAGATGATCTCACTTCATGTCTACCAATTCAGTCTATATAACAAGGTACGCTACTACGCTAAACTAACTGTCCTCTACAATTAACTTACAGTTGTTTAAGTTTATATTTCAGTTTAATGCCACGTAACAGTAATGAAACATAAGAGTTCAGCTGTTTAATTCCTTTTTGCTGCTTTGCTAATGCTTATCTTTGCAGTGTTTAACGATCTATTAGTTTTTTAAAAAGTGCCTTTTGCTCACTGTTTTGAGCTTCCTATGAACTATTTGAGATAGGCAAGGTTTTTTTTATTTTCACTAAGTTTTTATTTCAAAAATTCTCCAGGTAAAATTATGAAACACAGTAACAAAGGTTGAAATCACAGTAAAAAGTTAGAGTTAAGATGAAAAGAATTTTGCAGTCCCTTTTGATCGAACCATTTTTAAAAATCCTTGTAATGTTAAGCACTTAAAACATATAATATTTCGCGTAACAAAAGATTGGCGCTTCACAGATTTTAAGGTGAAGTTTACGGTTCTAATTTGAATGATTTATTTGACCCCTACTGCTTTATTTTATATATACTATACTTTATTATATATCCTCTGCTTTATTATCTATTCACATGCGTCTTTTATTGTGCTAGCCTGGTCTCATTAAAATCACATGTTTAATATGATAAATTAAATTGCTTCAATCTAGGCGTGACATTGATATAGGCCAGAAACTGGCATACGAAGCATCGACCACGCTTTGATCTGGAGACGACATGTTATTTTTATGAATTTTTTTAACAAATTAATTACTAGTATTTGATGTTCCTGTCATAGCAAATCCGCCTATTCTGATTTATATATACAAATAACACAAAAGGCTTCACAATAGTGACTGTTAAAAAAAAACAACAAAAGTTGAAGCATTTATACAATGAAGTAGTATGCATAAGACAATCTGGTTTGCATGCAAACAAGTTTTAAATATTTAAATTAGTTATACAATGAGTCTGCTAATATGCAATTTTTTTGCGTAATATGCATATAAATTACCTAAAATCTGTACTATTAAAACTCAATTGTACTAATTTGTTTGACCAGGTCATATTTATATTTTACTATACTGATGGATGACGCATATATGTAGTACTAGCAAAGCATCGTAGTATAGTGTATTTAGCTTTAGTATATTTCAGATTTTTTTTTGCAATGGTACCACGTAAATATAACAGCTTGATCTCAGTTTTATTAGCTTCAAGTAAATAAAAAAAGTTTTAAACATTATATATACAAACGTAAATATGAAACAAAGGCAAAGTGTCTCTAATTAGGATAGATTAGACTATTTAATTTTTTTTTTATGCCCTAGTCAACATTTTCCCTACAGGAATAGATTCTCGATTAAAGTGAGAAACAACATTTTATCTACTTAAGCAATCTATTTATTATATATATATTATTTTTTACAATATATCCATTCCAACGCAATAAACAAGTATAATATGAATAATACAAATAATAGGCAAATATAATAAAAGACGGCAATAGGCTTCTCCCCTATTATTTGTGTGGTACTAAATTATTATCGGCCAAATGTGGGCGTTAATTAGTTCTCTGCCTACCCCTTCAGGAACAGGCGTGAGTGTATTTGTAAAATATTCTATATTATACACCATTAATAATATGAACTTGGAGCTTACAAAATACTGTAGCATAGTCTGTTACCTTATCAGAATAAAGAATAATATATGAAAAATAATACGATATCGAATCACATGTTATAATGTGTCACCTTTGAGAATTATCGTGTATTGAAGTACTATTAAGGTCTCGCCTGGATCGCTGCCAGAGTTTGGGTATTATTAGCATCGTCGACAACGACAAAGTTAATCAGGCTCAAATAAGATCAATATTTCCCGTAGGTGAAGCGATAGTCTCAGGGCCATGCACCGTCCTACTTATTGCATGTCAGGTGTCAGCGTGGATTACCAACCAGATCGGATAGCGTTGGACACTGTCCGTCTCCCGAATTCCATCTTATAGAATGATATAATTACGTCAGTAATGTTTATTTCAGTGTTAACATTATGAACGAGAATACGTAACATATTTGGGAACCGAGGGAATGTAATAATGTCTCTACTTCAATACTTACACCCACAATTTAACCTATATTGCTTATCTGCGTATGTATGTGTAGATAAATGTAGTTTATGTTTATTGGCAGAAATCAATAACAACTGTGTATATGCGTCGTTACAGTAATGGTGTAAAACATATATATATATACATATGTATATACTTGACAACGTGGTTAAAAATCTTAGTAAGAACTAATGACTTCGCATGTGCGTCTATTATAAAAACATTAAGGAATTTCAAGTTCTAGTAGACGGTACAGTCAATCATCAAAGGTTTATTTGATAAAATCTATACTGCTTTCCTTGTAATGTTGCGTGGCGTGACCGTTCGCGTGAGATTCCTGCGTGCGGCAAGAGAAATTCCTCGTGTGGCGTACATATATGTGTTTAAAGAAGTATCTATCTTGTATTGTATAATATTGGGTTAGACATAGTGAATAATCTGAAAAGTAAAATTAAACAGCAAGATGGTGGGTATTAAAATTCCTGCTACGTAATGGTATGGTAGATTTTAAATAAAAATGTTGAAAATAAATTGAAAACGGTTAATTAACGTGATCGGCGGTGCGTTAAATAGGGTAAACCTCGGGTGCAGTTTCAAAGAGATTGGCTCGGCGAACCGAGCGAACACCCCGTGATGCAACCAGCGTCAGGCTGTTTTTTCCTACAAACATACCTATTATTGTAGTGAATGTGGTCATTACACTCGTCTGATATGTAGGAACAATTTGATTAGATCTTAGTTAGATATGCGGATAGATCTCTGAAGAAATTGTACATTTACTCTTAATATACACTTCTCATCAAAAAAATCGAATAAGTTCTGAAGTTTGGTTTTGTATGAGATTTATGTATATTTTACTATAAACAAAAAATTATAATAATGCCGTATCGTTCAATGAATATTAATGTTTCAAATTTAAAGTAAATTACTTTAGCTATCGCGTTTTGTTCAACAGTTATGTTTTTACCATTTAAGAACTTGTAAAATGTTAGAGAAAAGGGAGTAAAACAAAAAGAAAATAACAAAACGAGTATTCAGTATCTCATATTTAGTCCCAGGGCCCTAATGACTGCTTTCGTGCGGTTCCTCATGGAACGGATGAGAGTCATAATCTTGTGTTGTGTGATGAAATCCCACTCTTCTCGTATAGCTGTTTTAAGCTGGCCAAGCGCCTCCGGAGCAGGATCTCTCACTCTGACTCGTCTCTTCAGAATCGCTCACAGTCAATCCTCGAACCTCACGGCGCCGCTGCAGTTAGTGACGGTTTTTAGAGTGCCAGCTATTTATTAGCGTATTTTTTAATGATATCAGTCCTCTTTTTTCTTTAAGTGCCGCCTAAATAGTACTTGTTTTAACTGTTTCGTTTTTTTGATGAGTATTTTATTTTGTCAATCATAGTGAGTGTACGAGTAGTATTTAAGTTTTAATATATTACCTATTTAGGTAAACATACCTATCTGCTCAAAAAGTTTGTTGCTTAGTCTTTGAAGAGTTCTGTAATCAATTAAATCCTTTCGAGTAATCTCGAGAAACCCGACATACATATCATAAGCGTAACGTGGAAGGAAGTCACGTATTCCTATAGGGTTGCTTTTGTTAAAAAAAATAATGGATATGGATATTTATTAGTTGATAGATGCCTCCTCTGAGACTTCACGATGTGTTGTGTGAATAGCAAGGCGGTGTAGCGTGAAGTTGCCATACGCCTGCCTGATTAGCATACGTAACTATCAGACGCGCGTACATCGCTTACTAACGGGTATGTTTATTGTCCCATTGAAGAGTTTTTACACCAAGAACATTTAGAGGACAACATTTCAGAGTGACATGCTGTATATTTATCATTATGTTCTATTGTGGCCTCGATCTCGTAAAAGTTATTATTCTATCCCGGGGGAATAGTTCTATATTTGGATGAAAGTTACCGATGTCAGAGCCCAAAACAGCTGAGAGAGAGTGCTTAACAGCGCCACAAGTGTCAGGAAACGGAATTATGTTACGATATTCCATAGGCCATCCATATTTCGATGTGGCCAAGTGGCAATTCGACTAACCTGGTAGCTTTCATCGATCTACCCAACTCAATCAGCACAAATAAACGATTTCCCCACGACATTGGTAAAATGTGGATGTTGATGGGTTTAGTAGTTAAGGTATGAAAGCTTAACACATAGAAACTCACTTTTGTGGAGGTCTGGCTTTTGGCTTATTTAAGTTTGCTAGTACTTTCTTCTTCTCTTTTTAGATCAAGTCGGTCAACTATCGGTTTTCTTGTACATATAAAAGCAAATTCACGCAGCGCTTGCCAAGTATCTACACATTTGTTGTGGCTTAGAGCGTGCGGCAAGTTTCAAACGTGTTGACATTACTACGATGAAAATCGTTGTGACATTTCAAGATTGTCTCAATAAGCGCGAATAAGGAAGAAGTTTCATGTCACTCCTACACAAAGAGAAAATCCTGTGCTCCAGATAACATAGCCTGGTCGGGGCTATGTTATATTAGGACCACAGTCCAACAGCCGCAAGCAAGAATAAAAATTCTAATCGGCGCATCGCGATTTAGGATGTCACGAGTTAAAATAGTTGCTATGTAGTACTACTTATCTTCGTTAGAATGTGTTTATTTATGTTTCTGCCCTATTTGGAGGTCGGGCATAAGCTTATATTTTATAGTAATAGGGAGTACTTTCTTGACGGCTGTGTTCTCTCATCATAAGATTATGTCACTACAGGTACGCCAATTTCTATTTCTCCGTTATTGCCACTATTAAACTTCATGCTCGTATAATAATAAAGAGAATAATAATATAATAATTACTTTACACCTCTCACACACGGCCGTTTGATCCCAAACTAAGCGAGATATATTATTTATTTTATCTTATCTATTCTAAAGTCTCACTTACATAGCCAGTTCAACATTCGCATCGCGGCTGCATAATCGTCTTTAATGCTGTACTTATTAAACTTATTTAAACTTTACAGAAAAATCCGAAAGATTTTTTATTTTTGTAATACATTAAGTTACCACAAAAAGTCGTTTACATGTAATCAAATATTGATTGATTCGTTCAGCAGAAGCGCGCGAACGACTTGGGACAGACGGGAGCTGAGAATTATTGAAGATTTACTTACCTGTACCAATTTCCGTAAATAAATGCTATAACAGTTAAACTCATTTTCTGATGTGTTGTTTTATCATCTATCTGTATTATTTTATCACAACTCTACATTTTATGTTATGCTCTTCCTTGAATGTTATCTAAAACGTCTATTTAGGTAAGGAACATACTCTCCAAGGCAACTATTGCTCCAATAACTCTTACCTCTATCGACCTACTAAGTAATACATATATAAACGTTTCGGATATTGTCTATCTTTATTTTAAACATCTACTGTGTCTACCAGCCGCGACGCCCGGATGAGAGCTATTCGCGCCATTTACGAGTGAACACTAAATGCTCATCTCTATTGTCGTGAGGACATTGGTGAGTTACGTTCGACTTTACACATGTCAGGATATGTGGTAGTCTTGGCGATACGCTTAGTGATCCTGACTGCTAAAAAAATGTGAACCACAAATAAGTGTCCCGTGTCTTGTTTTTTACTGTAGAGTTGTTTCAATGTTTGTTAAGTTCTCCGCGACATACTTATCAATCAGTCTTTATCCGAGCTCTCTTTTTTCAAGAAAAAGTAAATTACATAAGTATATTTGTCATTGCCATATTATGTCTCAATAATAATAATATTTATTTTGATTCGCCAGTCAGTGTATTATTATCTATTTTGGTTAAAGCAGTTATTTATAATATTAATGTTTACCGCTAACAGGCAAGAACATTCATATGCATAATGTCGGTGTGGATAGTCTGTATTAGGGTGGCTAGGCAGGTCTGAGGCCGCGCGCTTCGCTAAGCATTGTAAATACTCTCTCGGTCACGTAGCGACGCTGCAAACTGTTGAATATTAATACAAAATAATATTTAGCAAGAATAAGCTGTAGTAAGTAAAACCGTTGCAATGTACCCAGGAACCGGGGCCTATTGCCTATGCTAAAAAGTAATTTTGTTGTCAACTCTTTTTATTAATGACTTCGAAACGTGTACTGTCGGAGTAAATAATAATAAAGAAGCACTTAAAAAATAAAAAAAAAAGGTAATCCATGTTTATAATTTTAGTTATATTAAATAAAAGGAAATCGTGAAGACATTAACTTCGAACAAGGACACAAGACCTTTGTAAGTCACGAATATATGTATAACTATTTAATGTACGTTTTCGGATTTTTTACAACACCCCTTGGTTCACGAATAAGAATGTAAAAACTGCTTAAAACCTTACTTGAAAATGCCGAGGCTGTATAGATTGCTCAAATTATATTTATAAATAACACCACAGCTCAGGTCACAATTCAAAGCTCTGAAACAAAGGAAGCAAAGCTGTTTGCATCTACAGTTTGCTGTTTTTCATCACTCTTACCATTTCCAATATCTTTATGAGAATTTATACCATAGTTGGTAAATAGGTTGCAACTGTAGGTACTGAAATATTGTAACTGAAATATTTGTAATATCTACAAATGGGACCCCCATTTGTAGATATTACAAATATTTCAGTTAGACTGCCTGTCCATTTCATCTCGTTTTTATTTTTACTTTATTATGAATTTACTTTTAAATAAGTTTAATTAGTAAACAATAATTGGTATTTTATTATATAAATTGTAGTAACTAAGTGTTAGATCAACTCGTTAGTGGTTCAGTATACAGCTCGTTTAAGGACTCTTATCCATCAAGTTCCCGCTTACAACAATCGGATCAAGTTCATACTATGATTATAGTTTTTTTTTTTTTTGTAAATACGTAGAAATAACACCATGTTAAAATACCAAAATCACACGCATCATTTTACTCCATTAACGGGAAGACACTGCATTCATTTTATCTGTTTAGCTCATAAGTTATCGATATCAAACAGGAAAGATTAACCATGATTTTAATAACCGATTTCAGTAATTAAATGTATTATAAATCTCAGAGTACTCAGGTTTGAATTACCTAGCGAGCATAAGGTTCGCTTTATCGATTGTATTCTAATCATAAGTTGATCAAACTATATTCAATAAAAATATTTTACCTTACTGTTAATTTCTTATTGGGATAGAGCAATTTCTGATTGTTTAAGCAGCAGAACACGGGTCTTAAATAGGTAGCGTTTTAAAACTAATGTTAAAAGATAAACTTATGTTATTGTTATTTATATCGTGATTTCGGCTCAAAAGGGGTTTATGTTTGTGTTTACGTGGATCAGACTCAGCATCTGTTCAGTGTGAGGGTGTTGGGGTGAGAGGCGGACAGGCGCGGGCGGGGTGTTAACATGTGGGAAGGGAAGTGAGTAGTGTTACCATATATCGGAAGTTTCGAAATTGTAGGAATTATCACGAAGATTGATACTATTCGTACCATAGTTATTTTGTAATCTCAAAATTCTCCAGGCGTGACACAAGAATACTTCAAGCTCTATGGCTGGCTGTCGTTATCTCCACGCTTTTGGGAGTAAAATTAATACTATTATAACTACCGACTAAAATATTTACTGTCATCTTTTGTTTCAATCATTGCTTAAATTGAAGGTTGAAAGGAAATTTCGCTTGCCATCTTATTTCAGGTATTGACCATACCTGAAATAAGATGGCAAGCGAAATTTAACACACTGTACAGTTTTTGTCTCTTAACCCTTATCTACTATTACTTATTATTTTAAATTACGGTCTTAAGAAAGAGCCCTAATTTCGGGGGTGTAACTTTTTACGGAATAGTACATATTGTGGATATTAGCTGTATTCTGGTAATTGTATAAAATTTCCTAAACTAGTATCTACTGTGTGTCATGCCTAATATTCTGTTCTTATTACACCGATATCAATTATTATTAAAAATAATGTTTATCTCGCTAGAAAAAAATACCCAGTAGTACATTAAATATATCATCATTGATAAAACACGTTTTTTATTAAGGTTCTATTAGCGTATATGCACGCTATAGTTAATTCCTTGTTAAGCAGTCCATAATGTTATTACTACTTATCGTAACTTGTAGAAAGCGTTAATGCACTTCGGTTTACATCTGCTAAATATAGAGGTTTATTGAACTCTTCCGAGAGCAAACAACAGAGAAAATATCTAGAAATATGTCGAGTCTTAATTCATATCAATGCTGTTGATGAACTGATGAATAAATTTCCTTACTAACTAGGTGTATAGGTATAATTATTGCACATCTCTGTTCATCAGATCACGACGTATTAAAATTAAATATGTATACTCGTATGTACCTGCATCCATGACCGTCATTGTATAGTACTACGTCATAGCCACTTATTTTCCTTAAAATCGTTCTTTGAAGATGATATTAACAATGGACTCCGCTTAGCCGACTGTTTTTAGCTAATTATAGTTTATAAATAAAATTACTTATGAAGAGTATACTACAATCTTAAATAAAAAGCGGCCCCCTGATTCTATTACTTGTAAATATAGTATAGATGGACTAATACGCCATAATAATAATGGAAAGATAGGTAGCTATTTATAATTAAAAATCCAGATGTGTACTGTTCATACGGTGACGCATCTCGCGAACAAGTGCCCCTAGCGATGCTGTGGTACGGCCATCGTACTTGTGTCGCGTTCAATTACATTTAATCGTTTCTGTTATAATTGCCTAATTGTGAACCAGCTCACTGCACCCGTACTACGTCCTACATGAAGCATTTAAACAAGACTTATCAAGGATATATATACATATATTTAATTCTGAATATTTGTGATAGTTGTTCATAAACTTTCTTAGTCATTGTCACGATGTATAGTAATCCATTTTCATGTTCCATTTTAACGTCTGTCATTTAAGGGGCCTCGCGGGCACATAAAATTCTGGTACCTAACATTTATTAAGTTCAACCATTTTTAACAGAATCAATTGTAGGTATATATCTGGATAAAATTATTAAATAGCATTGAACCTTTTTATTAGCAGAAATACACGGACATATCCCGTTTAAGTATTGTCAATTGTATTAATATGTTATTCACATTAGACGTTGTAGCGCACTACATTGGAATTTGAATTAACTTTTATATTACGTCAAGAGCTCTTCGGAAATAACTTTAAAGGTTTATTACTTTACTGGTTTTGTATACACATTTACAAAGAAACTGTAAACTGTACCTGGCCGTTTACAAACACGTACAATTTCAGAAGCAAACGAGACTAAGCAGTCAGGCGCGAGACGAATTGCAGGCCCGCTCTATAAAAAGTCAGTTTGTTTATATGACCGCCGGATACGACGATAGAAGGTGGCTCACCACATGTGTAGTGGTCATTGTAACCTTCTTCGAACTATCAACCATAGGGAGTAATTAAATCAAAGAAGCTGCCTGCATTGCAATGGATTTGTGATGAAAACACTAGCAGGTGCCTCGTATTAATTAGAAAACTGTTTATATTTCTCTTAATACTCAGTGAAAACTTAATTTGTTAAAAAGCTCTCGATGTATACAACTGTCAGCTAGTAACGTCTCGTTTTCATTCAAATGAACTTCAAGTCAGTAGTTCATGTGACTGGAATACATATTAAGTCAGTTGAGTATTGCAGTCATGTCGTCATTAAGTAGCTTTATGCTATTACGAAATGACTCACAACTATTGTGTCGTATTGCCATAAACAGAAGACTAATCTAGAGGATGCTAAGGCGACTTGATATGTGTAGTAAATTATCACCTCACTCGGGGCCGGTATGCCAGTTGGCAAATGAGAACTAAAAAAACGAAGTGCCCCTCGTTGTAGCTCAGAAGTGCCCAGACTTGAGATTCGTTCTCCACACTGACTTGCGTGTATTGTCTCGAGTATCTTGGCACTACAACTCTCGCCTATATTCTTGATGTTATGTTGTATTGTGTCAAAAATAACTCAGAGCTAGGTGCACTTTTATTATATAGTAGGTGTCATACAGTATTATTTATTAATTTATTGAGTAGAGTTCCGTAAACCATATATGTATTATACGTGGAAGTATATGAGTACCTTATTAATATGTTATTATAACAGAAGATTGTCCTTTTCCTTTCTTACATTGTTTGTAAGAAAGGAAAAGGATAATCTTCTCTTCCTTTCACAAATATATTTGCGGTCTGTGCAAAGTGTTTATTGCATCTAGTTTTTTTAAAGCCGACCGCCTGTCTGACGCCACCCCTACTTGGGAATGTAGTCGTTTTAAGAGACGGAAAATAAATAGGAATGACATTTCTAGAAGAACAATGATTAAGTGTGATGAAACGGGATAGAGTGCAGTAACGTAGAGACGTAGAAGCGTCATGTTCTGCACGCATCTCTCTAAATCAGAGCTTGGATCATACCATAGCGGGGTGCCTCCAACAGGCGGCCAAGTCTGTCGTTGTTCACAGGGATTTCTTTACTTGGGTGCATCTGAGCTGAGCCAGACAACTCTATGCCGGAACACTATGGTTCTTGTCGGTTCGAGTCCGACACACCATCTCATCGTAAGACCCCGGTGAGTTTATGACACGTGGGGATATCTGCACACAAAAAAAAATGTGGGTCCTGCACTTCCTGTGACTGGAAAGGTTGACTGGCTAGGAAATTCATTTAACATTTAGAAATGTTAAAAGGAATAAACGTTATGAAAAGATCAAGTTATGGTGGTAGCACGATCGGTATTAAAGCGGGAATTGTATAAGTATTAATAATGTTTTCAATTGAACACCCTCTGATCGATCTACCCAGTATTGACGTTATGGATATCGCTACACAGCGGATCTTTCAAAATTACTTCCACAGCGTTTTTATACTCTGATCTATTGTAAGAGAATCACAATGGCAAAAATTATGCTATTCACCTAAATGTTCATTTATATTTTAGGGAAAATTACACCTTATTGTTGGGGAATGTCGAATGTTTGGGGCTCAAGTTCTCTTTGTAAAATATCATTTTATTAATAGCTTACGGGGTAAATTCTGTTGTTAAACTTACCTGAAAAGAATGATTAATACCTAGGTACTGTAAAATAAAAACATTTACCCAAGGGTTTGTTGGAAGATTAAAGTACTTGTATTTATGTGGCTACTCTGTAATATTACTGTGTTACAAATACTTTTATTGTGTCATTACTTGCTTACGGAAAATTGCGATAGCTTCATATATATATTTTTTTTTTCAATTTTTATGGGATAGGGGCAAACGGGTCACCTGATGGTAAGTGACTACCGCCGTCCATGGACACCTGCAACGTAAGAGTCACAAGTGCGTTGCAGCCTTTTAGGTAGGAGTACGCTCTTTTCTTGAAGGTCGTATTGCTCCGGAAGTACGGCATGCTAGTATTTGTTCACCAGGCTGGTTGTGCGAGACAAAAAGCTGAAAGTATATATATATGTAGGGAATGAATGTCCTTGGTATAGGTTTCAAACTTCAGCTACACTACATCAATGTTATATATGTCATAAGTAGTGTTACCTACTGTAGCTCAGTACCAGTACCTACACTTACTACACAATTGTGTCCAATAGGCACTTCCTAATTGTCTCGTTTCCTGTGCAGCGCTGCGTACTATGTTAGCGCGTACTTGTTACATTTTACTTATACATATAGGACTACTCGGTGATTTTTTTGAATTAGAATTAGATGCCTTTAACTGACTTAAAATGTATGCTTTCATTAAATATAATCATTGCCTGTACACATATTAATTTCTGCTTCTTAAAGTTTTTGGATGGATTCCATAGAAGGCAGTAGTAATAATTTGGTGAACCGCAATGTATGTCGTAATACACTTTTATAAGTAAGAGGGCTTAATAAGATGCATAAGATTATTAGTAATAATATAAAACCCCTCATTTTGTCTATAATATATACATAAATATATATATTTAAGTTCGCCTTTTTTATGTTACCGTTCATTCAATCTCTTATTTATGCAAAACCTAGAGAAAAATGAATATGTTATGAAAAGTTAATATTTTCGTTGTAAGCTTATCAATGAAGTTTCATTACTATGTTTTAAAACTCGATCCGCGCCCGACACAGAGACAAGAAACTTTGTATATTTATTTTAAAAATAAAATATAAAAGTTCAACCCGTTCTGTTTAAAGCCCAAGGACATCAGTGTTCTAACGAGCTCAAACGGGTTCAAACGACTAGGGGCCGATTTGTGTTAAATATCCATTGGCCATTTAATTTAGTGTAAAGTAGTAGTAAAATACAATTGAAAAATCAGGAAGAGCTTGAATTAGTAATACCTACAAGTAGCTTGAACATCTCCTTTGGTTACAAACTCCAATATTCTGCAATTATAACGTTAATGCTAGTATAGGCCACGAGCATGGCATCATATGAGTTTTACTGCACGTGAAGATGCCGATTTAGAGCGAGTCGTGTTTTGGCACGAGCTGTTCGAGTCAATATTTCGATTCGCAGCCCAGAAACGTCAACTATAAGTGGGTTTATTTATTACGACAGAATTAGTACGTAAGCCGCCTAGGCGGCCTCCCTGAAAAAAATAGATTCGAATTATTTTCTAATCAAATTGTTGTGTATACATATATAATAGCTAATGTTATTTTAATGCTATCTTATTTGTAAATTGTAGCACATGGTGGGGACGGGCATGGCGAACCCGTTCCCTGCGGCGGCGGCGGCTGCGGCGGCAGCAGCTCAGTTCGCAGCGAACGGTGACGCACTAGCTGGTGTGAAGGCGGAGGCCGCTGGCCCTACCGCGCCACCACAGCCTCCGCTTGTTAAAAGCGAAGGACCACCGCCCCCGGCACCACTACCGCCTACTAACTTCTCACCTCAGCCACCACCACAAACTCATGCACAAAACTCTATAGAAAATCAAAACAATACTTTGGTGAGTATTAAATTATATGTAAGTAGGGTATCTATCTATTTAGACATTGTAGTGTGTAGGAGAGAAACTAAGAATCTATGAGACGTGTACTATGGATCAGTCAGTCAATAGGCCTTAGACCGGTGCTTCATTATATTATGCTTACTACTAATATAATATAACGCTTTTACGTCAATATTTAAAAATTTAATCGATTTGCAAACTCTTTGTGAGTGGTACACAAAAAAACTATCAAGAAGAAAGAAATAGTGTTAGGGAACACCTTTCATTCATGGCCAACAATATACTGTTCTTGATGGATAAACAAAAAAACAAAAACATAAACTAGGTAAGTTAGCTAGCAAACCTAGTTAAAATATATAATAGTCAATAGATTGAATCGGACCACGTTTCTTTGTTTCATTCATGGCCTTACTTATTTACCCTTGACAAACCAAAAAACCGATACATCCATAAATAGTATAAGTAAAATTGTGAGGAATATTACACTACTATTAAACATGGCTTCTCGGTTAAAGAAAAATAAATAAATTTTAATATACACTAATATTTAAAAAAAGTATAAATATAAAATATATTTAAAAAAAGAAACAAAAAAAATCGTGTTATCTAACAGTCATATAATTGTAATGTATAGTATGATGCAATTAGAAGTAACAATTGTAGTTTAGAAATAAACCGGCTTTATTATTATTATTTTCTTTATTCCTTATTATTTATAAAAAAAAGATAGAGAAGATATATTTAAAAATATAAAAAAATAGTGCGCCACCGGTTATTATTATTATTAGACATATGCCTTAGGCGGCTATCATCTCGCGGTGGTATAAAAACCTACAAACACAGCTTTGGAAAAACACTTTATTCAGTAATTGATTACGACTGCATATTGTAAATGTAAAAGTGTCTCGAGGGTTAAAAAGTAATTGCGCGTGACGCTTGGTTACTTGTCGATATGTATATCAGATAAGTAAGTCTAATGTACCCTTAAGGTGGCAAGTTTAATTTTACCTGACTTAATCATAGCTCATTAAGATAAAGTAGCTAACCTCGAATAATTATTTGACTTCCAGCAAAGCGAGGGAGAGTCAAACGAGGAGAGCACACCGGTGAGCGTAGCGGCTGCTGTCGTAGCGCAGCAGGCCGCCGCAGTAGTAGCCCAACAGGCGGCGGCTGCTCATGCAGCTGCTGCAGCCGTCAGCGCTGCGGTAGCCGCGCAACCCTCGCAGGATAAGACACTTGTACCCGTGTCACAAGCGTCACAACCCAAACGGTTGCACGTCTCCAATATACCTTTCCGGTTTAGAGATCCTGATCTTAGAAACATGTTTGGGGTACGTACATTCTATATCATTTTACGAGCACGCCGAGAAATACTTCTATTTACTACACCCACTTGAAAAGTTAACTTTTTAATATCTAACGTTTTATATTTCAGCAATATGGCACAATACTTGATGTAGAAATAATCTTCAATGAACGTGGCTCCAAGGTAAGCATTGTTCTCAGTCGAAAAGCTGAAAATCAGGTGGCTCGTTGAAATCAGTACTTTGTAATTAGATTTCATTGCAGCCACTTCTACCAATTTTATTATTTCTATGAATAGAATCAAAAAACACCAAATAAGTAAAAAAAATGCTTTACATTTTAATATTTTACTACATACATATATTATCCATTTCCGCAGTGTTTTTTGGATTTATTTTTTAATCAAAGAGTAATTTAAAGGAATAATTTATTGAAGAACAACTTAATAATCTCCCTTTTCTCCTACAAAAACCTACAACAGGATTGAATACCGTAATACATATAGAAAGAAAATTAATTATGCAAAATCATAGTTAGCAAACTAATTATTCCTTAAATTACGCACCATATAATGCACTTCATAGCTATTGACGAGTCGAGTATTATTAGACTTTTTTAAGATTTATTATATGTTTTTGCAATTACTAGTTCCATTTTTAATTAATAAAAGAATGTCGATGATGAGAACAGGAGTGCAGTAGCTAAGAGGTCTTGCTAACATAATATATTAGTAATCTCTGCCCAAACTAAAGTAACTACCGATTTTATACAAATATTTCCTAATAATAATACGATCTAAAGTTTTATTTCTATTCAATTCATGTGACTTTATTAATTCTCCTTGCTTAACAAAATTTTGAGGCAAATGGGCTTAGTTAAATAATCATAATTGTGTTTTAAACAAACTTCTTTCTCATAGCATATTGGTTTTAATGTTTGGTGCAGTATATCTAATTGCATTGTAAATTACCATTGAATAATAACGTCTATTATTCTGATTTTGAACGAAATCTGGATTTTATTTACTAAATGCACGATGGACATACTTTTATAAGCTATATTTTTCTTTATTGATAAAGAAATAAGATTTAGATGAAGATGACTTATAGAGTCAGTCCATTGTGCATTTTGTTGTTA
This sequence comes from Tyria jacobaeae, assembly GCA_947561695.1. Classification (NCBI taxonomy): domain Eukaryota; kingdom Metazoa; phylum Arthropoda; class Insecta; order Lepidoptera; family Erebidae; genus Tyria; species Tyria jacobaeae. Next base: position 12,917,175 of record OX387217.1, read on the forward strand.
TTTAGCAACATTAATTTTACATATTTCAAAATACTCAAAAAACAACTCACTGTAAATGATTTTATTCCCATGAAATTAAAAGAGTTATTATCGAAATATTTTTATAATAATTGATTGGATTGAACGCTTTTTCGTGTTTACTGCTTTCCTTGTGTCAGTTTGGTGACCGCCCCTAAAAGTAGTCCATGCTCGCTCATGTCAAGAAACTTTTACTCTTTTGAAATAATAGCTCCAAATTATTTTTCTTCAATGCCTCACATTGGGATATGCAGTATTAGAGAATGTGCATCGTCACTATAACAGCTGATTTCCTAAGTCATATTTTCAGGACAGCTCTATTATTCATCACTAATGAGGTTGTTACAATCGTCCAAACTGCTCCGATCTTTATTATCTAGATCTGTATGATTGTCTCTTAATTATTTGAATTTTTTTATATATTTACTTACATACATATATTGTCTTGTACAAACCTTTACTGCATCTATGTTGTAGTTTGGATGATCAATGATTCTGATGTATTTAGTCTATTAGATTGACAGTGTACTTACTATTTTCTGTCCACTGTGTTATTAATAAATATTAAAAATCGTTCAGTCATGCTTCCTAACAAGGGAATATATTTTTAATTAGTTTTGGGCATGTATATTTCGCTGAACCCTGGAAACAATGTTATATGATGTAACGCAATGACTATAAGATGTAAGTTATTTTACTAGAAGTAACTATAGGGTGCATCACTTAGTTTGGCTTTATTCCATATACGTCCGGTAACATTAGGCTTCACTAGAGGATTCAAATCGGCTAATTTGAACGTTGTAATGCTATTATTTGAATGATTGATTATAATAATGAATGATCCTAAAATTTTATTAAAGTTTTGAAGTATCATATCCACTTACATAACAAATATTTTTGAAACTTCATGTAAATTCTTACTTACGTTTTACTAAATAAAGACCTGTCTCAGATATAACAATTAAACTTTCCAATCATAATAACATAATGATGAAATAAACTGATTAACATTGAGTTAGTTGAGTGTAGCCGATTTGCAATGTTCGGAGAGTGAGTATACTAGCGTAATGTTTCTGAGCTATATGTCACTTGTGTCTTCCTCGTCTGTTGGATCGATCCTGTGTCTGTCAACATACTGAGAGCTTGTTGCACTGTGTGCGTTGTGTTACAGTCCGGTCGGATACCGCGAGTGTTGGACGGGACCTCGCATCTTCGTCATTTATATTTTTTCTTTCTCTTTCTCTCTGCCCAGATTTAATGTTTACATTATAAGTATTTGCACTCAGAATGGTAATAATAGAGCTGTCATTTGCTTTTATAAATGTAAGCGTTTCGTACAATCAGCAACTTGTTTACCACTTTCACAACTCGTCTCTTCCACTGTATTGTGTGCTGTGCTAGCTGCTTTTTGTATCTATGGGTTATCACCATTATTGAAAGTAAGTAGTTTCATTTGTCCTAGCACGATCTATTGATACGATATTTGTCAAAATTGTGTACCGCATCCTAAATGCTACATATATTACATTAATGATTTAGGTCATTCACATAATGTAATTATTTAGGTAATTCCGGATACACATACATTGTATGTATATATACATATTTATTTAATTAATAAAGTTAGGTATATACTGCTTACGTTTAAAATGGTAGTTTTCGGCACTGTACAGTATCGCACAATGTCATATTATTAAATTATTGTAAACAGGTATGTCTTTTGGCTCCAAGTTTAGTATTCCTTTGTAATTTAACATTTAAACAGCTAATCAAGGTATGACTTATTGACGTATTGAATCATTGTAGAAGATTTCTCCGCGATGGAAATTAAATCCGTTCGGTGTAATGTAAATGTGTTCTAGATATATTTAGTTGACTAGCCACTGCATGACCGGTGATTTTTCTGCATAGAACAAATCGCAGCTAACATCCCACACAAAGACTTGTCATTCTGATTCCAGTAGTGTCTATGAATAGCAAAGTTAATTGATAAGTCTCGTTGTATACAGTGATACAAACTCTCCTACCAATAGTACAGACTACGAGGTCGAGCGACGTTACATTGATTTATTACTGTGATCCAAACGCTTCTGTGTACCCATACAGCTAGTATACGCTCAAAGTATCAACGTAATTGACTCGATAATATTTTCTCGATATTTCACTAGAATATTTAAAAAAGAATATGCAATGCATAAATGTTAATTTTTGTTGCACGTTGTTTTTTGAGCGACGCTGTTTTTAATGCATGTTTTGTCTGTCTTGCATGCAGGGATTCGGTTTTGTAACATTCGCAAATAGTGGTGATGCGGAGCGAGCACGAGAGCGTCTTCACGGCACCGTGGTTGAGGGCAGAAAGATAGAGGTGTGCATGACTCAATGAATACCATCCGTAGCACTATGTAACTTATAACATCCCGCTCCTACGCCCACGCCCACCGCAACCTGCGCTCGTCTGCTCTGTAGTTACTGTCATGCTAGCGTGCCGCGCCGCGGTCCCGCATATTAGCACTAAGTACGCCGGCGTCTAATCCACAAACAAACCTTATTTATTTTATCCCTTTACTCTCTAGACGGTCATTTAATATGCCGATCGAAAGAGAGAGTGTCTCACAGAGAAATGTAGAACGAACCGTATCGTCACAATGCCGCAGAGGTAAGATTGCAAATACAAATTTTAGTTCCATTCTATCTATTCATTTTTAAAGTTTCTATAGACGTGCTGAAAAGTGTCGCTGTAGACGAGTCAGCCTGCACCTATGCCTAAGAATAGAATGAACCCTATTCACCGTGGAAAAGTATAACTTTATCTCTTTAACATACATACACATTCCTAATAAATCGTAGTCTACCCCCATTCCCTTTCTTTATGTTAAAATATCAGATGTCTAATCTACTGCTACTTTCATCTATTTTAAATTTGTTCTTGTTTTTCTTTTTTAAATTAAAAGATTTTTCAAATTCTCTTTTATTTAAAGTTCGAAATAAGACATCTGATACGGTATTGGCTGATTTTACATGAAATATACGACATCTGCTAAATAAAGTTCTATATTACATTCTAAATTTATTATCGTCTTGGGTTCGAACCCCAAAAAATGATTTAAATTTGCTTTTGTCATCAAAATCACATTATTTCAGGAATAATGGGTTTCAATCAATAATATTCTATTTGTAAATATATTTGAAAATCAGCCGATTTTTAAGTCTACATCCGTAAATGTATTCTCACATAAATTTTACTCTAAATCAGGTTAATAATGCTACGGCGAGAGTGCAGACAAAGAAACCACCAACGGTTCCTAATGGTAAGTAAGAGTAATGTGCCTATATAATAATAAAGTATACAGTCCCTTCAACAGTTATAACCAAATTTGACACAAATTATAACATAACACTTTTCCACACCTATACGAAGTATAATGCATCTTGGAATTTCTCTTTTTAATCCATCTAGTTATTCTGGCTAGAAATGGATCAGTTCCCACTCTGGGTGAGAGAGCGAAATTGTAAAGATCGGTGTTGTTCATGTCAATGTTCTTAATTATTAAATGTTACTAGCTCCGTTGCCTGAATGGTACTAGCTGAATGCTACTTAGAGAATGAGTCGTCAGTCAGCAGCCGGAGACAGTCTCGTCCGGGCACACCACAGTGAACACTCGTCATTGTGTCTTCACATAAACTTCAGCCTTCACCATACATACAGAGCGACATCGCGTTACAGTAGCCTGTCTCCGGTACTCTATTGCCTGGCAAATTTCACTCACTATTTGTGAACGGGTGACACCTCAGTTAGAGAGCTTGCTAGAGATACTCGTACATAACACACTTTCGTACAGCTATTAAATATATGTTTGTTTATACCTTGACTTTTGCTGGAATGATTGCAATTTCCTCAATGCACTTTGCATAATTATTTCAATTTGTAGTGGAGAATGTCTTCTAGGTATGTCTTGGTTTCTGTATTAGATTTAGAGTAAAAATATATAGGCAGGAATTTGGTTGCCATTAAAATATTATTCATTTTGTTTCAGTGTGTGTCCAGTGGCCTGAAGGTTAGTCCTCCAATAAATTATTTTTTAATATTTAATTCTAAAACTAAAGCTTGAGCGTTTACATTACATAACATTCATTCTAGCATGTATATTTTTCACTCAATGTGGTGGGATTATTCGGTCCCTAGGATTCATATTGACACCGTGAATGGAATCTGTATAATAATTACACCCGCCCTTTGCAACACTATAGTGGCGTACCCTACACACATATAATCTACATAGTCAATAACGATTGGAAACGGTAATCTTTGCTATCTGAACGAACAATAATGGTATCAGCACCACTAGCAGTGTTTATGTGCCTCACAAGTTTCCAGAGCATATAAAAGGGGACACAGAACAGGGGAACAGACTTGCAATATCGGTCCTCGTCGGGGCACGGTATAGAGGGTAGAATGGGTAACGTCTAGCGTACGGGCAGTAAGCAGTGTGTAGAGGCGCTTGTGTGCGCAGGGCTGCGGGTGTCGGGCGTGACGTGGCCGTGGCTGGGCGCCGCGCCGGCCGCCGCGGCCGCGCCGCCGCTGGTGCTGGCGCCGCGCGCCGCGCAGCGTCGCAGGTAACGCATGTTAGAGTAGTGTGTGACTGTTGCATGTAGCCGCCCTCCGCGCCCGCGAGCCGCGCCCGCCGCCGCCCCCGCACGCCGCGCCCCCGCACACCCTCCCGCACGCCGTCCTGCCCCGCGCCGCCGCCTACGCGTCGCCGTTGCACGCGTACGCACAGTGAGTAACACCACACGCACCCGCTCCCGCGAAAACCTCGTCCTGTCCTCTACATACGCCCATTTCATTTGAATCCATTGTTAAACATTCGTTATATACTGTACAAACATGTATAATTCTCATTACTTCTGCCAATGTAAGCGAAACGGGCTGAAAGTTTACTTCCTCCCCTCAGCTTACGTTGGAAGTCAAACTGACATTGACCGCCTGGACTGAGAAAATAATTTTAATATTGACCACCAGTGGAAATCCACTATTCAATTGCAGTGGCTCTTTAATACTTTTAGTAAAAAGCCTTTAAAATATTTAACAACGTTTCTCTCTATTAAAAAAAAATGTTTTTAAGAATATTGCCTCTCAGTTTCATGTCTTGCAAATGTAAAATAAAAAGCCTTTAAATTTCCCGATTTTATCTTTATATTCTCTTACACGTGTTGTAAGGAATTGATTAGTATGAAACCTTGAAAATATGTTTTTAGCGTTAACATAATATAGAATAATCTACTATGTGGCAGGATGCAAAACTCCCTCCTCTCAGCTCCCAGACATTCTTATCCTTAGAACCCGTTCACCTGACTGTGGTATGAGTTATTTCTTTTATTGTAATATTAACGTACACAGCATTTCATTTATGTTATGGATTGATATTAATATGTAACTAACACTAGCTGCATCAATTCTAACTGGATTGTATGCCTTAGCCTATCTATAGACCGTCTTTAGTCTAGTGCTTACTCCACTGATGTTACTAGTCAAATTAGAGTAGATTTTTATTTAGTTTCTATTATTTTCTGCACTAATAGCACTTAATAAATATAACACAGTACACTGCACTTAATATATTGTATTTAGTATGAAATTCAAGTAACTAATTATTTTGAGATATTGTACAATTTATTGGTAATCCCATAACGCAGGACCTTTACGTTTCTTTTTTAGTACACGAAGAAGCACTTCATTATTCAGTGAATTTTATTTTATATTTAAATTAACATGCCACTACAAAAACATGAGGGCCAAATAACTGTATTATTTTTACATTGCAAAACAATTTGCACTTGACTGTCATTATATCCTCTGATTAATACAGCGGTATGCAATTGATGTTATGTTACTTTGACAGTGCTATTTTACGTTACAGTGTATATTACGACCCGTTCTTAGCTGCGGCTGCTACAGCTGACAACAACTACAGACTGCAGGTAAATATTGTTCTCACTATTTCATGTTTGACTGTTGAATTGATCATTAAATGAACGTTTTGAGTAGTATGTTAGTGATTCATTGGTCAGTTAGCAGTCGCAAGACGCGTAACTGGTAACGCTGAGAAAGGCGTGGTGTGGTGACAGTGCGTGTGTTGTTACAGGCCGCGAAGCCGGCAGCAGAGGTAAACGTCACGTCTTTAAGAGTTCAGTATCGCTCGATATGCGACTGTATCTGTATCTCTATCGCTTCCTGATTCATGTTCCACCACGCTAGTATAAGTTCTATATCCATCATGGCGTGAGTGCTGGGATTTTGTTTGCTCCTTAATATATTCGTATGGTCCTATTGGTTGGTAATCCACCGTAATGCAGGGTGCACATTGTGTTTGTGGTAACCGAGACGGACTGCGCACGACGCGCCGCGACCGGCCCGCGGCTTGCTTTCTGTTGAGTTTATCCTTGTTCGTTGGTATTGTGGTGGGTGATTTAGTTTTAGGCATATGTTGAAGCTGTAAGTTGACTCGATCAGACGCTAATACCCATGCTACGAGTAGAACATTGAGCCCACAAAATTAATTGCAATTATTTAAGTACACTAACAACCACCCACTCTGTAGATATTTTTAGAACAGTTCGACGTTTTGATTTAGTTTGTATCGATTTCAACATACTCGTTTCTTTCGATTGCATGTTCATAATCATCGAACACATTAACATAGTACGCAACTTATCGTACGGGTCGATCGTTAAAATCGATAGTTGGAAAAGCCAATAACATCAGTCATCCTAGGAAGCGTGCCGCCAACGTTGCATGTTAATCGATTTTTATGTAAATATTTAGTATTTACAAAAGTGCACACTCTATTCTTTTATGTAGTACATTACCTTCTATGCATCGTTTTCGCTTTCAACTAACGGCTACTCAGATGGCTCTCGAACGGGAGAGCTTAGAAGCGTCACATATTCATCGTTGGAAGGCGGCTCACGGTAAGATATAGCGGCCTTTGTGGGCTCATTGTTCACACGCGAGGGTCGAGCTTGCAGTACGAGGGGGACAATCTGACACGTAGTGGATGGTTTCGCAGGCTGCAGCGGCAGCGGCAGCGGCGGCCGCGCCCCTACTGAAGTCGCCGCTGACGTCGGCCCAGCACGCGGCGGCGGCGGCCGCGGCTGCCAACTACGGCGCCGCCGCACGGGCTGCCGCCGCCGCCGCCGTCAGCGCCGCGCCCACGCCCGCCTCGCTCACGCAGCTCACGTAACACTACTTTCTTACATTTTACATAAATTACTGCCGATATTTTATCAAATTATACTGTCATCATTGTATGAACTCTAATTAGCACACGTACATATATATATGTATGTGTTGTATGTATTGTCCTATAGCGTGAGGAATTCTTTTAATTCTGATACACTTGACAAATCATTTTTGTAAGTAAATATGTCGATTATCTGACGATATTATTACACCTTACATATAATTCCTTTAAATTAACATACAAATATTTTTTTGTACCGGGTAATTATTCCTAATCAGTTTTACTTTAACTACTTTAGTAAAACATCCCTCATTACGTTTGTGATTACCTATTATTGAACATTAACATCCGGGAGTCATTTGTGCTACAAAACCACACAATGGAAATTTCAATAGCTAATAAAACATTATATTATTTGCAAGGTTAGAAACATCACAAATCTGAAATAGTTACTCATGAAATTGTCTTCTTAATAAAAAAATATTCTATTATATATAAAAGTTAAAGTTCTCAATTAAATTCTATGGGATATCTTACAAAGCAGACCATTATAGTTTTGAATTAAGGATCTTAATATTACTTGTAACTTTACACAAAGTACAGAGAGAAACCTAAGGTGACATGTTAAATATCTAGGATCAGTATCGATATTACTATACAAGATACCTTCATATAGGGTTGGTATCGATATTCAGTATTATGTACATATATAGACGAATCTCTAATCTTTGTGTATTATATTTACAGTTATGGCAGGGAATACGCTGACCCATATTTAGGCCATAGTATCGGACCAGTGACAGGCTACGGGGTAAGATTATTAATAAAAGAAACAATTAATACCTGTGCTTTTTTTATTTACATTATTGCTTTTATTTGAAGAGTAAGGTAATTTTAAATTTTTATTCATCTTTTATTATTTGTTTATTCTTCCAGACCGCAGTGTATAGAAGCGGATACAACAGGTTCGCTCCATACTAAGCCAGTGGATCATGAAACCATTTTACTCGAATATTACCTTCGTCACCCTCACCTTAACATGACAATGAACTCTCTTTGTAAACGTACAAACATAATTGATAATGTAAGGATCAATAATAAACGCTAGCCGACCACCTAGTAAGTACTGAGCTTGGGTAGCGATGAGTAATGAACTAATAGAGGTCGCGTCAGTGGTCGCGTCGTTGAAGCGTTCGTGTGGAGTGCGTTATATCGCGACACTACAATTTATGAAATACCAAAGTCATTAAAATTTCTAACAGAAATAGTTTATTAAGTTGAACTATATTGTAAATTATATGTGTACCTAATGCTATACAAGTGCGAGCAGCTAAAGTGAGTGCTTTCGTTCTATTTAGATATTGTAAGAGTTAATATAATTTACTACGAGTGCATACATCTCGCGAGTAGTGTACCGTCACTGTCTAGTGTGTAGATGTTATATTTGTATAACTGACAATAGAACAAATTAAACTGTAATAATATATTTAGTGAGCTTTGCACTTGCATATCATGAAAATTGTAAATACAGAATGGGAAACACTACCGATTCCGACCGATTTTAATTTTTATTAGAACTTTCTAATTTATGGTTGCTTAGTATACATTCAAGACATCTTATGTTACACTTTCGTAAAATAAGCAGTTCTAGATTGATATTACTATATGTATTTGAATCATTGCTGTTTGTAAACCAGTAAGATAATTTTATTAGGTCTGACATATTCGTATGTCCTCATGCATTAAACAACCGTATTTATAAAGACAATAGATATTTCCTGATCAAATATATTTTGGACTAACACGTTAATTGGTGCGATTAGATTATGGTGCCATTTATTTGGTTGTTATTTTACACTTACGTAATATATATTTTTTCGAAAAGTTACCTTGTAATCTACACAATAATGAACATATAGTTTATAGGGTTTCCATAGAGCAGGCGACAAAGACACCGTTACAAGATGATCTTCCTCACGAACACACGTGACACGCTGTGGCGGTGTATCTGCCTCTTGTACTCTCTTGTTTCGGTGTTCTCACTACGCTTGAAGCTTGTATTGACCATAGTCTCCCAATGTGTTAACTCAGATCTTACTGTAGTTCATCACATGAACCAATAATACTCTCTTGTTCATAAACACTTGTTAGCTGTGTTTAAGTTAGATAACATTTTGTTCACTCTTCTCCTCTTCATTAATTGCATAGAAAGAAATTGTTGCTATTAAACGTTTATGAACGGAGTGGTTCCAGTACATTGCCTGTACAATTTGCTTCTCGTAGGGGTTGTAATCGTCTGCCCCAGGAGTGTTAACTAGTGGTCCTGGTTAGTTGTAAATCGAATAATCGGTTGCTAGTTTATTAATAAGCTAATATTTTACAGAAACGTAGGCGAAACGCTTTAGCTGTAGTCAGTAAGGGAAGAAGGGAACTCCGTCGAGTTCTTACATATCATTGAGATTTTCTCCTTGCATGTAGTTATTTTAATCAAAAACTCTTATTGTCTCTCAACGATTTCTTATTATTACATTGCTATTTTAATGTTTTCGTCTGAAGTACGGACTTTCATTTTATAGAACAAACACGCATACGGGTCCAACCCTTTTAGGAATCGTAAATTTTAGATCTAACTTTTGCATTAGGATTTTAAAGTGTCGTAACATGTATGAATTCGCTCAACGTTTATACCAAAGCACAAAAACCCATCGATTCATACGTATTCGGATACGTGTTGCATGACATTAACCTCCGCTCCGTAGATTTTATAGTCTTTCACACTGAAAAACTGAACAAATCTATAAGTCATCGTGTAGATAAATCGAACGAAACAACATACTCTCATTTTGTTTTCATTAACTAATGTAATTGTTTCTAAGGACATATCTACATGTTTGCCATCTAGGGTAGTTTTATCTTAACATAGTTCAATGACTATATATTTTATAGATCTGAATTGATTTATTTATCGTTGATTGTCGATCTTTACATGTTGTTGTAATTTCTTAAGGAATATGAGGCACAGTGGGTGTCAGGATGGTCCATGTCGAAGGTCTTGTCTTTACTCCACGTGTAAAGCTTCGCAGTTTAATTTCAAAACCTTTACGTAGCAAGTTGAAATAATGTACCGAAATCGTTGTGTCCCACTCGACAGTTGCTACGCTGATATATCAACATGGATTGTATGGTTTGATGAAGTGTTGGCCGCGTAGTCTGACATTGAAAGCTTTAATTGAACACGTTGGCTCGTGTTATCCTGTATCCAGAATTAGAATAACTTACCCAATTTTGTAGCATTTCCATGACATTGTTACGTTTGTCTTGCAGATTCTAGTCTTTGCGCACAATCTTTAGTAAAAATAATAAATATTTAGTAAAGGTGCTTACTCGTAAAGGTTTCGTGTGATATTTGCGGAATGAGTTGTCGAACCTGCATCAGTTGGTATCACTTTACTTTGCTACAAACGGTTCGTGTCATATTTTCTTTTTACTGATGATATTATTACTCTCACCTTTAAGTGCCACTGGCTTATTTTATAAGGTATAATTTACTTTTATTGTAGTCTCGTTGCAGCTTCGAACAATATTTTGTGCTTTACTGCTGAATACTCATGCGTGAATGCGTTTATTTTAAGTAATTTTTAGATTTGTAGGAATTGTCTGATTAATGCAAGATTTTGTATCTGAGTACAGAAAGAAGTACATGTGATTCTATTTGATGATTTTATAGCTTAGCGTTAGTGTTTTGTATCAAATAAAAGTCACAAATTATTGTGATGTATATTTTAGATCATCAAATGTTATAACACAAGTAAACAGGACTCGTTTTGTTATTTAGCTCATCGTAAAGATTATTGTTAAATTTAGTATCTGCTAATTGATTCCCTCTTAAAGTAAATCGACAATCAAAACCTGTCTTGTTTCCTTGAGAATTCGGGTAGATACCTTTTTGATTATGTTATTTTAGGTCTTTTTTATAAATGATTTTAATGATAATCTAATAAATCACAAAAGCAGAATACCTAAGTTTTGTATAAAGTTACATAAATATAAGCCAAATTGTTGTTACTTGGAGAAAAATCAGAATTTAAATTACATATCTGACAAAATGGTTAGTGTGCTACAATAAGATAGAAAAAAAAAACATCAAAAACAATGTATTATAAAAAATATTATAATCATAAATTAAGGATATGTATTTTGTAAACGTGATTTGTTTCTCAGTTTTTTATGAGAGGTTAAAAAATTGTTCATACTACTCTCTTATTTCAATGCTGTGCACAAATGATCGATCATCGGCTTCATCAATACTGTATTCATTAGTATAAAGTGAATTGTTATATTGTGCATAATAAATCATATCAGTGTTAGGTCGCGGTTGGCGATCGCTAGCACCGCCCGCCCCCGACTGTATATAGTGTTACCGGCGGGTCCCGCCTGTGTTGTGCGTATTACTTGTACCCGAGGGTTCATAATTGTTAAAGTAGCCAGTTGATAAGTATCACTTGTTCGTCAATTGCACTCGTCGAAGCTGTTCAGTTGGTGTTGTAGATTATTCAGATATTAGCGGAATAAAGTTTTATTACTGTGTGTTCGACTTTAAAAACATAGACGTTCACCGACACTGGCGTTATGGACCACGTTGCACGCGGACGTCTATGGTTTTAAGAATTTATTTACCATACATAGGTAGGATGACGTAGCGCATACTGATCATAACGTTAACTTACTAACTAGAGGCCTTGTCTAGTATGTGGCTTGCGACAAGTGTCTGTTAAATATTTTAGAAACTATGATAGAGATATGTTTTTTTTTGTAAGTAAATCAACGCTGCTGCCAAAGTTCGTAGATGTTGAAAGCACAATAATTCAAAGTATAGTAAAGGTGGCAGTGTAACATTCAGTATGCGTTACGGCCGCAATGCGGGCCAGGGTGCGCCTGCGCACACTGTTGCAGCCGACCAGTATTTGAAATACTATTACAATATCATGCTCAATTCCTGTATCTGTACATTGTAAGTATGATGTTGACTAAATGTTTTGAAATTTAATATAAACTACAATAGATTTGTTACATAATTAATGTCTTCCGTTTGGCACTTTTAAATACCTACTTAGCACATTTTATTAATGCACAAATCTTAGTAAAGAGTACCGGTTCAGTTTTATGTGACAAAATATTTAAGCCAAGTGCACAGCGAGCCCCCTCATATACGATTTGTGATACCTAAAGTAAATTAATATTACGAATTTTGTGTGGCAATTTTTAATGGATTGCAAAAGCTGATTTTCTCTTTTAAATTGTAAATATTTTTTTCTAATGAAAAATATTGAATGAAGTGAATCATTTTAAAGCCTTTGGCATTGTGTACTCATTTACGTTATAAATAAATTATAGTATAAATACCAGTATTTTTATTTACCTAATCATAAATGTCTATTACTTATCTTAAAACGTTTTATTCTCTAATTAAGCCTTACGGTATTTTCTTATGTAGATAATTAGTATGTTATTTTAAGGAACGGTACTGATTTGGGGACAATCGTATAATTTTCTGTCGATAAGATTGCAAGGTTCTTGATAACAAGTAGGAGGGAATTATTATTTAGTGTGAAATAATTAAACAATCGGAACATTGAGATAATCTAACATGAGCGATAAGGGGTGCCGTTGCGTCGTTGAAGCAGTCTAGGCTTGGCGCGAGCGCTCCTCAGTGCTTCTCGCTATACACGGTGTTTATAATGTATTTGACATTTTAAAAATATATAAAAATGGTGTTATGTCCGCCGTTTAAGTGGGGCAGTCGCGGCAAATTTAAACTGTGCGAACCTGCTAAACTCAGTGTTTCTGATGACCGCCGAGCCACGATATTCGTGAGTATATATTGTAAATTCGCAAATAAACACTCGATCAATATAATAAAGTGATGAAACGGAATTGTATTAGGTATCATTGTAAGTTGTAAAATATTTATTTAATGTATTCAGAAAAAAATCCCATTCGATTTTTTAAAACTTCGAAACGACATGTGAATAATTTTTAACAGAACGCATGACATGTCATGTTTATAACTACAAACACAAGCTATGGTGAGGTTTTTACACCCCTCCTCATAAAGAGATAGATTTACTGACTATGGTAATTCGGAACTTGAGCAATAGTAAAAATACTAAAGTTAGTTTTTTTTTAATTCGCATTCGTAGATTCATTCAGAACGATGTGTTAATTCGACCATCATATAGGTATAGGTCGAACATAAGACTGACTTCAAATATTATATTTATCTTTTTAAAAAGTTAAAAAATATAAAAAAAAAATTGTTATGTGTTTGTAACCGATTACATAAAACAGGCCGTCAGACCATCTGGCTGGAGGTGGTCCTACCTTTCTTTTACCAATTCGCGGTCTCCACTATCGGATCTGTTCTGTGTCTGTTCTTCAACAGCCATCGGTCCTTCGACAGATGTGGCCAGCCCATTGCCACTTCAGTACCTAAGCTTATTCTGCGAAATAAGAAGGTAGCTGGTACAGACTGGATGCGAAAGGCGGGGGACCGGGTGCTATGGCGCATGTTAGCTGAGGCCTATGTCCATCAGCGGACTGCGACAGGCTGAATGATGCATTCCTGTTTAGAAAGATTTCGGTTTTGTACCTACACACCCCCTCTTTTATCGGGTAGCAGGCACCAGCAGAAATGTTAGTTCTTGACGAAGGCGTAAATGGTAATGGTAAAGGTCTCTGTTTCTGCATTTAGACTCATAGTCAGTCCATTATGCGTTCAGGAGGCTGACTAGTTAGCCAAGATAGAGATATTTTCTATTATATATATATATATATATATTTAGTACTTGGTTATTTTACAGAATCAGATGTTTCAATCTAATAATTGGGATACCTGCCTTCTGTTGTGTGTACAGGTCTAGTGGAGCATTATAACTACAAACACAAGCTATGGTGAGGTTTTTACACCCCTCCTCATAAAGAGATAGATTTACTGACTATGGTAATTCGGAACTTGAGCAATAGTAAAAATACTAAAGTTAGTTTTTTTTTAATTCGCATTCGTAGATTCATTCAGAACGATGTGTTAATTCGACCATCATATAGGTATAGGTCGAACATAAGACTGACTTCAAATATTATATTTATCTTTTTAAAAAGTTAAAAAATATAAAAAAAAATTGTTATGTGTTTGTAACCGATTACATAAAACAGGCCGTCAGACCATCTGGCTGGAGGTGGTCCTACCTTTCTTTTACCAATTCGCGGTCTCCACTATCGGATCTGTTCTGTGTCTGTTCTTCAACAGCCATCGGTCCTTCGACAGATGTGGCCAGCCCATTGCCACTTCAGTACCTAAGCTTATTCTGCGAAATAAGAAGGTAGCTGGTACAGACTGGATGCGAAAGGCGGGGGACCGGGTGCTATGGCGCATGTTAGCTGAGGCCTATGTCCATCAGCGGACTGCGACAGGCTGAATGATGCATTCCTGTTTAGAAAGATTTCGGTTTTGTACCTACACACCCCCTCTTTTATCGGGTAGCAGGCACCAGCAGAAATGTTAGTTCTTGACGAAGGCGTAAATGGTAATGGTAAAGGTCTCTGTTTCTGCATTTAGACTCATAGTCAGTCCATTATGCGTTCAGGAGGCTGACTAGTTAGCCAAGATAGAGATATTTTCTATTATATATATATATATATATATTTAGTACTTGGTTATTTTACAGAATCAGATGTTTCAATCTAATAATTGGGATAGCTGCCTTCTGTTGTGTGTACAGGTCTAGTGGAGCTAGGTGGAGACCCACTTCAAGGGCGGCAGTAGGGGTTTTTCGCATGCATATAGTACAAACGAGTCTCTGGAATTGCTACTACTTGTTTCTAACCATGCTAAGCTCAGTTCTCTGCCACCAAGCATAGGTGATTATTGGCATTATTACCGCTTTATAAAGCCATAGAGTGATTTTCGGTGAAAGGTAGGGTTTATTAAGTTTTGCGTCTAGGTGTCTATTCCGTAGAAGTTTGCTGCCAAATATGACTCCTTAATACTTGACCTTTGTGGTTAGAACTAGACGTGTGCCGATTAAATCACCCAAACTACGTTTGTTTGTGAACATAATCAACTCTGTTTTTGTTGGTTTCACTGTTCGACGACCTTTAAAGCCCTCCTCATTTGGTCACAAATTGTGTTTCCAAAGCGGCCGCTGATAAGAAAGGTCAGGTCGTCTGCATAGCCCACTGTGAAAAACTTGCAGTCGTTAAGTTGAGTTATCATCTCATCCACCACAATGTTCCAGAGGAAAGGTATAAGAACTCCAACTCGTGGGACCCACTTACTACTATTCCTCTTGTTGTGCTATTAACAATTAATTGTACTGCTATGCCTCTAAACATACTATCGATCCGCCCTGTAATAGTGGAGTCGACTCCGTGTCTAGACAGCCTGGCTTGTTCTGTTGAAGTTCGCTTTATCTAAGGCACCTTCAATGTCGATGAAGTCTAAAATATAAGAAATCAACCCTAGGAAAGGGTGAATTTCTTAAAATTTAGATTGCCCTGTATGTTATGAGACTACATGATGCAGAGCGGATTCTGTTGGTTTATCCATCGAGTAGGCATGTTGATGTGGGTTCAGGCAGTGCTCCTGATTTCTCTTTCTGACCGTAGATGATCCACCAGTGCAGCGTCACACCATTTTAGCAGACCTAGGAAAATATCTGCAGCTTTGTATTTCAGGTAGCTATTGTTGGCCCACTTTAAATTGTAGTGGTTCACGATCTTGTGAGCGATGGTCGAGTCCGAATTATCTGGTAGATTATCCTCACCTTCCTCCCATGAGTCACTCTCATAAAATTTATCATTGGCGAAGGCATAAAGGAAGCTGAAGAAGAACGTATAGGTTGTTTAATAAATCACAGCGCAATTGATTGAATCTCCAACGTTACTGCTATCGACTTCCCTATATAAAATGAGAAGTGTATAGCTACCTACTTAACTTATTATTATACTGAAGTAGTAACAGGTATATAGTACCAAAACTAACTAACCGACTATTTTATACGTGGATAGGTGAACGATAGCACTAATAATACTGCTAATTTCTAGGTAAACGTCATCGAGAGCCGATCCAAACTTCTGTCTGAACTCGAAACCTCTTGAGAAAAAGTTTCAGATTGGGGTCTAATTTAACCCGACGAAGACACAGGTTTGCTCGATCAAAAATGTTAATAACTCTACGACTTCCAATATGTGGAGGTATCTAACTACCCTGGGGATTGGAAAATCTGGTAAATGTGACCTTGCTGCGACTTTTGACTTAGATGATATTAACCGCTATTTCATCTCACTTTCGTCGTTTGTTCATCGAATCAGGAGCCGTACTTTGGAGTACCTTGCTGGTATGCCTCGCCCTAATATCCTTTCCTGAAATCCCTCCTTTCAGTTGTCTCCAGTTGCACCGGATGAAATCAAAAAGATAATCCTTTTTATCAAGTCTAATGCTATTGGAAGCGACAACATTAGTCGCCGAATGGTTAGTCCCATCCTCGAATCTCTTCTTAATGTGAATTTTTCACTCGACTCAGGTGTTTTCCCTACCCTGTGGCGCAGCGCTTTTGTCATTTCCCTTCCCAAGATACCTAGTCCCACACTCCTAAATCACTTACGTCCAATATCCATTCTTCCTTTCCTCTCTAAAGTGTTGGAGGCCTGTGTCTACCAGCAGCTATCTCATTTTGTATTTCGGATTAAGCCCTTTTCAGTCAAGGTTCAGGCCTGGTTGTAGCACAACTTCTGCTCTCTTAAAAGTGACTGGAGACATTAGGTCAGGCATGGAGGAGTCTAAAGTTACAGTACTAGCTTTGGTTGATTTCTCAAACGCATTCAACACAGTTAATCATGAAATCCTTTTATCCATTCTTTCCCATCTTATGATTTCAACTGATGCACTGAAATAGTTCTCGACATATCTTCGAGGGCGCCAGCAGTCCGTCAGCGTCAATAAATTCTCTTCATGCTAGCGTGTTACCTCTGCTGGTGTCCCTCAAGGAGGCATACTCTCACCTCTATTATTCTCCATATTTATCAATTTCATCACTCAACATCTTCAGTGTGCGTATCATCTATGAGCCGATGACTTGCAGCTTTTTTCTCACGCCCCTATAGAAAACATATCTGAGTTTATTCGTAAAATAAACTGCGACCTAGAAGCTAATGGTCGCTGGTCGGACATATTTGGTTTGGCAGTTAACCCATCCATCCGTCAAGGATCTAGGCCTTATAATCGATTCCAACTTCAGCTGGCAAACTTAGGTCACTAGTGTCACCCAAAAATTCATAGGAACAATACGAGCATTATACCGTCTAAAGAATTTTCCCTCCTAAAACCAAAGCTCTGTTAGTTCAGGCTTTAATTATCCCCATTATCGATTATGGTGATGTATGCTACTACGACCTGAATGCAGAACACCTCAATAAATACGACCGTCTTCTAAATAACTGCATTCTATTTATTTTTAATGTTCGTAAGTATGATAATTTTTCCTCTTTTCGATCCGACCTAAAATTGGCTTCCCATTCGTCAGCGTCGTCAACTACGCGCTCTCTCTACTTTGTATTCAATTGTCAACTCTCCTGCTTCTCCTTCATACCTTACCTGTATCTTTCAGTATCTTTCCTCGAATCATAATAGAGGTCTTAGCTCATCCAACAATCTACTCTTACTGTGTCCAAGTCACTCTTCCACCTGTGTCAATTCTTCGTTCACCATTCAGGTTGTTCTTCTCTGGAACGCCCTTCCGCAGGAATTAGGATGGCACCTAGCCGGTTATCGGCAAACATTTCGCACCTACGTCATACATTTCTGCATCACCCAAAGGTAGTCTGGAAGAGGATGCCTATGGCATTAAGTCCGCCTCTGTACATCTTGTGCATAAAGTGTGAAATAAAATAAAAATAAATATCACAGACTAGGCAGCAGGCGGACCTACTAGACAATGTTATAGAATAGTTACATCCATAGTCAATAATGCCTGCCTGTAAAACATGTTTTAGTTATGTAGCCGGGTGTAAAGCGTTCATTGAACACATGTATTCGTGACGGCTTCTACATATGTATATGTACCTATAATTGCTTTTGTGATAACAAAAAGAAAAACGAACGAAATTTACCGTGAAGTCCACGCCAAATTAGATAGTAAACTGATAAATTTAATGTTGATAAGTTTTCAAATCACGGCTTACTTGATGTGATCTAATAAGCATTTTTAATCATTTGTGCTGTGATACGGTTCATCAAGATGGATATAATTTAAAGATTAAGGATTTTAGTTTTTCTCTCCTTTACGTCATTATCATGTTGTCTAAAAATAAAGAGGAAATGCATCTACAGAAGGACTACATCTTAACTAAAGGACGCCACAATCTTTTATTTTTCTTTTGCGTATAACATTGATTTACAACTTTCTACGGTTTCACACATTTTGAAGGTGAAGAAAGGTCTTGAGTCCATTAGCATCCCAAGGCCCATTTTCACCTGCACTATTTAAAGTCATCTCGTCACTTGCATCTAGCTTTAGAAAAGCGACTGCACGGATGACGCAGTGGTTTAAGTGGTCACCTCACCACTACGCTGCCGCGCCTAGTTTTGTGCGTTCTATCCCAACACGGGACAACACTTTTTCAAAATCTTAAAATTGTTGTTTTAATTCTCCGTATCCGTTATTTGAATGTTTATAAAGTCTCCCGCGATACAGCAATTAATCCTAGTGCTGCAGCTGTCTTTAAAAAAATAGGTATATATGATCCTGCATGGCAAACAAGGTGATGATATACAGACATGGCACAGAGAATCAGCACACTGAAGTAGAAGTGGGCCGGTTATGTCTCCTGGCGAAATGATGGTTGATGGAGCCGACACTTATTAGAGTGGAGACTGTGATTAGGCAAACGTAGTGTAAGGCACCCTGCGGCACGATGAGCCGAAGACTTGGGGTAGGTGGCAGCAGATGAATGCGGCCTGCCCACGACCGGGATAGTTGGCGCTCCTTGGGAAGGCCAACTATTCCGTTCTAGCCTATCACTGCCACTGCTTGACGAATCAAGCAGTGGCAGTGATAGGCTGATGTGAATTAATAATAACTTTTTCTTTCTTTGTACAAGGGTGCGCCAATATGAATTTGGATTAAATTGTTTCGCGTCGTCGTTGTCGTGTTTTGGGAACGTTTTCCTAATACCGTATGTGTATATATATTTATTAAACAATATGTTTTAACCAATTTCTAAAACATCCATCACACACGTCTTAACGTTTAAAATGCTCTTCGCCGCAGTCCTGAAAAACTCATGTTCCGTTATTTTACTTGATTAATAAAAAACTTACCCATATATGTAATATGTAAGTCATTCTGATAATGCATACCTACATACTTCAGATATGTTGTATCATGTTACTAATTTTTTTTATTTTAATAAATATTTTGTAATTTCCTCTGTCTTTCAGATATTACCTGAAAAGGATACGGAAGAACTTTTTAACAGCAATGAAAACACATCACACCCGCCACGTGTTATACCATCTCTTACTAATGGCGATGTGTCTTTACATAATAATATAAGTACACCTGTTAACAACTCAAATCCAATAGAATCTAAAAATGATGCGACGCCAGAGCATCACTATGTTCCTAACAAGAGGACCAGTAGAATAAGCATTAAAAGTAAAATAAGCTACAGAGATTCAGATGGCAATTTATTTTTTGAAGAGCGTAAGAGTAGCGCAGGGCGTAAAACTGTCGCAGAGTTGGTGCAAAATGATCCTGACATGCGTGTGCGACGTAAACGTGGCGTGATTGCACCCCACGATGCTGAAGACACTAAGCGTTCCATATCTGATTTACAATATGAAAAGTACGAAAAAGATGAAAAGTAAGTGTGCAAGTGCACAATGGACTTAATATTTGTAGATTAAAAAAAGTAAATAACAGCCCTCAATGAGCCTTATCAATTTTTTTGTGTAATTGGGTAGATGACTATGCTTAAATTAAATTATTTCATTAAGTCGGTCAATCAAATAACTAAAAATAGTTTACAATTGTCGTTCTATTCTACTAAAATGTTTTTTTTCACCAATTTATATTTTATTCATCGAATTAAAATTGACTGCACGGATGGTGAAGTGATTTAAGTGGTCACCTCCCCACCACGCTGCCAAGCCGAATGTTGAGGGTTCGATCCCCGCACGGAACAGCACTTTGTGTAATCTTCAAATTGTTGTTCTGAGTCTGGGTGTTCTTTGTGTCCCTTGTTTGAATGTTTGTTAAGTCCTCCGCGACACAGGAATTGATCCTAGTGCGGTAGTAGTCTTAAAAAATAAATGATATAACAAGAAATACCCGTGACTTTACAACTATATATTTCATACAAAAATGTACTTTTACCATTTTGACGTTAACTAAAAACATGTTGATTTGACTGACAGTCATCTAGCCAATTCCTTTAAATCTTTAAAACTTACAATTTATAACCTCATTCGTAATGTATAATTAGTAATTTAAAGAATTATTATCTAATTCCTAACCTTTACAGAGGTGTACCTTCCACCATCATTCACCATTCCACCATCGTTCAGCAAAATAAGACGTAAACCAAAGAAAAATCTTGTTAGTGCTTTTAGGGTTTTCTTTGATTGCACTAAGGTCTCATGATCAAATCTTAATTTTGTTACAACGAGATAATAAAATAAAATTTAAAAACAGACAACAATTGTCGAAGAAATCGATTAAGACACAGATAAAATGATACATACAGTCGAACAAATAACGTCCTCCTTTTTTTAAGTCGCTAAAAATCGCAATCCGATACCTCATAACATATATTCGCCTTTTTGTTTAGCATATTCAAAGATGTTCCTCCATGAAACTAGATTTAATTGAAGTATAGAACATTAAAATCTTTAAGACGGTATTACGGCTAACATAGTCGTTTCAAACTACAATGGATATGATTTCCATAATGCCCTTCATCACATCACAAGCTGCTAGGCAAAGGATTTAGATAAAACAAAATTCAAACATAATAAAGATTCCAAAAAAATTTATGTAAATATAAAATACATATTTAATTAAATCAGATATTTAACAACTTATCAATGTTTAAGATCCAGGGAACAAATTACTAAGGCTGTGCTAGCAAATGACTTTTTGAAGAATATAATGGTGGATGAGCGACTAACAGCAGTCGTGGAGGCTATGAGTCCACAAAGCTTTGCAGCAGGTAGTCTTATTATCAGGGAGGGTGAAAGCGGGAGCCACCTCTTTGTGTCAGCTGACGGACAGTTTGAAGTTCTTAAGGGAGGTCATGTTGTTAAAACGTTTGGAGAGGGAGAAGTGTTTGGAGAACTAGCTATTTTGTATAAGGCGAAACGTTTTGCCTCAATACGATGTAAGTATTATACGGAAACACTAATTATTCACATTTATAATTCGTTGAGGTTTTACAATTGTTGAGAACAACACATATTTTTTTCTTTTTACTAGGTCTAACTGAAGCCAGAGTTTGGATGTTAGAACGCCGCGTTTTTCAGAAAATTATGATGCGCAGTGGCCAACAAGAACAAAAGGACAATTTACGATTTTTAGAGTCGGTACCGCTACTGCAAGGCATTCATCCCATAGAATTGACTAAAATCGCTGACTTCCTAAAGAGGGTAAAGTTGCTAAAAGTAAAGATTACAAGCATAATTTTACGAACGGTGATTGAACACTCTTTTAACTAATTGCAGGAATTCTTTTCTACTGGTACTCCAGTAGTTCGGCAAGGCGAACGCGGTGATAAATTCTACATCATTCGCGGAGGCACTGTAGTGGTGACTAAACGAGAAGGCGATGAAGGTGAAAGACAAGTAGGAATACTGCACCGTGGAGATTACTTTGGCGAACAAGCTCTTTTGCATGAGGACCGAAGACTCGCTACCGTTACCGCACAAGCTCCCGGCGTCGAATGTCTCACTCTTGAACGAGGGTAAATAGTTAAACTATATACCTATAATTAAACAAATCAAATGCACCTTTGGGTCCCATATTGTCTCGTACCTTTATTTAAATGTACATAAACAAAAAGACATAATATCGATCAGGCGTATATAATGAATTCAAAATGTGCAAACTATTTATCATTCTCATTTTATAATTTCTTACATACATCCTGTCGCAGGTAATGACGATTAAAACGGTCTGCTAGCCTCCGACAATAACAATCACGAATAACGATAATTTTCTGATAAGACATGAATGGGTGCAACTCGGTTGTTATCAATTTCAGATGATTCAAATATCACTTTCTCATTTCAGGCACTTCACTGAACTATTGGGTAATTTAAAAGAACTGAAGGAAATTCGACATGAAGTGCCACGACTGTCACAACAAAAGAAGATTTCTCAAGTTAAAAGTGGTCAGTATTTGCAAATAGACTTTGTATGAAGATGATTGTCGTGTTGTAGTAAAAGAATTGCAATGTAACGCGAAAATTGCTTCAAAACCTGTTTTCTATGAGGCTGTGGTATCGCCCCGGTCAACCCGGCCCATTCGTGCCTCAGCATGCATCTACCAAGCAATATATAAGCAACAAATAAATACTGCAGTAATGTGAAGTATACATGTATACTTTTACATTCTTCGGTGGTTTGGGCATGTAGAAAAAAAATATGCGGAACGCATGACAAAACAAGTATCTAGTGAAAACTTGAATTTGAATGTCGGCAGGGGTCAACTGCGCAAGACATACACTGATTAAATTGCTAATGATCTGAAGAAAGACCAGGTCAGAAGTACCAGAAACCGGGCTTGTATGAAAAATTTAATGACAACTGTCATTAAATCTCTCTCGGCTTAGAGCTTGTGATCTATGTAAGGAGCAAAGCAAGTTGCGATTTGTTATCTCTGCCTACCCCGATGGGCGAAAGGCGTGAGCTTATGTATTTATGTATGTACTAATTCAATGAAGATAACTGGTTTGTCTCGTATACGTTATCATTGACCCAATTGAAGGTGCAGTTTATATATTTTATTATCACCTATTTAATCATATTTTTTTCAGAATATGAGTTCGTGGAGTTAAAAGATTTGGAGATAGTTGGCACAATGGGTGTCGGAGGTTTTGGTCGCGTTGAACTAGTGCAGTACAAACGTAACCCTAATCTCACCTTCGCCCTTAAATGCCTCAAAAAAATAGACATGGTACAACAGCAACAGCAGGAACACGCTTACAATGAGAAACATATCATGATGTCTTGCAGTAGTCCTTTTATCTGCAGGTATTTCTTCTTTAATATTCGTGGACCTAATATTCTAAATATTCTCTTCTCTTCATATATAAGATGAAAAATATATCGGTACATAAGTGTATAAATCAAATGCTTACTCTAAAAACTTGTGTGTTTTTACGCGGAAACCCATATAGCACATGAATCGTTTTGTTCCAGTACACAAAACCTTGATAAAGTAGATGTTATCAATCTTTATATATTTATAACACATAAGCGATCGGTACGTAACACTTCATTTGTTCTAATTATTTTATTTATAAACCGATAACTATATAGTGTTAATGGTTAGTATGGGCGCAGCATTCTGCCATTAGAAGGAACTAATCATATTGTAATTCTATCAGGAAGAAATTCTTTTTCAGCATTCGTTGAAATGACATCAAGTATATCTCTAACATATCGTGGTAGGCACGTATGGGCCGGCTCGACCAATGCGATACCATGACTTCACATAAAAACGGTTGTGAAGCAACGCATTTCGCTGAAATTAGTGAGGTTACCGGAGGCCCAAC
Source organism: Tyria jacobaeae (assembly GCA_947561695.1). NCBI lineage: Eukaryota > Metazoa > Arthropoda > Insecta > Lepidoptera > Erebidae > Tyria > Tyria jacobaeae. Next base: position 12,941,265 of record OX387217.1, read on the forward strand.
TCCCCCTCTCCTCGTTATTGTACATACATGCAATGCGTAAAACGTTCGATGTGTATGTACATGCGTTCTAGCTTACTTATTTGTAACAAATGTTAGAACGAATATCTGAAAAGTGAAAGAACTACTCTTTACTAACAAATAATTGTAATATTTGTTAGCCACTTTAGTAGGCAGGACATGTCTGGATTCCTTTTCTTAATAAAAAAAAATGCATTTGTTTTAATTTTTTTTACAACAATCTAAAGATCTATCTCTTTTCTATACTACTTTTTAGGTATGTTTAGAAATCACCGTAAATTAAATATCATTCTAAAAATCTTTGTTGCCACTATCTAAACTAAGGTCCCAGCAACCACGATGATGTTAAAATTGACGTCATTTGGGACACACATGCGTCTACTGCAGAATATTATACACCGTAGGAACTATTAATTTACAAACATGTGAGCCATGTGTCGTGTCTTTAAACAATATAGACACTACTCACTCGTGTGAATATTTTATTTTATATTATGGATTGGGGGTTTTGTTTTTCCAGTGCATGTATGATTTTTTGACACGCCCTAGACCCTAGACTGCTTGATGGATTTCGACATGTGGGAATTGGCATGTCATTGTAATAAACGTAATACTGGGCGTGACAAAGGGTTTTAAATTAGGAGATAACGTCAGTGAATAAAAATAGAGAGGAAGAAAATAATACAGTTTTATATTTGTTACTAATGTAACTCATTTATATGGTTTGTATTAGTGCAGATCCTTACTTTTTACTAATTTACTTACAGGTTATTTCGTACGTTTAAAGATAATAAATACCTATATTTCTTGATGGAGCCGGTGCTGGGTGGCGACGTTTGGACACTTTTGCAAAAACAGCGCTACTTCCCGGAGAACGTTACACGATTCATGATAGCTTGTGTAGTTGAAGCATTCCAGTACTTACATTCTAAAGATATCGTGTACAGGGATCTCAAACCTGAAAATCTGATGCTCGACAAGCAAGGTTACATTAAACTGGTAAGTGTCTTTGTAGGGATATGCGTTAATATACCTTACTTGCATATGCTAAGGTTTCGATTCACATTTATTACTCAATAATGTCAGAAAAGCTGAAAGGAACTGGATGCACAGAAATAGATTATAGTTGGAAATAGCACATATGATACTTTTTACCCGCCAAGTTTTTACTTCCAACATTATTTTCTAAGCGATCAAAGTTGCGAGCAATAGGTAGTTCCACAGATAATACACTATATTGATAATACACTATGGTACTACAATTTATTATGCCGACTTAGATAGTGGGTATAATAAAGTAACTTTCTGTTTCTTTGTTTAATATTAGCGAATCTCAAATCCATTTTATACTTGTCTACTTTTAATATATATCCAGATAAGTATCCAGTTAATAATGCGACATAAATTCTGTACCAAGTCAAGCGTTTGAATTACATAAGAGAATATTTTTGTTATTATTTCAAGTAGAGAAACAGCCTTTTCTGTTTTACTACTGTAATGTATCCGATACATAATCAAGAGATTGTGGTTAAAAAAAAGTTGATAGAAGTTGATGAGAGATTATTCGGATTCAATTATAAGAAAGTTATATTTGTAGCCTATCCTTCCCCAGGGTTCGTTTCCACGTACCAAATTTAATCACAATCTGTTCAGCCGTTCAGCAGTGAATAGATAATAGACAGATAGGCAGACGGCGTTACTTTGGCATATTAATAGTATATTCAACAAGCGAGTTCCGTCATTGGGGTGAGAAAAGCGCTTGAATTCATGTTCGCGTACTTATTTAAATTATAGGGCGCAAAGAATTATCATAATTTTAACTGTAACTAACGTATTGTAATTACTGATTGTAAGTTGATAAGAATTAATACTGTATCCGTCTAAATACCTTTCCAATTATCGCATTGAAGGTGACCATTTTTTTGTTTTTCTAGTTAGAATGGGTATGGTTAGCTATCCTTAAAAGACAGATATAATTATGCTATCGAATATTCAACACTACATTGTTCTGTTATATCTAATATCGATTAGGCAGTGTTGACGGCTTAACTTTTGCCGATATTTTTAACATTATCGTCATATTTCAACTATTGACACAAAACCTTGAGAAACTATATACCTACCCTTCCTGATTTATTTATTTTTTTTCGTGTGGAAACCCCCTCGGGCCTTCATGACACCGGGGTTTTCGGTGGAACGGTGTGTCGGAATCGGACCGACTAAAACCACACGGTGTGCCATGCTGCGCTTAAAGTAGGAGGGATCCGTTAACAGCTTTAGGAAGGCATCCGGACCCCTCCTAGCGCTTTGCCTGGTAACTCTCAACTAAGCAACGTCCAGGCACACAGGACGTCGCCTCCTCGCGATTGGCCACTATAACGGGTGGAGGGAAAACCCGTCCCGACCACCCGCGGCCACACTCAGGGCGGCATAAGGCGCTGGTAAGCGCGCCTGCGCCGTCCGGCTCGCCGGCGGCGAATTGAGTCCGAGTGGAGGTCATCCTCCCGGGCCCGCTCCGCCGCGGGTTGCGACCGCGGTAAAATTCCTGTCACTACCGGCCATGGAGCGTATGACGGCTGGTAGCGACAGATATTCTCCAATTACTGCAGTGAGGACCCGACGATGCGCCGCCCACGCCGGGCAATCCGCGAGCGTATGCTGAGCCGAGTCCTCACTGCAGTCGCAGTGGTGGCAGACGGGACTCAATTCCCTCCTAGCGAACGAGTGCAGCTACTTTCCGAAGCAGCCGGGCCTGCGTTAGTCGGAAGGAAAGGGTTCCGTGCTGCCGCCCTGCCCACTCGACGATGACCGGCTGGAGCGCCTCCACAGTGGCAAAGCCAGCACGTGGAGCCTCCAGCCGGGACGACCAACGAGCCATAGTAGCTCGGCGAGCGGCCTCACGCCACTCGCGTACCTCTTCGGGCGGGGGCCGATTGCCACTACCCGCCCGGAAATCTGTCGTCCGCGGATAGACTTCGGCGAGCACTTCCGCCTCCAAGTCCTACGGGGGAGTTCCGTCCGTCCTCCGTCGACACGGTGCGGTAACCGCGTATTGCTCTAACCGCCATGACCCTCTGAGGGCGCCAAAGGCGTGCCCTATTCTGGGCGGTCAGAGCTTCTGCCCACACCGGTGCACCGTATAGTGGCATTGACCGGACAACCCCCGTGTACAGCCGTCTTGTTGCGATGCTGGGTCCACCCAAGTTGGACCTACCCTTCCTGATGATTTAACCTTTCGTATCCGAAAGTAGTTTTTCAGTTTATCGCAAAACGGACAGACAGACAGACGGGGCGTGTACTTTGATTTATAATATGTAGTGATTACTGATTAGAGAAGTAAAATGGTAATAATACCTAATAGTAAGATAATGAAGACAGCTGATTTACTCCCAAATGCGCAGTAACCTAGTGTCATCCAGGACATATCGTTATCAACATATGATAGCTTGTAACCATGATCGCTTATGAAATAATACGAAAGTAGTAACGTAATACACACGACTTTAAAAAAATAAATCTGAAACACTCGTTTACAGCAAGACATCATTTATCACATCTATTTATGTATATTCATATTAAAACAGCATCATTTGTCTTCTCATGAAAGTCATCAATTAGATGAAAATTAATGTTATGCACTATCATTACTTAATGGTATCTTTCATCAAAGTAATGTTGTAAGTAATTGTTTTTGCTTTCATACTTATTATATTGTTAGAACTGAACAATTGAATATAGAGATGTTCCTAAAGACGTCTACAAGAAGCGGTCATGCATCGTCTCCATCGATTGGGACTAATAGACATTAAATTATTCATGCGTATCTATATATTCATGTCGTTTTACAAACATTCGTACCGCTGAGTGATTTCATGTATGTCCTTGAATGTTAAAATTTGATTTGAAAATTGATTTGAATAAAATCGAATTCGAATTAATTAACAAATAACAGTTTTTTAAATTCCTTTGTCGTATTTTTAATTTTAGGTGGACTTTGGTTTTGCCAAGCGAGTTTCACCTAATGGCAAAACGTGGACATTTGCCGGCACCCCGGAATATGTGGCGCCGGAAATTGTTCTTAATAAGGTTTGTTTCAAAAGTTTTCTTGTTCAATTTAAGAAAAAATAAGAGCATTGATTATTTGGACGCGTTCTAATTAATTGTGATGTTATAAACTATACCTATATAAGCAAAATATCGTTAAAAATATGGTTTAGAAGGACACAGAGCAGAGTGATCATTGTAGAGTTCTGATAAGGATTTAGAGAAGTACCTAAATTTTCTAATACAACAACCATATATTATACAAAAAAATTAAGAGATTTTCTTATTCATACTTTGATTCAAGAATCAAAGTATGAATAAGAAAATACCTTTCGGATGACATGGATACCTGCTATACTACGGGATCAACAGAAACAGTAACCTTAGTATGTTTGTATAATTAGACAGTGCCCAATTTAGGTATGAAAGTGTTCTTGTTTTAGTAATAATTAACAAATTAAAAAATAATAATATTTTTATAAATAAATACATCTTTTTGAGCCATATTTAAACATGCATTTCAGGGTCACGATCGAGCTGTTGACTGTTGGGCGCTAGGAGTACTAATTCATGAATTGCTGGTAGGAAGGCCACCATTCCGCGCTCCTGGTGGGGATCACATGAAGACGTACACGCTGATTCTGCGGGGGATCGATGCAGTGGTTTGGCCACCACGAGTTGCTAAATCTGCGCAATTACTCATACGTAAACTGTGCCGACCCATCCCTGCTGAGCGACTCGGCTATCTGAAAAACGGAATAATGGATATCAAAAACCATAAGTATGTATTTTTTATTTGAACTCTGAATGACAAATTCTCATTACTTTAATGTTCCGAAAAATTTGTAAACCATTGTTTACTTATAACTAGGTATTTCTGTCACCATAATCATCACATAATTCTACATTCCAACTTTAGGTAGCAATATTCTGTTATATTCTATTCCAAGAATCAAAAGTACAAAAACCTAATTTACTTTTACTTTCTACTGTTAGTCTCCGATTTCATAAATGCTGTCAGCAAAGTCAAGATTATATCATTTAGGTCTTTACAGAAAAATTAGCCACTAGTGTGACTTCCTACTGGAAACTTTAAGTATGTAGTTACCCATCCATATAACGACCGAAGTATGTGCTAGTTTAAATATATTATTTAAGCATGTGGTTATAAACTTCGTATGTACAAGGTTACATATTTCCATTGTCACGTCATTGTGTACCGAAGTGTTATATTATGTTAAATACTAACTAATAAACATTCATTGCGTGTCTTGGCCACCATGGACAATAGTTTTAGCTTTAATTTTGATAGTAATAATAATTTGTCCTTTGTAACGGATATTGTTTTAATCATTCTGCCTTAATAAATGTAATCTAACCGCATTATCATAACCCGTTACTTTTAAACTACTACTTTTTATCAATTTATTTTATAGAGAAAGTAGCGAAGCACTTGTAATGATGAGAAAACTATTAAAACATATTTACTTTACTTAAAATCTACATTCATAGACATAGAAACTAGTTTTTTTAACCACAGTTTTTGTTATATGGTTATATATTATGTCAGTCATCTGCCTTACAATATGACAATTTTTATATTTTACGTGTCGCAGTCTTCGCAGACTCCCATTCCCATTTATCTACACAGACCATAGACCTCCATTATATCTACTGGATTTCTTAGTCTGAGAAATATGTAACAGGCGAATACACTCGATCAATGAATCCAGATCACATAAAAATACTTAAAAATCTTTTATATTTATGTAAACTTCTATGAATACAAAGTGACAAATGAATTTTACTACTTCAGTAGTGTTCAATTTATCTCTTCAATACAATTTGTTTCACTTAGCTAGCACTATTGGGTCCCAGATTTTTCAGTTATCATGCACCTACCGTCCACCTATTTACCTATCGTACAATATAGTAATGTACGCACATAAAAATTGTCTAGGAATCAAGTACATTTTAGTGTATCGCCGACATTGAGGATTATTATTTTGACTTTTTTTGGATCGTTATTGATTATTTCTAAGTGAATTTCAAATAAAAATAGATAATCAAAAAATAGATAATCAACTGTGAATCAGGATTCCTTTAAAAGTGTGTAATAGCGTTTTTACAAATCATTTACAAGTTTTCTGCATTGGAACTAAAAAAATTGAATTGATATGGAGGGGGACATCGTTTGACACAAGAAGAGACGAAGAGAGTCGGAATGTTGCAAGTTGGTTCCAGGCAACGTACATTGGCTGTCATTCTTGGCACTACACACTCACAGACAGGACCGGTACATCCAAAATACTGCTAAACGGAATCGTACCATGAACGTCATAATGTTGGCTACGAGGCTCCACAGCTATTCAGGCTTGCTGATAAGTGACCAAATCATCCGAAATCGTTTACGTGAAGTGAGTCTGCGTTTCCCGACTAAGAGTTCCACCTATACCACTGTAGGACGCAATCGTAGGGCCCGTTTACAATGAACTCGCGAACACAGAAATTAGGAGGAAGAAGACTAGGGTTGCGTCTGCTTTTCCGCTGAACCTTTTCAGTATCAGCTGATCTGGACGTCAAGAACCTCTGAATTTTTTTCAGGAAGTTCATTCATATGGGGGCGGGACAACAATGGTCGGGCCGGTTTTTGGAGCAGTGGAAGAACTTAATTCCTTTCCATCAGGGGCAACCTCAACGCTCAGACTTACATATGCGGAGAGGATTATTTCATACATGATCATCCCTCTGCGAAGCCGGTTAAGTGATTCGTTTCGACTAATGCACGACAATGCACGTCCACACACTGCTTTTGTCGAACATTCTACCGTGATCTGCTCAATTACCAGACCTCAACCCAATTGAGTACTCATAGAATATCCAAAGAAGACCATTGCCGAATATGGTTGCCACAACAACTTTTTGACTTGTTAGAAAGAAGGTGGGCGGCCATTCCTCAAAGTGATTTTAATGAACTGATCTTAAGCATGCGAAACTGCTGTGATTGTGTGATTCCTGTCAATGGTGTATGTAGAAACAGTTTTTTTTTTCATCTTTACAATAAAAATGTAAAAAATCCTCATTTTTGCCATTTAATTGACGACATTAACTTAGGTTAACTTCCCACAATTTGCAAAAGTTTTTTTTTTTTTACAAAGTCTCAAAAAGGATAAATTGTTAATCTAGGAATCAAAGTAGGAAACTAGTCTGGGAGACTAGTTATGGTAAATATTAATTGGATAAATTTTTATAGTTAAAAATGATCCCTAAATACTTTTAATGCGTGTACAGAGGTCTATTACTCCTATCTAGTACTCCTTGCTATAGCTAAGAACTTATCATAATTATTTTATCAAGTAATCTCCCTGCATTATCAGTAACAAATTGGGGAAAGCCGTAAGTATTTTTTAACTGTATATATCATGTTTTCTAGGTGGTTCTTAGGCATCGAATGGGAAGGCTTAGCCGAGAGAAGATTAAAGGCACCGCTGATACAGCCCGTCGCGAATGATTTGGATCTTGCTAACTTCGAGAAATATCCCAAAGACAAACTCCCACCGGATGAAAACTCGGGATGGGATGCAGACTTCTAATCTCTTAGAAGATCTCGAAGATATCGAATTCCTAACAATTCTATTTATTTGGAACTACAAATAGATATTATTTTATGTACAGCTGATGACTGCATAAAATTGTGTGCTAACTATTGATAAAATCATACTGAAAGCAAAGTCAACATGTTTCTCTAAATTTAATAACGTACTAAAGTGATATCGCTTTAAGTCGTTATCATATGACACACATAATTGTGAATAATAAAATAAATGTTGGTAAATAAACTAATATTATATTCATTATTTTTTACACTTTGATATTCTTACAGCGCTTATGTTTCACACACAGCCTACACACACAGTACATATATAAACATTATTATATTATAATAAAACTGAATAGTCTTTTTGTTTGTTTACTTAAACCGGCTAATCTCTATAAGTTCTAGGAGGAAAGCTAATGTTGGAAACTTATTGAGTATTTATAGAGAGATAATACAAACTGCGGGAAATGGTAAAGAAAATTGCAATTTGGATGTAGGCAGGTATATATTGTAAACTGCATTATTCAAGAAATAAAACACATATTTACACTGTGAGTGAATGTATGTGTTTTATTTCTTGAATTCCCTAAGCCTAAAGGGTTGGCAGAGCTGTATCAAACACCCACATTTTGTCAATTAGAATTCGATCACACTAACGTAATAGACGGATAGCCTATTGCCATCGACCAGGCACTCGCGAAATGTAAGTACATACCTTTATTGAAATGCTTTAACCTTTCGGGTATAATATGACTTGACGTAAGTAGGTATCACGTAACTCAGATACTGACTTTGTAATTGATATTTTTAACTTCCAATTCTTAGGAGTAATTATTTCGTTTTGCAAAATTCAACTAACCAAGTATGAATTTTTCACGACTGCGCAAGAAGGATCTTCATGTTCTTCGAGTGTTGAATGTACTTATGATAGAGCTTATAAAAATTAACTTCTTAAATATAATAATTGTTCATAAATAAAATAGTTACTGAAGACATAAGAGTGTAAAAGAAATATAGAAAAATAACATAATTGTTTGATGTACTTCTATTCGTCACTATTTAAGTAATTAATTTTAACTTAATTTCACAGATAAGTAAAATCATTTTAAAAAGGAGGAATAGTATTAATTATTATTAGTTGTGGGTGTTCATGGGCGGCGGTAGCCACTTACCATCAGGTGACCCATCAGCTCGTTTGACCCTATCCCATAAAAAAAAGCAATTGACTTTATGAAAAAGTAGTAAACTAATCCTTTGCACAATACTTTAAATACGTACAATTATAAATTCTATATCTATAATTATCGTTAACTAAATTACTAAATTAACTTAATCGTGCAATTTACAAAAAAAAACAACTTTGAGATATAGAAAAAACTAACAAACTAAAAAACTAAAAACTTTTGAATGAAAAAACGTTCAAAATCAGTCCAGACTTTGCGGAGAAATCGCTTCCTATATAAAAAAAGATACACACAGTTAAATCTTATTCTTTTTCATAGTCAATTAAAAGGCAGGAAACATTTTCACCATTTAATGCCGAATGAAGGCCTTAGTGAAGTACGAACTGCATAAATTACCAAACACATTACGAGAGTTTGTACCCGTCTGCGATAGCGCAGGTGAGAGAAAAGCGTTGTAATGAGAATAAGGTCAGTGGGGAGAATAACATGCGCAAGCGCATAAACATGAAGTGTACCAGGCCAGTGTACTGCGGTCGTAAAACACCGACTACTTCTATATCCATATACCGCAGCTTCAATCGCGATAAAGTAATTTTTCTATCCCTGGGTCGGTTGAGTAGTTCATAGCTTAGAATATTTTTACAATCCTTAAAGAGTTTTTGACCTCTTATAAGACTATTACACATTTATTTATATACCAATAGACACTAGTTTTAATTACAATGAGAGAAATAAATAATGGCTATGCAAGCTATTGCCAAGCCTAGTGTACCTACTTATATTTGAAATTTTCTTTTGCATATGATAACATAACACAACTCGCTCTGTTTTCATATTTACTTATGTAATAATATGTACAAGTTGCTTAACGAAATATTTTAATAATTTCAATGTAATTGTACTTTAACAATACAAAATGTTGAACGTGGCGATTATAGTTACATAAGAATTAAAATAAATGATGCGGGTACAAGCCATTGTGAAGAGCTGCAAAATAACCTTTAACTGCTTTTCAGTTGCGTTCAACAAATGTTTGTACTTACTCCATATTTCCATTACATCACGTCTTTATCTCTTCTCTGCAAAAGCGGAATTAATAATAGAGCTTGAGCCCTAATGTGCGAAGAGGATCATGGAGGAAACGGCAAATAAAAACATACGGTATAGATATGAATAAGATCTATCCATCTAAAAGCCGACTGCTCACATGTATGTATAGCTGTTTGATGTTGTAAACTAAACTGTTGGTGGAAACTAAATATCCAAACATTATATTGGTCTATTTTATCACTAAGATAAGTACAACGAAAAGATCGTGTTTCTCCTTTGACAACCTACTAAGAGAGTTTCCCGAATTTCTCTCGTTTCTCGAATTCGAAGGAGCTTCCCGGTCACAGTCGCTTTGAGAGAAAAGCCAGTTTGCTTGCCAGAAATTGCCAGGACAATGTACCTTGCTCCGATTCGGCGAAGCAACATCTGAATGAAAAGAAGATTAAAATAGTTTAAAAACATGATTAATTTAAAAATGCAAATGAACCCAAACTCGAGGAATTTACTAGTAACCATTGAAGAATTTCACTATCTACCTCCTGGTTTTATCACCAGACCATTGTTACCAAGCCCAATTTGTTGGACTCGTCAAAACGAATTCTATGAGCTTAAACTCGAGAGCTTTACTTTTTTACTAGCAACTGTTGAAGAGTTCTACTATTGACCTCCTGACTTAATTACCAGATCAGGCAAAACAACATTATGTTTTGAAATAGTCAAAAAAATCCGCAAAAGATTAGAAAGCATAGGTTTAAACATACATTCACTCATGTCTATATCCCCGAAGGGGTAGACAGAGGTGTATCTAACGCCTACTTTTTGTCAGTCATAGTTTAGTCCCAATTACGTAATAGGGACCAGAATTATGGCCGTCATACCCCGTCACTAGCGTCTAGCGCTTGTAGTGGACTCTGCATAGATTTCATTAAAAGCTAGATTAGGTAAACATTTAATGTTTTAAAGATATGCATATACTTACCTCATTCAAAAGTCAGTTATGAAAAGTTATTATACACAAATTCAATAGTGTAGGTAATAAATGTTTATAACGCAAAACTACTTTCTGACTGAGTAGTTTTATTCGTAAATTGTTGCTCAGTGAGAGACTTCTCGCCAGTTCGAACTGTTTCGAACATGGTATGCACCCCTGTCGCATTAAGCAGTATCCCTGTTCTTCCCTCCCATTCTGCCAATCACTGTCAATAAACTCCAAACTTTCCCATTTAATACCCAAAGTGACGTGATCCTATTTAGTCCCTGGTTGACGGCAACAGGTTTGCTTCCTACTATGTAAGTGGGATTATTTTTAGTCAAAAATGAAATTTAACCGGATTAACAATCTTCTCTTTTTTTAAGTCGGTTAAGAACAGTAGTAGGTATAGGTATCCCTTCGCAGATACAGGCGTACGGTATAGGTATGTATGTATGTGTATGTACATATGTAAATTATTGCCATTACACTTGCTCAAACTGATTGACGACTGATTTGCTCATCTTCATCTGCAGTCCAGATTTTTTTTTTAAATATTAGTAATTTAGAGGTCGCCAAAGTTGACACAAATAAATGGAGTCGTTTTATCATCTGTCTTAGTAAGTAAAGAATTTTAAGTATACTTCGAATTATCTTAGCTCATTGTAATAAACAAGTATGAACAATGTTAATGAAGTACAAAAAGTATTAATAGAATAAATAAAAGTCCTTACATTTTTTTTATACAGCTTCTACATGTAACGATTACCAACGACGGTTTGGTATTATTCTATTTCAGCTTCATTTATCTTCAATATCATCATTGTTGTAACGTTAAGTATTTATCAAGAGTAGCTGTTATCGATTTTGTATTTCGTCTTTCTTAAATTTTTCACATTTCCAAGGATAGACTATCGAATCTTTTTAAAGTACAGGTAAGAAATAGATGCAGATTCCATCAGTTAAATATGTACTTAAGACAGCTATACTTTCGTATAAACAATCGCTAAAAATTGCAGGTCTTTTTTTTCGCGTAGCCATACTTCGTAAAGTAACAAAACTGTATCTAAAGTTATCAAACAAAAACGAAGGTAATTAAACAAATATTGTGAAGAAGATACATTGACTAACGATATTATTCAAGAAAGACTAAAAAGTCGTCTGTCTGTGTCTACTAGTCGAGACGCGACGCACTCGAGCTATTGTCGGCAGTACGGATGGTAGTTTAGAAGTAGTAGTCTCGCCTGCTCGACTCGTTTAATTCGACCAGCATAGCTCCGAGCTCCGAATTCGAACTGACAAAACACAACCACTACACCCAGTCGTGTATGAAGTAACCGGCGGTTATCACGCGTCCGCTCGTGCCACGCTATTAACGCGATTAAATCACACAAACTCATCAAATAATTACTAAAATGTCTTAAACCCAACCTAATAATTTTGATAACAATTAACAGTGAACATGTGCAAAACTTTTAATCAGGTGCCGCTGATATTTGGGACGATTGAGTAGTAATAGTGGAAATAAATTTATTTTGGAGGTGAGTTAGGTATGTTGTGAATTGTGGAACGAAGTGTAATGACGCTTGTGTGACGTTGTGCATTTACAAAATATTCATCATCCTAAAACAATATCACCACACGATTGTATGTACTTTATAAACATTCTTTGCTCGACCCTTGGATATATCAATGTTATTCGATCGTTATCAAAAGTATGAAAAGTTGGTCTAATAAATTACTACGATTTAAAGGTATTAAAATATTTAAAACATCTCATTGAATAATTACAAAATAATATACCTACCATCAAATGTGAAAAATGCTCGTAAACCCATATCGCTAATATACAAACGCACGATGCCAGCAAAACATTCTGATGCATTATAAAGTAGTTTAGGTTTACAGATCTTCATATCCCATCCCATAATTTATTTTTTGATCGCTCACTGGACAAAACACCAGTTGACTTACATATATTGAGGTATATTTAGTTAACTTATCTCTACAAAAGAGTTTGCACTCTAAAGATTACCTACTTATACTATACTTAGCCAAATGATATCACAATTACTCATAATTAGGTATGATGTTGTCCAATGTTTACTTAAGTCAAAATATAATTATATGTATAGTGATGGTAATTAATTGTAGAATTAAACAAAATGCATCAAAACCTATTACAGCTCAACATTTCATGAGATCAATCGTTAATAATAATCAAACATTAAGGAAGTGGACCAAAATACTCTACAAACAATTTCATTGCCAACGTTCAGGTAGATTCCATGAAGTGACATGAATTACACAATACATATATAATTCATTTTACTTCCGACATGGTGATCTTTAACTGTGCCTACTTGTCTTTTGTATTATTAATTTACATTTTATGAACTAAAACAGCAAATACCGGTCAATATAGATGGATGTTTTTTTCAGTAAACTATAGATTTTTGAAATACAAATCACACTTATGGATTGGAAGGTATAGAGAGAATAAATCCCGAAAATATCCTAAGTGTAAAAATGGATGCGGTGTGCGAGTCGAACGACAGTGCGTGCGAGATGCGTGCACTGGCGGCAGCGTTGCACTCTCTGAATCTATACTGCGCTTCCATCACAGCTGCGCTGATGTGCTGCTGCGCTCCCGTACACAAACACTACAGGTTAAAACATATCATATCTGTAACTGATAAGTGATAACATATAATTTCATTAATTTTCATTACACTTGAATAGGTACTTATTTAAGTGTAATGAAAACCTAATTTGATGTTTTGAAGTATAGATACATATTCAATTATAAAAAGCTCTGGTCTCATTTGAAAATTAATAATTAAATAACGCATACGTATCATTGCCATAAATCCATTCTGTACAATTACGCATTGTTCGCAACAACAGTTTGAAGCACGCAAATTAATTAGCGTACGCTTAACAATTCTGTCTCAAATGATTCATCTATCAGCATTACAGTCGAAAATTATGACCTTACACAGTATTGTTGTTTTTAATAATATCGGAGGACAGACGAACAGACGGGACACCTCATGGTAAATGACAACCGCTGTTCATGGACACCTGCAACTCAAGAGCCGTAAGTGCACTGCCCACCGTTAAGGGGTATGAGGGTTGGGGGATGCGGGATGCGGGGAGGGGAAAGAAGAGTGTTGATGAGGAGATGGGAAAGAGGAGAGGGGGAATAGGGGCAGGAAAAGAAAAGAGGGATAGTTGGGACTCCGGAAACCTTACACATTTTAGTTAAATGCAACGCAAGCGTTGCGTCACAACCAGTTTTCTGTGAGGCCGTGGTATCGTACTGGTCGAGCCGGCCCATTCGTGCCTAAGCATGGCTCTTTCACTGCAAAAACAATATCTATGCTGTTTTAACTATGCTATTACAAATGCAAAAAAAAAACTTTATTTGCGAGTTTTATATTGCATATAAATATGCATTTAGCCTGAGAACGAATTATTCCATTTTATTTGATTCAAAATAAATTCAGAATGTAGTGATGCCTTGAGGCAATATTTTCGGACCTGCAATTTATATATGAAATGGGTTCGTTATAAATAGATTTTATCGTTGATGTTGTTGTACTATTTAAATTCTATCATTAATTGAAATAAGTTTAGAAAAGTTTAATGTTCACAAACACAAACAGCCTTTACATATTACAGATAGGGCTGCCTTTGTTTAATTAATTTTCCTGATGTTTGTTTACCCAGCCTAGAATGTAATCATTGTTAAATATCATAGGCATTCAAAACGATGGCGAGGGCAAAACGTGCGTGGCATTGCCAGCCTTGTACTGGGAGCAGCGTGGTGTTGCGACGCAGCTGCAGCCCTGTTGAGACCAGCGGAGACCGTACGCATTGTTGCAGCTCTAATGGGTCCCTTGTCCTGGCTAGCTGCTGCCGTATTCCATGTTGCCCTGTGGACTAGACGTTCAGCTGCTCCAATTCTCTACCTTGCCATCTACTGGATGCTTGCTGCAGCATCAACAGCGACCATTTTATGGCAGCATTACCTAGCCGGCTTATCAACAAACCATATTGAAATATACATTCAAGGAATTTCGTTGTTAATGATTTTTTTAATATCTGTGGTTGACTGCGTGTGTTTCTACGATGAGGTAATTCCTTTGATCTCACCATTTTATGCAGTTACACTGTTTGTTGTCCTAATTTATTTCGCTACTGAGAGTATTAGACTCTCAGTAGACTTGGGAACGAATAACAATCAATTTACAGCAATCAAATATAGTCATAGTGACCGTATATATTTTTTTTAAATAGTTGTAGATACTTGTCATCGGCCAAAAAAATTACGGTTACCTAAAACAATGTAATTCAATGTACGTAGGACGATGAATAATGTACGTAGGACAATAATCTATATTTATATACAATGACTCGTTGATGAAAGGGCTGCCTTTCGATAGCGGCACTAAAAGTGTGTTTTCCGTGAAGTGAACATATTTTTGATAAACGTTGTCATGGCTAATTTACATCTTTATATAACCAATAAGATGGTTTGTTAATGACACTGGTGAAGGGCGTATCATAATTTTGCTCCTATGTTTATTTACACTAACAGACTAACTTAAACAGAAGAACATCCTTTGTCTAAAATGAGGCATGGCAATCGTAAATAGTAATCATTTGAATTCGTAGGCTCATGAAGTCGTGTCGCCGATGTCATATAGTTTACAAGTGCTCATTATAAATGGGTTCACGTATGCTTACTGTATATTGGATATATACAATTGCATATTGATGGTACGTGTTGCAGAACAAACTGTGTCTGTTGGTTCTGCTTAACGCTTGCCCTTATTGACTTACGCATATAAAGCGATTATCGCCTTAGGACTGCCATCTTTGTGCATATGTCAGCACCTCAACTCCTTCATGATTAAGGACACCTTACACAGTTATTTCTTCACGCTAATAGCGCTTCCTTCTTTATATCTAATGTTCTTATAGTAGTCATACATAATTTGATTAATATTAGAAAATTAATATTGTTTAATGGTGCAAATATAATTGTCCTAAGTTGTTATATAGGGATATAAGGGGTGCTACGTGTCTGACGAAAATTGTTTAGTGTTTCCTCGATGATATGTGCCGGGTTTGCTACAGAAATAGTGCCCAGTGCCTAATAGGTTTCTAATAATCAATTAACTCTTTACTTTTTAATTTACGTATATATATTTTTTTAATACCTATTCTACTCATTGTTGAGTAACTATAACTCTGTCAATAAGCAAATATCACTTTTAAATTAGAAGATTAAAATTTACTGTGTTTTGATTTTATGCTCTGCATGTTTAGCGGCATGTATAAAATAGTACCGATTAAAATGCAATTAAATTAATGCAATTAATTTCAATCGAATTAATCTATCTTACATTAATTCCATCTTATTTAAATTTCGTAATTTTAAATGATGATATTTAAAGGCACACTAAATAAATGTGCATTAGTACTTATGTATTTAGTAATAAGTACAGGTACCTACCTACATATTTTAGCGGTAGGTACTTTAACTTACGTCCGTTATAAGTGATATTTAAAGATAACTCATTGTAGCTCGTTAACTGCGAACTCTTGTAATTTATCATTCCTTTCGTTCCAAACGTTACTTTAACTTACGTCCACCATTTATTGCTATGTCTGAATATGTTCTCTTTCGTAAACATGGTAATATTATTTGTTTAACATTACACGAACAATTAAAAGGATCGTGAGACCGTCCTTTGAGTGTGCCTGAGATAGAATATCTAAAACATGGGTGTGGTGGTGGAAAATGGTCAGAAATGAAAAGGAATAGTTTCGAATTGTCAAGATAAATTTGTAAACTGCTATAAATTTTCATAGCTAAAATTTGTCATAGTTATTTGATATAAAAAGTCTAAATAGACGCTAAATGAGATAAAAATTTACCGCACAAATATTCGTTAGACTTTTACCTTTTTAACCTTTCAAAATACTACAAATAACACTACAAGCCTTAACTGGAAACTGTATAAGTTAAACTCGAATATAACATATTTCAGTAATTTATAATTAAATACTTTTTAATACGAATGTATGAACCTGATATGTATTAAAGTATTACTGATATCAGTCACTGTAGCTATGTACTTACAAGTAAAACCGCTACTATTACTTGTGATTGATGTAGAAACTACACTAATCCATTTTGTCGACAAGTCATGCATGTACTTGGTAAATACGCCACAGAAAATTAGACTTATAGATAAATTTATATTAGCTTCCTCTTTTAACAGTACCTTGTCCTAAATATAATAGAAGTTAATTGAAACTTGCATGCATTGCGGCACATGCTTACTATCTGCCTTTCATAACAACCAGACGTGCGTGTTAGTCGCCTGTCATTATATACACAAGAAGAGGTACCGTTATGTGCTACTTTCTATTTTTATAAGTCACATCTATGAATATAAAGTATAAAACTAAGATTAGTAACGTATAAGGATAGATGTGTAGGGTATGAGTCAGGCAATTCCCGGGGCGGCTCCCGCCGGCGCCGGCCGTCGCGTTAGGAGAACAGACGTAAGACACGATTTTCACAATGCGTCTGGCGCCACACTCTGATGGTATTTCCCGTAAGTGCACGTGTGTGGTTAACGTCTATGATGTCTACAAATGTGCTCTTTGAATAACACATGATATACGTTCAAGAGTATTACTATTAATTATTGTATGGAATGAATCGTAATACTCTTTAACGTATATCATGTGTTATTCAAACGACTACTATGCTATCGCAGTCACTTCTAATCATTTTGTATATTTTAATAAAACAATCGATGAACTGTGAATTCCAATCTTAATATAGTACAAAATTAAATAATAATTATTCCATCATTTCAGGTTAGAAAACGTTTTAGCAACGATCAAAACTCAAACAACATCCGTAATATATGCTATAAACATAATGACACACATTTTTATTCGAAAGTGACATTCTTTTGGTTAAATTCTTTACTTAGCAAAGGATATAAGGCACCTCTAGATCCAGACTATCTCGGCGATCTTCCAGATGACGAACGTTCATTACATTATTATAAACAGTTTGACAAGATATACAGGAACAAAAACGTACGTACTGTATATCTACTTAATTTTTACTTTCAATAACAGTTATAACCAGAAAATATTTTTGCGAACATTCTTTAGTTAAGTATATTTACGTTAAACATTTATAATTTCTATAGAGAAACAATGATTAGAACTAAACATAACTATTCTAACTATCGATTAAAATTGTGATAATGCATTATATAAGTCTGATGCTTGTTACTTGATCAACTAATAAAGGGTTTGTGTTGGAGACGAGTGTTTAGAGTTTACTGGGTGGAGTCCAAACCCGTAACCTCTTGATTGTAAGTCCTTAATACCTTAATGTTAGGTTATACTGATACATGAGTGGTTGAATTATTCATAAAAAAATAATGATTCAACCACTAAGGTAATAATGTTGATATTTATTTCTTAATTTCAGAAATTGGATTACAATAAAAAAAGCCCTAGCCTGTTCTCCTGCTATGTTCGTAAAGTCTGGCCAAACTTTTATATCGCTGGCATACTAAAGCTATTTGGCGACATGATTTCCGTCGTGCCTCCATTAGGACTGGCAGTTATTATTCAATACATCGAAGAACCCGTTAAAATTTTTGATCACAGTACGCAAGTGACTGTAGAGGAATATCTAAACAATGGCTATGTGATGCTACTTATTGTTACTCTGGCACTAATTAGTCAAGCATTTCTATCGCAGAACTCAACACACTTAGTGACGGTTGAAGGCACGAGACTGAAGACGGCTCTACAAGTTTGTTTACTTGTTAGCAATATCTCTGCTTTCCATAGTCTCATATTTGTTGCTTTTGTTTAATAAACGCTACTTATTTACTTTGTATTGGTAGCATTTTATGCAAGTTTTGTATTAACAGACCATGGTGTATGACAAATGTATGAGGCTGGCGCCTTGGACACCGGTTGAAACAGACGAAAATGAAGAAACTCGGCTTCTGCATGACCCCGAAGAAAACAGCACGACTAGAAGTGGACTTATTACAAATCTAGTATCGCAGGATACATACAATGTTATGTCATGTGTTTGGATTTGCCATTATATATGGGCCATACCATTAAAGGTTTGTATCGATCATTATTATAGTAATCAAAGAACTTACAAATGAACTTACTTCTTCATGTTATTGCAGGTAGTGGTAATTTTATATTTATTGTATACCAAATTGGGAATAAGTGCAATTATTGGCACAACAGCAAGCGTGGTCATCATAACACCATTACAGTTCTTTATAGGAAAAAAAATATCTGACAATTCTAAAGACATAGCAAAATGTACAGACCACAGAGTTTCAAAGATGACAGAAATTATACAAGGCATAGATGTTATTAAACTTTATGTTTGGGAAGACTTGTTTAATGAGAAAATTTTACAATTGAGAGAAGTCGAACTAAAACTTCTTAATAAAGATTCAATTTATTGGAGTTTTTTAAGTAAGAACTAAAGCTTATTTTGGATACTCTTAAAAATATTACATCCAATTAACCATTCAATATTATATTTCAGCTTTCACAACCCAAATATCTTCAATTTTGATAACAGTGATCACTTTCACGGTGTACTACTTCATACACAATAACGGTCGGTTCACAGCAGTCAATGTTTTCGCTGGACTGGCCCTGTTCAATCAACTTACTGTGCCTTTACTAATTTTGCCCGTAACCGTGCTAATGGTAATCCAAGCGATGGTAAGGCGAAAGTAATTGTATTTATTTTATAAAATCGTTAGTTTGCTCTAACTAGCAAACTACCATTAAATAAAGAAAAAAAATATTTATATAGGTCAGTACAAAAAGGATTCAAGATTTTTTGGATCTGCCTGAATCAAACAATGTGGTAGAAAAAGATACTAACTGCCAACCAAAAGCAGCACAAACGAATGGAAATGATGACATTTTCATTGAAGTATCGGAGAAAGATGACGTGGACAACAATGAACTAGTCATCAGAAATGAATTTGAGGGTGCGGAATGTATCGATCAGTTTTCTGACGACGAGGTAAACAATATGACGTCTCGAATTCCTGACTACATTGTCAGCTTCAAAAATGCAGCATTGACTTGGGGCAAGAGTAATGATATGCTACTGGAAATTGACGACTTAGATATTCCAGCAGGTTAGAAGCATGTTTTTACAACATGCGTGTTTAAATGTATTTATAAACTCATTCTATTCAAGCTAAGTGATATCATATTTATTTTAACAGGTAAACTAATCATGGTTGTCGGTTCGACTGGATCAGGAAAATCTTCATTGCTATCTGCCATACTTGGTGAAATGTACCTAGACCGAGGTGACATTGTTTATAACAGGTGGGTATATTATGTAGACCAGTTAGCGTGCTCTGATATATTTTAGCACATAAGTACTTTTGTGGTCAGTTTAGTCTTCTTTGCAGCATATATTTCTCGGACGTCGTTTCACAGATTTTGATATCTCAAAATAATATTTAATGACGTAAATTCATATCTATAGTTGATTTGGCTCAAAAAAGATTTGACTTACATTTTCAACGTTTCGTATTTAAAATAATATTCAGCGGAGTATATAATAAATACTTTTTTTAATGTTATACGTTTTTCCTACCTTGATCGATTATTTATAAGAACGGACCCAGACATCCCAGTTATAGTATTTGAGTCATCTTTTACAGCATCCTTGGATAGCGATAAAGTCCTATGGGTGTATATTAATTAACAACTATTTACTTCAATAAAGTTAACACGCGTGTCTATTGTTTTTGATTCCTTTTAATTGAGAGAGTAAAATACACACAAAATATTGTAAAACTGTATATAATGTAAAACTGTACAACATATTATACAGTGACTTGATGTCGTCGAAGATAGAACATCTGTTCGGATAATGGTTAAACTAAGAAAGATCTCAATAAACAGGAACTGAAAATATTACTAATGATTTTTACACACTCAATACTTTGTAAGCTATTTACAATAAAATCTTTCCTCTAGATGTTGTACAATGTGGTACGCGGGTCAACCACCTTGGTTACTAGAAGGATCAGTTCGCAATAACATCGTCATGGATAATCCGTGGTGTCAGAGAAAATATGGGCGCGTACTGCGAGCAACCGGTTTGAGGCCTGATCTTCAGCTTTTACCTGGTGAGAAAGTAGAATGTACTTATTTTAAATAATATTTTTAACCTAGATTATTAAGAAAACGGAATGTGGTTTAATGTGGATATATAAGGGCAACAATAAATTACTATATAATTTAAATTTGTTAAAATAAAGTGCATTTGATGAACCGATAAACATTAACTATAATAGTATATTTATATAATAGAGGCTGATGCTACGCAACTTGGTAGTCACGGAACGCCACTGTCCGGCGGCCAACGAATTCGTGTATGTGTGGCTCGTGCGCTTTACTCCAACGCATCGCTCCTGGCGCTTGATGAGCCCCTGGCCGCTCTTGATGCGCCACTGGCGAGGCACCTGGTGGCGCGTGGGCTGGTGCCCGCGGCGCGCGCTGGACGAACCGTCATCGTTGCTACTAACCGCCTTGAACTATTACATTATGCCGATTTGGTAAGTAGAGCGTGACAGACGCGAACGGATATTTTTTATAAACAAACAGAACAACTACAACTGGAGATAGGAAACTTGTCAAATTCCATTTCTAATTGCGTATTTATCGTTCTCCACCTTACCTATAACTGATTGATTATAGATAGAACAAACTATTTTGGTTAAAATGTTAAAGATAATATACATATACAACCAATTATCATATTTTTTTTTATCCTTTCTGTCTATCCAACGATGCTTCTCGATTAATAGCTCTGTACTCTGTGGAACTTCGATATTAAGTAATTGATCTTCTCCTTTCTACTGAGCCAAATAGACTACTACGTAAGATCTTTACTCTATTGTATCATGTTTGTTAAAAGATAATAGCAATGGAGGAGGGTCGAATATGCGGCGTCGGTCGAGCATCAGCGGCTTGCTCAGGTGCGTTGGCTCGGTGGGCCCGTCTTGCCGGTGAGGCTCGAGCTGCAGCCGCCCGGGCTGGGGCTGGGCCCCCTGGGGGGGCTACACGAGAACGTTCAAAGCTACTACGTGCACTAAGTCGCGCCAGATTCCAGAGATGTAATTCTGACGAGACTACGGTAACTTCCATACGTAACCTATTACTTACTATAATTTTAGGTCACGTCTAAAGATTCCTTGATATCTAATACGATCGAAAATTTTTGGCGCTAGAATTCGGTTAGAATATAGCATAACGATTGAATCAACGATTTTTTAATAAGTTACTTAGGTAAAGATAACAGCTAATGTCGTAACGCTATTTATATTTTTAATTTAGGTGGGTATAAGCGAAGCGGCGGGTGCTCACCTGTTGTCGGAGGTGCCGACGTGTGCTGGAGGTAGTTGGAGACGACGAGTCACACAGCGTTCTAGACCCCCACTATCGAGGCAGTTATCTTCACCACCGCCCTCTATGTTTAATTCCAAGTATGTATTTTTGTAAAAACCTTCAATGATTGCTATGTCACATATAAGATAATATTGACTGCATCTGAATTTATGAGCATAACTAATACGTTCTCCTTTTTGAAAATAAATCAGATTCAACCTTGTTGGTCTTCGTGTTAGGTAAATGCCATAATGAAATAAGCATTTCCCTTTGTTCATCACATACCGTTTTGGATAGATTATTCTTAACAGTTCTACAAATTTGCTAACTGGTACTTATACGCTATGACATACCTACTTATCGATCGAGTCGAACATGATTGACATAAATCTGCATGATTAACATTCAGATGGCGGCCGGACGTGCGTCGCGCTGTTAGTGCTGACGAATCGAACAGCGCACTGCAGCGTGAGGCGAGCTTCCTGCGTCGTCTATGGCAACCGCGACCTCCTCGCACACTTAATAGGTTACTTGTTACTTTATTGCGATCCTACTAAATTATCTCCACAATTGATCACAGGGGAACTAAGCCATAAAATCAAAGGAACACTCAGAGTTTGATTTAAATAATGTACTTAGTTAGATTTTATAGTTCACCTCTTTAAATCGTTCAATTGATTTAACAGATGGACGCCAAGGACATTACGACGTTTAATTAGCACTGATTCTGAAAGCGCAACTGAGGATAACCTCAATAATGGTAAGTTTGTATGAACTACGATTTGCTATTGATAGTCATTTCTTATTAACGTAACATTTGCAACTAACAACTGTTACGCTTATTATAAATTACTCTTATACGTAGTTTACTTATAAAATTATTTCCCCGAAAATTGACATGTTTTTACTGTCACTGCACCGCCCTTAAGGATTGCAGCGGGATGTTTTATAGACTTTATCAACACCGTCTTTGGGGCACAGAAATTTGAGCCCTCGTTGGAAATTATACATAAATATACTGAATACGTAGGTACTATTTATTTACTATTACTAGTCAATAAATAATCAATCCTATAGAAAAACAATCTCACAAATCTGAGATTAGATTGTTTAAACAAACAAAAAAAAACAAACAACAAAAACTCGTCAGCTTATACAAATAAAGATCACTTTAAAAAAAACTGTTTTTATCTTTGTATGTTTTAAAGCATTAGGAATAATTCCTGTGCAGCGGGGGGTTTTGCAAACATTCAATGAACGGACACAAATAACATCCAGACTCGGGACAACCGCACACATCAAAATTCTAGTACATTTTTAACTATAAAATTATCCAATTAATATTTACCAAATCTAGTATCTCACACTGGCTTCTTACTTTAATTCCAATCTTTAAGTTAACAACTTATCTCTATATTTAGTAAAAATAAAAAAAAATAATTGAAAATTGTCGGAAATTAACCTACGTTAATGTCATCAATTAAATGGCGAAAAAGGCGAAAATGAGGATTTTTTAAATTTTTATTGTAAAGATAAATAAAATATAGTCTGTGTCTAACTTTGACACGAATCCCACAATCAAAGCGATTTGGCATGCTTAAAATCAGTTCATCAAAATGACTTTGAGGAATGGCGGGCCACTTTTTTCTAACAAGTGGGTATTAGAAAGCCTCAAGCTGAGGAGCCTCGTAGCCAACATCATGGCGGTCACGTACGATTACGTCGAGCAGTATTTTGTACGTGATAAGATAGCGTGTCCAGAGGCGGCTTATGATGCTCTGTGTAGTGCCAAGAGGGACAGCCACAGTACGTTACTTGGAACCAGCTTGCAACATTCTGATGGCTCTCATGATCTCTTCTCGTATCAAATTACATAACGATGCAGAAATTGTAACATTTAAAGAAAAGTCTTTATTCTAATGAAATTCACTATATAGAATCAATATAGATCCAAAAAACTTAAAATAATAATCCTCAGTAGCGGTGATACTCTACTCTTCTCTAATACGTTCCATTTTTAGTTTTTTAAACTGTTATGATTTATTTTATCTATTAAAAGCCAAGCTTGTCACTTAAGTTGAGTTTTACAGTAAAAATATAATCATATATACAGGTGTCCCGAAATTCAACGTCCAACGGCACGTGGAGGGTAGCTTTAAAAAGGTGCTTAAAAAGGTGAAAAAATCTTCAACGTTGGCTCTAGGTCTTCCTACATTCCTGAAGCAGAGGTTCTGCAAGAAATCGAAAATGATTCAAGCATTTCCGTACGTGCTATTGAAACTAAACACGGGAGTGCCAAAAAGCATCTCTGCTTTAACGTTGGCCCTTGGTCGTCCTGCATTTAAGCGGGCAACAGGTAAATGCCCCTCCGAGTATGCTCGGTGTATATTCATAAACACTCTATGTTCTGGGTAGCGTTCAGCATTCGGATGTCTATCGCGGTACAACCTACTTGCAGCATGTCCATTGCATCTGCACTCTCCATAGATCAAATGCTTTTCAGCGTATTCTGACGTTGTGTAAGAAGACGGCATCGTTTTCACACAGAGGCAATCAAGTCCAAAACACAAAGCCACAGTCGTCAGTATGAGCGTTTATAAATCACAGGGTAGTCAAGTCCGAAACACAAAGCTAAAGTGGTCAGTATGAGCGTAACAGGAATACAGAGAGATGTGCAATAGGCCACGGAACGTAACACTATCCAGTGATAGAACAAGCAGAGCAATCATAATGGCGGGTAGGCCAATTTCACCCAAGTGCAAATAAATGGCGTCACTATTTGCCTCACTCTTACTTAAGTAAAAGGCGTCACTATCTGTCTCACTCTTACTTAAACTAGTGACGTCACTTTCTGTCTTGCTCAGACACATGCCTGTTTTTTAGTTAAACGAGTAAAATAGACCGTAAAGCCATTTTGGTACAAAACATTTCTTGTAAATTTGACGTCTTTCTCAAAAAACATTTTTTTTTGCCAAGTTACTTTTAAATGTACTAAGTATTATACCATTTCGGATTTATGAATACTAGCGCCATCTTTTAAAATTACTTGCCACTATGAATACTATAATTTTTTATGTAGCATGATATGTCAAAATAAGTTGAAAAATGATTTCTTTTATAAAATTGAAGTTTAATCCCAACTTTTTTTTATATTTTTCTTTGTGTTTTGTCTGGGGGTAATTATACTTATGAGCGATAGAGCAGTTAACTACGCTATGAATAAAAAAACCCATCGCCGAAGCTTGCAGATTTGTCGTTATGGTGCATAATAATGTCGTCCAGTTCGGAATTTTTCACCATTTTAAGCAAAATACTCGTATCAAAAAAAAAAAAATAGATTTTTTAAATATTTTATTTAAAGGTGTCATACAGTCACCTACCCCCGCCCTTGCCGTTGGACGTTGAATTTCGGGACAACCTGTATATTCCAATTTGTAATAAAAATAGTGTTTAGTAAGGTACACAGGTAAATACATTTTGTTTCAGATATACCTAATGAATCCGTTGCTGACACAACGCCCTATAGTTCTTTGGCAACCAATGGTGCTGAAACAAATAACACAATTGCTATTAATAAGGATTCTTGCACTGAACAAAAATCCGATGTCGCCAATGAGGTAAAAATAATATATACCTACCGATGAAATATGTATTATAAAATAATATAATGTCTTAATAATTTTATTTGTCTCTCGTTCATGATAACTAAATTCATTGGTCAAAATTGACCGAATTACATAGCACACCCATGTAGCTTTTGAACTTATTATCTTTAATTGAAAGGTGTTTAAACAAATAATAGAAAATAGAAATTAGTTATACAATCATTTAATAATTTTTCAACTTTTTATAAACCTGTAACAAAAAAAAACAGAAAGCAATAAATACGTTTTTGTATTGTCACTAGTTTGTCATCTGGTGGGAATATGCGCGCGCTTGTAAATGGTGGAGCGTCGGGTACTGGGCGGCAGCCGCGACAGCACAAGCGCTTGCGCTGACTGCTGATTGCTGGCTTACCTCTATCATGTCTCAGAGTTCGGAAACTGAACTCACTGACAATCAAGTAAGGATTCCCTCGACTGCCTTCTCCTTACATTATAGCTTTCTACTTAACTCATTTAATAAACAGAATCTATACTTCTGTCCCTCTATATTCCTTTCCATACACCTGGCAACGTGTAACCAAAGTTTTAGGATAATCAAACAAGGCAAAAATTAACAATAATGGTTATATTGCAAGGGAATATGAGTAGTGTGCTATCCTAGGCTGTAAACTGAAATTAAGTTTTCTAAAAAGGATGTTCTACATAAAACCCGAAAAAGCATATACCATGGATTTTTATCATACTTAGTTTATACGTAGACTTGGGCCGGTGTACGTACATACGCTGTGTGGTGCGCTTGCGGCGCATTGGCGGCGGGCGCGGCGCAGGCAGCTTGTGCATGCGCAGGTGCAGGAGCGCGACGCAAACTTCACGAGCGATTACTCCACGCAACACTACACACCTCGCCCAACCACCACCGAGCCACTCCACTTGGAACAACCTTACACCGCTTTGCTGCTGACATACTCGTTATCGATAAGGTAAACACCTGCCATACTATATTCTGTAATTTGTTGTATCCAAAGAGTTTCAAACGCATGACAGCTTTTAAATGAAATCATCGCCATATTCACCACAGCACAAAACACTTTGACGAATACTTTAATCAAACAAAAATCATTTGTGATACTGATAAGGTATTGCCTAAGCAGCTCGTTACAGTTTACTTGTACTAACTGTACTAGAGACCTACACGGTACATTCTAGTAAAAGACACTGCTATATATATTCTATTCACTTTTCAGAAATTACCGACCGCTATTAGCCGGTGGGCACAGCTAGCTCTGTTGTGTGCCGCAGCGGTGCTCGTCAATGCTATCATCGCGCCATGGAGCCTGCTGGCTTCTCTGCCCGCCTTGATTTGCTACCTCACCCTTCAATCTGTTTATCTGTGTAACGCCAGGTACATAGCAGTAAGTAAATATTAGGAGTAAAGAATAGTCAGTGGATCAGACATGTTGCTTATGTAACACATAATACTACATTGACTCATACTATTCATATAAAGGTGATCAACAATTTGTAGTCAAAAATGATTTGAAGATAAAATGAGTGAGTAGATTAAATAAATAAGCTCTATGAGAACTGAATTTAATTCCATGTTTTGTTTATTTTGAGGTTTTTTTCTATGTTCTTGCAGAGAACTTCAATCTGCTGAAGCGCACAGTTCTGCGAGGGTGGTGTCGTTGTGCGCAGAGACGTGTGCGGGAGGCAGCACCATCCGCGCCGGTCGACTACAGGCGCGCATGCGCACCACATTCTTGCGCAGAATTGATAATAACCACAATACGCTTCTATTGTTGAATTCTGCCAACCGGTGGCTTGGACTTTCTTTGGTAAGATAACTGAAGGTTTGGATACCGGCAGGATTTATCAAACCTCGATAAAGTAGTCTTTCGTGTCCGTGTGTTCATGGATGCTGCACGTTTTTTTATAAGAACTCTGAATCCAAAGCATATTGAACATTTAATACAGTACAATACCTACAACTTGGTTAATCCAGCAATCAGTGTGTATCTGCCTATACTAACTACATACAAAACTCGTAGATCGTGAGAGCGGGCCTCAATTTTAGAAAGTTGCAAGGAGCACGATTTTGATATCTTTACCTCTAAAGTTTTGTTGGCAAGGAAAAGCTTGAGCTTCAATTTCTTTGGACATTAAACACTTATTTCAGTTATTAAGTTATCACTATTCTATTGAATAGACCGCAATACCGTTTTTATTTTTCTGTCTTTCTGTACAGCCCACTTAGTATATATTACTATAACGGTCTTTCTTTCTACCGAGACTGTTCACACTTTTCTTTACACGCATAACACACACAACATGTAATTGGATGTCTGGATGCTAGAATGACCAATGTTACGTTAAATTAGCTGTAAATTTTCCATGAATAAAATAATAAATAATTCACTTTAAAAAAGTAGGCTACCGACTTCAATGCGTCTATCATAAAATTTAAGACTTATATGGTTTTCTCTTGGATGCCATGGTCAGAACTGGACCAAAAAATGGGACCACAGGGGAAGCACCAGCTTTCAAATAAAAAAAAATCTAAATCGGTTCATCCAGTTGAAAGTTCTGAGGTAACATGGAAAAAAAATACAGTCGAATTGAGAACCTCCTCCTTTTTTGAGGTTGGTTGAAAAATATGAATTAATTATGTTTAAAGAAAAATCGACTGCACGGATGGCGCAGTTTTTAGTGTTGTGGGTTCGATCCCACTTCATCACACAATTGATGTTCTGTGTGGGTGTTCCTTGTGTCCGTTATTAGTGTGTTTATAAAGTCCCCAGTCATGCAGAAATAAATTGTAGTGCGAGAGTTGTCTTAAAAAAAACAAATATGCTACTACTTGAGAAGGGATCGGAAAGGACAGTCAGACAAGTCGGATTACGGTAAAGTAGAATTTGGTGTCCCACATGGCAGCGTTAAGAGGTATGAAATGTGAAGGGAGGGTATGCCCCTCAAAGTCCACGGCGTGGTCCCCTACCAATCAGGTGGCCAAGGTCTGCTGGGGTCTCCCGAAGGCTTCCTTCGCAGAGTATCCCGGGTTCCCTGCAATAGACCCAGTTGGACGGAACACCGTGTGGTTTTAGTCCGTACGAAAACAAAAAAAAGACCTACCCCTATATAGGTATTATAATAAATTACTTGCCAAAGATACAACCACAAGCCGATATTATTCGCTGATGATTGTACCATCACATTAACGGGTGCTGACAGACTCCAAATCGAACATGATATGAACTCAAGATTATAACATATTATTGAATGGTTGACATTAAACAATTTTATTTTATTTTGATCTTGATCAAACAAAATTTATGACATTAAATAGATTAACTGACATTAAAATGAATATCAATGAATACAAAATTCTACAGACGGATTTGGCAAAGATTGTAGGTATAAGTTCAGACTCCTGTTTGCAATGGACTTCACATATAGAATCTGTATTGACTACACTTGCAATGAGGATGTTGACTACCACTCTTGGACTCCACTTATTGCTTTCCATCTGGCAAAGTGGAGTCACTATGGTAAGCATATATATAATTTTTTAGTACACATTACCAGTCAAGTGTAATAGACATTTGTTTTTGTGAACAGGATCTGGTAGGTGCTGCATGTGTAGGTGTGCTATTGGCTGCATGTGTCCTCGGAGGTGTACAGAGCGGCGCGGCGGCTGGTCTGGCAGGAGCATATTCTTTACTACTACCCGCGTATTTGGCACACCTGGCCAAGTGCCGCGCCGACCTGCATTTGCAACTTGCTGCTCTAGAGCGGATCCACACCGATACCAATATACCGCAAGAGGATTATAGAGACGACTGTAAGTGTATATCCATTTCCTAGTATGTTTTAATGGATGGATGGATTGACCCCCAAACTATATTCAGAGATAGCAATTCTATGCCCAAAACACAAGTCTTTGTTTAATTCAATAATTTATTTAGTCAAAACAAGCTTTCAATGTGAATAAATGCTTCATGAAAGTAAGATTAGGTGACACAATCCATTAGGTATCATATTGATCTGAGTTGGATTGTTAATGTTAACTGCATATATGTATATAATGAAGAATCTGTTAAATAATTGTGTAGGTCCAATACCAGCTGGTTGGCAACGAAATGGAAAAATAGAATTTGAGAATGTGAGCATTGAGCACGAACCAGGCACGACTCCGATACTCAAGAATATCTACCTAACAATATCTCCCGGAGAAAGGGTAACTAGAAATAATGTACTTCTTGAGTTTTGCTAACACTATTTCTAGAGATATAAGTGTTTTAGACAGCTCACAGATGTCATCTCTTGGCACATGAGAAAAAATTTCGTAATTTGTTTACAAACGCCATAAAGTATATGTGTATAGCTGGAACATTCCATACTAACAAAACAAAGTTGAAGGTAAATCATCCTTTGCGACATATATTCCTCTGTTCATGACAAAACATCTAATAATAATAAGAAAGTACTATACAATAAAATGCAATTTAGGTCGCT
Source organism: Tyria jacobaeae (assembly GCA_947561695.1). Lineage (NCBI taxonomy): Eukaryota > Metazoa > Arthropoda > Insecta > Lepidoptera > Erebidae > Tyria > Tyria jacobaeae. Next base: position 12,971,757 of record OX387217.1, read on the forward strand.
ATATGCGGTCGGAGCGGCAGTGGTAAATCTACTTTACTTATGACGTGTGCCGGAGCCACAACCATCTCTACTGGACGAGTGCTCATCGACGGTCAAGATATAATGAGGGTCCCACTGCGAGCACTTCGGCATCGAGTCGTCGTAGTACCACAAGAGCCTGCTATGTTTTCAGGCACGCTCAGGGAGAACTTGGACCCTCTCGCTGTGCATACGGATGAAGAGATATGGCAGTGTCTTAGAGCGGTCGGACTTTTCGAATTTGTGTCAGCTCAGCCAGCTGGATTAGGTAGGTTCTTGTTATAAATGCTTTACCTTTATCTTTTATCCCACATTTATTAATACGCGGACATCAACTCCCCCAATCTCGTTATAGAAGTAAGTAGTAATAACTTTTATGAAAATTTCGTTTAGTTTAAAATTAATTCTGTTCGTTGCTGTTTAACACGGAACAAAAATGCCTTTTCCAGAAATAGTCTGGGTTTTCTTTGTTTAAATGTTTGTTGAGTCACCGCTAAAAAAAAAACGAAAAACTATTTTGCTTCCAATTTTTTTTTATACACTAGACTATGGACTTTTTGAATATATGTATGTACGTACAGAGTGCAGTGTAAGCGGGCGCGGAGGTAGGTGTGGATGGAGCGGAGGACGCGTAGCGAGAGCGGCGGCGGCGCGGGCGGCGCTCCACGCGCGTCCCGCAGCTGCCTTGCTGCTAGACGAGCCGGCCGCCGCGCTGGACGCGCCCGCTGAGCGCGCGCTATTGGCGGCGCTAGCGGCCGTAGCGCCACATACTACTATCATCACCGTCGCAGTAAGTTCTTCACTGCTTCTGAAGTAACTATTCCTATATATTGCTATAGCGATGGACAATTATTTTTACCAACCTAGTTTTAAATTTATATATCAATTCGATTTAAAATACATATATGTATATGTATGTCCTGTCCTATCTCCCATACCCTACGCCTTTCACCTTGGGGGTAGAGAGAGTCAACAGCTTGTGCGTGATAATTTATTAGAACGTTTGTTTAAATTCCATTTTATGAATACAAATTTATTTAATTTATAGTTAGCTTAATTTTTAACGTATACGCGTGCGTAAAGTACTCTCTCCTACCATTTTGATAAAAGAAGTGGAAGTTAAAGGACTCACGTGTTTGCAGCACCGCATATCATCAGTGCGGGGCTACTCCCGCGGCGTGGTGCTGGAGGCGGGAGGAGTTGCGGAGCAAGGCGCCGTGGCGGCGCTACTTGCGCAACCCACCTCTAGACTCGCGCGCATGCTCGCCGCCGCACAACGGTTCAACTAACTCTCTTCTCGCTTTCATCACCAACTTCATAAGAAATAAAATTACGGACTGCAGAAATATCAGTAAAAAGTGACCATTGATTTCATTAACTGACGTATTTGTATAGAATAAAACGACAACCGATTTAAACAGCCCTCCGAACAGATTCTTAATCATCGTCAATCAAAACACGTAAAATAAAAAGGGTTATTATTAAATAAAGTTACTCGAATAGATTGTGATTTAGAAAATCTGTTGAAGGATCTGAATAAAGTAAAGGACCTAAAAGATAAAACTATTAAACCGTAGTAAATAACCTTTTTCTCCTCTACCTTAGTCATGAGATAAAGTTTATTTCTTACCCACCACATCACATCAGGTTATTCATATGTAATATGTACATGTATATGATGACAACGAAACTAAAATGACATAATGATTATAATAACAATTACAAAGTACTAATATGTCATCTTTTATAAGATGAACCTCATTGTTGACGTAATAAATATGTAAGTGTAATATTGTAGCCAACTGTGACTATTAAAAGTATATGTAATTATTTATTAATCAGTTTACCTCGTTGAATAAATGATTAAAACACAAATTTGTTTCTTAATTGTATTTCCAATAGAACAACAATTGCACTTAACCTCATTTAAAGCTCACAAGGAGCGCGGCGCTCGCACGCGCACGCGCACGCACCAACGCAACGACTACGTGCTGCCAGTCAACGATACATCATAAAATTATATCACTACATAACAAATTACAACAATATTAACGTTGGCACCGATTCATATACTAATATAAAAACATTTGTGTTCACACACAATATAATAGTATTTGCTTAAATTACTTACGTAAATACTCTTAGACACATCTAAATTAAATCTCGACAAGTTTAATAAATTCTTTTTTACTTACGAACTAGATTGGTATTCACGTGTGATCGGACAGGACGGGCAGGCACGGGCGCAGACATACTTCGCAGTATGTTTGCCACTAGACACTAGACTGTAAGCTTTCTCTTTATCTTTGGTAAAACCTTTCCATGGAAATGTAGAAAATCATCTTAGAATAGTAGATTATTATTATTATTATTATTATATTAACAAGGCACTAGTTAAGGGCATAAATTTTCCTTTACAAGTTTAAATGGAAACGTTTAAATTGCCATTCGCTAACTACAGGACAGTGTCACACATTCTATGAAGTAAAGATAACTTCACACATTAGTGACAATTTAAGTTCCATTTAGTGGAGGACATCGGACGTTACAAGTAAATAATTAATTTCTACTTCGTCTACAGCTACGATACAGCGCCTGGTATATTTTAATCACAGTAATCGCGGCTCTTGATTTCTGAAAATATATGTCGATCAGCTAGTCAGGCTATTCAAGAACGTACATTTTAGCAGTCAAATATGTGCAATTCCAAAGTTTTAACTAAATTAATTATACAAATCGTAAGTGAACACCAATAATTCTTATAAAATGATCACCTTAATATGTACAAAATAACAACAAATAACAAATTTCATAAGCTTTCAATTTTTTTATAACACGACGCAATGCAAACTTTTGATTCAATTGCAGACGTGTTTTTAAAAATTGTGTGTTAAGTTACAAAGTCGTTTAAACAACCAAACTTGGCTCATCTCTTTCAATATATGTAATAATTACTTTGTGAGGTACAGCATACGGAGTACAACTTCACAAATATGAAAGTTCACACTAAGAATAGGCCATGCAACATTTCATTAAAAATAAATAAGTAAAAAGACCAACACCGCGGTGGTTTAACAATTTTGTAATATACTAAGTGCTAATTTCGAGGTAAAAATGTGCATCGACACGCCATTAACCTAGCTAGCTATGGATTCACATTATGTAACGCATATGATTACACATGATGTCATAAACACTCGCATCAAACTTCACGTCACTGCAGCTATTAAATTATAACCACCATCCACCACCATCACTAGGATATATAATAAAACGTCGAATGCACACTACAGCCCGGTCTTGTGTATATGTTATACCGTTTCATATACACTATATTATGTTATACAATACATATCACTTGGCTTGGTGTGCAAGTAACTTTAGGAGGGCCACATTCGCCTGGTAGCGTATAAAAAGGTTTGGCATCATCATAAACACATATGTATATTTTAACCGAATTGCGTATTATTAATGTGATCGTATGTTTACGCTTTCTTAATTGAAAACCTGTACAAAGCTAATAATCAAATAATAATTAGAGTGGAGACAGGTGGTGGTGTTCTGTAAGTGGTAGTTTTAACATAAAGCAAAAGCAGTGTCTTAAATACACTTTCAGAAATAATAGAAAAGAAATAAACAGACCTATTACACTTTGAGAAAGAAAAAATGGAATGCGACCTTTTCTCCTATATCCATCAAAAGCAATACTTGCTCGTAGTTTGTATTAACTGCACGATTAATATTTGGCAATACTGTTATGCAAGGCAACGTGTGTGGTGTGGCGTGAAGTGAATGCGCCGTGGGGCGTCGATGCTGTTGCGTCAACTACGTGGGTTCTGTCTTGACGCCGGCGGAGGCGGCCACCGCGGCGCGAGCCTCCTCCGGCAGGCGCTCTGGACTCGTTAGGATATCCGTCGTCGTACACAACACACGCAGAGAGTTCAGCACCGCTGCAAATACAAACATACAATTCAGACAACATTTTATATCCGAACAATTTAAGTGACAACAGTGCTGTCGGTCGCTAACGTTAATAGTTCTTTTGTATTATATTTAATAAAATTTCTGGTATTTCATATAATGTATTAGCTTACACAATACTATAATTTCTGAAGTAAGACGACTTTATATACACATTCATTTGTGTATTAAAAAATACAGAATACAGAACAACTATAAATAATACAGAATCATCAAATCAGTCAAAACATCTTTGACGTGGGAGAGCCATACCTAGGTACATTAGTAAGTATGAGCCGGCTCAACCGGAGTTATACCATGACCTAACAGAAAACTGGTTGTTAAGCAATGCTTGCGTTGTGTTTCACCGAGTGAATGACGGTACGAGACCGTTTTACTTTCCCATCTTGTCACTACTCTCAAAGACCGGGCAGCATACTTGTGATTCTTAAGTTGCAGGTGCTCATGAGCAGCTGTAGTCACTTACCATCAGATGACCCGTCTGCTCATTTGCGCCATATACCATCAAAAGGAGGGATATATTCGTTGTAGTTACCAGGTCTCATTTCAACGAGCGAGCAGTGCTGCTCAGCCCAGAGTAACGTTGTCCGCACGAGGTCTGCGGCGCTGCTGCACGACACGCACGCGCTGAACGACTCCACCAGCGCTGCGCTCACCACGCTGAACTGACGACACGAGTCAAGGAACGTATGAACTGGAGACACTGACTAATCATTTTGCCATTTTTTTGCAAACCATACCCATGCAGACACTGACAAACACACAGTCTATGCACTCATGTTGTAAATTAAGCACTCGTGTTTTTAATAGGTAGGTATATTTTTATTTCACAGCAATAGAAGTCGGCTAAATGTTGGCCCTAATTACGCTTCTGAGTACCTCTTCGAGTATAAATGCATTAGTGTATGTATGGGTAAGTATGTATGTTTTTATTTTCAAATGTCTTATGGTTGCATTCCGTTCCAGTTCCTCAGCGTAACTAAGCGTTTGTGACGTTATCGTCACAACCTTCCTAACTTCGACATTGTTATTTAAAAACAGACGCTAATCAGTGATTTCAATGAAAGAATGTCAGAATATTTAGAGGAGCGTGACGTCACGCGTTGTTACTGCTGTCTGTATTCACGTGATAACAAGGATGACTTTGACTTAACATTTTATTTTAAAAACTTGTTACCTTAAAAATTTAAACGTTCGGCAGTCCTAGAACAAATATCTATCGACAAACAATTTTAAGCATTTATTTAGTTTTGATTCCTTCTATTCTATTAGTGTTTATCTGGCAGTCGACATTTTCTACGCTATTACATTCGTGTATTGTACAGCACTGAAATCCCGTCGAAAGCGGGCAGTATTTTATTGATATTGTTGAACATTATTGATACTTAAACCGATTTTAATCTAATATATAAATTATTAGGTGTAGATGGGAATAATAAAACGAAAATGATGTATGCAAATATTGTCATTAATACAGAAGAGTGGTCTTATGAAGTGCCCGGATAAACTGTTAGTTTATACAATTATTAGTTGCGAAATATTAATCATTAATCTATTCCGTGTATCGTGTGTGTTCATTTTGAATAAAACGAAATAAAATATTTTTGAAAAGATTCCTTTGAGAAGTACCATTGTGGGATTTGCTTGAAATCTTATTTTCTCTTATAATAATAAAAAAAAATATATATATAGTAATATCGATTATATTCATATGATAAGTTAAATTACGTTATTTTGAGAAAATAGTAATTTAGACCGGTATGTGACTGCCTATTTAAACCAATTCCTACAAACGTATATCGTAATTGCCCGCGCCTAGCCACAGAAAATATTAATAACTTATCTGCCAATGGCTGATAAAATGTTGTATTAACCTTATCGAACATATATGATACCAGTGTCCAGGTTTTATTATTAATAAGCAATCATCAAAATGTTATCAATCAAGGCCTTATACAAGGTCAGTCTGAGCTACTTCTAAGAGCCCCTGCGTTATCAGCACAAACGCAGTGTACACATGTCGGTGAAAAGATAATTTTTAGGTTAGTTTCAGAAACAATGAGGCGGCAAATTCGTTATCGAAGTACGTACTTTAGTGGGCGTAGCGACTAAGCCCCTGCCCCATTTACAATCATAAGTCGATCGGATATCATTTAATTTATTCGTGAGAACTTTCTACGTTCTGACGTCTAAGCATCTATACCATACATTCAACCTATCGTCCATAACTTCTTCTTCAAGTTTTTAAGTAAACCATGTATGAGTTATCAATCTATGAGTTTATGCTGACTTCGTCTAGAAGAAAATTTCAAGCCGCCCACCGCTGCTTTTAATCTCTCTACTTCAATGCCAAAATTCACAAAAAAATATTCTACCCGTTTGAAACAGGTCTGAAAACGTTTCAGATAGATAGACAGACAATTGCATTTATAACATAAAGTATCGCAGTATAGATTAGTATATGTTTTCAAAGGATACGAGCCAATACTTCCAATTATGAAGTGTGCGATTCGCCACGTGTCGGGCGAACATCTCGCGCAGGCGGCCCGACCGCGCGCGCGACACCGGCGCTCCCGTCGCGGGGAGCAGCGAGTGGCAGTTACTACGACAAGACGTACATTTGTACACTAATGAATACCTCATGAATCAACTCACACTAAGAGAGTAGGCACACATATTGAGTAAAAATATTAACAGTAAGTACACATTCCCTGCACGACGAATTAAATTAATATTATCAATATTTTACCAGTAAATAAAAGGATAATATACATTTTACGTATGTGACATACGTACGTGATAGAATTGTTTAAACATTCTATTTGCTGGCGCAGACTCTCCATCTCCTCCTTGATTTGATTCCTCTCAGCCTTGAGTTGTTTAATATATTCGGCACCCTTCTGCAGCATTGCTGCCTTACTAATCTAAAAGCAATGTTTTCAGCTGTTACAATGATAAAATTAAAATGTTTCAAACTATGTGTTAAAAACGATTTATGTTTTAAAATTTATTAAATTATGACTTTCGTCTTATTTAGTGCAAAATCATGAAGAAAGTTATGGCTCATTAAAGTTTTCGTAATATTTTTATCTACCTCACACTGAATTTGTAGCTCTGTTATAATAGTTACAATTTGGTTGTAAGAGATTACGGTATGCACCAATACCAATATATGTACCAACATATGTTTAAATTACCGGCACTAAAGAAAATCAATGATTTTTCTAAACTCCAGCATTCGGATTTATAAAATTAAATTGTGAATGCTATGTACCTAGGGGGCAAACGAACTGACGGATTACATGCACATACCTTAGCGGCAGGATTGGTATTAAGATGCGGTATAAGCGCCTGGAGCGTATCGAAGCCATTTTTAATGTTGTATCGTCGCTTTTGTTCAGCATGTAAATGTGTGCGGCGCGATTCCCGCGGACTGCCAGCGCGTGGGGACCCTCCGCCGGGAGACGTCGGCGGGGACAGAGACTGGTGAGGAGACATCACATCGCTCCCGATGGGAGAAGGCTGCGCCCTCCTAATTGGGGACCTAGTAGGATCCGTAGTGCTAGTGCTCTCCTCGCTATTCAGCTTATATAGGCTTTGAGCTGAAATTGTAAAGATGTCACTCTTACGCAGTCGTAAATAAGATATTCCGTTATAAATGACCTTACACCCAACTGTCATAAGAACTTACATTTACAACTAATTGATACTTTCGATCCAGATAACAATGTTCTATTAATAATTAAAAAAAATAATTATGCAATCAAAAACAGGGTTTTAATATTTGATAAAGGATTCCTAAAAGGTAGTACCTGATAAACGTCATAATATTCACAAGAGATAACAGGGATTTCGTGTTAGAATACGTATAAGGCAAAAAAGTCTAAGAACAACAAAGCTAAGTCGCCGCATCTTGAGGCAAGTGAGGAGTTTACGGTAGACCAACTTATGAAGATTGATCTGTACAAGAAACGTAACACTTATGTCTTTTACTTTAGCTTACTCCGAATGTAGTGTGTGTATAGTACTTTCGACAGTCGGTTTAGCAAAATAAAATGTACAAGTAAGACTGACAGTGTTGCGCTGAGAGAAGTTGAGCAAGCATGACACTAGCTTGGGGTAGTGTCGGCTCAGAAGCCACGCTGTTGAGCGGCGGAGGGCGGCGGGAGGCGGGCGCGGCGCCAGTCGCGGCGCCCGAGGCCGCGCCCGAGGCGACCACGCCGCTCGACGAAGATCGCGACCGAATCCGAATGGCCCTCGGGTTCGGCTCGCGAGCCTGCAAATATTCAACCTTTGTACGATACACGTACACCTACTTACCATTGCGTATAGATCGAGCTTTTGCTGAGATTTCATTGCACGATGATACGAGTGAATTATATCACCCTTCACTTCCACAGACATCTGTTGGTCAATATAAAGGAAACTCTGTAATAATTTCCCTGGATGCGTTATTTATTTCCAAGTAGCAATTTTCTAATACTATCTGATGTAAGCTCGGTGCTAAATCTCAACAGTGACAGCTTCCCTTTGGATACTAGTCTGCGATTTCTTTTTACATTAGAATTGTTTTTTTAGAAAACAAACAAAGGCTTTCAATGCTGTGAAAGTGTTGGACGACACTCATCCGCACACATTAGACATGGTGTATATAAAATAGGTAATATAGTGTATAAGCTCATACCCTCGCAACATGTTTAGTAGGCGTGGTCTCGTGTTGCGCGGGTGCGGGTGCCGCAGGGACACTGACACTCCAGTCAGGGTTCAGCTGAGCGCCCAGTGGCAGGCTGTGCGACCTAAACTGTTCCTTATTGGAACGTGACCCACTACTTGTACTCGCGCCCGATACGTTAGGCATCTGGAAAGACAAAAACACTAAGCTCACGAACCTATTTTTATATATTAAATTCTACTTTTGACGTTTGTAGCAAAGCGGAAAAGAAGTAACAGAGGTAGAGCCAAGCTTACGCACGAATGGGCCGGCTCGACCGGTGCAATACCACAGCCTTACAGAAAACCAGTTGTGAACAACATTGCGTTGCATTTCCCCGCAAGTAGTTAAGTTTTTCGGAGGCACAACCCCACTTCTCCTCTCCCCTCACCCCCTTCTCCTATTCCCATCGCCTCATCCGCCATCTCTTCTTTCCTCTACCTGCATCCCCCCAATCGTCAAAAGGCGGGCAACTATTTTGTTTATAAATGACTCTTACCTGTGGAGAGGTAACGGGCACTAGTGGCGGCGAAGGCATCTTAAAAGAACGAGGATTGACCGTTGTCTGCACGGTCTTCTGTTTGTACGAATCAGCTTGGTTCAACTGCAAGTACTGCATTTGCTGCGAATTTTGCCGCATGCCCACCGATCTTGACTCGTACCCTTGAGGAGACACCGGCTGCCCTAACTGGCTCATCGACTGATAACTCTGGTACTGGTTGTTCTGCTGAGCTTGAGGACTAGAGTATTGAGAGGGTCTCTGGCGAACTTTCTCTCTTCCGAAACCCCCCCGCCCTTGAATTACTACGGTTGACGCATATTTAGAGTTTTGTATGGGCTGTTGTAATAGTGATACCGTTTCAGGAGCCGTTTGTGATGGTGGCACTGTGGAAATACATAATCACAGATACATACATACAATAACATATATGTAGATTGACAGACATTTAAGCTCATGCGTCCACGCTCTCTTCGCTTTGGGTTAGTTAGTAATACGTTATCAAAAAAATATTCTATAACTATGTAATAGGTATATATTGTCATATTTCTTCTAAAATTTTATTTTAACGTCATCAATTGCTTGTATCATATTTTCATCTATACACCAAGAAACTACCTTACATTTTAGTAAAAAACATAACTTAGTACTAACCTGAGTTATATTTATTGTACGAAGTTTCCGATTGTGGTAAAATTTTGGCAGTATTAACATATTGTAACCTAGGGGACTTTCCGACAAAGGAATGCATTTGCTGGTCGGTCGGTTGATAGTGAGGCAGCATTTCTTGCGTATTCATCATGTTATTCTGAATATCTGTTTGTGAGAATAATCTTCCACTGTCGTACATTCCCATTTGCTGCTCATTTTTTATCGTTTGTTCCATGGACATCATTTGGGTATTCTGGTTTTGACCTGTTTTATTACAACATTTTTAAAGCCTAGGCTATTTTAAGCTATCAAATATGTACAAAGTAAGCTTAAGAAATAAGCGTGTACCGTGTAAAGACATCTGACTGGTCGGCATTGTGACCGCAGTGTTGCTCTGATTATCGCTTATAAACCCTTGTGAGTACGAGTCCACTGACATACCACCTCTGTACAAAGATTCTTCAGGCGTCTCCTCTGGCACGGGGGGTAACCTCAAGTCTGAAATATATTTAGTCATTTAACACACCCACCTCCTGATAGATAACTGTGAACACAAACAAGGATTATCTTACCTTGAAAAGGTTCCAATGTGTCCATAAAATCCTCTAAGTTAGGTTGTAATGGCCCTAAGCTTGGTTGAATGAAATCAGCTAAGCCTGCTCCCCTGGCTGCAAGCGTAAATTAAACTCGTTCATAATATGACTTGCAGTTTTAAAAAAACTAAATTGTCCAGAAGTAGTGATCTAGAGTCTTTCATCCTATCTTTATTAGTATAATAAGAGTTTGTTTGTTTATTTGAACGCGCTATCTCAGGAACGACTGATTCGGTTTGAAAAAATATGTTTACTTTAGCGCAGCAGTGAGCAAGTGAAACTGCAGCAAACTGCTAGTATAAGCTAAATATATTGTAAGCCGTTATTAGATAACTATTTTAAGAGATAATTCCTATAGCTATGTAAGTCCCAGGGCGTATTGATCGCGCATTCTTGAAAAGTAAACTATGGACATAAGCACCTACTTATGCATCGTAACACAATCTAATTTTTTAATTTTGAGAATAGCGCATCCATCGAAAAATACAGTTGCTGTTCTTTTTTATTTAAGTAATAAAATTCTGATAGTTATCGGTTTCTTCAGATAACTTATAGATATTGGAGTGAACGAATGAAAGTACTCTCAAGAAAAATGCAAATCATTCATGATCAACTGACATTCTATAAAATAACAACTTATTGATATTTTAAGGAGCTACAAAATTTTAGGGGTCCTAATAAAAGCGATAAAAAATCTGCGAATATATAAATTTTACCAATTTCTCTACAATCTGGAAAGGCAAACGGTTGATGGTTGGTGATGGTAGAAAAGAGTGTGTCAGTCATAAAGTTCAAATAGTCCTCGTCCGTGAGCATGTTTGCCGCCAAGTCGCTGCACTGCGAGAAAGATTCCACCGTATCCATGTCCGATATCTAAACAAACGCACAATAATTAGATTAACCATTGTATTTTTACACGAATAATAACAATATATTCTTCAGTGGGTATTTTTAGTGTCCTACCGTATCCTGAACAGAGGTGTCTCCCTTTCCAAGGAGCCTCATTATATGAAATTTGCGCCATTTTTTATATTCTGCTATAACTGCCTCTGCTCGCCGTTTCCAATATTTGCCTTCCAATATTGTTGCCTAAAACATAGCAAAACATGTAAATAATCATTCATATGTTTATTTTTAAGTGAAAGCTCGTATATAAGATAATTGAGGGCATGCATTGGGAATCGGATTCTTTCAGAAATGCAGATCCTTTCCTAATATCATAATCGGTTGAGAATCTAAAATATTTAGCTAATAAATAGCGATTAGTAACACATGTTTTCTATTATTTACGATTTATAAAATATTAGAATCTGCAAAAGTTTTAGCAGTGTCTATATCAACGAATAGTACAAATACTTAAAGTCGATACCGAACCCGCAATATCTGATGCAGAGACAGTTGGTGAAGTATCCACTAAACCCATTGTACGCAATTAAACCGAATATAAAGTGTGGTAACAATTGAAATACAAATTACCTCTGGTTTCACGTGTGTATCGACATCTAACGGTGATGCGAACTGACATACCAATGTGTTTTGTTTCTTAATGACTGCAAAGTAAAAAATGTTAATAGGAAAACACGTCTGATGACATTACTAGTAAATTAACCATATATATGTACATTTAAAAAATAATTTATTACTCCACATCTCTAATATATAAATGACTAATTTGAAGAACTACAGAAGAAAATAAATAGAAACCAATGAAAAATAAATGTAATAATGGTTTATTAATCTAACACAAAAGATATATAAACGATAAAATCGTCTGGCCACATGCGATGTAGTCATGAACTCCGTTCGAAAATACACTGATACCAAGTTGTGACGTAATGATGTTCTTGAACATGTTACATTAGGTACTTATTAAGACTGTTATTGTAAATAAATATCAACCTTAATTTCAAAATTGACTGCCTCAATAGGAAACTAGCATAATTTTTACTTTTAGTTTGCAACCAAACACTAACATATACCAAAACTGATAAAGTTAAAGACACATAACTTATTTGATACAAATTAAGCGCTAAACGCTTACTGTGACATCACTCCATAAGTATAAATAAAAAAGACAAATGTTTCAAGGCGTATTAATATTATTTCTCTATAATATTATATATTTTTTTAAAGTAAATTAATGTTAAGGTTGCCGATCCAGCGAATAAATCACCGTTTAAACAAGGACAACAGCTGACGTAGGAATCACTTCAATTTATGCATCTTATTAAAATTTTGACAAAAAAATATATACTAAATTTTTCACTAATGCACATTTTTTCATATAATGACTCTATATTATTTCAGGGCAAGTTTTCCATCGTGTTATCAATATAATAAAAATACTTAATTCAAATCAACCACAATCAAACTATAACTAGACACACATAAGAATATACAAATCAAGTTCGTCTACATTTACGTCTACAATAGTGATAATTTTGGGGTCATGTCGAGTAATCATACCAACCTGGGTAAACTGTAGTTATGTTTTATAAGACTTATAGTAATTTAATATCGATGCTGTAGAAAATGTTTAGTATAGATCAATGTATTGTTATCAGTATATTAACAACATATCAAGAGTATAATGTAAGTTTTTTGAAGAAAAAAATTAAGAAATGCTATCGTGGAATAGACTTTTGATGTTTTACATATAATAGAGTTACTTATTGTCAACTGATGCTATTTATTTGCAAAATAAATCACACAACCTATGTGATCTTTCAATTGAATCGCAATAAGAATCTTATCATTCGAGATTTTCCCCCAAACCCTCGCCCCAAATATTCACCAGGCCCTATTCACTAGCAGAAATGCAACAGTACACATCAAGTACGAATACAACCGCAATTCTTCGATGGGGGAAAGTACTTTCCCAGCAGAGCGGTGTCTATTCTAATATAATCTAATTAAATACTAATAAATCAAACAATAGAGTATAACTTACATTGCATGTGCCAGCATCGCCATATAACGTTGTTCAGCCTAATCTTGTCTTTCCACCGGAGTTTTATACCTTTGAAACGATTCCATTTTGGAGAAGTTAATTTTTGTCTGAGAAAGAACAACACAACATTTATAAGGAAAGTAAATAACTCACCATGCTCTTCTTGCGTTTACTTCTAAACTAGTCAAATACTAATACGAGCCTCTAGAACTTTGATAGATAAATTAACTATAAAAGTCTTTGAAGTTATGAGAAACATTTTTGTTTTAAAACAATTTAAAATAGTCATTATTAAAATATAAAAAAAAATATAGTTGGCAAATGTACAGTGGCTAGGTATAATATACTGTACAGCTAAGGGAAATAAATTGTCAGACAATCAAGTACTACGCGTGTTATCAGCAGCACTATCAATATGTGATCATAAGCTTACTGCAAATAACAGTCTGATAAGAAAAAAACACAGCTTATCTTATCTGTCTGTTACTGCACTGTATAAATATAAGTCAGAAAGTAAATTAAATCCATTATTATACTTCAAGAAAATTACATGGCTACTTTGATCAGTAGTAAATCTTAATGAGTTGCCCCAGGGCATTGACACTATTCATAAAGACTTGGCTTGGCTCAGAGTAAACCCTAGTAAGACACAAGCCATTATTGTCGGTAGCTCTAGACTATTATATAGACATTACTAAAGTTGACTTTTCGGAACTTCCACAAGTGTCTATAGAAGGTATCACTATTCATTTAAGTAATAGTGTAAAGAATTTAGGGATATATAAGGACAAAACCCTTTTATGGAGTGTTCAAACACAAAACGTCATTCGAAAAATATTTGCCTCTGCAGCTTCTTTAAGAAGACTACGTAATTTCCTTCCAACTTCTATTAAAATTGAACTTGCGCAATCTATTCTCTACGACTATGACTATGCCGACGTCAGCAATATCGATCTTCATGAGGACCAACTAGATAAGCTTGAGAGACTTCAAAACTTTTGTATAAGATTCATATTTGGCTTACGCAAATATGATCATAGTTCCGCATTTCGTTCCAAACTCAAGTGGCTTCCGATACGCCTTCGCCGGGATACTCATATTCTCTCTTTGCTGTATAATATCTAATTTAACCCTACTGCTCCTGTATACCTAAAGAAACGTTTCGAATTTATTCGTGACGCACATAATAGATACTTGAGATCATCGGAAACCCTAACCTTGGAAATTCCAATCCACACCACAGCTTTTACCGATAAATCTTTTACGGTGCAAGCTGCACGTCTGTGGAATGACTTGCCTGAAGTTATCGGACGAGCAGGCACTTAATATTTTTCATGAAACTAGTCAAAGATTACTGCCCAACCCTGTAATGATTGTATGTATTTATGCATATATCTATTTGTATATATATGTGTATGTAGGTATATGTGCTACTGTTATGCTTATAATAGTAGTGTAGTATTGTATGTATCGTGGTAAATATATATATACAAATTTTATTATCATCCATTTTTATTTAACAGTAGTAATAACAATAACGTTACAATGTTTGAAATTTAACTGTGCACCTCAAGTTACCCGTCACTATACAGTATAGTTCATCAACGGTTGTCTGTAAGAGATCGCAGATTGCGATAAGACCGCCCATTGTACTACTAATTAATATGTATTTTTCTTTTGTTTCTATGTGTCCTATGTTTTGGTGTGCAATAAAGTGTATTCTATTCTATTCTATAAATCGCTATCCTTAACTTATTTGTGCCGCTATCGAAACATTTAAAACTTTGAAATCCACAACATAAACACATCTGCGTCCCTTTTTATTAAGCTACAAATTTCGTGAAATAACGTAAAAAGTACCTATATAGATTCCAAACTGTTATGACTAAAAAAATTAATGTAATATAAATCGTTTATTCCATGGGAGTGCCCTATTTAGACCCGAATGAAGGTAAAAATAACATTATTCTAGAAACTCTATTAATAAAGTTTTACTTTTATTTCAACTTGCACTAATGGCACAGCTCTATTCTCGTGGCTGGTGAGAGCTGGCTTTATAATTTGTGTAAAATTTTCTGAACGTTGTACCTAATATACTCACTGTTATAAAAGCCATAACATTTACATTTAGAAGTAATAAATAATAATATATGTATACCAAAACAAATTAAGGCCAAACACTGAGAATTTAGTAATTGTAATTTTTTTACATACACAACCTTACATCTTTCTGCTTTCGGCGTAGTCTGAGAACAGCCCGCGTCTCTTGCCGCCTCATGAACTTTGTTCACTGTTCATCGTTTATACAATACACGCATGTTAGTCCTGGTCGGTTCGGCTTATATACTTTTTGTCATTCATTTTTTTTAAACAATTTATAGTTTATTCTTCAAAACAAATTTATCAGCCGTCATTAGTAAAACCAAGCTTGACCCATTTAGCATCAAAAGCAGAGATATTTTGCATATAAAAAAAATAGAAAAAAGAGATAGATCCCAGGTGTCCAAATACTAGGGCACGCCCCATTTATGGCTCGTGTTGGAGGATTGGCTGGAGAGGAAACACGGGAGCCTCTCCAACAGGCTAACGCAGGAACTGACCGGCCACGGCTGCTTCGGGAAATAACTGTGTCGTATAGGCCGTAGCAGCGTGCCGATCTCGTGGCGACTATCGGTGTGAGTAGTCTCTCGCTTGAGACCATGGTTCTGTCCAAAGTCGAAAGCGAGAGTGCGTGTGATGCTGCTTCATTTTGTTAGGAGGTGATTTTGGCTAAAGAAGCTGCGGAAACGGTACGGGAGAGGACGAGTACTCTCTCGTGCCGCAGAAGCGGAGAGCGCCGAATGATCTTCGGACTCCATGAGCGTTGGCGCGGGGGTAACGGGGGAGCTGTCTGTTACCTTATCAGAAGCGGATCTGAGACGGTGGGGCGACGTGTCCCGCGCGTGCCTCTCTAACTGATTGGGTGGCAGGCAGTTTTTTGGAAATTATATTTAGATACGAATTACTTACTGGTGAAATATAAAAAAATGGAAAAAAATCATAATCATCTGGCCTCGAACCGGTGTCTTGATTTCGGGACAGCCCGATTATTATAAAAGAAAAAGATGGTGCAGAAATTTACCTTCGTATTCTAACGATATTGTAAGAGTTTTTCATTGCCTGAAAACACGAATAAAACGTTTTAATGAAAAGCGTTGGAGCCGTTTCTAAGATTCAGATTATATATATATACATATATATACAAGAATTGCCCGTTTAAAGGTATTAGATAGATACAGCCCATGGTTGACGGCAATAGAGTTGCCCCCTGTTAGTTAGTGTATGTACGTAATGTGGGAATAATGTGGGTCTTTTATCCTCCTCCTCTTTGATCCTCTACCTACCATTCAGGGATACAGGCGTGAGCGTATGCATCTATTTGCTCAATATTACTGTAAAAGGTTGAGTTTTCAAATATAAAATCAAACAAAACGAGAATAACAAATTATGAATATCATAATTTGTTATTCTCTTTTGTTTGATTAATGATGAAATGAAATTTATTCATTCATGATAAAGATAGTTTCGAGTTGAATCCAGTCTGGAGGTGAGGCGATAGCGATGAAAATGAGATATTTTTCTGTGTACCTTTTTTTTAAACCGTAGGCGTTTGTCTTCCTACCAACCTAATGTTAAGTGATTATGAAGACGAAGGTGGTGCACGCCTAAGAGAAATCCTCCATCCGCTCCGCACAAAATGTTCCGAGTACACAGTGAGACGAATTGTAAACGGTTGAAAAGATTCGTAATTTCTTATTGTCTTAAGAACTCCCGGCAAAAATAAAACCAATAACAGATATTGACAGCTTTGACCAGGGTGCCATATACAATTTACACGTCACTGAAAAATAATTGCCTACCATAGGTAAGTTGCAGAGTACATTTACAGTGTTGACCTACATTTCCAAGGATCTGCAGCAAGTCTCAGGCAAATATTAAAAAAGAGGGTTTTAAGTGGAAGAAAACAGAAACCAATAGAAAAAAAATAATTGATTGATTACACAGGTCCACAAAAAAAAAGTGGTCTGAATGAATATGTGAATGAATGAATATATGAATGTGCAGTGAATCCGATTCCAGTGAACCTGATGAAAAAGTTCGTTCGAGAAGTGAAGAAGAATACGAAATTCTCTTCTTCCATATAGCTGGAGTTTTAAATTTAAGTTTCTCATTGTCCTGGTGGCTATCTGTGAGTTTGTTTGTATTGTTCATCCCAATGTATTTTGCACAAACGTAGCAAAAGAAATTAGGATTCTTAGAATATTCATGATCGCCATGAGTACTAGAAGATCTTGCTAAATTTTGAGTAGAACAAGCATTACAATTCATTAAAATAAACAAACCCCTGGCCTAGAATACCTAAACCGGTTTTTTTTATTTTTCTCCATTTTTTGCAGTTTGACCCCCAATTTTGACTTCAGATTCGTGTTCAGTGGTAAAAAATACGTCGGAAAATATATGTCGCACATCCAGCACAGACTACTTTTTTTTTTTGTGGACCTGTGTTACAAATTCGATTTCAAAGAATTGAATATCTGAAAAAGATAGAAAAATAAAGATGATGACGATGAGAAAAATATAGACTGATGCCGAATTTATTAATTTAGTCGTGGTAGTCAATAATGCATAATACCACAGCAAACAACTTGATGCTGCACCAACGTCCAAAACAAAGAAAGCAAATATGCAAACCTAGCTCCGTCAAAAAGAGATTGAATTTGAAGAAACCATGCTAAAGCCAGCGTTGTAATCTTGATAAAGAAATACAAAGAGAAATTTAAGAAATTTGATATTGATGCCTTATTAAACAAAGCAGGCCATTCGTACTTCGTTTGCCCCATATCACCCGGACCTAAATCCTATAGAAATGGCCTGGTTCCAAATAATGGGATATATAATGTAAGGTAAGGCCAGTAAAAATGTAAGGTGGAACCTGATAACTAACCTGGTTAATGAAAAATAATATATGCACCAAGGTAAAGAAAATAGAGGCCGATTATTGTAGAAGCGATCATGTGTAGTCGACATGATGACAGAAACATTTATTATTTGAGTAGGGGATGATGATTCTGACTGAAATGAGGATAAAAGCTTAAGTAACGACAGCGATGACGATGAAATGGCCACCTCTAGCACCAACACCGCATCCTCATCTGGTTTTCTCGTCACCAACGATGATTCATTTCAATTTACCTATCAATAACCAATATACGAAGCCGCGAGCGAAAGGCTACGTCAAAAATAAAACCACAGGCCTAGTACTTTTATACGCGAGAATACACATGCGCAAACACACCCTCTCCACTTTCTTCCAGCGTTCTTTTTACATGACGGGTACTATATGTACAAGGTAACCATATAATTGAATAGTTACTTTAATGACTGTTAGAGGCGCTAATGTCAATTTGTTTTGAAAGCAATTAAAGTAAAATAAAAGTAAGATGAAATAGCGTTACGGAAAATTAGACAGGCAACTCAGACATTTAAAATTTGTATTAAACCTCACTCATTTCGGGGCAATGCAACGCAAGGCAAGGCAACGCAGGTATCGCACCGGTCGAGCCGGCCTTTTCGTGCCTAAGTATGGCTCTACCTATATTAAATTTTGTTCCAAATATAATTATTAGGCGATTCCTGATCTTATATGCATTAAGTTCTTCTCATTTGGCCCACCAATTTCGGAACACGAATTGAATAAACACTTTTAAGATAAGTAAACAACTTGTCGCTGATGGTGCGTGCGATAAGCGACGCGATTGTAATAGTAGGCCTTGCGTTTGTAATCTATTATAAGCCTCTACATGCGTACGGGCAAAACCATATAGCGGGTATTACCGATAAGCACAGATGCTGGCACTAACGCCGCCTATCGGTAGTACTGTTAATTTTTTTTTTTTTAATAGTGTTTTTTGGAGATTATACTTAGATACGAATTACTTGCTGATGAAATATGAATAATATTTTTCGATCTTACCGACATAATAATAAGAAAATATGAACGTGTCATTTAAATAAAAAATAAAGAGTGCAAAAAAGGAAAACAATAATCATCTGGCCTCGAACCAGGGCCTACTGGCTTCGGGGCCGCCCCATTTCTCACCTGAGCTATTATAACCTTGAAGATGGTGGCGAAATTTACCTTCGTATTCTAATGATATTTTTCATTGCATGAAAACACGGATTAAACGACGTGTTCTAAAAATGAAACCTAGCTAGATCGATTTATCGCCCCCGAAACTCCCTACATACTAAATTTCATGAAAATTGTTGGGAGCCGTTTCCGAGATACAGATTTTATATATATATATATACATACATATATATATATACACTACCGTCCAAAAGTTTGGAAGCACACCTGATTTCAAACAAAACAAAAGATTGCCGACTCCCTGCGGTAAATAATAGCAATAAAATAAAGTTTTATGACCTTTTGTGATTTTTTAACACAAAACAAAAGGATTACTAGTGCATATTCCTTGAGTTTTAACAAATTCCTGGATTTTGACGAAACACGTGTTTTATTACTTCATCCGCCGGGGACTTTCTTTCATGCATTGATGCGGTTTTATTGAAAATATTTTGTAGTTTTATCTTTTTTGGACCTTATTTAGTCACACTTGAGCATTAGAACGCGAAGGTTGTGATATTAACATCGTCTGTATTCAAAAGATTTCGACTACTTCCTTGACCGTCTTTTTTTATTGAAAATGGCAAAACGCAAGCAAATCACACTTGAACAGCGAAGCGCTATTTGTACTCTGCGTGAGGAAGGCTACAGTGAACGCCAAATCGCAAAAAAACTCGGAATTTCTTGTAAAGGTGTCCACTACACCCTCGCTAGAAAAAAAGAAACTGGCAAAAATGAAGATAGAAAAAGGTCTGGTAGGCCCAAATCCACTACAAGTCAAGAGGATAACTTCATCAGAGTTCTTTCTAAACGGAATCGTCGCTTAACTGCACCACAAATTACCGCATCTCTGAATGAAACGCGAGGAACACCCGTGTCAATAACAACAGTTAAAAGACGACTACTGTCTGCGGGGCTAAGAGGTTGTGTTGCAGTTAAAAAACCAAAACTAACAATTCGGCATAAGAAAAACAGACTAGAATGGGCAAAGGAACATAAAAACTGGACAATAAACCAATGGAAAAAAGTTCTTTGGAGTGACGAATCGAAGTTTCAGATTTTCGGGTCCAATAGACGTGTTTTTGTGCGCCGATCTAAAGGAGAGAGAGCTTCAGAAGCTTGTACAGTGCCTACTATCAAACGTGGTGGTGGTAATGTCATGGTTTGGGGGTGTTTCGGCAACAATAAACTCGGAAGTCTTGTGAGGATAACCGAAAAACTAAACAAGGAACGCTATTTGAAAATTCTTAAGGATTTCGCCATACCCAGTGGACTGAATCTTATTGGTCCTGGGTTCGTTTTTCAGCAAGATAACGACCCGAAACATTCGTCCAAACTGTGCCAGAACTTTTTAAGGAAGAAAAAAGATGTGAAAATCATGCAGTGGCCGTCTCAATCACCTGACCTTTCTCCCATTGAACTTGTTTGGGATGAACTAGATAGAAGGGTGAAAAATCAATCTCCTACGAGCTCAGAACATTTGTGGCAACTATTACAGAGCGAATGGAAGAAGTTAGATGAACAGTATTTTATGAAATTAATTAGTAGGATGCCTAGAATATGCGAGAAGGTAATTAAAGAGAGGGGTGGACACTTCGATGAAGCTAAAATTTAATTTAATTTTTATATTACTTATTTAATTTCATTGTTGTAGAAGTGTGTTTTGTCTATTTTTTTAATTCTGTATCAATAAAAAAAATTTAAGATGGCTTACTTTTATTTTATTTGATTTTATCTTGTTGCTTCCAAACTTTTGGACGGTAGTGTATATACAAGAATAGCTCTAAAGGTATCTTATCTTAGGGGTATGCAGAGACAATAGCCCGCCACTTGGTTCTATCCTTACAATATGTATTAAGCAGTTACAATTAAAAATACTTTTAAACTTAAATATGATCAACATCCTGCATTATTTTCGCATTTTAAACTACTCCCCACCATAGACTCACTACAGCTGTCTAAAACAGTCCTATAGATAATTATCATGCATGGTGCTATTGCCTGTTGGCAGAGAACTGAGTGTAGCCTGCCTATTGCCTATTCTGCTGTAACCGATCGCAAATGCACAACTGATCTAGTGATTAGAACTGTTTATACATTAGAAAGCAGCTACAATAGCCAGTAGTCTCAAATACCTGGGTCTGTGATACAAACAAATGAATCCCCATTGCAAACTATGCATTCAATTAGTGGAATATTAACTAGACAATCATATAGATATATGACCATCTACTGATAATATATAATATTGACACATTGACTAGAATCTATATCTTAAATTATTTTTTTATTTTATTTTAATGCTACCAATTTCTTTATTTAAGATATAGATCCTAGTCAACATGTCAATGTTATATCAAATATCAAAGCCTTGAAGTGGGAAAGCTGAAAAGATTGCACCTATCCAGTGGTCTTCTCGCTGATATACCTATTGAAGCTTTAGAGGTTAGTTACATTTATATTATTCAATTCCAATAAGAAGACAATCATCAACCTCATTTGAGACTTCTTAAAAAAGTAGTAATACGTTATTTCAAATCATATAAATAGGAAGGAGAAATCTTTATCTGAAAATAGTTATTTATATTTAAGATTTAAAATTACTATATATCAAGAATTGTGATTCTCTGTGGAGTGTAGACAAGGGCCACCTGATCACTTCCTGTGGGTGTCGTAAGTCAATTAATGTGACAGTATGTATATGGTCATAGAGTGCTCCAATGACGACAATAGTCTTGACCCCTATTACCAACCATATCTATGGTTTTATTTAGCACTAACTTATTATTTGCATAAACAGGGTGTTCGAGACGACTCTGCCCACCCCTTCAGGAATATAGGCATTTGTGTATGTATGTATTTATTTATTATATGTATGTCCTTTTTATTTTAGTGAAGTTTCATGATAATTGTGAGGCAATAAGACAGTTCTACTGTTAGCTTCTTATTTGAAACACATAGTATATAAAGATATAAATAATATGAATTAGTATTATATACTGTGTGCAATTAGTATTATATACTAATTAAAGGTCATATTTTAAAAAAATTAAAATGATTTTAATGATGATACAATGATTCTCTTAATCTCATACACACACTAAAAACATGCATACATTATACAACCTAAGAAAGGATAACGTCTTAAGATTGTTTAAAACCTTTAAACAAAGAAAAATTATGTTAAATCTAATATACAACATTCTCGTGTCGCACACAGCTGGACCGATTTTTATTAAATTTTGTGTGAATATCAGGAAGGTCTGAGAATCAGCCAACATTTATTTCATTAATCCCTAAATGATAAGGGAGATCCTATACAGATTTTTATGGCAGAACAATGTTTGCCATCTAGCATAATAAAAACTTCACAATGTTAACAATAAAACTTAACATTAACAGAATAAAAACTTAAATGTTAATTACTAAGTATTCATAGAGTGACTTATCTCAGCAAATGACCTGTGTCTTTTGTACTGGCTATGATGACCTTTTCTTATCTTAGCAAGTTAAATCCAATGGAAACATACTGTTTCCTTATTTTAGAGAACATTTGATGCTTTACTGATAAGGTGCTTTGATAGTATAATGATTTTGTCCTAGAACTCAATTATAAGAAAGTAATTATTGGCAATATATTTTAAATGACCTAATGTTAGCTATTAATTATTCAACATTTAACCTAAAATTTATGAATAACATATAATATAGTAATTTTATAACAAATAAATAAGAAACAAATATGCTCATCAGATTACCTTGAACGGTAAAACATCAATGTCAATTAACAGCTATGATATTATGCAAATCATCTACACAAAAGTAAATAATAAACACTTACCTATAGGCCAAAGTCATACACTTAAATAACTTTGTAAGTGATATTTCTATTGAAAGCTGTTGGTGCTGTTTACTTTCTTCTTTATCAGGAGTTTGCGGTACAATAGACCTAGGCACTGTATAGGTAGCCACTGTGGTAACTTTTTGGACATTTTGTTCTTCATCAGGAACAGTAACTAAATCTTCAAAGTCGTCTTGTGCTTCAGCTTCAAAATGTGACACCATAAAGTGTCCCGAGTGTATGGACTCCTTCTCCGATCGGGACTGACGTTTATCAACTTGGTACATTTTTTATATCTTGACTGTTAGATTGATGAAAAGGATGTTCCAGCTTTATGGAATTGCGTTTGATAAAAAGGTCTATCAACTTTTAGACTTGTCCATATTTTTACTTATCACTCACACTCACAGACACATTGTTTTTTTCACTTGACAGCTGATGATGTTGCCAGTGTCTGTTCTTTCACCGTTTTTCTACAAACACATGATAAGGATAATTTTTGTACAGACCCTGACAGCCATACCTTTCCTGGCAAGAACTTGTAATTCAGTGATTTCCGTCAACTTGTCGTCAAGTTTACGGCAAGTTCTTGCCGTGCACAGATTGACTACAATATGTATTAAATATGCACTATAAATTGTCGGAACGTACGCGCGCACTTACGACTCTTGAGTTGTAGGTGTCCATGGACGGCGGCTGTCACTCGCTAGGTGACCCGTTTGTATATCGTACTGGCACAGCCAGACCATTCGTGATACCACCAAATTAGTTAATTTTCTGTCATTATTTGTGTGTGTAAATCTGCTATAATCGAAATAACTCGAGACACTTTCATAATCAATCGATTTCATTACTATATTTCATAATCGTCCACCGACGACTAAGTAATAGAGAGATTCCGAAGTAGCAACATTGTATATTGACATTTTAGATTGTTTTTGATTTTTGTAAACTTTTAAGCGCGAAGCACCTACAAAAATTTATTTAATTACTGAATGTTATCTTTCTGAATTCTTGACCAGTTTTATTTTATAAACAAAATATTTGCAAAATGAATTCAGTCCCAAAATTTCACAATCTTGCTGTAAGACAAAAGTCATCTCCCATAGAATTAAAGGAGAAAATGAGAAAGGTAATCTATTATCTATATTTACTTCACTTCTCTTTACATGACATGCTGTTTTGATTCGATGTATGTATTAAAAGAATTTGTTGTTATTCATAGATACGTTTTAAACTAGTTTCACCACATATACGCAGAATATTATCTAGTAAGGGAAGACCTATATGGTGTTTTTCAGGTCTTCAGGTAGTCTAATAATAGGTTTTACTAATTTAACATGGGCAACCCTTATTAAATTTGTATGGCAAAAGTATAGTTAATAAAACAAGTGTATTTAATGCACCTTTTTAATTCCCAGAACTACAAAAATAAGGTACAAAACTGCCGTGGCATGTTGATGGATAAGTTTCGAGACTCTCTATCTGAATCAGAATTGCAAGACACATTGAATGACATATATAAGAGTATGTTAAACTTTCCAAAAGAAAATATTAATGAAGAAGAATTTGAATTCTTCAATGAATTAAAAAGTGAACTAGTTCAGGAGGAATTAGAATGGTATGTAATAGTTTTCAATTACAGTTTGGGGTAGTTTTTTATTTTGTAATGAATCTGGACAGCATCTTGTAAATAGTAAGTAGGTGTGGACTTGGCATGTAATGATGTAGAAAGCTAGTCTTTGGTTATTATAAGCAACACAATTAACTTTCAAAGATATAAATGAGTTTTAATGTCAATATGTAATGTATCTTGTATCAAAGTTAAATTTTAAATGTTTTCAATTACATTACTATTTTGACAAATGCATTATGCAGAACCATTGAGAGTCAAAGAAGAAATAATACAACTTTAAAGATATAATAATTTTTTTTTTGCTCATTACTTTTTTACTCATGATAAATTATAACAATTATAAGAATATTTATTATTCCTAAATATAGTAATTCAAGTTACGTTTCGCTAATACAAAGGTAATTAATGTTAAAGTTCAACTAAAAGTTCAACATATCAAATAATATTATATATTAATAATCTATAGAATTAATAATAATATTGGGTTTGATATGTTGAATTCCCAACCAGTTTTGAGACCACCTGTTTTATATACAGGTGGTCATGTCTGACGGGGGTCGAGGGAGATTCTTCCTAGGTTATAACTTAACCCTCGCCCACAGACAGCCGTGTCAGAACACTGTGTGGTTTTAGTTGGTTCGATTCCGACATAGCCACTTTGTCGAATTTTACTCGATGAGGGAGAGGGAGGGTTTTACACATTAAAAAAGAAAAAAGTTTGATATGTTGAACTTTGACAGGTGTACTAGTATTTTTTATTTTTATATATTAGCCTACCATAGTTACTCCACTATGCCTGATGGAAAGCAATAAGTGGAGTCAAAGAGTGTTGGTCACCATCTTCATTGCATGTCTAGTCAATGCAGCATGGTGACCCACACTATGGCGGCCTGGTGAGATGCTTTTTTACGCCCCGCTTAAAAGACCCGGGATCAAAGTGGGATGGAAATACGTGCGCTGGTAGGGAATTCCAGGCTTTCACCAATCGGCACAGGAAAGATGAGCCAAACTGTTTAGTTCGGGTACGTATATTTTCGACGCTCAAACGGTGACTCCTCAGGCCAGCGTTTGTAGTCCTGTAGAGGAAGGGTGAAGACGGGACCAAAAATCTCTTCGCAACTGCAGAGGCTCAAGAGACAGGGTGACCAGGACAGTCGACAATGCGGACTGCACGCCGCTGCAGCCGCATAGCCTTCCCAGAGATGAGAGCAGTACTCCCAGAGATCCCGGCAAATATCCATACCCAGGATACTAAGCCTATTCTGCAGTAACAGTTGAGTGTTCTGAAGAGTAGGAAGGGGAAGGGGAGAATTTTTGTTAGAAAACGCACACGCCTGTGTTTTCTTGGCTCTAAACTCTACTAGATTCTCACAATCCCATTGAGAAATGTGGCTCAATACCCGGTCGAGCTCAGTGACAAGCTCCTGTCGTTTTCCTTCAACATCTGCCAGCTTGGCAGCAGGATGTCCAAAATATCGCCCGTGTACTGTGCTTAGTAGGTTATAATTAAGACATTTTATTACTTCTCTCAGAGTCCTCAGTGTACTGACAAGTCTGATCCCAGTTCTTCCCGCTAACTATCAGTGTCATCAGCATAGGAAACTATTTTACAATTAGGGATGGCTTTAGGGCATAGGTCATTAATATCAATAAGGAGGAGCGTAAGTCCACTAGGACTTTGTTACCTCAAGGCAGTGTACTAACACTGCCTTGAGGTACACCAAAACTAGAGCTGGTAGAATCGCTTATAATCGCATGGGTGCCTATTTAAAATAGTTGGTGCGAGGTGCGATGAGACAGGTAACTTTATAAAATTTCGAGCACTGCCTCTTATTCCCATAAATTCCATTTTAGCAAGTAAGCCCGGTGTGACCCAAAGCTTGATCCATCGTTTCCGGTTTCCGGAACTCCTTTGTACATTTGAGTTATTGTGAACTGCGTTAGAAATGAAACTTATCAACGCTTGTGTAGCAAGATTTGCGTCTATACTACAGTAAACTAAGATATAATCTGAGTGTACTAAGTTATTTACTAACTTAGTACATGTTAGTTGTAGCGTCATTGCAATGTTCTAATTCAGGAAATGTAGAAAAAACAATAGTGCATATTAATATCTAATAATAATACTACACATCTCACACACGCCCGTCTGATACCAAACTAAGCAGAGCTTGTACTATGGTAACCAGACTGCTGATAAACATACTTATATAGTTCTAAATACATAGATATTGTAGATAAATTACACCCAGACACAAAACAAAACAAATGATCGTGCTCATCACACAAATATTTATCCTGGGAATCGAATCCACGACTTCGGCTTAACAGTCAGGATCGCCACTAGACCAATAGGAGAGTCATTATTATTATATGCATGATCTGTTATCAAAGAATCTAGAAGCAATGCCATCGAGACGGTGGTTCTCCTGCGTGGGTAGGAAGTCGCAAGGAAGAAGACTGAGAAGCTGTTAATTCCAAGTATTTGTCGGATACTATTTAATAAGCTGTATTTTTCATCCCTTAATTTTCCATTTTGGAGGTGGAATAGTTTCTTTAAATTGAAACTGTGGCCACCTTGAGTAGAACCAATTGAAATAAAATAAAATTATTGAAATTGATTTAATAAGCACATATGAAGTTTTTAGGGATATAGCTGAAACATAATGGTGGTATCATAATCTTAAATAATGTAAGACTTGAGGATATGCAAATAAACCTGTTTGGCAATAGGTATTATGGTACACAGGTGTGTTCTACAAAAATGTTGTATGAAGTTGAAACCTACAATCGATTCTCTCAACTTCAAAAGTGTTAAGAAATCACTGAACGAAAGTTGCCGCCGAATAAGCATACTGAAGTGGCAATGGGCTAACCACTCTGGTCCTAGAAAGGAGACCGCAAATGGGTCGACCTGCCGACCTGAAGAAAGTAGCTGGGATAGACTGCTATGGCGCACGTTTATGCGTGCACGTTGTTTGGCCTATGTCCAGCAGAAGGCCGCGATAGGCTGAATGATGAAAATTTTGAATGATAGTATACAACAACAACAACAACTGGACCAACGACCAGACGGGTCGTAATCGTTATACAAAAATGGTCTTTGACTCTTAATAGATTACCAAAAATGTCTTAAAATTATTTTTAAGTCATCATATATATTCTTTATTTTTACCACTCTGATACAATTGATAATGACTGCACGGGTGGCGCAGTAGCTTAAGTTGTCATCGAGTGTTGTTGCTTCGATCCCAAGACAGGACTAAACTTTATGTAAACCGTAATGTTGTCCTGAGTCTGGGTGTTTTCTGTGTAAACTATTGGAATTAAACAAGAATTAAACCTAGTGGCGGGAGTTTAAATAAGAGTAGTAGTAGTCTCTTTCTGTTACAGGTGGATCAAAGAGTGTGAACGTTCTCAAATGTTAGACGTTGACTGGTCTTCAATGGAGGAAACTAACAATGTAATATGTCCTGTTTGTCAAAAGATAAATTTGCAGCTGAATAATGGAGACCTAAGGTGCACAAGTTGTAGCATCTGTATACCAACACAAAAGTCATTATCTGAAATTAAAAACGATATCTTTAGTTTGGTTGATAATCATAATTCAATGTGTAATAGTGATGTACAGTTTGGTGTTGTTACTGATTGTAATGAAACCCATATTTACTTACTGTGCGAAAGTTGCACGGAAATGAAATTAGTAATATAGGTAGGACAACAACATACAAGCAATTTAATCTAATTTGTCATAAGCTGTGTTATAAAAGTATTAAATTCTGGATTCTAAAGCTTTAGGTTATACTTTTTATGAAACATTTATGAAAGTTAGTAGGTATGTAACATTGTAAATGTAAACATACCTATAATACTATTTGGATAAGTTATTTATTAATGGTCGAATTATCTCAACTTTCTCACCTTACTTTTCAAATTCCCTAATTTATATGTTGTACATATAAAGTATTGGATATGAAAAAATAAAATTTAAACTTTATATCGTATTTATATTATAAAGTTTACGAATAGTTTGAGACGTTATACTGAGCTGTGGCATGTCCACACACTAGTCAGCTCTGTTCTGGTAGTGTGGTAGGACATTTTCTCAGGTGTTTGAGGTTACTTACTTTCTTACAAAAGTCAACGTAATTCATAACAAATCCGTCCCCTTTGTCAATAGAGTTAAAATTCCTTCTTGCGAATTTTCTTGAGACTTAGTTCCGCGATCTAAAGATCAACTTTAAATTGAGTATATGAAAGTATTCCTCTAGGCTAATTTCCTTTAAGAGAGGAGAAGAGGTTAATTTGTGACTGAGAAAAATACTGTATATCACCGACACCAATACTTGAGAAAATGCGGTGCACTTTGATACATAATTAATAAATCATAACTTTTGTATGGTTGATCTATACTCCTTAAAATAAGAAAATTGATTATAAATTCTAATACGCTAATTTATTTGTTGTATATTATAAATAAATAAAAAAGCGACTTTGTAATTTCTTCGTTTGTAACACTTTCACATCTTACCCATTTACTGACGCTTTCACAATTTCATAGAAAGTAAGATTTTTTTAATCAAATTGTGACAAAATGAAACAGGTTTGAATGTAACTACTTATACCAAAAGATAGATTACTCTTAATCTTGAAATAATAGTTAAGTTTTTAATACTAAAAAAAATAGTTTTCGACGGCTCTCTCTTTATGTAAATCTGTCAATATTTGGTTGAGTTTGGATGCATTTTTCTCCATTAAATATCATTAAGTGCAAAAAACCACAACCAAAACCGCAAAAATACCTTAATTTATGAGACATAAATTGTAACAAAATTGTATTTACAATCTCGTTTTTCTAATTTTTTGTTAGTATTCGTAAGTCTTATGCAGTGTGAATACGGCTTGTTTTACTGTGTTTATCCTAAATATCTGTGGTGTCAAGGTAAAAGGGGATGAGTCATAAAATTATCAAAATGGGTTATTTACACATTTCAGTGCAAAACATTGAAGAGATGCGTCAATTCAAAATTTTTACTTCCTAAAACTCAAATAACAAATTAAGTCTAGTCATAAATAGCAAATTCGTAAGCATGTAAATAGAGTAAAGTGTAGTCATCTCCTTATTACATACGGTCGTAAGAGTTTTCACCTTAAGACAATAATCAATTTCTAAAACGTAAAGGAACTACTAGCATAAGCATGAGCCATGTTTCTTGGTAGAGAATATAGCCACCCCCTTCCCATGGGTGTAGTAAAAGGCGACTAAGGGATCGGACTTTTTAATTAATTATGGGTGATTATAATATACGTTTTAACAAATATATGTCATCATTGGTTTTGGATGTTTTGGATACGCAATGCACTTCGTGATCATACGTGCCGCGAACTATGTAATTATGTCCATGCCATAAATGGCATTATAACAAGGGTCAAGCATGTTTAAAAAAAAAAATAGAATACAAAAAGGAATTTCTGTTACCCTTACAGTATTTAAGTTATTGCGTTGAAGTATTAAAAAAAAAATCTCAAACGATAATCACGAAAGGAATTCGCTTTCTCCTTGCTGTTGTAACTATTGAAAAAACTACACGGAACAAGAAACAAGTACAAATATCTTGTCTTACTCCGGCTTCTACTCATCAACACTTGTATCGACTATACTATCAAGTTCAGACATGGCTATACAATCAACTGAACCCCGAAGACGGGTTGGAAATTAACAGATAATACCGATTCAAACTATACTTCCACCCCCAACCTGCTCCGGAAAATCCCCTAAACACAATTTTTAGCACGTGCAAAAAAGGTAGTAGTGCTACATGTGGCTGTAGAAGTGTAGAGTTGTTGTTCACCAGCGTGTACTAATTGCCAAGGGCAGTCTTGCTCGAATGTTCAACTGAATCCAATACACGAAGAGTCGATGAAGAGACAGCTCATTCATCTTTAGTTGAACAGTTTATGAACATACAGCAAGAAGAAAACATGACTTTGTAGCCGAATTTGAAGAGTAGGTATGTATCAGATTAAAATATTAACAGAACTACAGTTTAAATCAATTACCTAAAACATTATTTTTACATAAAACTACGTCACAACAAAGTATAAGGGCCATTTTTGTAGATAATTTTATGTTTTGGCTATATTTTATATAAATCTCAGTTTTTAAGAAAAATACAAAATCCAGAAATTTTACCCTGAATAGCTTTAAGCGTACATGGGATCGATAGGGACTTTTGACACTGCATTTTTACTGGCGTACCCAAGGTCTCTACCAAAATTCAGCTCCGTGGGAATTTTTGTTATTTGAAATGTGTATTTTGACCGAACTAGGTGAGTAATTTTCATATACAAATATTAAAGAGTCAGCCTCTGTGTATAACCTGCTGGAAACTTCAGGCACATTAAGAGTTTGTGTGTAATACAATGTACGCTACAGGCAAGTACAGAATCGTTTATTGAAAGCATGGCAACCTCTGCTATCGTAAACAGGAAATTTAAACTTTAATTTTGTATTACAAATTACTGTACTGTAAATAATTAACAATAATATACCTGTTTACACATGGCAACCCTAAAGTTGCGGCTGACGGAGAGCTGGTAACCATTTCTTTTTCTATTTACATAATTTCCTTTTAAATGACGTAAAATTTATAAAAAAACACATTTAGTTGCGATTTATATCTGCTAATTAATTATACAAAAATTAATTTCAGGTAATTGTGGCTTATTTTTGATAGGCAACCTATCGCTAATCCATTGCATAATCCCTCAAAATTCATTTAAAATTAAATTCATAAAAAAACAGATTCTTACAGAATCGAGCAGTGGGATCCTGTACTACCACTATTTCGACTATTCTAATAGGAGACAAGACTCAAAATTCCCGTTATCCTCGCCTGGGGGATAACAGGAAAAAAATATATTGGCCGTTAGTAGGGTCGAAGTACTGGGGGATAAAAGAAGTAACCCAAAATCAAATCCTATACAAACATTAGCGGCGGAACACTTAAATATTATTATAATTCTTTCAGCGAAGGTTACTCTATAATTTAATACAAAATTGACATTTTATTTAAAGTACCAAATTATAAATAGAAAATACCTAGTATTATTTCCCTATTATTAATAAGAATTTATACCTCTAGAGCAGAAGCGAGCAATTTAAAAAATTCCGTGATAGCCATGCCACAGTCACCATATGGTGGCAAAAGATTATGTTATTATGGACTATAGTGCTATGAGGATTGTTTTGATTTTATCGATAGTTGTTCTTGTTTGTAGATTTTAACTTTAAATAAACTATTCAGTGCCCTCATGTTTTTTTTGTGGAAGTTGAATAAAAGCAATTGTTACAAAATAAAAAATGACATTTTATTTCAATTCATGAAGCATGGTAACAAGGTATATTTTTATTTTTTCAGGGTTAAAACATTTCATTACATGTTATTAATTCCTACCAAAAGATTATACTAAACGGTAACTTGTATAAAATGTACATTTTATTATAATATGTAGTATAAAACAGTACCATTATTTTACGATATTATTATACTTTTTAGTGAATCTTTCCTTAGCATAAAATGGTCAACTATGTGAATTAAACTCTAGGCCTGAAAAATAAAAGTTTCAGTCAATTCTATATTTGTAATAGTCAACAACTTGAGTAATGTTTTAAGGCATTATTATATAATCTGTACAACCATATATACTATAAGTATGATGTATTAGGTACTGTATTCAAGTTTAACACCTTTGTTACTTTTTTAAGAATAAATTATTAATTGAATAACACAACTGACAATAGAAAAATGAATTTATTACAATGAGGATGTAATACAATATTCATAATTAAAATAAATCAATAAAATAATAATTATTAGGTTTTGTACAGATTATAGGACCGGTAAATACTTTATTTTGCTTAATATTTCAAAACTGTTTTTAAATCATCAAAATGGCAAACAAATATAATATTATTACTTAAATAAACTTAACATAATAGTGCTATATTAAAAGTATACCCACTAATTTAATCAATGTATTAATTCATTCTCTATGTTTATTAGCTAATGTTAGTTTTGGCGGGTCTAGAAGGGCTTCTCACAACATATTGAACTAGGCATATTTTTAGGTACCAACACATTATTTTAGGTATTACAATCAAATAATGTATTAACTAATAGACCATCTGAATTAAATAATGAACATAATTGTAATAGCATAAATCACTGAATGTACCTTTAGTTTCTTAATGTACTTACTTATTTGATCATACTATTTCTGTAAGTTAACCGTATGTAACAGAATATTTGATAAATGATCATGTGACAATTTTGATTGACTTAACGTTATATGGACATCAGTGGTGTCACAAAGTTAACAGGACAAGTATAAACCCGCTTTTAAATTCATTAATACAGACCAGTAGTTAAATTAAGACAACACTTATCTAAATTCAATTATTTCTAAAAGTAGGTACTCACTATATAGGTAAACCTTGCACATCCATGAGGTCTTCATGTTGTGGAGTGTGCGAGAAGGCGTGCGCACTTGAGGCTGGCGGCACTGCAAAATTATGGTGATGCGGTCTTGGACGTCGAGGTGAACGTGCAGTGATGATTCGTGGTTTGTGTATTTCATCCATTACAGATGGTGCCACATAAGTAAAGCCCTAAGTATTTAAAATAAAACAAACACGTATGTAAAACAAAGACAGTACCTTCAATAAGCAAAGGGTCGATAATTTTTTGAACCAAAAAAAATCATAGTAGAATGAAACCTATTGGAATAGGAAGCTCGGGAAGTGGTAACTTTTTCCATAGATCTTGTAGTTTTGACGGAAATCGAGATAAACCGTTTTTTTACCCTTAAAAACTCACCCTTCACGACCTCAGATTGCCCGTAAATTATTTTTCTTTAATTTTTATTATATTCCCATTCCTTTTCCAATGGGTTTCATGCTACTATATTTTCTTTTTACTTTTTACAATTTTCAAAGGCTTCGGCCTTGGTCTATGGTATAAAAGGTAAATAGATAATTTTGTAAAACATTACCTGAAACATAAGGTTGGCACTTTCACTTAAGGTAGACTCGTCGGGTGAATCAATAGGTGTTTGAAGAGTGAATCTGGTATCAAATTGTGAGACATCATCTTCACTTGTCTGGAACAAAAAAAAAAGCTTACAAGATAAATGTTATAAATAAACTATACGCCATTGCCTGCTGAATTGAAATGAACATAATTATAATAGGGTGCTGATAAAATGTATGATTCATAGAATCGATTTTGCGTCTTCATAGTATTTACATAATAAGTTATATTTTGAACAGGAAAATGGGCATCTTAATGGACAGCTCGACCAGTGTAATGCTACGGTCTGACAGAAAATCGGTAGATAAACAAAGCTTGCATTGTATTGCCCCGCTGCTGTCTCCGGTACCCTCACTACCGGATGCCCAACTTCCCTCTCATTATCCTACCTATTATACCTATCGTTTTAATTGTCTACTCATTCCGGGCGCCGCAGTGGTCTAAAAATCGAGCTCCATATTCATATAAATCACGGATTAAAGAAAAATAAATTGTTGTATTCCGTGGTATACCTCTTCTTTGCGACATATTAAAACAAGGATGGTATTTGTTTGCTTTTTGTATGGGAAATACATTTAAGTAGATTTTTAAAACTGAACGGAACTGAACATCTGGTACTCAACTTAACGAGCTATTGTATGTATGTAGATGACATCCAATTCATACACTTTTAGGTGCCGCTTTGCAAGTAGCAATTTTTGGTAATCTTGAATTTTCGATATCACATTGCAAACACAACTTGCAAACAATTTTGCTTTTCAAGTGTTTGTATGAGTGACGATTGCATTTATGTATTTATTCTTTGCTATAGCCACATTAGACATCTTCTATCTTCAGACGATCTACTGCTATTAGGCATAAGTCATTTTTCCGCCTTTTTTTTTTTTATGTGTGGAAACCCCCTCGGGCCTTCATTCCACCGGGGTTTTCGGTGGAACGGTGTGTCGGAATCGAACCGACTAAAACCACACGGTGTACCATGCTGCGCTTAAAATAGGAGGAATCCGGGAACAGCTTTATTAAGACATCCGGACCCCTCCTAGCGCCTGCCCGCACTATGCGGGCACCACCTTCGGGTACACTAACCTATCAATAAGGCGGCGTCCAGACACACGCGGACGTCACCCCCTCGCGGCTAGCCATATGGCGGATAGAGAGGAAAACCCATCCCGAGCACCCGCGGCTACACTCAGGGCGGCATGAGGCGCTGGTAAGCATGCCTACGCTGCCCGCTTCAACGGTGGCGAATTGGTTCCGAGTGGAGATCGTTCTCCCGCGCTCGCTCCGCCACCTCCTACTGCGAGAAGACCTCCTCACAGAAGGTTGCGACGTATAATTTCTGTTACTACCGACCACGGAGCGTATGACGGCCGGTAGCGAGAGATCCTCTCCGATGAAGTAATTTTTTCTCCTGTCTCAACTCTTCTTTCGTTATCTAGTACGTCCTCCTCTAGAACTCTCTACCGCAGGCAATCAGGATAGCGCCAACTCGCCTATCGTTCAAAATTAAGTTTCGAACTCTTCTCTTAAATACACTGGCAACGACATCTCAACGGTAAACTATATATACTAATCCCTGGCTAATTGATTAGCCGCACAATTTATTAAATTATATGATTAAGATATAAGTATAACTCAGTTATCCTGGAATGCGAGGGAGTGGCTACATAACAGGCAGAAATCCTCGCAGGAGCGAGGACGCTCCTAGAATCCTGTTAACGCCCCAGGAGGTTTCGGTGCTTCTGAAAAAGAGCTAGACTGGATCAAGTAGTTAGCTGCTTGAACGCATATATAACCGACCATGAGTCTAAACCCGGAAACAGAGCCCATTACCATTACTATATTCAAATTTGCTAAATGCTGATTTTTATTTAGGAAATGTATATATGTACAGTTAAAATTTATATTTATTTTTTGCGTGTTGGCAAATTGGCAATACAGCTTAAATAAGTAGAAACCTGTTTCAGTCGCGTTCCCATTCATCGTTCATTCGTCGACCTAAAACTGTTTTTTTTTTAATTGTGTATAGCAACTTTAATAAACCAAAAAAAATAATATTGGACCATTTTAAATATTGATAAGAAAGGTGAAATTACACAGCGTAAGAAAGCTGAAGTTAAGGCTCTCATTAATACTAAAAAGCTTTCTAATCGCGAAATATCCGGTTGAAGGTGTTTGAAGGTAGCGTACGACGTATAAAGAAGAAAGTTGAATCGAGGCAAAACTGAGCCTGAAACCAAAAAAAACATGTATCAGAAAGAAAATTTTTACCCTATCATATATCAGAAAGGTGTCTTAAGAAAACAGATTTGCTACCACAAAACTGATACAATCTAAACTGGCAGATGCTAATGTGAATGCGCCTGAGCCACTGTTAGTAGAAAATTAAAAGAATTAGATTTTAAAGACTGTTGACCCGCTAGGAAGCCTAAGTTAACAGTTGCAATGAAAGCAAAGTTTTAACGTGGGACAAAGCTGCGGACATCTGGAGATCTGTTAGTTAGTAAAAAAATGTATCAATTATGATAAAATAACGGATGTCAGGACTAATGCTAACAATATTTACTTATTTTTTTTTACTTGGAAATTTTGCAGAACGACTGTTAGTGCGTCGTCGTCATGGGGAAAAATTCCATCCCGATTGCGTCGTTCAGACTGTCAAACACCCAAGCAAATTGATGATTCGGTCTAAACGTAGTAAAAAGCATATGAAGCAAGATCAGTACACAAAAGTTTTTCAAAATAGGTTGCTTCCACAGGTCAGGGACTGGTTTCCGAATGGGGAATCATACTTTTTATGCAAGATGGAGCTCCCTGCCATACAGCACGGTCTGTGAATACTTATTTGCAAAACCAGAATGTCCCACTATTGGATTGGCCAAGTAATAGCCCCCTTATGAACCCAATCGAAAATGTGTGGAAACTGAGTAAAAGAGAAGTGGCCAAAACAAGCAATCACAAACATAATTCAGCTCTTAGAACAGATCATACATGTATGGATGGCGTCATATTTCGCAAATACAGGAGTCAATACAATCTGGGATTGACAGCATGCCGCACAGAATAAAGCTCTCATAGCCGCAAAAGGAGGCTCAAACTAATATTTCTTTTTCTCATGATTAGAATTTTCTTTAAGTTTTAATAAATAATAATCAACGCCGTGCTTCGTTCGTCTTGGTTCCGCTCAATGCTTGAAAAGTATGACGGAGGTGAATGCTGTATATGACATTGTCACAGGTGATGAAAGCTAGATATATTGTTACGAACCCGACACCAAAAGACAATCTGCGCAATGGATGTTTCCATTCAAATATTTGCCAACAAAAGTTAAGAAGGGCAGTAATCAAGGGAGAAAAGGTGATTGACGCATTCTTTGGACGGACGGGTCATTTCACAACAATCATTCTAGAAGATACTATTACTGCAGATTTGTATGTCAGTCATTGTTTACCACTTGTCATCTCAAGAAGCATCTCCACCACAAAAACCCTCCAGCTCACTCCACCACACGGACTATCGAATATTTATCTATAGAAGGTGAGTTAGTGAGTCATTCCCCTTACAGTTCCGAAGCTGGCACCTTATGACTTTTATTTATTTCCAT
Organism: Tyria jacobaeae; assembly: GCA_947561695.1. Classification (NCBI taxonomy): domain Eukaryota; kingdom Metazoa; phylum Arthropoda; class Insecta; order Lepidoptera; family Erebidae; genus Tyria; species Tyria jacobaeae. Next base: position 13,009,502 of record OX387217.1, read on the forward strand.
AAATAAAAGATAAACTAAGAGGAATTTCTTTTATTAACCCTGAAACCTAAAGAAGAGGAGGCCCACAACTCTAGTCAATAATTCCAACGCATGCGACAGTGCGCTTTAAATAGGAACGGAGACGAATTCGAAAAGTAATAAAAATATTAACAGCCGTTTATATCATTCCGTTTTTATTTTCTAAAAATTAAAAAGATATATAAAATGTGTTATATAGTAGGGCCATTTAATATATATATAATAACATATGTATGTTTAACATTTGTTTATTATACTTTAATTTTCAAATACTTATTAACGCACCTACTTCAGTCATAAGGTAGACTGGCAGAGAGGGCCTTTGGCTTTAAGTAGCGACACAATATGAATTTTTTAAGTTGTTCGAGGTGTAAATGTTGCGCAACTGCAGGGTACGGCATGTGGCCGCCGACGCTGCAAGGTCCGTCGGGCACTTCGTTCTGACGCGTTAAGTAGTTTCACCGCTTTACTCTAACGGACGGAATTGTAAAATTTTTGTTAATATTGTTACGTGTCTGTTTATTTATTTTTTGTCTGTGTTTGTTGTTATTGTTGCGTGTCCTTCATTGATACGGATTCAGATGATTGACAAGGTACAAATTTATTCCCAAAAAAATATAAAAAGTAACAAGCTTATTCAATATTTTACGTCTTAAAAGTAATTATTTATTTTAGTTGTTTGCCTTACTTACTACCTTAATCAACAAAATATTAAGTTTTAGAAGTGTGTTTATTTCTTGATAAAAATTTTCGTAGTACTGCCAAGTTGTTACTACAAGCGTGAATTGTGTTTTACTTGTCTGTCAGTTTATTATTTGAAATTAAAATTCTTTACTATAACGGTTGATCAATAATTAACTCAAGCAGTCTATAAAGTATATCTTTTGCCCAGTACGTTTGCTTGCGAGTATACCTGCGCACTTCTCAGTTTGCAGCTAACGTCGTTGACGCACAGATATGTGGAGGGTATTGTATATAGGATGTTTCTTTGACACTGCCAATACGCGTTTCGACTTGAGATATTGAATCTTCCTAATAGTGGGAGCAACATTGGGTATAACATTTCCAAATAACGTGAGCAGATAAAAAAGGATGTTAATAATGCAGTCAGGTTTTATAATCTGCGCCTGTAGTACATAATAAGTAGTCAGTAGTCTTAGAAGACTTCCTTTGTATCTTACCTCTGGTATCCTAAAAACTCATATAGATAAATGTAATTTATAGTTACCAGTCTAGGCTTTATTGGTGGCTCCAGTCTTCTAGCTAAAACGTCATCCCAATGGACGTGTTTGAAGAAGGCATGGCCGCGTACGGCCGCGGCACCTTGTGCTCCGAGGCGTTGAGTTTCTGACCGTTTCATTAGACGTCGTATCAAATCGCGCGCGTCTTGTGTAAGGTAGGCGGGTAACATAAGCTTGCCCTTTAATATTTTCTCTATTGTTTTTGTACGATTATCTCCAGTAAAAGGTGGCTGAAAATTAATTGATTGGCTCTTGAGAATAATGTGTACAACCATTTTTTGTACTGTTCCGTGCGAATACATAAGACTAGAGCATGATTCGAGGAATAGGTTATATCATAGTTGAACTGACTAAACTCACATTGCGTTCCAATATAAGACCTACTGACGGCAGTAATGGTTTACTAAAAGAAACAAACTCTTGAAATCTCGCAGTTCAAACACTGACTATCATTATACACATGTATGTATGATATTTATCATACACATCACATTCATCTCATGCATGTCTAGAACAGTCGTTCTTTAGAAAGCACACACTATGATAATAGCAAATAAGGTCTTATGGCACAGATCACTGGAAGAAAATGAATGGTAATAATAAAAAAAAAAACATATAATATATACAGTGTACACTCTAAGGTTGGTAGAATCAAAGAAATGGTTTGCTTGTCTGAAACTAATGAATAAAATAATGAAAGTATCAAATCAACAAACCTGCCCAATAAGCATGTCATACATTAGAGCTCCAAGACTCCACCAATCAACAGCTTTACCATGTCCACTTCTGGTTAATATCTCAGGGGCCCTAAAATAAAACTAGAATAAAATATGACTAATAATACAACCAAAACCAAAATAAACAGTTATGCTGCAATTATATTAAGTCAAATTGTCTGTACCTCATTTTAAATTTAATCAATGTTATAATACTTATATGATGTGTATATTGATTTTGTGCAATTCATAATTGCATTTAATTAACTTTTGAAACTGCTTCTTACTAATATCTAAGTAATAGAAACACTTACATACATATATCATGGGTTTGCCATTAAATTTACTAATTAGATATTAATAAACTTTGTACTTAAAAAAAGGAATTAGATAATACATTATATTAAGTACAATGTATACATTAATATATATATATATATATATATATATATATATATATTCTAAGTGAATAATTGTATTCTTTATGCAGATGAATATTATGATGCATGTTTGTAAATAGTCTGTTTGAATTTTATTTATTTTTTCATTTTAGCTACAGATTAATGTAAAAATTTATATGTAATTCCCTCTGTATTTGATATAACTATCAGCCAATCAATTTATAAAATTAAATATACATGTCTGTTAATAAAATAAAGAATATACTCTCTTATCTTAAGTTTGAACTTAAATTATTGGGTGTGTGAATATGACTCCGCCCCTTTTTGTCAAAATAAAACACATTTGTTCGCTTACAAAATTAAAAAAAAAATTATTGAAAGTATGCTCCATCTGCAGCTACAACCTTCGCCCATCGTTCAGGTAGTTTTCGTATTCCTTGCTGGAAGAAGTCCTGGTCTTTTGAGCTTATCCAGTTGTCAATCCAAATTTTGATACTTTCACATGAAGTAAACTTTTCTCCAGTAAGGTCTGTCTGCATCGTCCGGAATAGGTGGTAATCCGAAGGAGCTATGTCTGGTGAATATGGCGGGTGGGGTAACACTTCCCAGTCCTGTCCCTCTAAATATCTTTTTACGACTTCTGCGGTATGCGGTTTGGCATTGTCATGCTGAAGAATTAATTTGTTATGTCTATTCACCCATTCTGGTCGTTTTTCTTCTATGGCTCGCTTCAAACGCATTAGTTGTCGTCGGTAAACTTCTCCATTAATAGTTTCAGAGGGTTTGAGCAACTCATAATATACAATACCTTTCTGATCCCACCAAATACAGAGCATGACCTTGGCACAGTGAATATTTATTTTTGGCTGTGATGGGCCTGGTTCGCCTGGTTTCACCCAAGCTTTTTTGCGTTTAGGATTTTCGTAGTGTATCCATTTTTCGTCTCCTGTGACTATCCGATGCAAAAATCCTTTTCTTTGCTGTCTTTGAAGCAGCATTTGACAAATGGTTTTCCGACGTTCCATGTCTCTTTCTTTTAAATCATGTGGAACCCAGTAACCGGCTTTTTGAATCATTCCCATCATTTGTAAACGCTTTGCAACAGTTGAACGATCAACATTTAATGCTGCAGCTAATTCTGATTGAGTTTGGCAAGAATCTTCCGCCAATAATGCTTCCAATTCAGCATCTTCAAATTTTTTTGGTGGTTTTCCATGTTCTTTATCCTCAGTACTAAAATCGTTATTTTGAAATCGTCGAAACCATTCCTTGCAAGTTGTATTAGACGGAGCATGCTCACCATAAATCTCCACAAGCAAACGATAAGTTTCCGCTGCAGTTTTCTTCGCAATAAAATAATGTAATAACACTTCCCGCAAATGACGTTTATTTGGAATAAAAACCGACATTTTCGAAAAGGTGAAAACAATTGTTGCTTACACTTCAACCAAATATCATAAAATGCGTTAGATAGCTGACATTCAGTACTATCGAATACAAGTATGGTCATTTATTAGTACACGTAAACAATACTAAAAACGACATCTGTTGAGAAAGGGCGGAGTCATATTCACACACCTAATACCTCCTCCTAAGAGGAAACAAATATGTTACACAAATATGTTACTTGTGCAATGTTGTCATAACACCATGCATTATCCACATATTTATTACGCTTTTAAACTAATAGTAAAACAAAAAAGTGTGCACAAGAGCACAACAATCTGCTGAAACCAATAGAAAACCTAGAGGTACATTCATCAAGATTGATATTAATTTAGCAAAGTGTGATACATCTTGGTTATAGTTACCAATACTGAAGAAACAATGGGTATTGGTAAAAAAAAAACATTGTATTCATTGTTCACAAGTGGATATTAGTTGTTATGTCTAGAATAAGTTGTTTATGGAACATTACACTTACATATACTCAATTGTCCCACAGAATGTGTGAGTGACTATGCCCTCTTGGATATGTTCCTTACATAGGCCAAAATCTGTGAGTTTTACATGACCTTGGGCATCCAACAGAACATTCTCAGGTTTCAGATCACGGTAAATTATTCCAAGACTATGTAAATGCTCCAGTGCCAATATTATTTCTGATAAATAGAAGCTGAAAAGATGATTAATTCAGTACAATAAGTTACTACATATACACCAATACTAAAAGAATAGTTCATCTCATTATTATCTATAAAACTGCCTAAAATATATTTTATCTTATCATACCTGTGATAGCTTTACATTACACATAATTTTTTAGACAGGGAGAGATTATTAATTACACATTATTATGAGATAAACTACTTACCATGCGGTGTCTTCCAGGAATATGCCTTCACGTTCAAGATGCATAAACAGTTCACCACCACTTAGGTATTCTAAAATTAAATACAACTTGCCTCCTGTTTGAAAAGCATAAACTAACTCCACTATGAATGGATGCTGAAAGTTTAATTAAAATAACTTTTGTGATTTGTAATTTAAAACTGTACAATTAGCCTAACTACACACTATTTCTCTTTTATAATATGTAAATAGCCATACATTTTACACTAGCTGCATATACATATATTAAATTATATTCAATACAAGAATAGTACTTTCGTAAATTATTCGAGAAAAAGTAAGTTTCATGTTTTAGAATAAAAATGTTTATGTATAATTTTCATTATTCAACAACTTTCATTTTGTAAAAAAATATAATTGTATGATAATCAAAGGGCAGAGTCAGAACAATGTTGATTTGGCGCTACTATAAAGTTGATAAACTCAATTAAAGTACTGCAATATTTATTACCTTAACAGCCTCTAAAATATTTCGTTCTGCTTTGGTGTGTGCAGTGTCTTTCTGATTGCGTACTATAGACGCTTTTTTAAGAACTTTCATAGCAAAATGGGCACCAGCATCAGGCCCAGTAATTTTTCGAACTTGGAAAACTTTTCCATATCCACCCTTGCCCAACACTTTTCGTAGTTCAAAATCTTGAGGACCCAAACGTTTACATTGACCTGGATTAACAATATCTTCCGACAGCTGAATAGTTTCAGAACCCTCAGACCTAAAAGATATATATATATATATATTATGTAAATATAAAATAAAACACATATAATTACAATCTCACATTAAAACGAAATATTACTTACTCTACTATCGCATGTACATGAAGCTCGGGATCATAATCCACCTATCCACAAAAAAAAAAAATGAAATTAAAATTTCTATCAACATTTAATTTTAAAAGACACCACATAAAGTATATTCTTTTTGGACTTCTAAATTAAATATATTTTACGGAAAAGTTTAACTAGATACAGTTATTTATGTACTTTTAAAATAACTTGTATAATATAACTGAGACGAAAATCTATCCTTGACAATCAAGGGAATATAGAACAAGGTTTTAGGTTAAGTAATAATGAGGTCTCTTTAAATTCGAATACAAAAAAAAGAATACCTCATCAACGTCAATTATATCATCTTCGTCAGAATCTCCAACGGGAACTGTATCCACATCTAAATCTAAATCAAAAACACCAGCCATATAAGATGACATTTCAAGAATATCACATCAGCAAGCACAAAACTGTGGAACTGTGAAAATATATAACGTAATATTGGTATAATGTCTTATACTTAGCAGATATATTTTTTAAAATCTAATTTTACAGTATTTTTCACAGTACATCTCATAACAACACAATATTTCGTTCGAGGATGTGGACAGAACAGCGAGCGATACACTACAAATCAATGTTGCCAACTCCTATAAATCCGAGTGAATACTGAATTCGAGTCGATAGACTCAGACTCAGGGGTTACAGTTAATAGTCTCTACCCTGACAGCCACACAGACTGCAAGTTACGGCCAAGTTGTATCGCTAAGTTGTCGTCAATGTACGACCGTAATATTTAGAAGGTAACTTGACGGTAAGCATTGAAGGGCAAGGCTGACGACAACTTTCCTTTAAACTGGAGATAACTTTTACCAATATGGCGGACTGCGAAAATTTCACTTTTAGTCGGTAACTGCCTACCATTTATAATGCTTTAAATAAACTAAGAATACATCGCCAAAAATAAATTAAATATTTTTTAAAATTAATTTTTGAAATTTTCCAATTTTAAGTAAACGTTGTTTATTCATATTTTTATTAATATTTAGTCTGATACTTTTAAATTATATTTCATTGCTTCCCATCATCGGTTACGAAATTTTAATTGTAGTTAAGTTGATCGTAATTTTCTATTTATATGATTTATTTTTTTGTAAATTTCTATTTAGTTGATGACAATTTAACCGTAACATCTTGAAGGGAATGACTTTCCCATCACTTTCCTTCAAAATGCGGCCGTACATTTACGACAACTTATAGTGCATATTTAATACATATTGTAGTCATTGCCGTCATTGCCGTAAACTTGACGACAAGTTGACGGAAATCACTGAATTACAAGTTCTTGCCGGGAAAGGTATGGCTGTCAGGGTAGAAAGTCGCTAAAAGTTAATTCTACCCGGGTTGAGCTCTTGATTTGCTGTCGAGAGTCGAGAGGAGAGCAATTTGGAAAAAACTAGTGGTATTTTAAGGTTTAATTAAGTACATTATGATCTATCAGCCAGTCCTTGAACTGGTTGTTTAAGAACTTAAGTGCTACTGTCATTTTCGCTGCTTCCCAATGTTAGGGGGCCGAGTGTGGCGTGTCGGCACTTATACGTTGGGGTCGTGCGGTCCATGGCCCTTTACGGGGCCCCAGTAAGGGCCGACCATGTGACGGTAGCCACCGTCGCCATACTGCGCAGGCCGCAGCGGGCGATGGCCTTCAGAGTCGTGAGAGGATACCGCACGATCTCCTATGAAGCGGCGTGCTTACTCGCCGGATCACTACCCTGGGACCTGGAGGCGAAGGCTCTCGCGTCGCTACATCAGTGGCGTGAAGAGGCGCGAGAGAGAGGACACCAACCGACGCCTAGAGAGTACGAGAGGCGTCGGTACGAAGTGAGGGGGGTCCTAGTGGCGGAATGGCGGGTGCGACTACTGCGTCCGTCATATGGCCTCAACACCATCGAGGCCATCCAAATCCAGCGACTGGGTCGAACGGAAGCACGGCTCCCTGTCATATAGGGTGACGCAGGTGCTTACCGGTCACGGATGTTTTGGGAAGTACCTGCGGGATATTCGCAGGGAGCCGGACGCCCGGTGCCACCAATGCGTCAACCGTACCGGCATCCCGCAAGGCAGCTGCCTTGCGGGTACCTATGCCGGTACTTATGGGCAAAACACAAGCCTTGCTGACCGGCATGGCGCACTATCCACCCAACCTTCGCCTATTGGGTGAAGACATCCCCTGGTCGCCTGGGAGTGACCATCGACAACGCCCTAAACAACGCACTTGCATTTTCCACTTTGTTCGAAAGGAATAGGAGTCAATATCATGAGCACACAATCGGCGGCGGTCGCCGGTCAGTTATAGGTCCGTCAGTCGTCTTCATATATTGGTGGTGACTGCACGTGTTCTTTCTGTGTGGAATTATATAGAGCTGTGTAGTGTAGTAGACACACCCTTCTTGGTTTTGTTTTCGAAGGTAATTTTAATTTCAACTTTAATTATTTTATTCAAATTTATTTCTTAAATGAAGCCAATGTTTTCAAAAGAGACCATGATGATTATTTTAAAAAAGTTCAGGACCGTGTTACAAAAGCTACAGGAATTTCACGACGAACTTTAAGTAATATCTTAAACGAAAAAAACCAGAATCAATCAATGAAATTTTCCACACCGAAAAAAGGAAAACCTAAAAGTAGATTTCGGCTAGGGCTTGATGATTTCGACTACTGTGTGATTCGTAATATGATATACAATTTTCAGTTGAAGCTCAAAGAAACTGTAAATAATTTGAGAAAAAAGTTGATCGAAGCTATTAATTTCAAAGGTTGTGCAGAGTCTTTAAGGCTGATCTTGACAGATATGGGGTTTAGGTTTCTGAAAACTGATAATAACAGACGGTTACTTATGGCAAAGCATGATATAAGTTTCAAAAGGATCAAATATCTCAGAGAAATACAGCAGCTGAGGAATTCTGGTAGAAACATAGTGTATATGGACGAGTCATACGTGCATACATTACATACTAAGGGTAAAACTTGGCAAGATAGCAGCAAAAAAGGTATCAAACAACCCATTTCCAAAGGAGAGCGAATAATTATTGTACACGCAGGCAATGAAAAAGGCTTCGTCCCAGGGGCTCTAATGTTACATAAATGTGTCGACACAGAAGGTGACTATCATAGAGAAATAAACGCGGAACGTTATCAAACTTGGCTACGCAATCAATTGATTCCCAACTTGCCTCCTAATAGTGTGTTGGTAATTGATAACGCCCCATATCATAATAAGCTGTCTGTGAAAAAACCAAACTCAAACACACCTAAACCACAAATGATAGCTTGGTTACAACAACACAACATTCCGCATGACCAAAAGAAACTGAAACCCGATTTGTATGAAATTATAAAAAGATATAAAGAAAAATACACAGAATTTGCCATTGACCGTATAATGGAGGAACATGGGCATAAAATTATACGATTGAGACCATATCATCCAGATTTTAACCCCATTGAAAATATTTGGTCCCAAATAAAGCAACACGTAGCCAAATAAATATTGCAATGACTGTCATTTAGTTAAAGATGCTATATTAGAAAAAATCAATAATATAGGACCAGAAGAATGGAAAAAAGTTTGTGATCATGCTGTTAAATGCGAAGATGAATATAGAAAATTTGAGCCCAGAATCGATAGTTTTTCCGATGAAATGATTATTTACACAGGTGATAGCAGTGGGGAAAGTGTAAATGAACAAGAGCATAATGAAGAGCATAACAAGAGCATAATGAAGAGTTGCCCGTAGAGCTTAGAACGAATAGATAGGCACGATGTCACAAAAATCCATCAAACATACCGGATCAACTCCAGACTGCTCGGAAACTGTTTCGCGCCGCAGACGAGGTCAAAATGATGAATTTACCGAAGCATTCGAACAATTTAAGAAGCAAATCATGGATACATTGTTCGAATGGAAGTCGGATATGAGTCGTGAAACTTCAGAGATTAAGGATTCATTAAAAGTTCTTAAGGAAGTCACTCAAGAACTTAAAAGTGAGGTAAACCAGATCCGAGAGGAATACTCTGCATTGAAGAGGTCGTTCGGAAACCTGGATACTGCTCAGAAAAAAGTACAGGAGGAGATAGTTTCTTTTAAGGAGTCACTTCAATTTCACAGTAATAACCAAGACGATATTACAAAAATACTCGAGGTTCATTCTAAGGAAATCAACAATATCAGTCAACTGCAAAGCGAAATAACTGAGCTAAAAATTCAGAACAAGATACTAAACTCTAACATAAATGAACGCGAGCAGAGAGATAGGTTATTGAACGTCGAGATTGTCGGAGTACCGGAAGTGCCACAGGAAAACCTAACGCAATTTATTGAAAAACTTGCGAATCATACTGGTATTGTAATTACCCAGGAGGATATACTACACGTAAATAGAGTGGCGTCCAAGACAAAAATACAAGGTAGGCCTAAAAATATAATTATCAAGTTGAGTACACGTCAACTTAGAGACAATCTAATTTCAAAAGCGCGTAAGTGCCGTTTGACTACTTCAGATCTACAGATCCATGGCAAAGTTACTCCTATATTTGTGAATGAACATCTCACAATCTATAATAAAAACCTTCTAAAAAAAGCTAAGGAAATATCTCAGTCCAAGGAATATCAGTATACCTGGTCAAAAAACGGTCGAATTTTTGTAAGAAAAGCTGCCACAGCACCTGCTATCCCAATCGTAGCCGAGGAAGATCTAAAGAAAATTATTTGAACCTACACGGGGCTGTCATTGTTTTGGTATTATTATTTACATTTTCTATCTTAAATAACTATGAAAGAGTATATTTTGTTATAATTTATGGGTCTGTGTCATATTGTTTTGCTCGAGTGTGCTAATGTTATCAACACAACCCGTTAATCTGTACGCGCAGAAAAAATGTTTTATCGCTGCCGTGATGTATTCGATGAGTCTAAGCATTACCCACTACAATGCATTGGTATATGAGCGTATGTGCCGCGATTATAAATGTCAACAAACTAAACAAAGTTTATATTTTAACAATTATATTAACAAGGAGGGTGTTATTAATAAACATAGAAATATAACTTATGCATATATACTAACGCAAAAATCAACAAATGGATCTGAGGCGGGGTGCATGAGGGGGGTTACTTTGCGAAGTATGGTAGCAGCCGTGTGGAGCGTAGGTAGATTAATATTTGTTATGAATCTACAGCGCTGCACCACAATCTTACGTTTCTTGTTTTACCCACATTCTGTAATAGTAACAATAATCATGTACATCTACATATTATTTCATAACTTATTGATAGCAATTTACTCACGACTTAGCTACTGCTGTAATCTAGGTATATGCGCCTTGTGTGTCAGAGTATACGAGTTCGATCTAATATATTTTAGTATGTCATTGTATGTTTTTATAGTGAAACATTTATGCGTTATTATTTATAGTAATGATTGAATTTAATTTAAAAATTTATTATCAGAACTGTCGTGGGTTAAGAACTAAGACATCACAATTCTATCAAAATATCTTGTGTAATGACTATGACATCGTTCTTATAACTGAGACATGGTTATATAGTGGTATACTCGACGGGGAATTTTGTGACGACAGATATGATGTGTTCCGTAATGACCGCAATTTATCGGTGAGCAACAAGAAAAAAGGTGGAGGTGTTATGATTCTGGCTAAGCGCGCGCTCGGATCATGGTGTGTCGATCACGACATAATATCTTCCACAGAAATCGTGACCATTGTAATACCGGCCCGTACACTGTCTGCTGCTTTAGACCTTTACGTCAGTGTTGTGTATATGCCACCTGACGCGCATCGCATACCTACAGACGTTGACTGTGTGCTTAAATGCATGACAAAAATATTTACTAGCATAACTAAAAAGTACAACTACGTACTGGCGGGTGATTTTAACATACCTTGCATCGAGTGGCAACATAGTACCCCCATATTTAAAAAACAGGGTGCTGTAGAGGTCCAACTTGCTGGTAGGCGATTAATTGAGACGTTGTACCTTCATGGTTTAACACAATACAACACCCTTCTCAACTACAAAGGTAACACATTAGATCTCGTTTTTTGTAACTTGCCCCTCAAGATCGATGAATGTTTGTTTCCCCTATCGAAGCCTGATCCAGCTCATCCTGTAATTAATTTCGAAGTTCTCGACCTATCAGTCTCCCCGTTTAAAGAGTTATCTTCTTCCAAGCCAAATTACCGCAAAGCTGATTTCATAGCATTAAACAGTTTTTATAATGAAATTAACTGCCAGGCACTGTTAGACATTGTACCCATTAATGAGGCCGTGGACACCTTTTACAAGCATGTACAAATAGGCATTGATAAGTTTGTACCAATGTGTTATACACCAGGCACTCGTAAATATCCCATCTGGTACAGTAATTCACTAATAAAAATAATAAAACAAAAGACTAAGGCACATTCGCGTTGGAAAAAATATGGAAACTTTCTAGACTACGATGAGTTTGCAATGTTACGTACTAGACAGCGTAATGTACAAAAAGAATGTTTCGATAAGTATGTACAAACAACCGAAAAAACACTCAAACGTGAGCCTAAGAGGTTCTGGACTTACTTAAAACATATGCGCGGTGGTTCTAATTACCCTAAAATGTTAACTCATAATAAAGAAGCTTACTCTAACGGACCGGATATTTGCGAAGCATTTAATAATTTCTTTTATAGCGTATTTGGAGTTCAATCCTCTCAGGATAATTCTGAGAAAAGCTCTAACACTGGCGACATCTGTTCCGATATCATATGTAAATTGAGAGTGAGTGCCAGCACTGTAGAAAAAGCAATTGGTGCTCTAAATACTGACAAGGGTCCTGGATGCGATGGCATTCCCCCTATGTTCTGGAAAGGCTGTGCCAGATCTTTAGCGGCTCCTATTTCAACTATTTATAATCGCTCTTTGGAGGCAGGAGTTTTTCCAGATATGTGGAAAAAAGCTCATATTGTTCCTATACATAAAAAAGGTTCACGGGTTAAGATAGAAAATTACAGAGGCATCTCTATACTTAACACCTTGGGCAAAGTTTTCGAAAAACTCGTATATAATGCTATATACCCTCAGATACTGGCTGGGATTCCAAACTCGCAGCACGGATTTTTAAAAAAACGTTCTGCGGTCACAAATTTGGCTTGTTTTTCTAATTATGTATTTAAAAATGTGGATGGTGGGGGGCAGGTTGACGTGGTGTATACGGATTTTGAAAAAGCATTTGACCGGGTGGATCACGTCATCTTGCTTAACAAATTATTCAGACTCGGTATACGTGGTGATCTGTTGAGGTGGATTCAGTCTTATCTAGCCAAAAGGTCACAAGCAGTAGTGATGGGAGGGTACCGTTCCAATTTCTGTGAAATCCCCAGTGGTGTGCCACAAGGTTCACATTTGGGACCGCTATTATATAACGCATATTTATACGACATTAATGATGCCATCAGAAATTCTAAATACTTAATGTATGCTGATGATAAAAAAATATTTTTAAAGATTGGGTGCCTTGCCGATTGCTTGGTACTTCAATCTGACCTAAACCATCTGTATGATTATTACAGTAAGAATAACATTTCTGTAAATATTAATAAATGCCAATGTGTCACTTACAGTCGTAAAAAACAACCATTACACTATTTATATAATTTTAACGGCACGCAAATAGAAAGAGTCACTGCTGTACGTGATCTCGGGGTTACATTCGATAGTACACTTTCGTTTTCTGAACATATTGACACTATTTGCTCTAAAGCATATAAAAACCTTGGGTTTGTTTTAAGATTTTGTCAACATTTTAAATCAATTGAATCGCTAAAATCTGTTTATTTTGCTTACGTGCGTAGCACACTCGAGTATAGTTGCCCTATTTGGTCCCCTTATTATCTAATTTATTTGAATCAAATAGAACATATACAAGAAAAACTGGTAGATCACCTTAATTATCGTTTCTGTAAACCAGTTATTACTTACCGTCAAAGTTGTAAAGAGCATGGCTTGTTGACTCTTGAGGACAGACGTATGGTCCTGGACATGTGTTTGTTGTATGATGTCATAAATGGAAATATCGATAGTGCCGAATTGGTTTCACAAATAGTTTTTAACACCCCATCCCGTGGCACCCGACATACGCCCATGCTTCATGTACCCCGTCATGCAACTAACTACGCAAGGAACTGTGTATTTACCCGTATTTCGCGTACATATAATGTTTTTTTCCATGAGGTAGATATCTTCTCATGTTCCAAAAAAATGTTTAAATTTAAAATCACCAATGTTTTGAGTGGACAGTGAAAATTTTAAGTTTTAAATTTTAAGTTTATAATATTTATTTATGTTGACTGTATTGAAACTTATGTCATATTTCATGTTCTCGTTCGCATGCTGGATACATAGTTTTTAGTTAACGAGGAAAACCTATTATTGGCCACACTTTCTGTGTATGTTATTATGTTAAAAAATATTGTATCGCTGTTGGTTTTCAATAAATAAATAAATAAATAAATGAAAGTTCTGATGAATCTACGATGTCAGGAATAGAGATCCTCCCTGATTCTGATTATTTTTTTGTAATTGTAATATTATTCTAGAATGATCAGTGCTGTAAATACTTTTAAACTGAGACTTTAATGATTAGATTTCTAAGATTTTAATGTAAACCTGTGTTTGAAAACCATTTTTTCTTCTTCTAATATAAAACTTGTGTTATTTAAACCTTCTTATCTTCCATCACTACACCAGCTTCAGTAAGACACTTGAAAAGTACTATAACATCTTCGAAGTGAATCAATCCAACAAAGATTGTAGCATATTCGCAATCGTGTGGTTTTCCTCACTATTTTCTTACATGGAATTATCGAATCAAATTTCGTTACTGATAAATCAATATTTATCTCTTTTAGAACAAAACACATAATTCTACTAAATTATGCATGAATGCACTTAACCACTCTATATATGTATATATCGTCTTCCGACGCTCGGGACATACGACCGTTGCCGAACAGTGAAGAAGATTTCTATGCGCATTATTACTTTGGGAGACCTGTAAACGTACACTTTAAGTATTCCTCCAATACGACGCTACCAGTATAAATATGCGTTAAGAGATATGAAATATTTCGTTTCAACTTTACCAAGCTTAGGATCGGATGGATATCTTAGGTTCCATGTATAAAATTAATTATGTTCAATCTCACTAGCAGGCTAAAAGATTTCGAATCACGTTATTTACATTCGTTATTTATATCTAATTAGTCTTTTAATATTTTATTTTTTACCTTTTCAACTTCTATTTTGTTGTATACGATTTATTAGACTCTTAGACATCTTAGATTTTTTTATTTTGTTGTAGAAATAGCAGTTTCGACTGCTAATTTGCGATTTCCTCTTATTTTATTTGATTATATATATATACATATATTAACAATTTACACTCCACAGCTATGTATACACATACCTACATAAGCACTCTATTAGTTTTATTATACTGTTTTTTATGAAAATATAAATGGCTGAAATGTGCCAATTTTGAATCACAACTGACGTAAAAAATCAAAACATTGTCAACTTAAGTGGTACACAAAACAGCTTAAATTATAAAAACTTTCATACCTACACCCTATAATATTCTTTAACTGTAACATACATAAGAGTTTACTTTGGGTATTACAATTTTGTAATTGAATTAGATCGTCCAATTGGGAAGTCCCTAAAACATACCTACGATACGTCTATCTGAAAGGGACCCGAGGTGTAGTAGTCTACACTTCGGGTCCGTCTGTGAGCTGTCGTTTATGGTTTGTCATCGCGGTTCGTATCGTACTGGACATGTGACGTAATACGTTAAAGGTATGTACCCAGTATTTCGCTCCGTACTCTTACTGAGTACTGGAAAGAACATACTTGGTTTTAATACCTGGACCAATAAATACGCTTCACCTCTAAGCGTTACTTTGATTCGAGTCGTTGGCGGATCGCTCTTCACTAAGTTTAATAATCGTTACTTAATAATGAAAAATGTTATTGTAAAATAATGTTGTACTATATGGATGAAATTATAATATAATACAATATGGACTAGATAATATCATAAATATTCAATAGTAGTTTTTATAAGTATTTCTAATATCTAATATCTAAATGTTTAACATACAATAAATTAAAACCATATTCTTGGTTTATTCTAATGCTGTGGCTATTTGAAAGGGAAATATACAACTTTATCCCAAGATGTTATTTCTTTTCTTTCATATAGACCCATATACTTCATATTTTCTTTATTCTTAAATGCAAAATAAATAATATTGCCACAGAAGCTAACACGCACAAATAAATTAACATCGACAATAATCATAATATCAATTACTATAAACATTTTAGTAAAAAAAAAATGTATTATACAAAATAAGTAATTACTATTATTCGTGTGGCTGTGGACTGTGTACTGCACCAGCATTCTGCCAAGCATTTCTGTAAGATAAATAATCTTCTAGTTTATAGTATACTCATTAACGTAGCGTGCATTATATAAGAGTACGTAGACATGGAAAGCAATTTAATGACTACTATTATAGAAGTTACCTACACTAAGGGCCTCCACTTATTGGTTTTATTAGTGGACTGATAATTTGATCGTTCTGGCATTTAACGAATTCTATCAACTCCGTTCTGAAGTTGTCCGGGAGTCCTTGCATTTGTTTACTTAAATAATTCGATTAAACTATCTATAATGACTATGCGATGATAGTGGCTGAATTATCGGCCCATTCAAGACCACTGGAAAGGTGGCTCTTAAATATATGTATAATTTGCCTGTTTTTGAACGTACTTTTACGTCTGTCCGGTACTAGTTCTGTCCTGTCTGACGGTTGCTGTCATCTGTTTATTACCGAGGGTGTAAACATGATTTACTTTGTAGAGTCATTTTTTACTTTTGTAGTTCTTTTTACATAAAGTGAAGTTAAAATATGGTGGGAATTAACTGCTTATTGTGATACTATTAGCCTTTGACATTTATTTTTATTTTGTTTGAATATTTTCAATGGCTAGTGACAACGATAAAAGTTCAAACAATCATAACTTGGATAGTTCGGTGAAAAGTAACAAGCTACCAGTAAACAGCAACAGTAATGGTGAGATCACTTCTGTTTAAGTTTTTTTATATGATTATGAATATTAATCCTCCATATCATAGTTTAACGTTGATATTAATAACCTCTTTAGACTACTGCCATTGCCATATTTGCTCCTGTAAGTACTTAAAACTTCGCAATAGGCTTGTTTCTTTACCATTGTCACTAATTTCCCATAGCTGCTGTACTGTATCTCAAATAAACTTATTGTCTTTAAAACAGGTTTAGGCAAAATCTTTTACTGTTTTCTATATATCTATGTTTATAATCGTTATCTTCTCTATACACTTTGTATAACAGTTTGCTGTTGTAAATTGAACTTGTTAATAGTATATGATACCTGTTTCTCTCAAATACTTTGTATTTTACATTATTTAATATGTTCATTATTCAATATTGCATGTAGCAGTTTACACATGACAATTTTATTGTTCAAATAATAATGGTTTTTAACTTTATTTATTGCATATTATGTCTATATATTTGTTATTGTTTGTGTAACTAATGACAAGCTTTGTAACATTTATATGGTATTCTCTAAGTGTTAAAATCACTTGGCTTTGTATACCTTGATAAATTTAATACCCTAATAAAATATATAATTAACTGCTTAACATAATGTCTAATTTACTAGCAGGTTATGAACAATAGTTGTACTTCTATTTGTGTAATTCAACAAATATTGTCTTAATCACCTATGTAGTGAAGTAAAAGGCTGTGAACATTGTTTTGCAGTATGACTTTGATTTATGAAAAAATAACAATTCAATGTTTTATTGTACTAGATTTCAGTTAAATGTTGAAATATTGTTCATATTAAACATTTTTAATACAAAGTTTTAGCTTACAAAGTTAGTTTCATGTGTGTCATATTGCAATTTTATAAAATCTTCAAGTTTAGAAAATATTTATAAATATTTTAATGTAATATATTAATTTAGAAAACAAGTTTTTCTATTTTTTACTTGACCTTAATTAACTCATAGATAATTCAAGATATATAGTTTTTCAAAGGTTTTATAATGTTGTTATATATACATACATATATATTGAAACTTTTATATATTGTTTATAGTCTGCTGCCCCATCCTAAGAGTTGCAGCATATCCTTCATTATTTGTCTGTTTTTTTTTATTTGAGCATTTTTATTATAACATTTGGTGAACAACATTTATGAACCATACTGTATGTAATACACATATCTGTTAATACAATGAAGAAAACTAATAAGTATATAGTCATTGTTTATATATATATACATATATATATACAATCAACCCTTTTGACTTCAAGCTAATGTGGTATTTTATTTATGAAATGCTGTGTAGGGTTTCCTGTTATGTTTTTCCTTTACACACAATAAAAGATATTCAGCCCCTTACCTAAATTAACCTTATTTAACAATAGTGTCCAGTGTAGTTAGTACCATGCTACTAATTATTTTTTAATTGTCTACATACTACAAATGTCTACATACCAACTTATTTTTTTTTAAATTATCAATGAAAGTCTAGATTATAAATGTATATATTTTATCTATGTACATAGAGATACTCAATCTTCTAAACTATAAACACAATTTATTACATAAGTGGGACTTTACTATTCTTAGCAAAAAGTGGGCTTTTGAGATGCCTCTGCCTACCCCTTCGGGAATGCAGGTGTAAGTGTATATATGTATGTATATACCGAATCCCGCACAGGTGTTACTTAGGCAGTTAAATCTCCATGTTTTAAAGTCATGTGACATCTATTTTACTCAGTTTTTTTGTGTCATGGTAAAAATTTTTACTTATGTGTCATGGTATAAATAAGAAGTTTATTTCAAAAGATAGTAATTTTTTTGTACATGATTTTAATGGTCAGAACTGTATTTTTGGGTTACAGTTTTAGTGAGGTACATTACATAACATTTTAAGCAACATTGCATTTTAATATTCAGATTTTTTTTTTATTTTATTAGGACCTAAAGAAAAAAATAAAAAACTAATGTTAACAACCAACAACATATCTATAAATCAGGATAAGGCCAAGTCACCTTTCCTTCAAGGTGAAGGTATGATCTTCACAACTGTAGTTCCTATTATATACATATATATTATTTTCTGTGTACCAATGTATTTAAGTAAGTACTAAATAATGTATCTCTGCACATGTTATTTTTATTATTATATTTGTATATGTAATATAATTATTTATTTATGTATTATAATGTTGTTTTGCTGGCTGTTTCTTTTTCTCACTCATTTCACTATCCATCATCGAATTTGTTTGTGCATTAAGTGTTAAAATATGTGAAGAGAATTATTTTTACCTTAGTATATATGTGTTTTAAACAAATATTGGCGATTAGGGTCACTTGAAACTTGGAATACTAAAAGTTTATACCACTTTGACCTTTCATGCCCGGTACAATGTCAGTGTTTTATATTTCATCCATCCAGTCTAAACATCTATATAAATAATAATATAATAATTTTTAATAATATAAATTGGTATTGTATTCTGTGCATTCTTATTTAATGACATTCAGATGTCGTTGGAAATTGATAAGCTCGCTGAACGGGGTTTATAATGTACTATACTAAAATAACGGACTTCGTAAACATGCTATGAGATGTCAAATGCTATGTCAATTGTCATTGTCGGCTGATTTACAATAACATTTCGTCTATTTTGTAAATACATGTAAATAGGAAAGAAAATTCTAGTTAAATATTTATGACTAAAATGATTTGAGATCGATTTATTGTCCTGGTGCCCTTAATTATGAGTAAAAATGGATTTCCCTCTGGAGGAAAGCACCACTGAGAAGGTGCCGTCGTTGTTAAAGGAATGTGTAAAAAGTATTTTGTCCGAAGAACAAACGCCTGATTCTGTACAAAAAGATTTGTTGTTTGTGGTGATTGTAGTGTTGATGATAGAGAACGGATTTTTACCAGTTGATGAAAAATTTGAGACAATTGACCTTAAGGAAAGTTTTAATGTGATACAATTATCGAAATGGAAGTTGAATACGGGAATATGTGAAGCTACCTTTATAATGAGGGGATTCAAAAACATTACTTTAAAGTTACTCATGAGTCCATTGGGAGCAACAGTGCTAGTGAATTTAGTGATTAATGAATTAAACTTTGAAACTTATTCTACTTGTTTACCTGTTAGTCGTTATGTCGTTTCACCTCAAGCTACATCAATCCCTTTAATTTTTCGTGATTTAAAACATTTTTCGGTAACCTTTAAAAACAAAGTATTGTCTGCTGTCAAAAGTAGAATACTCAGCCATCATGGCTATGTTAGTGCAAGTTTGATTGGATTGCCAGAGGAAGTGTTAATTAACATTATGCTTAATCTGCCAGTTACTGATGTCCTTAGAATGTGTAAGACATGCACTAGAATGAAAGTTTTACTTGATAATCAAAGTTTGTGGTACTCTCTTTATAGACGTGATTTTCAGAATAATTCTGAAATGGTTGTTACAAACTGGAAAGATTTGTATAAGAACAATTATATACTACATCAAGATAAGACGTCAAGATCTAGACAGAGAAGGGCTGGAAGCATGCATGATTATATGGAATATTCTGATTATGTTTCATATATTGACAATCCAATGTGGAATTCTATCATTTAAGTCAGGTTTACAATAATTTGATTCAGTTTTTATGTATTTAGCATAATGTTATTTTATTGTGGTTTTTAGTTAATAAAATATAATGATGTACTTGGCCCTTATCTTGGTATAAAAATAATTAAAGTTACAGATTTGTGATGCATTAGTAAATGTGTTTTATTGGAATTTATATATTTTATATATTTCATGTAGGTGAGAACGAGGAAAAATATGTGGGAGTGCATCCTGTGGGGAAAAGTGGTCGCCATTTATCAGTTCCATTTGATTCGGCTACAACTAATGGTGATATAAGTAAGTAAAACAATATAATGTTATAGGAATTACCCATTCAGGTACATATTTAATTTTAAAGTTGTTTAAGAATTAAATTTGGAATGGGTGGCATAATCTATTTCCTTTAGTAAGTTGCTTAGTTTCAATATGTAGAGACTGCCATTTTGTTTGCTTTGCCAGTAATACATTTTAGGAACAGTTAACTGAAAATCTAATCTGTCTAATAATTAAAGAAAGAGCTTGCATTCACTCAATTTTTTTAACTCATGCATTTTAATAGGTTTAAAATTTTATTTAAACAAAATGACCTTAAGACATTTGAATGTAAGAAAAGAAAAAATGAAACTTGTGTGACAAGAAGTAGTAATGGTTGGTAGAATGTGAGTGATTAATGCGCCTCTGTCTCTCTTGGGAAAACAGGCCTGAGTATACATTAGGCCTGGGTATATGTCAGTACATCACCAGGATTAATGGTCAAGCAGTATGTACATTTTCATTGTCATTTATATGTCATAATATGTTACATGTATAGATCAAAGATGCTATTCTTATTTTTATTCATCATTTAGGTACTTTTTATTTTGACAAAAGGATTTAAAATTAAAATTAAATTTAAAAATATAACTTTTGTTTACAATATATTTTTTTAACATACATATGTCGCTGCCTGGTAAAAAAGTGTCATAACACAAAAACAGGGATCACTAACCTTTTTTTTTTTTTCACTTTACACATGCAACTTTTTTTTTAAACGGTTGTAATTGAATGCATATTTCTGTATTTTACTGTTATTATACCTACCAACCTTTCAAATAAATAGCATAAAACAACCATTCAAAGGATTAACCGCGACATAAACCGAATTGAATTGAATTTTTGCAATGCGATTTTTTTGACGCCGAGTGTATTTTTTTGTCATATAACATGTATCAACAATCTTCTTGTGTGGTAAAAACCTAAAGAAGGTTTCGAAAAGTTAAGTATGTTAGGAGTCCATCCAAAACCGGGACTAATGGTGTAGTGATATGATTAAATCGAATCTCCACAAAACCTAGAACCAAACAGTTGTTCCGTCGCATTTAGTTCTAATGCAAGGGCTCGGGCCTAAGAACCCCTGCAGATCTTGGGCGTTTGTTGTTGATCTGATCCCCAGGATCTTTTGCCATCATAAATAGAAATGTTGTCATCTTGAGCACCTCTTAAATAATTGCATTGCTACATTTATTTATTTTTATCTATTTATCCCAAGATATTTCTTTGCTCGCATTTTTTTAGGCAAATAATAAATTCAAAACTCTACTAAATTATCTTGTTTAAAAATCTTTGAAGTCTGAATTCCATACACCTATGTATTTATTTCTAAGTGTAGACTATATTATACATTTTTTTTTTAACTGGCCACCTCTGCATTCCTGAGAAGACTGCTCGGTCAGGCGTTCCGTACGTCTATACGTCTAACAAAGTAATCCTCCAATTGACCCCTTTTTACCTTTTTATGTACCTCTAGATATCTAACAATGTTAAGTTAATCTTAGTAACACCTCTGTTTAGCCATAAAAACTTACATAATATTTACAAATGTTCCAAAAAATATATCTTTGGATAGTTAATTGTGTTTTTTTATTTTATTTCGTTAATCTTTTTATACTTAACATGAATATACATTAATGCTACTTATATATATAATTTTATCAAAAGTAATATCATGCAAATACTTTCAATTGGGCGTTTACGGTATAGAGAGGATCTAATTAACGACATTGTACACGTGTTCGCATGGGCTAAGAAAATCTGTGACGCGACGGGTGCCGGGCGCCGGGCTTAGAGAAGCACAAAGGGTGAGGGATGCGCGTGTAAGATGCGCCGCGCAGCTTCCACGCTTTTGCCTCTGTGGCGCCTCCAACGGCAAGTTGATGTTAGTTCTGTGAGCTGGACGCTACGTTTAGAGTGATTTTGTAAACGTAGGCCTCTGTGCCGTGTTATTTTTTATGATGACCTGGCAAAGGTGAACGGCCGTGGAGGGCCCACGGGTGCTACGCGACCGGCCGCCGTGGCGGTGCTACGGACCCATGCTTACTCACAGTCGATCTGATGGCGATTTTCCAGTGTATGCTAGAGGTGAGAGTGCCTTCACTTCTGCTCATATTTTCCATGTCAAACTCTTATTAAATTCTGTGCAATATAAATTAAACACTACATACAACGTCCCCCGTGTCCACAAATTTAACTACAAGCAAAAAGTCAAGACCAGTACTTTTGCATCTCACGTAAAAGCATTGTCTAGTGTATTATATTTTCATTGGTCGCAAGGGATTTAATATCTCGCAATATTCAGTCTGGTAGTTTTACAGTGATATGATTACCTCATCCCGATTTTAAATGGCAGTATCGAGAGATAAATAAATAGCATGTAATATTGGGATATCTTGTTATCACAATAATTCTAGTATGTTAATGTCGTAGTCATCATATAACTTAAACTATTTAAGTTTAGCGTATATACATACAAATATTGTATCAATAAATCAATCCATAAGCAGTATTATTATAAATAAATCGTTTAATTTTAAGCTTGATTGCATATATTATACGCTACGTAAGTTTCTCGCATATAAATATGGTTCGCTTATTTTCTAGGGCAATAGAAGCCTATTTATAAATAAGGGCTACACGGGTAACCTAACTGATCCCATCATCAAAAGCGTACACTGTGTTCGTTCAAGCTTTTTTAATTTTTATACATCGTAGTCTGATTGATTAGGCAGGTATGTAGTTAAATGGTTGTTTAAAAATAAGTTTATGATTAAAAAAACAATTTACTATATAATAAAGTCAGTAAATCTCGAGTGCATATATACTATAGTCAGGAAGTATATAAAAGTTTAATATATGTACATTCCTTAACCTTTGAAATTTGTTTTCGAAATAGGGCTCGGGGGTTTTTAAGTTACGTAATTTTATTTACCCTATGAAAAGTTGATTGTTAAATTGTTACGAAAAAGGTTAGACACCTATAGAATTTTTTAAAGATAAATTTTCCTATCAGTCACTATCTAATCTGAGCGCCTATTGAGTGTGTAATGTTTTAGTGTTATTTTAAATGTCGCGCAACCAGGATATTAATGTTATATTGTATGTTATAATTTAAATATTTGTGTGTGCATTTTTGTGAAAATATCTTGTGGTTAATGAAAAACATGCCAATGAAAAACATGGATGATTTCTTTCGAAAGACAAGACCGAGGCACCGGCCTGTAAATGATGATACTCAAAGTGATTCTGGAGTTGTAGATGTCGATGAAGAATACTGTAAGTGTTGCTCGGATTGTTATCAATACAAAGCTGATAATGCTCAATAAATGTCAATAAAAGTGCCTTCCACAGCAGTAAGTAGTTTGAATTCGCTAAAAACGAAATTCCCAAATAATAAAAATGTATACTATTTTTTTTATATATTTAAGTGTACATAATATGGTTCTATTAATGAAATTGAAAATGCATTGTAATATGCGATATTTACACGAATAAAGAGAATAATAATAAAAAAGCTGCAGAAAGTCCCTTGAAGTTGTAAAAAAAAAAAAAAGATTTTATGTCGCCCCAATCCACTGTACCGGATTAGTATCCGGTACAGTCATTGAAGCCTTAAATTTAAAGAATTTTGCATTTCTTAGATAAGTCAGGACGTACAGCGTATAGTTCTTTCTATTGACCTGGAATCACAAAATTTAGCAAGAAGCAAGGTGTCTCGGAAAAAATGTAAAAGTCCTATTTTTGTCGTTAAAAAAGTGTATGGGAGAGAATTCCAAAGTATACTTTGTCTTGGAAAAAGTCTCCGAGGTTCGATTCCTAGATAGACAAACTATTTAGATAGATATAAGTAGTTTTACTTACGGAACCATCGGTGCGCGAGTCAGACTCGCACTGTTCCGGTTTCTTTTTATTATGTATGCTTTACCTATAGGGTTGCATGAGAGCTGGTCTGATTACACACTTATTTAATGGAAACTTCATTTTTTATAGAACTAAATAAGTAATAAGTAATGGAGAAATTCAGCACATGGGGGATATAGACAAGTAAATACTCAAAGATTGTATATTGGCTGTTGTTAACTAAGTTGTCTATCTTTTGCAGATAAAACAGACAGACGCGGATTGGCAGGTTATAACTAATTTACTATAATTGCTTTATTTTTTTCTAGTATGCTAATGCATGAAAACTTTCCTTTTTGACAATCATTGCTTTTTAGCATTCCTAATTCGAGGTATTGTTTTTAATGCTACCATATTCTATATCATCACCGAGAAATGTATGTACATTTTCACAACAATTAGTGATTGCTTGCAAGATTTTTACCCCGGGCCTTCATCAATCATTAATCGTTTCATGAAATGTATACAAATATTTAAGGAAAGACACCGTCGATTATCTTTTTTTTTAATTAACTTATACGTAATTATACATTGTCATTATGTTTGCTTTTCTGAAGTTAAAGGACCGACCAGTTCTAATTATAAGTATATGACCCCAACTTGCTTGAACTATTGCTTATACTTCCTAACCCATCTGTATAAGCAGTATCCCATTGTTTCCATTTCTATCGTCCCTTTCCTTTCATCTTATTTCCAAAAGTGCCCGGATGACGGTAATAGGCTTGACCCCTATTACGTAAAAAAAGACTAAATTACTATCTTAATAATGTGAGCATTAATAACGGCTCTTCCTATAGTAGTGTATGTATTCTATGGTTTTCCTACAAGGTGTACATATATAAAATATTTATATGTATTTTATTCAAAGTAATGAAATTGCCGTTACTCTGTAAAATCAGATGACGTAACAGGCAGCGCTGTTACCTCATACTGTACGAGTATATCTCACAATGGCGAAAACTCTGACCCTCTAAGATGAGCTAAGAAATGAATAAATCTTAGCCAACAATTTCCACATTAAAATACTGTATTATCCAAAAAACTTGAAAGAATTAATCTGTTTCGTTAAAAAGTATATAATACCTTCTAGGCTCTATCTAGGTCGTGGTGAAAAATTTTATATAAATATTTTTGTCCCGTGTGGGAATCGAACCCACTATCTCCGCAGAAGTTACATGTTACATGTTAGAGGTCTTCCAGGCAACAGTCAGTTTGAGTGAAGGGTGTGCAACCCTCCAACAGGAGGTTAAAATAACCCAAACTACCAAAACTAACCAAAGCATAATAATATTAGAATGAATTGTTGAATTCTGTTATATATCTGATTAAAATCTGTAAAAATTCAGTTTTCAATTTGATGTCATCAGTGTCCTTGTCCTGCGCGAGAAGGAGGGTTATGTTTTTCAAGTGTTTGTATGATGTTTCTTTGGCATAATGGCCTAGAGCCAAGACGTGTGGTGGATGGAAATCATCACTCAATTGATACCTCACATGTGAAAATTTTATGTATATTTTTTTTTATAGCTTTTTAAATATTTTACTTGTTTGTACATACATATTTCGAATAAATCGTTCAATTGCGATTTTGATGGTACGATGGTATTACCGTCATAAACCCTGGCTCACTTATAGCGGCAGTATTTTGTCTGGCCTGTTAGTGTGACGATTAGTGATTATGATTGCTTGTGGTGGGTTCTGTGTGGGACAAATAAATTGGGTGATTTAGCTTGTTCTTTGTGTCCTTGGTTTCAATGTTTGTAAAGTGTCTTTTTTAAATGAAATTAAAACACGATGCATTTATACATCAACACTAAGTTGCTAAGATGATTAGATTCCAGTTTCAAAGTAACATTATCATCATCTGTTTCCGTTGTTGATAATCTCACAATCTCACATATTAGTCAATCCAGCCCAGACATTCTTGCTTAGATTTAAGTAGTTGCTTACGCAATAAATAAATTAAAATGTATTGTGATAACTAAAATTGTTAGTAGCCAGCATGGTTAGTTTTTGGATTAAAAATACTTTACTGATTGATTAATATTTATTGTCACTACACTTTAAACGAGTTCCCTAACTATTGAACTACATACACTCACGCCTGTTTCCCCTAAGGCTTATTTGGAACAGGGGCTACTCGGGAAAATTATAAGCCAAAGACGAGCCAATATAAAAAGTACGTGGTAGAGCCATGCTTAGGCACGAATGGGCCGGTTCGACCGGTGCGATACCACGGCCTCACAGAAAACCGGTTGTGAAACACTTGCTTTGCATTTCCCCGAAATTAGTGAGGTTTGAGGAGGCCCATCTCTCCCTCTCCTTTTTCCTCTCCCCTGATCCCCCGCCCCACTTACATCTCCTCATCCCCCTCTCTTCCCTTCCCCGCATCCCCCTCTCCACCCCTCCCTGCATCCTCTCCCCGCATACCCTTATCCCTCATCACCCTCAAAGGCGGGCAGCGCACTTACGACTCTCGAGTTGCAGGTGTCCATGGACGGCCGTTGTCACTTACCATCAGTTGACCTTGTCCGCCTATACTATAAAAAAAACTGATTAACACTAAAACTTTTTTTTAATATTAGGAATTACTAAAAATGATACAAAAACATTCAGAAATGTTTATTGTAATTATGTAATCTAATCATTACAATGTAATAATTAATGTTTTATTACTTTGATGCATATATTGATCTTGCGTTGACTAACATTTTTTTTAAATTTAGCTACACATCCCAATTTTTCATTTGCTAGACGGTTTCGATTTTTTGTTTTGTCAGTTTCATTATTAAAACGTTTGTTCACAAGTATATGTACGTCGATCCAAATAAGCTTTCGCATTTCAATGCATGTGTTCGCAACTCTTTGTAAGCGTTTTTGTCAACGCAACGGTAACAGTTAAGTAAATTACCTTCATTAAGCTGGTTTCGTAAATTATCACTATTTGGCATGTCTATTTTTTGTTTTATTTCATTTTAGCTGCATTCATTCTAGTGCATTTTCGGTCGAAATGTTGAAAGGATTGCTGAAATGTCCAATAGAGGTTTGACTTTTTTGAAGTCTACAAAACGTCCCTGAAAAGCTTGTATCAAAATATATATTTTTTTAACATAAGCGAAATTGTCATTCGTTTTATTGAATCTCTGCATAATTTTTTTGTAGTTAAGAAAATGTACATAATTGGCTACATCAGTTTGTTTCCTGAAAAGACTTAATTTGCATGGAAATGACGAAAGTTGAGAGTATTACTGCGAAATCGATCCATCTTTGCTTGGGAGTCGCATATTTAAGACATTTAAGTGATTTGTGACGTCTACCAAAAACGCTAAGTCATATAATAGCCAATCAGGGTTGTCGAGTTTGTGCTCGAGCTTTTTCTATTCCGCCATAAATACACACATCAAAAGTGTCTAGGAATCTAGTACGTATGTACGTACGTAGAGTATCGCCGCAATTGAGGATTTTATTTTGTTATTGATTGTTTTTAGAGAATGTCACTATTTGGATAAAGAATAATCTTTAAATTTTGATTAAAAATAGAAAATCAATTGTCCATCAAGATTCCTATAAAGTGTAAAAACATATTATAATGTTTTTTTTTTATCTTTACAATGAAAACTTAAAAAATCCTCACTTTTGCATTTTTGCCATTTAATTGACAAAATCGGCTTAGGTTATTTTCCCACAATTTTCAAAAATTCAATTTTTTTTTTAAATATTACAAAAAATAGGAATAACTTGTAAACTTAAACACAGGAATTAAAGTAAGGAACCAGTCTTGAAGACATGTTGTGGTACATATTAATTGGATAATTGTTTTATTATAATTACCATTGAAGGTATTCCGTCAGTCGTCATTCCACATAATTTTGTTAAATCAAAATCTATTAAACAACGCTTTTTCAGACGTGCTTTGAGCATATCACTCGCCTTGGTTTGACTTGTAAAAGAACTCATACCGATCAGTTCTTCATTCACTTCAAAATTTTTATTATTTTACTTAAAAATACTAAGCCTTGAGCACTGGAACTTTCATTTATCTGTAGGTTCGTCGGGTGCTAAAATAATATACATGATATAATGAAATATACTCAAAAATTATTGATTTCGTAGCTAATTGCTCTTCTATATTAGCTGCTAATGTTATTATTCTTCTTTGAACAGTCATCCGATTTAGTTGAATTTTCTCATACTACTTTCAATTTTCCTGGTTCATCCATATCATAATTGATATTAACCGCCCGCGTCACCACTGAGAGCGCGAGAGCTAATTTTTAACCACTTTTGTAGTTTTTCAATCAAATTTTAAAATTCGATGTCGGTCCTCATAAAGGTCACAGTAGGCCTCGCATCATATGTGTATTTTGTCAAGTTCTCTTCTCTTAATTTAAAAAAAAAACAGCTTTTATTATAAAGCGCTAACAAGAATACAATATTTTTTTCCTTTAAAACTTTTACTAACAAAATAAAATAAAAGCTTGTAATAAAAGCTTGTCGCGATATTTAAGTACTCATATTTACTGTCTGAAAATTCTACAAATTAAATTCAATCAGTTATAGTTATTTAATTTACTTGATAATCTACATAGGGTTAATCGATGATGATGATCTTGATAATAATTAATTGTGTAATAGACAAAATATCCATCCGAATTACCTGGATGATTGGCACTCCACCACTGTGCGTTTCTCCAGAAGCCTTTTGCTTGTCTGACTTTATCTTATTTACGGACCGATACGACCTTCAAACCTTTAATAAAAGCGTATTTCTACCTAAAAGGCTGGCAACGCAGTTGTGCGGGCGGCGGTAGTCACTTACCATCAGGTGACCCGTCTGATATATGTATATACACTGTATTTCTTTATTTGCAACCGTTTGCCCAGCGTATGCCTATAAACCTATAACTGGTAAATTTTACTTAGACTTGTTCCACAAATGCTGATACTTAACACGGAAATAAGGTATATATCATGATAAAATATCACTCAGAAAGAGTAGCTTCCTATCAGTGAAAAAATCCAGAGATTACCTCCACCAAACAATTTTGCCTCTATATAATATCAGTTTAGATGTAGATTTTTTTTGTAACTGGCATGTTCTCTGGTAAAGTATTTTTTTTTTATTCTTAACATGAATCGAGCTCATCTACGAGGCATGCCTTTTAAGTTCTGTCGTTTCCATATTTCCCGGCAATTTTGAATTTGGAACTGTTCTATATTCGAATGTGTTCAAATTTTGAATCTCAAAACAGTTCTAAATATTAGGATTAATGCTATTGTTTAGTCACAGCGTCGATTGGAATCTGTCAGGTTACGTACGAAAATGAATCTAAGGAAAATGTTCGTGCAACAATTTTCTACAATTTTAGAAGAGGCCTGACACGGCTTCAGTGTTTTGAAGAGCTAACATCTGTGTTCAGTGATGAAGCCCCATGTCTGCGGATTGTCGAACGCTGGTATTTAGAATTCCAGCGTGGACATACTAGTGTTAGTGACAAATCTCGCGTAGGACGCCCAAAATCTTCACTGAAGATAACATCATTGCTGTGAGACAACTAATTCTCGAAGATCGTCATGTGACGTATCGAGAGATAGAGGCTCTATTAGGCATTTCAGGGACAACCATTTAGAAGATCTTGCATGAAGCGCTTCGTGTGAGAAAGCTGGTTTGCCGTTGGATACCGCATCTGCTTTCCGACGATCACAAGGCGGCCCGCGTCAGATAGTGTAAGAAAACTCTGCAAAGATTCAACCAAGGAAAGTCAAATCACGTCTACGACATCATTAGTGGTGACGAATCTTGGATCTATGCTTACGATCCTAATTCCAAACAGCAATCTACAATCTGGGTCTTTCAAGACGAGCCAAAGGCGACTAAAGTTGTTCGTTCTCGAAGCACTTCAAAGATGGTGGCCAAGTTTCTTTGGAAAAACCGGCCATGTTGCGACTATTGCACTTGAAGATCGTAGAACGGTGAACGCAGAGTGGTATACCACAGTTTGTTTACCACAAGTCATCGCCGAACTTCGAAAATATAACTCAAAGCGACGCATCATCCTGCACCACGACAACGCAAGCTCACACAGCGCTCCTCAAACGATTAAGTATTTGAAGCAGGAAAAAGTAGAAATTCTGGACCATCCTCCATACAGTCCTTTTTTTTTTTTTCCGTGGTGAAACCTCTTCGGGCCTTCAACCCACCGGGGTTTTCGGTGGGACGGTGTGTCGGAATTGAACCGACTAAAACCACACGGTGTGCCATACTGTGCCTGAAGAAGGAGGGAACCGAGAACGGCTTAGGTACATCATCCGGACCCCTCCTGGCACCTGCCCGCAAAACCGCGGGCACCCCCTTCGTGTGACTCTCAATAAGGCGACGTCGACGTCGAGGCCCATGATGCAGCTGAATGGCAGACTATTGAATGCGTTGGCGATGTCTAATGACACCGCCTCTTCGGACTCAGCCCTCAGGCGCATTATAGCACCGATGGTCGAATGCCCCGCCCGAAAGCCAAATTGGGAGTCCGACAAATTTGGGCCATACTCGCAAAGGTGCCGGACGATGCGGGCAAAGATGACCCTCTCAAACAATTTACCCGCCTCGTCCAGCAGCACGATGGGCCTGTAGGCCGAGACCGAGTCAGTAGACCGTCCTGGCTTTTTTAGTAGCACCAGCTTCCCGCTTTTCCAGCAGTCAGGGAAGCGTCCAGACATCAAGCTCGAGTCAAATACTTACCTGAGGCTTTCCGACATGTGGTTAAGGGTCAGTGCCAACACTCTTGCGGCGATCCCATCTGGCCCAGGGGCGGTGTTCTTGGACCGAATCCGTAGAACGGCCGCCCTCTGCCTCCGTGACGGGCGGAACAGCCTCCTCCAAAACATAACCATCAACTTCGGCCAAGGGGGCCATTGATGGGGGTGTGTGCTCCGCCCGTTGCGGGAAAAGACCCTCAACCACTTCCAGCAGGAAACTGGGCTGGAGAGTCTCCGTAAGGGGGGTGCCCATCACACGGATCTTTTGTTGCGCCGCACGATAGGGACGACCCCAGGGACAAGATCGAGCCCCTCCAGCATCTCCTTCCTCTTTAATTCCTTGGCGCGGCTAAGGGCCAGCTTCAGAGTTGAGCTCGGTTGAGCTCGGTACTCCACATGAAGCTGTTCCTCCTCCCCTTCTTCGCGGTGACGCCGCCGACTTCGGGTGTAGGACCTCCGGGCATGAACACAGGCAGCTCGGAGGTCCGCCAGCTCCTGGGACCACCAGTAGACCTCCTTCCTCGGAGGCCGACGACCTAGGGCTCGGGGCATGGCTGCGTTGCAAATGTGCGTCATCGCATAGCAAAAGCGACCCGCTCCCATGTCCACCTCCTCGGTTGGAGGCAGCGGAGACAGCCAAGAATAAATTATGGCTGCCTCCTCTAGTAGGTCCCTATTCAATTTAGTGACAGCCCACCGCGGAAAGTGGGATGTACGCCGCGCCGTGTGACCCCCCTACCGGGGTCCTGGATCCGGGAGAGCTCAAATCGGATATAAAGATGGTCCGAGAGCGTCTCAACCTCATCGAACGAACGAGCGAACGAAAGGTCCACTATCGACCTCCCCCTGCCGCCGCACGCACGTGTTGGTGGAGCCTCTGTTTAGGAGACAGAGGCCCACCGATGCCGCCCACTTCTCTACTGCCTCATCCCGGCGTCCGTCCTGCGGGAACTCCAAGCAACGGACTTAGCGTTAAAGTCTCTCAGGATTAGGACGTGCCCAGACGCTAGTCGCCGTATCGAGGTCTCCAGATTATTAAGAAAAACCTCGAAGTAACTCAGACTCCGATTGGGGGAGAAGTAGTCACCGTATTGGTGATTCCCCCCCATTCGGCAGCAACATATCCAGTACCCTTGTCTCTTAGCGACAAGGGCGGGGAATGAGCCGCCGTGGAGCTGACGACTGCTACGGAGCCGTCCCGGTCACCCACCCAGTTTGGACGGGGAGGACCATAGTATGGCTCCGCGGCTACGGCCACGCCGATCGACCACTCCGCCATGGTTTGCAGGAAGAGGTCCTGTGCACCGGTAGAGTGGTTTAGTTTCGTCTGGACAAAGAGGCTGGAGACGTTGTCCATTATTGAACCGTTTCTACAGCCTCTTCCATGGGCGTTGGCGACGCACGATTTGCATCGGGGGCACCCTGGGTCGACTGGGTAGCCAACGATGCGAATCGAGACGGACTATCGAGCGTTTGCAGGAAAGTGCGAGGAGGGTTGCAACCGCCCTGCCCTATCTGGTGATTGGCGGGCAGGTTACCCGCCGCACACGCTATACAGTGGGGAGCTGATGAGCATTCTGCTACTTTGTGCCCTGGTTGACCGCAGCGGAAGCACAGACCGCTGCAGTCAAAACAACGCTTACATTTGGTGTGTCCTGATGCCAAACATTTGCAACACCTCATCGGTCTTGCAGCCAGGATAGTAACTTTGGCGTTTGCAAAACCGATGAGGATCCTCCCGGCGTCGTCTAATACCTTGGCAGCTGCCAGAGGACAGCTAACCCATACCGCACCAAGGCCGCCTGGACCGGGGAAAATTGTGCCCACCCTGATGTTGTCCGCGCTACACTCTGTTTTTCCTCGGATGGCAACACGGACGTCCTCTATCGTAACAGAGTCGTCCAGGCCCGAGATGCGCAGCTCCGCGCACTTAGTGGGCCTGGCGACCTTGACACCGTCCGTTGCGGTAAATACTCCCCGCAGCTTTTCCGCAAAGGCGTCCGCAGTTTTTGCTCCTTCAGCCCCGGGGAACTCTAAAACTCAGGCTCCCGTCTGGGCCAGGCGCAGCCACACACCTGAGGCTTTGAAGTCGCTGCCCAGACTGTCCCTGACCCTTCTGAACACGGCCGCATGGGATACGCCAGTATTCGTTGCCTCTGGTGACACGGTGACCACCACGGCCGCCGTTTTGGGCGTTTCCAGCTTTGTTTCCATCAACTTTCTGCCACTCATTGTGGGAGGGGTCAGACGTGGATGGGACAGATAATCGAGGTTCAGGCCCAGCTGCCGCTCTTGAGGGAGTTCGCGGTGTACTCGTACCTTTAAGAACTGGAGAGGGGAGCGGAGGGAACTCTGCTGCAACCCTTGTCGAAGCCGTAGTCGGTCGGGCGGCCCTCGGGGCGGTCACAGACGCTCGTGCCGATGCCACTGCCGCATAAGGAGCGGGGACAGCCCTCGGAGCTGATGCAGTCTTGGATGGAGCCGATGCAGTCTTGGATGGAGCCGATGCAGCCTTAGATTTATCCGCTCTAAGCTTTGGCCGACTGATGGGCGCAGGAGGCAGCCTTGCCTCTAGTCCCGCAAGTCCCTCTAGCATTCTCCAGACGGCATCAATAATTGGACGCAGGTGGGGATCTAGGACTTCGGGAGGAGTTGGGAAGGTAGCAGGTTGCTGCGCTACCGACTTTGGCCGCTCAGGGTAATCCGCCTCCGCCTGAAATTGGGCGAATTTTGCGCTGAGCTCGGCCACCTGCTTCGACAGGTGGTCATTCGCGGCTTGGAGGCGCGCTACATCTCCAATAAGTGCCTCAACCACACCAGAAACGGCTATGGAGGAGACCTTAAGCGCTTTAACAAAAGGACCCTTGAGGTTCTTGGACTTGGTGGCCACTTTGTTTATAATAGCCACCACCGTACCCGCTTTCTCCTGCATAGTTACCGGTGTCTGGGGGACAGAACCCTCCTCCACCGGCTGCCTAATCTTCCACAGGAGATCCTCAATCTCCTCCTCAGCAGTGCTTTCGCCCTCTGCTCTAAACTAGGCGTTGGTTCCTGCCCTAGAGAAGGCTGAGCCGGACGGGACCGAAGTCCGGGTACGCGGCCTTCCTCGTTGGCTGCTCGCAACTTTCGGTGGCAACATTTCCTGCGATGTGCTGCCATCCTGAGTCTCCAGACCGTCCGCGCTTGCAACTTGCATCGAGAAGTTCCACTTCCATCTCCTTAGCCGATTGTGAAGTCCGATTGAAGTCTAAGGACTCCTGCGTACGAGTAGTTTGACGTAGAGTTTCATCATCGGTTGACGACGCTTCGGCGTTCGACTTCTTGGTTCGTTCTGTTTTTTTCTTACCCTTTCTTTTCTCCGTCTTTTTTTCCACATTTACGTTTTGTGTTATTATTTCATTTTCCATATTAGTACCCACGAGTGGGGGAGAACTAGAGGTCGACCCGGGCAGAGATCCCCCAATACCCGGGCAAGCGTAAATTTGGGGGTGCGCTTGCGACTGAACTACCCATCAGCCATGCATCCTATGGTCATGCACCAGAAAACAGGATTCGGGGTAATTTTTTATAGAGGTATTCTTCCTCGTAGTCCGGGTGGTTAAGCCAAGACCATCGTTCCCGATCAGAGCCGTGAGACTTAACCACGACACTCCTTTCGGGATTACGATATGCCGACTGTGGCATCGAGACAAATCTCGTGCCTGTTCGGTGGCAGTGCGAGTGCACGCCGAGCCCGTCCTCTTTCTCCGCTGTAGACAGTGGAGAAACATCGACCTACGATAGGGTCCCACTTTGATGAATTTTTATTGAGGTTTTCTTCCTTACAGCTCCGAGAAGCGAAGAGCCAACAGTGCGATCGGCATACAAGCCCGCTCTGTTGGGCGGAGCCTCTACCTAGTGGCTGATGACAATGCGCCACCTCTTCTTGCCAGAATATTAGCCGTTTGCGATGACGTCCTCCTCAAAAGTAGAGGAGGAGAAGGCTGCTTCATCGCCAACGTTGCCCAGGGTACACCACGTGGAGGTTTTCTAGCCCGCACCCCTCCTCCATACAGTCCTGACCTAAGCCCTAATGATTTCTTTACATTTCCTAAAATTAAGAAAAGTCTTCGTGGTCAAAGGTTCCATTCCGGTGAAGAAGCAGTCGACGCTTTCAAGTCAGCCATTTAGAACACCCCCACTTTAGAGTGGAATAAATGTTATAATAACTGGTTTGAGCGAATGGAAAAGTGTATGCTACGTGGTGAATACTTTGAAAAACAATAAAAAGTACTTACTATAAGGTTCTAGTTGTGTTTTTTTTTCTTCAAACGACAAAACTTAAAAGGCATGCCTCGTATACAGACTTCTAAATGAAAAAAAAAAACCTAGATGTACAGAATTGTTTTTAATTAACTCTTTAAAAAAATAACTTATTTGCTCGAGCTCGTTTATACTTTTCTACTGAAGAAAAGAAGAAAGTCTATAGATACAGCACTGTTTAGTTGTTCCTATCCATATTTCCAATCGCATATAAAAAAAAACATCTTATTAAGAATAATCATCAGCATAATCAGCATCACTGAAATTTAAATATAATTTTAACTTATTAAGTGTTGAATATGATAACTTGGACTGTCACGGTACTGATTGGGTGCACACGACAGATCAAGATATATTTGAAGCCTTCAGCTTTTGTAAATGTTTTCAAATAATTCATGTCACTAAAATTCGTAAAAACTTCAAAAAAAAAATAAAGAACTTCGGTGGACAATCTTAGGAGCAAATGTTTCTGAACTGTTCTGTCTTACCTATTTATACATACCTTTGCTCCTAGTAAGTCGATAAAAGTTAACTATGACCTTCACCAGGTTTCGAAGTGTCCACATACAAAATTTTATCAAAATTGATTAAGCCGTATAGAGATAGACTTTCCCATTTATGATATTTCTATAGATTTATTGAGAATATGTATTGATTTATATACATTATAAACATTAATAATATGAATTTATGTCAAATGGAGCCAAGTTACATATAATATGGTAATTGTGTTGTGTAAAAGGATGGCGGAGATTGACAGATACTTCCCGAAGTGTTAAATATAGTCATAAATATATGAATTGAGTTAAGTGTAATTATAACCAAATTCGATGTAATTTTACCATTCTCTTTTTTTCTCATTTTTTACACTATTAAGGCGTGTTGAAATGAATAGCTATCTAATATTATTGATCTTTTGATCCTTTCACAACGTCAAGAGATATTAGCTCTCGACGTCGTCATAAGATCAACCACTCAAAAGATCAGTGCATTAATTAGGGGAATTTTTCATTGTTACAAATTTAAATGACACTCCCTCCAAAAAATAAAATCGGATTAGATAACGCGTTTCTATTCGTTTATCAAAGGAACTAATAATATCAAGTTTTACGCACATTTTTTAAGTGAATATTTATAATAAAAATAGGTAAAAAAACTTTTTAAGTTAAACGGTTTTATGTTAAACATACATTGCAATGTTTAAGGCTATTTTATTATTTTTTGGTGTTTAGTACATTTATCTTAAACATTGCAATGTATGTTTAACATAAAACCGTTTAACTTAAAAAGTTTTTTTACCTATTTTTATTTTCTAGTTTTTAGTTTTTTTTTATATTTTTTTTTTACCATTTTGTTCCCACGAGTAATGGACATTTAAACGGTCGACCCCCCCAGAGGTCCAATAAAGGGGCAAGGCTATGTACAACAAGATGCGCCTGAGTCTTGAGGGGAAAACGCTAACGACATATCATTTTTATCCACCCTAATGCCATACAGTTCTCGGCGCGTTTTAACCTTTCACCTTAACTTGGGTGGTGTACCGCTAACGACGTATCATTTTTAGCCACCCTAACGCCCACAGTCCTCAACACGATACAAAATCTTGACTTGGGTGGTGGATTCAGGCTGGATTAATCAGATACCTAAATTACAGATTCAATTTCTAAATTTAAATCTTATTATTATACGTCATTTGGTGGCTGCGCCCATCTTAAATATTGAGGTTGTATAGTGCACTGTATTCTTCTTGTCAAGCCCTTTTATTTGATACCCATATTGGTGGGATTGATAAAAAATTGTTATCAGCCATTTGGTAGCGGCGGCCATCTTAGATTTCAATTTTGCATAGTAAATTGTATTCTACTTGTTGAGACCTTTCATTTGATACCCATGTTGATGGGATTGATAAAACCTAAGTTATCCGCCATTTTGTAGAGGCCGCCATCTTGGATTTTAATTTTATATAGTACATTGTATTATACTGGTTGAGCACTTTCATTTGATACCCATATTGATGGGATCGATAAAACCTACGTTATCCGCCATTTTGTAGCGGCCGCCATCTTGGATTTCAATTTTTTATAGTATATTGTATTCTGCTGGTTGAGCCCTTTCATTTGATACCCATATTGATGGGATTAATAAAACATAAATTATCCGCCATTTTGTAGCGGCGGCCATCTTGAATTTATAATGATAATGAATAAACATAATTGTATTGTCACCAAAATCCAAAGTGTATACAAAATTTCAGATTAATCGGT
The DNA here is from genome assembly GCA_947561695.1 of Tyria jacobaeae. NCBI lineage: Eukaryota > Metazoa > Arthropoda > Insecta > Lepidoptera > Erebidae > Tyria > Tyria jacobaeae. Next base: position 13,047,354 of record OX387217.1, read on the forward strand.
TGACAGGAAGAGGGTGAAATTTGAATTACTAAATTTGACCCAAGAATAATAAATAAAACAAACGGGGTGAGCTAAATAAAACCGTTTAAAAATAAAAGCATCTCACCAGGCCGCCATAGTGTGGGTCACCATGCTGCATTAACTAGACATGCAATGAGGATGGTGACGACCACTCTTGGACTCCACTTATTGCTTCCTATTAGGCAAAGTGGAGTCACTATGGTAGGCTGATATAAAAAATGCACAATTATTGGAATGAGTTACACGCAACTTCAACGTATACCTTTCGCAGATAATCTATTTAGGCAGGATAGTTTTATCTTTAGGGGTTGTTGGAATTGGGACCACTGACGTAGAATATGTTGTAGGATTTGGCGGTTAGAACGTTCCCGTTACTTTTTTAAACCGCCGTTTTCTACTTTAAAATAAAGTTAGGAGTTCTTATAAGTCACAGGAGAGAAAGACTTAAAGATACCCAAAAATCTCGGAACACCATTTATTACACTAAACTAGTATTATTAATTCCGAGATTTTCAAGCATTTTCATTTTTAGGTAAAGGTGACTCAGATTCATTGCCGTTTTATGAGTGTGATCAGTATCAGTGTAAAGATTTGTATAAAAGATTCGCGATTAGTAGGTAAAGTAAGCAAGCCTATTTTGTAATATCCCTTGGTAAGCAATAATTAATTTCTTCTTTATCTGTTGCTATAAATAGACGCAAGTCTATTTGACGGTTAAAAAGTTATTTGCTTCATTAGATCAGATGCAATCAAACCTGCAAACAACATCAACGATAGCTGCCGCTGTGATCGGTATTTTTGTATAAATTATATCTTAGATATTTTTACGGATTTAATTATCTTGAACATATGATCTTTTTATGACCTAGGTCAACAATGACTTTATTAAAGATTCGTATAAATATACAGTGAAAGGAGGAATGTACGCTACATTTTTAGTTATTATTACTATAAAATCGGAACTCTTATCATTCGCATTATAAATATTCTGCTCTGTCCAATAGGTTGCTTTAAGACAGAAATTTCTAGCGATTGCAGACGAAAAGTGTCTTTTGTTTGCTTAATAATACATATAACGTTCTTTATAAAGAAAAATATTATACATATATGTATGTAGAAACTACCAATTATTATTTCAATGCACTAACAGACAATCTTTTTTGTATCGTTATTGTATCTCAATTACGTATTTCACCGGCGGCAATGGATCTTCCCTGACTTATTATTTGTTATTACTACCGAACCTTAACTATATCAGGAAACAGATTATCTAGAACAAAATGAATTTCTATTGACTCTAAACTGCTCCAACACTTGAATTTCCTTAATATCCGTTAGAGTTATGTAGGGTAGGAGTAATAAAGGTCACCAAAAATAGACAAATTGAGAATCTCTTTCTTTTTACCCGACTGCACCAGATCGAGGATTATTGAACATACATACATACACTAACGCCTGTATCCCCAGAAAACCGGTTGTTAAATGCTTGCATTCTGTGACCGAGTGAGTGAAGTTACTGGAGGCCGAACCCCATTTCCCCTCCCCAATTGCCCATGCTCTATTTCCCCTACACTAAAAGCGGGCAGTTCTAGAGTTGCAATTGTTGTGTTGCGGTGGAAGTCATTTACCATCACCCGAAACCCGTCTGCTCGTATACTATTAAATATGACATATACTACATACGTACTAATAATAATTAAGTCAAATTTACGTATTCCCCCTCTTACGCAAGCCTATTGCCGTCATCTAGGCACTTTTGGGAATTGGTCGGGAAAAATTTGAGTATACAGACAGGAAAGGGAGGGTAAAGAAATTGCCTATTCAAATGAATTGGGGAGTATTAGCTCGAAGCAAGTCAAGGTCGCATACCTATACCTCGAAATGGCGAGAGGACCGAGCCCTCTTGTGTTCCTTTCTATTTGAAGTTAGTTAAAAACAGAATGTGACAAAGCATAATAGATAAAACATCGCAGTAAACAGTACGGAGTAGTGTTTTATGCTTTATGTAGCGACATATGCAGTGACAAGACTAATGTTTGTTATCAGTACTACAAAGAAAAGTAGCATGTAAATAAACCAGCATGATAGTATAAAACTAAAAAAATATAATAAGGCACTTACTTACTCGTACGTACTGTCTCTTGTCCAATGAATGTAGTCTCATGTAGGCGAATTGCGGCGAAACGTCGCAGTGTAAGAATAAAATTAGGATAATTTTTGTGTTATTTTAAACGGAGTTATGTATAAACTATAAAATAATATGAGATTTATTTACGTGGGGTACTTTTACAGTAACAGTAATAATAGGTACTAATTATAATTTATTATACTCAATCATGTTCCTTGGCTGAAACTAAAAAGAAAAACATATTTAACAGAAATGGGCAACATTCACAAATATACATTCTAAAATTCCACTGCAGTGCCCCCCTTATTGGTAGCGTTCGCAGGAGGCTGGCGGCATAGGTACTCAAATAATTAATATCATCAGAAATGTTAGTTTTAATATTTTTATTCTAAATTCGACATGCTTCGTTAAAACATTTAAATAATCGTAATTTTTTCGCACTTTACAGAATAATTGCTAAGAGAAGATGAAGAAATGTTTTTATATAACTTAAAAAAATACATCACCTTTTTGAAAAAGCACGTTCTTTCAGCGCTGTCGTATAATGTGTTATTAGTTTTTACTATTACGCGCTAATTACCTATCCTTGCCTACTATAAATTACAGTAGTCCTTTATCTTTTTATTACATTTTGCGTTTTGCGTCTAAGTTGTGCAATAATGGAGCCAACCTTGAACTCAACGCATCTTACTAGTTAATACTACGCCTAAACAGTTTACTCCATGACATAATTATTAAACAGGCTTATAAATGTTGTTCACCAAATAAAAAAATATATACTTAAAATAATTTGTAATGTCTGCATTTAACTTCTACAGTCCAAATAGAGCAAAATGGCCATAATTGTGACGGGTAAGACGCTACCATGGCGTAACACAAGTCTGTCAGTGTTGATGAGAGGGCCGCCCGGCGCAAACTCGCCAGTCGTTTAACCACAACTATGGCATAACGGCATGGAGAGGCGAGAGGCGAGTCGAGTGCATTGCAACATGCAGGAGGGACAGAGGCGGGCAGGCGGGCCCCCACTCTACCCCGCGTTACCGTCCGCCCGCATGCCAGTTTGCCGTTGAGCGTCTCTAGCGGCGCAGGCATTTTGCAATGAAATTATTATTATCGCCGGTATCCGCGTTGTTTTACATCTCGTGTGTCTTTGTTTAGTGTTCATTGACAGTGTAAATGGTGTTGTTATTATGCTAAGGATGTCGTCTGGACGACATGGCGACGCGTAGTTGACATGTCGCTGAGCGCGCCCGTTCAAGCGGTGCGCGGGACAAGGACCAGCAGCCTCGACCAACTTGATTTTCAGGAGCGCAGGCAGCTGATTGCTAGCTCGTTATCTCTTACTGATTTCTTACATGTCGGGGCGAAGGAGGTAGCAGCAGTGGCTGGTCAGTTTCCCCTTCCACTTTTTGTCTTTGTACGCCCAGCCACATTCCTGACAATAGCTTTACAAAATTAAAACTATGTCTATAACACAGTATCCATTGTACACTGCACTCGTTTATTCTTGCACAAGATTGTAATAAAAAAATATTTAGTTCAGTCTACTTATAATAAATATGTAACTATTATATTTCGCTTGTAGTTTTAACCGTGTATATTAAGTCAAAAAATCAATCAAATCAAATCAAAAATGGCAATACAATATATATATATATATATATATATATTTTTCATACTGAGAGTGTGTATAGTATGTTTCTTTCGTCTACCTCGAATTATGATGATATGAATGATATTATTACCGCTATCACGCTACCTGCAGGAGTGGTTTGGGTTAGTCACTCGCTAGTCACGAGAGCCATTGAGCCATTTTTTGTTAGTTCTTGCGTGACATTATATTTTGAATTTATTTCATATTTTAATGATGATAAAACAAAACTGTCTACTGTTTATGTTTGATGTCATAAGTTCCACTGCTTGCTTATTTTTGTAAAGGTATGGGCAGACATATAATATCGTTTAACAGAGTTATAAACAGTTCAAAAACTTACTCATTAATAGGTATTGAGCTATTTTACCGTACGTAAGTATATAGTAATAATATAGGGTAATAATAATAAAATATAGTTTTCCTTGTTTTTAGTGTTTGAAAATTGTCGTAGGTGCTTACTTATAAAATGTTGTATAAACTACATAATAATACCTATTAAAAGAAACAGCTGGTGGCATATCGGGAACTTAAGTAACTAAATATAAATATAAAGTTCTTTAAGTAAACCTTCACATTTATTTTGTTGCACTGTTAAATACTAATGCTGTTTGTAAGGTCTGTTATGTCGGACTGTTTATATCGGGACTCTACTTGACGTATTTAAAATGTCCTACCTACTTTTAAGTTATTAATGTTTTTGAAATACACGACGGACAATAAGTTACATATACACTATTTATTGTATTTGTTCTATGAATGCGTATGTATAAAAGATATCTTGTTGGACAGTTTATTTTATTCACTTGTTCTGTAACATAGAAGCGAACCTGTTTATACCGATTTTACTCACGGTTTTCTCATATCTGAAAGTCTCTACTTACGCCTCTGTATCGAAAGTGAAAATGCTAATAGAATACAAATTTCTCACAATAGTATTGTACGTTGATAAATCTTTACGCATTTACCAATGATATTAAAAAAAAATGGCATTTGCTATTTTTATTTTCACTCAGATTTAAATCGATTTGTTTTCTTGATTGAAGTCTTCTTATCTATAGCACACAACAAACATATCAGCGTAAATTATTACAACGCGGCCTGCTTTCAAAGAACATTTTTTTCGGTACCTAGTGGAGTACATTTTAGAAGTGCAAGTTTTAGAAGCATACTTACTTTTGGAAGTTAGTTGGATCCGGAACTATATTAATGTTACAAATATACGCCTTTAAAAATTCTTCTTGTACTTCTAAAATGTTGTAGTTACTGCCTGAATTATCTTTTGATTTCAATCAAAAGATCAATTAGCCTACTGGAGTTCCCTGCTGGACAAAGGCCTTCCCCAATGTGCGAAATACTTAGTTAAATAATATTTTTGTATTATTAGTACAAATTTATTGAGGTCTGTCCCGTTTTATTTTAAATATTGATATCGGCTTATTCATTCTTATTCTGATAAACACAATATAAAACTCGAAAGTGTGTGTCCTACACTCTCTAGTTGATCTTATTTAGATTGCAACAGTATTGTATTTTAGAAGTTCAACGATTTTCATTAGAAAGTTTTCCATGTTTTAAACAATCATTCCACTATTTCCGTAAATGATTTGTGAACGTTTTCGCTTTCTAGTGTGAGTATTTGTTACCGTATAATAGTGATGTTATCTCGATTGTATTATTTTCAGTAAATTGATGTCATCACTCCTGCTATGCTGTTTCATACGTTAATAGTGTAATTGTACAGGTAATCCTCAGGCTTTTTAATCGCGTTCAAGTGTCTACATAATGTGTATCGAACTCTAAAATCGGAGTACTTTTGTGAAGTTAGTGTACTTACATTCTTTTTTGCCATATTATTCACATTTAGACACACACAATTTGGATTCCATTGTATATTAAGTATTCGATAATATATAATGTACATTTACGTAACAATGATTAAAGTACTACGCATGACTGATACCTACCTACATAGTTCGTGTTGATTGATCAGTGCTAATTGAAGTCAACATTACCTATTGACAACTGAACTGTAGGAATATTTAAAAACCAATTATCAGGACATTCTTGAGGAGCTATTTACTGTCTACAAGTTGTTAGTGACATTTCTAATCTAAAGGGCATTGCATATCAATATGCAGACTATTTCTCACACACCGAATCCATGTACTTTCGATACTATAGCTATTACGACTGTATTCGTATATACTTATTTAAGAATTATTATTAGCAGGTACATTATAACCAGCAGTGAACACGTATTAACGAGTGCTCCTTTGTTGCTGCAAATGACACTCGACAAGCATATTAACGATTGCATTTGTTACGCAAAGGAGCTGCTATTGGATCATTGTAATCTTGATTAAAAGATGCTTGAACACACCCATGTTTATTGCACACAGCTTGAAATTGATATAAATAATAATATCACTATTTACATAATTATCGATTCATTACCGTGAGTGGGATTAGATATACACTATTATTTGTTTACTATGATTCACAGGGAACGGTACTGCGTTCGCTCTTCCGGAATACGGTCATTTGTATGGAATGAATATGACATTGAGCTGATTACGTCACAACTCTCATTATTATCAATGCTATATATTTATAATATCGAAGTTTTATTTATATATCGTGTTTATAGAAAAAAAAATAAACAAATTTAGAAAATGATTTCATAATGTCATATTATTTTCAAACGCAATTCGCAATAGTAGGTAGTGTTTACCTACTACTTCGAATATTAAAATACTTTAACACTTACAAAACATTAATTTTTCAATAGAATGGCTTGGCTATATTTATATACATTAAAATGAGCGAGTTAAATAAGATAGTCAAAACCTGTCATATTTGTAATCTATCGTGAATAACGTTCGAGGTCTTAGAAGGTAAGGACCTTAAATCTTGTAGCAAGGTGAGAAGTGAGGACGCGAGGCGTGTTGGTGGGTTTTGACAATTGTTGTGGGCGATTGGCCCCGTCACAAGCCAATGATTCACAACTGGCAAATTAAATATTATTCCCATCATACTGATTCCTTATTTTTAGATGCTTGTAGTTTTTTTTTCTTATAATTCCTTATAATAACTTATTAATTTATTCCGTTTAATATATTTACACTTGTAAATACTCAAAGAAAAAATATTTACTTAATATACGAGTACTTTGCGTCATTTGAGCATCACCTATATTTGATGATAAGGGATTTAGCAGTTGATCCTAAACTTGTTCAGTCTTAACATCCATTATCCAATCGTGATTTTAGAAGTATTTTATTATTACATCCAGCCTTGCGCTTTAAGTTTAGGAATTGTTAGTTATTGCTTTTTTGGTCTACCTTTTTTCGGGGTACTGAACTTAATTGCCGTAGAATCTGTTTCAGTAGGCTCCCTTTAATGTATTGTTCAAAGTTTTTCTTGAAATTCCACTGGCATTTGCAACTCGCTCTTGTACCTTTTTAAAATAGTTACATACGTCTTTATCTTCATGATTTATAAATTTGTTGTCTTCAGTTTTTTTTTTTTATTTTTTTTTTTTTATGCGATAGGGGGCAAACGAGCAGACGGGTCACCTGATGGTAAGTGACTACCGCCGCCCATGGACACCCGCAACTCAAGAGTCACAAGTGCGTTGCCGGCCTTTTAGGTAGAGGTACGCTCTCTTCTTGAAGGTTTGAAGGTCGCATCGGTTCGGAAATACGGCAGGCGACAATTTGTTCCATAAGCTGGTTGTGCGAGGCAAAAAGCTTCTCGAGAAGCGCACAGTGGTGGAGTGCCAATCGTCCAGGTGATGGGGATGGATATTTTGTCGCGTAGGACGATGGCGGAAACCAGCAGCCGGTATAAGTCCGAACAATTCCTCTGAACACTCCCCATGATACAAGCGATAGAGGATGCAGAGTGAAGCTACATCTCTACGCAACGCCAAGGTGTCAAGTCGATCAGACATATCTTGGCAGTCGATGATGCGAGTCGCTCTCCGTTGAATGCGGTCAAGAGGCAGAAGTTGGTACTGGGGTGCACCTGCATAGAGATGAGAACAGTATTCCATGTGCGGCCGAACCTGCGCCTTATAAAGTTGCAGGCGGTGGGCCGGAGTAAAATACTGTCTCGATCTGTTTAGCACACCAAGCTTCTTCGAGGCTAATATGGCCTTACTCTCTAAGTGACCGCGAAACTGGACTTCGCTTGATATATCGACGCCAAGGATTCCGATACTGGCTGATGCAGTTAGGGAAGTGCTCTCAAATTGAGGTGATACGACCAATGGCATCTTTTTTTAAGCTTTTCGTGGGGTTAAATTGGACTAGGTTAAGTCGACCCCAATCTGAAACTTTTGATAAAGAAGTTTCGATTTCAGACACAAGTTTGGATCGGCTTTCGATGACGTTTACCCGAGAAATGTTAGCGCGGCCGGTGTAAAGGGCATCACTCGTGCTATCGTCTGCATAGCAATGGATGCTGCTAATCTGCAGCATGTCGTTGATATGCATAAGAAACAGCGTGGGTGATAGCACACAGCCTTGTGGGACACCAGAATTAACAGACTTCGAGTCGGAGCATGCACCGTCAACAACGACCTTGATGCTTCTGTCTGTAAGAAAACTGGTGAGCCAATTGCACAGTTTCTCGGGAAGCCCATAGGAAGGAAGCTTCGCAAGGAGCGCTTTGTGCCAGACCCGATCGAAGGCCTTCGCCACGTCCAAACTAACGGCCAACGCTTCCCCCTTGGTCTCGATCGCCTGTGCCCACCGGTGAGTCAAGTATACGAGAAGATCACCAGCTGAACGACCCTGACGGAAGCCGTATTGTCGATCATTGAGGAGCTGGTGGTCTTCTAAGTACCGGAGGAGCTGGCAGTTAACAATGGATTCCATTAACTTGGAGAACAAGGAGGTGATGGCTATGCGATATTGGACGGATCCGAGCGATCTCCTTTTTTAGGGATTGGGTGCACTAGAGCTGTCTTCCATGAGTTCGGGACTACGCCAAGAGAGTAGGAAAGCCGATAAAGGCGCGTTAAAACCGGTGCTAACTCTGGAGCACACGTCTTCAGCACGATAGGAGAGATTCTATCGGGCCCACTCGACTTATGAACGTCGAGGGAAAGAAGCGCTTTACGCACTGCCCTTTGTGTAAACCGGACTTCCGGCATGCGGGTCTAGCACTGCGGTATGGTCGGCGGTGCGTTTCCCCCGTCGTCCAGGGTCGAGTTGGACGCAAAGAGTTTGCCCAGAAGATCGGCTTTTTCTTTAGCGTCGTGGGCCAACGAATTATCTCCTATGCGCAGAGGTGGAAGGGATGGCTTACAAAAGTTCCCCTGGACAGCTTTGGCAAGAGACCAGAATGCACGAGTTCCGGAGGGGGACTAACTAGTCTCTCGCCAATTCTGCCGATGTGAGCCGACTTCGCCCCAGCAATTACTCTTTTGAGGGACCTGGAGGCAAAGTTAAATTGCTTCTTTAATGTGCTGGTCTTTACATCCCGTGCTGTCGCTGCATTAGCCCATGCTTGGTAACATTCCTGCTTTCGGCGGGACGCCGCTTTGCAGGTTCGACCAAACCAAGGCTGGGACTTGCCACCTGTGGGAATCAGGGAGAATGGAATGAAAAGCTCCATACCCTGAAGCACAACATCCGCGACAGAGTCAGCAACGACATTGGGATCATCCGGCGAGAAGCAAACCTGCCTCCATGGGTAGGATGCAAAGAATGTTCGCATTCCATCCCAGTCTGCTGACCTATAGTGCCATACGCTGCGACTGCCTGTAACTCGCGGCCGCAGCGAGTGAACGAGTGGCACCATACTCCTAATCAGGCAATGGTCCGAAGAGCCAAGAGGGGCCTCAACGGATACTTTGTAGCCGTCAGGATGTGAGGTCAGCAGAAGATCCAACAGTGAAGGCACGTGGCTTTCTGCATCTGGGATTCGCGTAGGCGTTGCTACCAACTGCGTCAAGCCATATGCCAAGGCGAAATCGTGAACAGATCTTCCCGCATGATCGGTTTTGCGCGAACCAAGCCATTCGGCGTGATGGGCGTTATAGTCGCCAAGAATCACGATCTCTGCGGATGGGACCTGCTGGAGCACTGAGTCTGTAGCCATTTGGACGTGGTCGATGAGTCGGTCCGTTTCGGCATCACCGCTATGGGACCTGTAAAGGCATAGGTAGATGCGGTGATGGTCGTCGCAGTCTACACGTAGCCATAAGATGGAGAGGTCCCTACCTTCAAGATTGCCGAGGCGGCGAGAAGTGATATCATCTCTAACGTACACGCATACACCAGCCTTAGGAACAAAGGAGTGTTCCAGTCCGTACCCAGGGTAGCAGAGGTAGGATGTGTCCGCTGGAGATGATATCTGCGTCTCGGTTAAAAAGAGCAAGGCCGGCTTTGCTGTCTCAAGGTGGTGGTGGACAGTGTCGAGGTTCGAATGTAAGCCCCTGATGTTACAAAAATCCACGGTAAACGTGACAGGGGGTGCCATGGTGCCTCTTGCCCCGAGCAGATTTTGAGAGCGCAGTTGAGCCCCCCCAGAGTACGAGGGGCAGCCTGGGCGTCCACGCTCAGGCATAATCCGTACTGAGGGTGGACGTCCAGGGGGGGGTTCTCCAACGCTAGCGCTGGTACCTGGGGTATCCTTGTCGTTAACAGCGCTATCATTAGGGGGGTGGGGGATTTTGGGCCTCCGGAGACCTCACTCATTTCGGGGAAATGCAACGCAAGTGTTACTTCACAACCGGTTTTCTGTGAGGCCGTGGTATCGCACCGGTCGAGCCGGCCCATTCGTGCTTAAGCAAGCATGGCTCTACCACTGAAATAAAGTTAAAAAAGTTAAAAAATATTTATACACTTTGTAGATAATTTCGCGTGACTGACCATGTAAAGACTTTCCTCTTTTTCCTAAAGATGCCATAGTACAATTCTAAATCATTTAAATTTGGGGGTGTTAACAATTCGCTACATATATTCTGAACTTGACGCGACCGTACTCCACCGCAATTGTCGAACGACTGACAAAACGTAACACATGTAGTGTGCGAAAGGGTCAATGCTCGACAAAGCCGAAATTAGTCGAATGGCTCTTTCTAGCTGTCGATGTGCATTATTTCTTGCCCAGTACTGTATTATTTTTTTTGTAGGACTTACCCTTCAGAAGTTTTATATTTATATAATAATGTTACGAAATATCTTCTGTATATACAATGATTAATGGAAATAGTTATAATTTTTTTAATATTAAACTACAGTCATTTAAGCTACTCACCGGTTATTTTACTCAAAATAATAAATATACATTATTGTAACAGCCTCATGCCTGAAGAGTTATCTCAATGTACTTTATAATTTTTTTAGTGTTAGTGGTTAGTTAGTGGAAAACGGTAAGCATTTAGATATACGGTAAGCATTTCTTACCCTAATTTTATGGTATATAATATACGTATTTATGTATATTTTTCATCATAGACGCGTCATTGGTGTTAGTAGTGATTAGTATTTAAGTACGTAAACAAATGTTTTGTCTCGATAAGCTAATGGCATAGTTGAAAATAATTTGTCTCTTATCTTGAAAAGAATTCCTTCGGCAAATATTATTAGATAGCTGACTTATTCCGTTATCAATCATGCAAGAGGATGTCTTCATATTTGTTGTCAAAAAAAATGATCAATTTTCGAAAACTATAAGACAAAAGCAGAAAGATGTCACTACGTTGCCTATTTATGTAAATTATACAGTTATTGATCAAATAAAATGTTAAATAAATCGTGTAATAATATGATGATAATATTTATTGATAATGATATTATTTATAGTAGGTATATGAGTCGGACTGGAAGGATCTACAGTTCTCACTCTAACAATAAATTATATAATGTGCAGTAAGAAACCGCAAAATAATCTTATCATTATATGTGATGTTTGCCAAACTTTATCACAATTTTTGTTGTATGAAATAGTAAAATACGCTTACAAAGTACTTACTGTTTTGTGTAAAGTAGGTGTTATTATAGTTCCCAAGTACTGTATTCATCTTATTCAGTTCAAGTTTTTGTTCTTTGTTTCTTGGAAAATTGAACTTAAAGTTATTTCGAGTCGACACAGACGCCACTGGCATAACAATGATTCGCTTCTGTACTTTGCAATGCATACTTTGTAGTCCTGCCTTTCTCGTGATCATTCCATCAAGTTGTTGATTATTTTCACTGTGTAGTAGATTTTTGAGTTATTGAGATGACAGCATGTACTCATCTCGTTTCATTTTAAAAGTTTGAAAGTTAAGTTCTCATATTTTGAATGTTTACGGGATAGTTATAAATTGATGTTTCTGTACGAGAGATTTAGTAAAATTTAAAAGAAGGTAATAAAACAAATGTCATGAAGTGTACGAATCTGTGGTCTTGCCAGCAACAGGAAATTTCTCTTTTGTAGGTACACTACCGTCCAAAAGTTTGGAAGCAACAAGATAAAATCAAATAAAATAAAAGTAAGCCATCTTAAATTTTTTTTATTGATACAGAATTAAAAAAATAGACAAAACACACTTCTACAACAATGAAATTAAATAAGTAATATAAAAATTAAATTAAATTTTAGCTTCATCGAAGTGTCCACCCCTCTCTTTTATTACCTTCTCGCATATTCTAGGCATCCTACTAATTAATTTCATAAAATACTGTTCATCTAACTTCTTCCATTCGCTCTGTAATAGTTGCCACAAATGTTCTGAGCTCGTAGGAGATTGATTTTTCACCCTTCTATCTAGTTCATCCCAAACAAGTTCAATGGGAGAAAGGTCAGGTGATTGAGACGGCCACTGCATGATTTTCACATCTTTTTTCTTCCTTAAAAAGTTCTGGCACAGTTTGGACGAATGTTTCGGGTCGTTATCTTGCTGAAAAACGAACCCAGGACCAATAAGATTCAGTCCACTGGGTATGGCGAAATCCTTAAGAATTTTCAAATAGCGTTCCTTGTTTAGTTTTTCGGTTATCCTCACAAGACTTCCGAGTTTATTGTTGCCGAAACACCCCCAAACCATGACATTACCACCACCATGTTTGATAGTAGGCACTGTACAAGCTTCTGAAGCTCTCTCTCCTTTAGATCGGCGCACAAAAACACGTCTATTGGACCCGAAAATCTGAAACTTCGATTCGTCACTCCAAAGAACTTTTTTCCATTGGTTTATTGTCCAGTTTTTATGTTCCTTTGCCCATTCTAGTCTGTTTTTCTTATGCCGAATTGTTAGTTTTGGTTTTTTAACTGCAACACAACCTCTTAGCCCCGCAGACAGTAGTCGTCTTTTAACTGTTGTTATTGACACGGGTGTTCCTCGCGTTTCATTCAGAGATGCGGTAATTTGTGGTGCAGTTAAGCGACGATTCCGTTTAGAAAGAACTCTGATGAAGTTATCCTCTTGACTTGTAGTGGATTTGGGCCTACCAGACCTTTTTCTATCTTCATTTTTGCCAGTTTCTTTTTTTCTAGCGAGGGTGTAGTGGACACCTTTACAAGAAATTCCGAGTTTTTTTGCGATTTGGCGTTCACTGTAGCCTTCCTCACGCAGAGTACAAATAGCGCTTCGCTGTTCAAGTGTGATTTGCTTGCGTTTTGCCATTTTCAATAAAAAAAGACGGTCAAGGAAGTAGTCGAAATCTTTTGAATACAGACGATGTTAATATCACAACCTTCGCGTTCTAATGCTCAAGTGTGACTAAATAAGGTCCAAAAAAGATAAAACTACAAAATATTTTCAATAAAACCGCATCAATGCATGAAAGAAAGTCCCCGGCGGATGAAGTAATAAAACACGTGTTTCGTCAAAATCCAGGAATTTGTTAAAACTCAAGGAATATGCACTAGTAATCCTTTTGTTTTGTGTTAAAAAATCACAAAAGGTCATAAAACTTTATTTTATTGCTATTATTTACCGCAGGGAGTCGGCAATCTTTTGTTTTGTTTGAAATCAGGTGTGCTTCCAAACTTTTGGACGGTAGTGTATATTTAGTTCTCCTTGGTATTGTGTTGTGATAGGCGCGGACAGTTCATAACAATAGACTCGATATAATGGGGCCATTGATTGTGTGGATGTGTCATGAATGTGTGCGTACTATTAGTACCGATAGTGCTACAGTCTTTTTGTATTGATGAAGTCTTTCATGCGCGCAGCTATTTATTTCATTCAACAATGTTACTCTTTCTTCTACTTAAATTGTACATAGATGTTAAGTTTATGGCTATACGAGGCCTGCCTTTTAAGTTTTGTCGTTTGAAGAAAAAACACAACTAGAACCTTATAGTTAGTACTTTTTATTGTTTTTCAAAATATTCACCACGTAGCTTAATACACTTTTCCATTCGCTCAAACCAGTTATTATAACATTTATTACACTCTAAAGTGGGGGTGTTCAAAATGGCTGACTTGAAAGCGTCGACTGCTTCTTCACCGGACTGGAACCTTTGACCACGAAGACTTTTCTTAATTTTAGGAAATGTTAAGAAATCGTCAGGGCTTAGGTCAGGACTGTATTGAGGATGGTCAAGAATTTCTACTTTTTCCTGCTTCAAATACTCAATCGATTGACGAACGCTGTGTGAGCTTGCGTTGTCGTGGAGCAGGATAATGAGTCGCTTTGAGTTAGATTTTCTAAGTTCGGCGATGACTTGTGGTAAACAAACTGTGGTATACCAACTGCTTTAACCGTTCTACGATCTTCAAGTGCAATAGTCGCAACATGACTGATGTTGCATCTTCTTTGAAGTGCTTCGAGAACGAACAACTTTAGTCGGCTTTGGCTCGTCTTGAAAGACCCAGATTGTAGATTGTTGTTTGGAATCAGGATCGTAGGCATAGATCCAAGATTCGTCGCCACTGATGATGTCGTAGACGTGATTTGACTCTCCTCGGTTGAACCTTTGCAGAGTTTTCTTACAACATCTGACGCGGTCCGCCTTGTGATCGTCGAAAAGCAGATGCGGTATCCAACGGCAAACTAGCTTTCTCACACCAAGCGCTTCATGTAAGATGTTCTGAATGGTTGTCCCTGAGATGCCTAATAGAGCCTCTATCTCTCGATACGTCACATGACGATCTTCGAGAATTAGTTGTTTCACAGCAATGATGTTATCTTCAGTGAAGGCGGATTTTGGGCGACCTTCGCGAGATTTGTCACTAACACTGGTATGACCACGCTGGAATTCTAAATACCAGCGTTCGACAGTCCGCAGACATGGGGCTTCGTCACTGAACACAGATGTTAGCTCTTCAAAACACTGAAGCCGTGTCATGCCTCTTCTAAAGTTGTAGAAAATTATTGCACGAACATTTTCCTTAGAAAGCTTCATTTTCGTACGTAACCTGACAGATTGCAATCGACGCTGTGACTAAACAATAGCATAAATTCTAATACTTTCAACTGTTTTGAGATTCAAAATTTAAAATCATTCAAATATAGTTCCAAATTCAAAATTGCCGGGAAATATGGAAACGACAGAACTTAAAAGGCATGCCTCGTATCACCAACAATTTTTTTGCCTAAATTGTTAGGTAGGAAATCTAACTATGCATAATTGGTCTAAGGTTCTTTAAACCTTAGAAGCAGATGAAGCATAGAATGATAATGTAAACAATTATTCATAGCACTACTGCTTTACACGTAGAAGCGCTTATAATACTAGATACAAGTATATCATAATTTCAACAACTTATTCTCTTTCTGCATATATGTACATATTTTCGGTCTAATGATTATAAGAATTGTAAATAGTTTCTTTTGACCGTCATGTCAGTCGTCAAGTAGTAACATTGAGTAATTTAGTTATGGATTATCTATTTCTAATATAATCTATAAAGTACACCGGACGTAACCGACATATGGTTAACGAAATAACAGTTTTGATAATATATGTATATAAATTAGCAATGTTAACATTATTACTAAATAAAGTTTTGGTTTCTATTTTTCCAATCTGTCGCTAACCACACTTCCCGCGTAGAAACATTGGAAATTCATGTCACTACGGTTACTTTGCTGGTGCTGATGCCTATTTTATATTTTAAGTGATTGTTAAATTCTCTTTTGTATTTTACTAGACATTTTCGTAATTTGTGTTTTTAACCATCAGATCGTCTACTTGCCAATTTGATTCCAAAAAATCTTTTATAATTCAATTATTTCTACCCAATCTTTAAGAAAAATATTCTACATCTAAGGTAGAAAATGAAGAGATAAATAACGGCTTATTAAATGTATCATGACAGACGCATTGAAGTCGGCTGTATGTCGGCTAGTTGTTTAAAAGTTAATTATTTTGTGATTTATATCGACAAAGTAAATACCCGGTTGCTTCATTAATGTGTAGGTATTAGGTATTTATTTTTGGGGCAGCTTGCTTATACAGGTTATAAACATATATATTTGAAGTTTTAATGGTTTAACTGACTAAATACATACATATATATATATATATATATTATACCATAGGGGGACAGATGAAGAGACGGGTCACCTGATGGTAAGTGACACCGCCGTCCATGGACACTTGCAACCCAAGAGTCGCAAGTGCGCTGCCCGCCTTTGAGGGTGATGAGGGATAGGGGATGCAGGGAGCGGAAAGAAGAGAGGAGGGATGAGGAGATGGAAAAAAGGAGAAAGGAGATGAGGGGAGAGAAAAGGGGGGCGGGGGAATTGGGCCTCCGGAAACGTCACTAAATTCGGGGAAATTCAACGCAAGCGTTACTTCACAACCGGTTTTCTGTGAGGCCGTGGTATCGCACCGGTCGAGCCGGCCCATTCGTGCCTAAGCGTGGCTCTACCACTGAAAAATATATGAATATATCTAACTCTATAAACCTGTAGACTAAAGTCAGATAAGGCAATAAATTTAACTAGACAGTTGTATAACTCTGAGGAACTTTAAAAGGAGGTGTGACCTGGGTAATATGGACATTAATATGTTTGGTGGAGGACAGGGACCAAACCATGATTTGTACGCAGCGAAGATAAGGACTCTAATCGTATATAATAAATATGCCCTAAGTCTTGTCTCTCGAGATCTATTTTTGTCACAAAATGTTATAATTGAAAAACCAGTCAGAAGTCCAATGATTATAATTATTCACATTTGTCATACTTTTTTTTTGCAGCAAAAAAACAAAATGGTTCAGCGGTACGCACGAATAGTTTGGGGTCAGGCGCGCGTACGCCGCCGGCAGAACGAACCAAGTCCAAATTCTCAGCATTCGGTAGACTTTTCAAACCGTGGAAGTGGAAACGGAAAAAGAAATCAGAAAAATTCGAAGCTGCTTCTAGAAGTGAGTGTTATCAATATTTTTCATATCTCTTGCAACAAGATTATAAGCAGTCGCTTTGATAACCTGTCAAATGTTGATTCTATCGAAATGTGACTAAAAGCAGAGTTACACACATATATCATATGTGTGTAACTCTGCTTTTATCATTAAAATATGATGTAGCTACAGATTATTTATTCGACAGTCAGTAAGCAGTCTGTGTTCTTTTATTTTACGTCTTACATTCAATGAAGTAATTTAATGGGAATTTATTTAAACTTTCATTTGAATTTTTGTTTCCTTCTATTTGCAGCCTTAGAGAGGAAGATATCCGTCCGAGCTAATAGAGATGAGTTGGTGCAAAAAGGTATCCTCTTGCCAGACAGCCCAATCACGCCAGTGCCCGAAGCCAGTAAGTTGTAAACATCTCAAGATATTTGTTAAGGAACATACGGTTTTACTCACTTGTGTACTTCGGGAATGCCATGAGATGGGAATGCTATTATCAATTAAAAGTGGGGTCTTCGCCACTATGTCCGACATCACCGAAATGTGCACATGCGACAATAGATGTGTTTTTTAATTAATATGAATAGTAGTCACGAAAGGTTTTGTTTCAAGTTATGTCATAATTATTCATAGTACATTGCTGTAGACATAGTGTAACGACAACCTAAAATTATCTTTATTACTCCACTCCACTTTGATATTACAACAGTAGGTATATAAATATAATATAACACACATTTGTGCGATAAACAGAAAACATTGAATAGTCTCGTCATGAGAATGACAGGTTATAAGTTTGAATTTCAAATTAACTTATACGCATAGAAACTATACGTCTGTTATTGCTGTTTAATTTTATAGTATAGGGGGACAGACGAACAGATGGGTCACCTGATGGTAAGTAACAATCGCCGTCCATTGAGACCTGCAACTCAAGAGTCGTAAGCGCGCGCTTTGAGGGTGATGAGGTATGCGGGAAAGAGGAGAGGGGGAGTGAAGATATAGGAAAGAGGCGAGGGGGGTGGGCGTCCGGAGACCTCACTAATTCTTTACAAAATTTTTCTGTGAGGCTGTGGTATCGAACCTGTCGAGCCTGCACATTCGGGCCTAATCATGGCTCTACCACGGGTTACGGTTACGTACCACGGCGTTTTGAAGCTTACTAAATTTTGACTTACACAATAACAATCCATTCTCATTATGGGTGCGTCTAATAAATAACTCGCCGATATCTAGAAACATATCGTCGCCCACAAGCCTTAGCCAATTCCATCCGTTAGCAAGTCGGATTCGCGATAAAACCTTTATTAAAAGTTTGCTCTGATGCCACTGCCTATGAACCTACTGTATCTATGAATGGCAACAAGATATAGACTTCTGCATGTCCGACAAAGCAATCTAAACTCAGATTTAGTCAACTTCAGCATAGCAGTACAATTAGTATAAGTATAAATAACTCTCCACTCTCAGCGAACGAGGCCGATTACCGGACGATAATCGAATGCTTCCTTGGTGCGAGAAAAGAATTACTTTATTTATTGTTACTATTTACAATATTGAAGTTGCAAATAGATGTTTCTATGTACTTGAATTTACCGTTGTCGAATGGACTTGTAAAGCAGACATAATTTGTAATTTAAAAAGCTAAAAAGCTACACTGTTTATAGAATTATAACATAAAAAGATTATGTACATAACAACATTCACCAATGGTCTAGACTATAATAACATGCTTATATATATGTGTATGTACTCGCATAAACATCCGTTTCATACTTACCTATTATTTGCATTTTATGTTTGATTATATGTACTGTGTAAAATTTAAAATTTAAACATGATAGCCATCTTTATTTTTGTAATAGTTTTGTAAAGGGGCTTAGCTTTTGTTATTTACTTAATTTAAAAAGTGCATTTTTAATAGTCTCTCACTGTTTGTAAATTAAAGTACCAGAATCAGTTTTTCTAAAAAATAGTAAAAAGTAAGTTTAGGCAACCACTAAGACGCAAGACGCTGTAGCTGTTTAGCATGAACGAGAATATGATTCAGCTTGGTGTGACAAAGCTGTTTAGCAAGCTTCAATCTGTTTTAGGAGTGCACTTTATAAAGACACAGAGCTACATTTTTACTGTGTAGGTTTAAACCCAAAAACTCAATAATTGCCTTTAAATCGAATAGAATTAGATTTTCTATTCTTGTTCTTCTCTTTAAGGCAAAAGTTTATATCCGTATGTTTAAAATAGTATAAGATTTTTATATAGAAAATGGGAATACACATAGGTTACGACTATAGAAAAAGAGTTGTTAGTGAGATTATTGAACAAAGTTAAGGAAATCCCTATAAGGCGAATGTTAAGAACAGCAATTAAAAAGTTAATAATGGGAAAACTGCGTGAACAGCTCGCGGTGCGGAACCCGGAACAATTACTATAGGAAGCGAGCGAGTTGTTAAAACCGGTACGTTCAAGTACCTAAAGTCACACTCTCCGAACCATATATACGCATCGTTCATGGTTCTCAAGCCGTATAAACACACCTCAGGGTTAAGGGCGACGTGTCATGTGAATATACCATGTAACAAAAATATTGTTAACATGCATTTAAAAGAAGATTTAAATCGTTGACTCTACCCTCTTTTATACAGATTGTTTCTGAAAGGCGTATTTTCTTTTTCTAATGTAAGGAATAGCGAAAAATATACCCTTAGCTGAGTGTTAGTAACTTATTTGTTGAACTGCAATCGAGACCACAGATGACGTAACGTAATAATTTTTTTTACATGGCTTTTAATGTCCATTTATTGAAAGAGGTAGATCAAGAGCCATTAAAAATAGTACAAGAATGAGCTTTAGTTTCGATGATTTTTCTTCAAAAAATGACTATTGTCAAAAAACTATACATATTGGGCAGATGTTTTGCGTAACAATTTTAGAAGACAGATACAGATCCTTAATAAGATAAAATTCTGAAATAAGGTCTGGGTTTACTACAAGTGATATAATAATTGTTAATTGTAAAAGTGTTGTTAAGTGTAAAAAAAAATGATAAATTGCTTTTGTGTAGATGAAGAGTCATCTTCTGTGTGCGGCGAAGAGGCACGGGGTGAGACGGGGAGCGGCGGCGCGATGTCGGGGCAGGAGCGACTGGCTGGCGTGCACGCGGCGCTACATGCGCAGCTCGCGTCGCAGCTGGCGCAACAGCAGGCGGCACTTGCCGCGGCCGTCGCTGCCGCCGCTCAGCACCATCATCAGAACAATAACGTCATTGGTAAGTACCTTGCAACTTACTTTTATTAACAATTAAATCTACTTTCGAAACAAGAAATTGCGTAGAACTATGAAGCGCAATGGGGAAGACGTTGGAGTGGTTTGAACCCCACCTCCTTTGCTATCGACGTATCGCGTATCGCGTACGACCACTCTTTTTTTTACGTGTGGAAACCCCGGGCTGGCACTATGGTTTTCGATGCAACGGTTTGTGGCCAATTGAATCCGTTAAAACTACACGGTTGTGCCATACTGCGCTCTACTCCCACCCATTACTAATATAAGCATTCCGCTTTACTGGATAGAAAACGACGAGAACACTAATAATATGTGACCCATGTTTCTAGTATTGTTTAGTTGTATTGCGTGCAATGGGAGAGGCCTATGTCCAGCAGTGGACTCCGATAGGCTAATGATGATGATGAAATGTTGTTTTCTATTAAATCTGTGAGTATAGGTGTGTCCGTCAGAGCAGGTATCGGTAGACGTCAACCAGATCCGTTACCATTTTATCGGGGCTGGTCATCAGATCCAGAAATAAATAAACGACTCCAAATTTTGGAACAATTTGCGCACGTTGTTACTTGTGCAGTCATTACCACGGCAAAACTGGTGAGGGTTTAATAAACCCTACTTTTGTTTTTCATATTTCGTGTCCAGATACAGAATTTTCGTAGTATCTCAAGTTAGACTTAAGATTGATTTATATCGGTGTCTCAAGAGGGTTCCTCTATTGGTCGAGCTTTTAAAGTTACCTACTTCATTGCTTTATATGTCGTTTACATTTCTGCATTAAAGAAATGGTTGCAATTCTTGCAGAAGTGCATACTAGCATTGATATGAAAAATCGTAATGGAGAGGTCATGTATTCATATTTTGGTCCGACGCGCTCTGACTCTTCTTTTAATCTCATCCATTCGTGTTTAATTATTTGGCGGAGCTGAAATATAAAGCCTTATTAGAGATTAAATAATTGGTATTACTCCCAACGATAATTTTATTTCATAGACAATACAACTGAATAAATAATTTTGAACATTGTTTTTAAAAGTGTTGACAACGCACTGTATTCTAAAAAAAGCTTATTAACTATATTTATCCCTAAATTATACTATTATATATGAAACCCTTCAATAATACATCTTTCTCCCTATGCCTCCCCCAACTGCAAGATGTAGGGTGTTGGTGCTATTCTTAGCGAAAATAAAAATCCTCGTCCATTTCTTGAAGTGGCTTAAACTATCCCAAGAGAAATACTTTAACTGGTAGGAATTTAATATTTGATACTATTTATTGTCTGTAATAATTTGCCATGTTACTTGTTACACCACGAGAATGTGCTAACTTCATAGACAAGCTTTTTATAGATATGTCTTGTATCAGCGAATTAGTTTAATTATAATGAAAAAGTTACAGAACTCAGACTTACCGGCACCAGCCATTTTGAGTTATGGATATGCGACCCTGATTTGCTTAAGCAATTGTTTATACCTCCTCATCCATCTGTAAAAGCAATATTTCTTTCCTTCCCTTCTCTATACTCCCCTTCCTGTCAATTGACGGGCCTGTTGGTCTAGTGGTTAGTGAATCTGACTTCTAAACCAGAGGTCGCGGGTTGAAATCCCACACGGGATAAAAGTTAAGTCCTTGAACACTAAATAGGACCGTTATTTAAGCATTAATAGAGTAACTAACTAGTAAAAATGTTTACCAAGAAATCTTTCACAGCATTGCAGTATCGAATTCAGTAAGTGTTGGCTCGTATAATAAAAAGGCTTAAAAAGAAGATAGTCGCATTCAATGGGCCTATCGAATTTCTTTGCTTTATTCCTTTAAATCGTAAAAACGTGCAACTTAAAGACACATTCGTAATGTATGTAAGGTAATTTAAAGAATTATATTCTAGCTCCTAACCGTTTAGAAGTTGTACCTGCCGCCATCAGGTCAGCAACATGAGACGCAAATATCTCAATAGCTTTAAAAAGTATAGGAAAAAAAATGGAAGAGTTCCCTCGATTTCTCCTGGATTCCATTCTCAGATCCTGACCCGATAACCATTGGATCGCCTGAGAAGTACATATACCCTTTCAAACAAAAAGAATTTCAAAATTGGTCATGGCGTCTTCAAATAATCATACGTATAAAAATAAGAACATTAAAGATTTCGCCAAATTGAGAACCTTCTCCTTTATTGAAATCTGTAAAAAAAAATATATAAAAGAGGTTTTATGCTCGGTATATTTTGATTGATTGCCTTGTTTTCGTTTGTAAGCAAAACAATCTCTATCAACTTCCAAACTCTACTGCTACACTTTGAAACTTTGAAAATTTGATAATAATTACAAACTTAAGACTTCAGCTGTATTAGATTATCAATTTAGCTACACTACGCTAACTTTCCAAATAAAGTATTTATATTTAAAACGTGCAGTAATCACAAGCGTAGAAATGGGTAAACCATCTTAAATTATCACATACTAAAAATGGGATAAAAAGATCTTGTTCAGGCATATATTATGTAATTTGATAATGTGAAATTACTTTACTCATCAGTATTTTTTGTTTTTAAATTCTATGTGATGACAAGTTCTGGCATATTTTTTTTTATTATTCAAAGTAAAATAGTAAGACAGGAATCATTAATGTTTAGATAAAAATACAGTTCTTAGAAGACACTTAGCAATGATCCATATCACCATTGTCATTAGTAATTATTATTCCTTGTAATTTGAGAAAAGGTGGTAAGCGTGTCGTTCGAATTAACGACATCCTGACAGGACGATCGTCGAACGTTGACCCACGTCGGTTGTCACAAAGCCGCGGCCACACGGCCCGCATTGCCATTGACGTCATTGTTCACTGTAAAATGTACACACTTACCTATGTATTATCTTTATCATAATGTAAAACGTGGTAGCAGTAAAAATGTTCTAGATTTTCAAAACGTGCTAAAAACTGTACGGAGTAAATAAGGGTCGCTTTGTCAGTACGTAGAGGGTTCATTCCCGCAAAATTTTGGTTGATCCACAATAAATTGTCCTGCATCTCGATGTTTTCTGTATTCGTTGTTTGGATTTTCGTTTGTTTATTTCTATACTAAGTTTGTGTGTTGTGTGAATTCTATTCCTGCAGCAGCTATTTAAAACTTAATAATGCCTAAATAGGATACCAATAGGATAGGATGCTAATAGGATACCTTTACATTTAACCCTAACAAGAGTTTAAGGTAACTTACGAATGTACTATTCAATTTTCTTTGTCCTTATTTCCCCCTTCCTTCTCTTCTCGTTTTCGTTTGCCATATATGTATATAGCCGACCAAAAAGTTCGTGGCGTGGTTAACGTCTGTCACCTTTTTTAAAAGGTAATGAACTAGGTAAGTTAATTCTGTTCAATTTTTACACAACACAGTACATTATTATAGAAACTACTTATTTAATTTCTCAAAACGTTTTTCGTGAAAAAACACCCGATCTTCACTAAAAAGGTGCGCTAGTTTCTAGTTTCTTTTGCAATTAAATGAATCTGTTTGTTTAAGTAGTACTAGTTGTAAGCTCAGTCAGTAAATAAGTATACAAAGTCCCATTTTATTCACCAAAAGTGTAAACTTGTACTTGAAGAGCAAGGTTTTGGATAAACTTAACGAAGTAACCTAAGACTAATAAATAAGCTCCAAATATAGCCTATTTTACCCCTTGAAAGGAATGTGTCACATTTCTTGTCACTCTGTATTATTGCGCCTAACACAATACAACTTTTAAAATGAGTATTACTTTTTCTCTAAACTCTTATTCGTTGAGTTCATCGTAAATTGTGATCAGTTCAGAATTATTATTGAATGTAAGGCGTTATATCTTACTTGTATTGTCTTCAACTTAGCTTGTACCAAACCTGTAACCTAAGTCCGTTTTAAAAATCTTTTCCGCTTTGCTGCTATTTGTAACTTTTGTTAATTCTTTATCTATGTTGTTGGCATTGTAACCCAATTTTTAGCAAGCATGAATGTATTTTCGGCACGCTTAATCTAACTGAACTCGATTCGGTTGGCAAGTAATCACATTCATTTAATTTTTTTTAACAGTATGTTGAAAGGGATTTCGGAGCCCCAAACATACTTTGTTTTATAATTGTTATTGAAATTGTACTCGTACATTATACACTTTTCTTACAACATTTTCACTGTTATACGGTATCTAAGTCAAGCCTAGTATTTAGATTATATTTGTATATAGAGAATGAGGTCGCTTAATTGAATTGAAATACGCATGTCCGAATCTTTGAAAACTGTGGTGGTGTCAAAAGAAATATAGGGTTAGGCGGCTGGCGCTATGCTGAAGTCTAGATTGTGCTGCCGGCTACTGGGGGTTGGGTATGAGTCGTAGGGCATGTGCGCGGGGTGCGGTAGTGCGGCGCGCGCTTCAGTGTCGGTCCGCCCGCGCCCGCGCCCGCCCGCGCCCGCCGGCCCGCGACCTGCCGCAAACCGACCCTTGCCTCCGTCTGCCCTAACCTCACTCGATTACCTGCCTACATAGATATACCATTTGTCAAATCACAGGACTCCATAGCCACATTCCGTATTTTTGTCTCTTTTCTATCCTTCGCTTCGTTGAAACTAGAACTACCGAATGATTAAAAGCTCTCAGAGGCTTTTAAGCTCGCTGAGGTGTAGTGTTACTAATGAAGTAAGAGTTACTGATCATTCATTCTTCATTTTTAATACGTGAATGTGAACAAGTCAGAAACCAATTTTAAATTACCATTGAATCTTTTGGCAACTAAACTGTGCGACTGTCGGTCTTGATGCAACTCAAGACAACGTATGATGTATTGAGGTAGAGTTCTGTTCTGGAATGCATTACATAAACATAATTTAGGTGGCAAAATAATATAATTGTCTTTGCAGAAAAAATCAAGGGAACAGATTATTTTTTCTACACTCCAACATATTCCGAGTGTGTGCGGTTGTCAAAAACAACAGATATTTAAGATTTCTATCATTTGATTTATATTAAGTAAATCATAGTAAAATAGGATTCATCACATTTGAAGCTTTTAAATTGTTGTAAAACTTTAAAATAAATATATTTTTGTTTTGAGTGCGTCGACTAGTGTTGGTTTTAGTTAACGATCGTATCAATAGTTTTCTGTATCTAACTGAAGAAAACCTTATTATATTACTATACATTATGGTCGATGGCAAAGCTACAACCGCAACTTTGCGTGTGGTATCGATCGACACCAGGCACGCGATCGCGACCGCTGCACCGGCGACGACGTTGTCCTCGCTGGCCACGCACTGTTCGTAGAATCGTGTTCTACTGAAATTTAATTATTTTCAATTGCTATTGAGTCATAAGCTAACCGTGTAGTGTGTGTACATATTTTACAGTATATTATGTGACTCCGAATAGCTTTATTTAAGCCTTCGTACCTACATATTTATTAACTTTGTGTCAGTGTTAATGCAGCTGAAGTGCACTGAAATAGTTTGGTTGCATTTATGATCCGCGAGTGAAAATTGGAGGCCTTATTTTAGCTATAAAGCCTTTTTGACATGATTAATTGATAATAATTTATTTGTAATTATGACGTAATGGGAATGTCCGATTGCGATGAAATGAGAATGCACGGACCAGGGTGGGTTAAGAGTGGTGGGTAATATCAAGCGCGGTGTCGCGAGCGCCGCGGTACGGAAGGCGCGCGTCGCCGCCACCGCCGTCACCGCCGCCTCCGCCGCCACCGCCTGCGCCACGTCTCTCTATGATGGGCTTCATCATGGGATGTGCCTGCTTGAGAGGTGCGTAAATATTTTTGTAAACAATACTTAAAAGCGATGATTAGATAGTATTTTTTTTTTGATTTCCTTACGTACGAATAAAAACACATATGAATTCATGTGAGTTAAACATGTATTTAAGATTTCGATTATATTAGGTCTTTTGGTTAGTTTTGAGGGTTTATTAAAAATTAAATACTTTTGTATTATAAAAAAGATAATTTATATTTTAATCAAAATATGCGCCATTACTATCTACAACCTTTTGCCATTTTTCGGGCAACAAAAGGATTCCATCTTAAAAAAATTATCATCTTTTGAAGCGATCTATTTTTTGATACATTCGTAAGATTAGAAGTGCTGATCTGCAAGGCTCTGTTGCATAGATCGAAATAAGTGGTAATCAGAAGGAGCACAATCTGGTGAATATGCGGGATGCGGTAACACTTCCCACTGAAGATCTGAAAGTGTATCTATCTCTTACAGGTTTTCCCATGTGTTGGCGAGCATTGTCATGCAGTAAAATGACCTTTTGTTTTCTATGTGCAATTCTAAGACGTTTTTGGTTCAACGCATGACTCAATTCGATTAATTGATGTTGATGACGCTCAGCTGTGATAGTTTCATTTGGTTTTAACAATTCATAATAAATAACACCTTTCATATCCTACCAAATGCATAACAATACCTTATTTACGTGAATGTTACGCTTTGGAGTCGATGTGGACGGTTGACCAGGACCTACTCATGATTTCGTACGTTTTGGATTTTATTATAGAAGATCCATTTTTCATCGCCGGTAGCGATTTGATACAAAAACGATTTCTTTTTGTGACGAGACAGTAGTGAAGCACAAATGGTTACTCGATTTTGCATCGCTAATTCTGATAAAACATATGGAACCCATTTTCCTTGTTTTTGAATTTTACCCATTGCGTGTAAACGATCAGAAATTGTTGATTTACCTACATTTAATTCTTCAGCCAACTCTAGTAGTGTGCGGGCTGGGGTTTCGTTAAATAACGCCTGCATTTCACCGTCTTCAAACTTTTTTTTTGTTTTCCACTACGTTGTTTATCCTCTAAATCAATATTACCACTTTTAAATCGTCGAAACCAGTATTCACATGTTTTAACAGATGGTGCAGATTCATGATACGTATCTACAATAAGTCTGTGAGCTTCTGCTGCTGTTTTTTCTTAAATCGAAAAAGTATAGTAGTAAATGACGAAAATTATATTTATCGCGTTCCATATTTAATCACACCAAAAACTTGCGTGCGTTTACTGTAAGTAAGTTACTTCGAATAATTAAAGTACAATCTAAAACACGCCGCATCGAATATCTGAGTAACTTGTACCGAGTTTTATTCTTTTTTTCATAAAGTACTTAATTAAATAAATAAATGAATTAATTAATGTTTAAAATCCAAAACCTAACTAGGTGGTTAAATATAATTATAAATAAATTATACCTTTTGTGATGATCAAAGTTATACTTTATATCCATGATATAAAGTATAACTTTGATCATCGATTATTTATCTCGTAAATAACCCTAAATTTAAAAAGCGGTTAGTTATTGTTGAGGGGTCCATACTTGTTGCGTGTGGGTAATTATGAAAATATTATACAGACTGTGATTGAATACAAAAAACCAACAAGATTTTATAAAATCAAATCACCTGACTTTTACGACTGATTGGCACTTTTAATTGGAGTTTTGATCAAAACTTTGTGAAAACCCGCCTGTGTACGTAGTACTCTGTTATAACAAGTCTCTGAGAACTATTTGTTCGAATGAAAACCCCGCGCTTTATATTAAATTAAGGAAGGCCAACAATGGTCCATTGACCTTGCTCCCTTTAATTTCTGTAAAGGCTATGTCTATGTAGTTTTTTGGAAACTGTCATTTCTTATCATTATATAATTAAACTTTTATCCGTGACATGCAATGTACTAATACACTCGTACATGTGACGGCCGATGTTGATGAAATGATTTCTTATACGTATATGAATGTACATTGACTTTATGCGTGTATTTATTAAATCAAATACAATGTAATAAAGATCAAGATGTAAATAAAAAAGTCCTCTTTTCTGTAAAATAATATGTATGAAACATATTATTTTATAGAAACGATAAAATATGTAAGGGTCTCAACGCTTCAATTCAACTTGCTAAATAGCGCGCTTCATCGGCTTTATTAAATGGTCGTTCCTATTATTACGCATAAAATAGTTAATACAGATATAGATTAATCAGTTAAAGGGAAGTATACGATTTACCTTACTTCACAGGAGTAAGATTGCAATTCATTTAGTTGAAGGGAATATTATATATATTTTATTTCTCGAGTCTTTTTATTTCTCGACATAACTTAAACAGCAAGTAACTCCTAAATCCATTTTAGTTAGCAGTAAAAGTGAATGACAACACTGAGCTTTTTTTGCCTAAGAAAGGCTCTACCACGATAAAATAGTTAATACCAAATTAGCCGATATAATACTGAACTGAATTTAATTTATGATGTATCCATACACACATATTTTTCTTCACCCATCGTTTCGCTTTGAATTCTTAGTTTAATTTTAGCATAATTTATATACCGCCGCCCATGAACACCCGCAACTCTAGTCACAAGTGCGTTGCCGGCCTTTTAGGTAGGAGTACGCTCTTTTCTTGAAGGTTTGAAGGTCGTATCGGTTCGGAAATACGGCAGGCGACAATTTGTTCCATAAGCTGGTTGTGCGAAGCAAAAAGCTTCTGGAGAAGCGCACAGTGGTGGAGTGCCAATCGTCCAGGTGATGGGGATGGATATTTTCACAGTACATTTCCAGATTATGTGCCCTATGCCTGCCTGTTCTGCCTTATGGTTGTAGATTTCGTGTCGGTACTAAGTTGATATCTAGTAAGGTTCAAAAT
Organism: Tyria jacobaeae; assembly: GCA_947561695.1. Lineage (NCBI taxonomy): Eukaryota > Metazoa > Arthropoda > Insecta > Lepidoptera > Erebidae > Tyria > Tyria jacobaeae. Next base: position 13,076,433 of record OX387217.1, read on the forward strand.
ATATAAAAAAAGAAGTGTTATATCTTCATAAGCAAAACTAGAAAAGATGCTTTAAGGGCGCTAACACATTTCCTTTAAATAGAGATAACCTGGTGCTTGAACTCGACAATAATTTATTAACTTAAAATGTATTGTTTTACATCATGGACGATATTACTTGAACTTTCGTTGTATATACTTTTCTTAAGACAGGTTCATATTGTAGTTGTAGCCTTTTTAGCATAATTTAAAAAGTTTTTTTTTTTACTGATATCACTAAATCTCGTCAGTACCAATACTAATCGAAATAAGAATAAAGCTAAATTGGTTGAAAATATAATAGCAAATGTTTCTAACTAGTTTTTGTTATGCCTATTATCGTTAAATCTGCTGAATAAATATGCTGACGGAAATAACGTATAATTCAGTAGTACCTTAAAATAGTAATTTACTGTTTCAATAATATACCAATTTGATGTCATATTCATTAATATATGCTCTGACTAATAACAACAAGTCTTTATAACAGGTATTAATTAATCTTACTCCTAATAGGAACGTCTTTTCAACCGACTTCAAAAAGGAGGAGGTTCTTAATTCGACTTTACTTTTTTGGATGTTTGTTGCCTCAGAACTTTCGACTGCGTGAGCCGATTTCGACGTTTTTTTTAATTAACAGCTTGTGCTTCCCGTGTAATCCCATTTTAATTTGGCCCAGTTCTGACAATGGAATCCATAAGAAAACCATATAAGACATACATTTTATGATAGACGCATTGAAGTCGGTTGTCTACTTTTTTAAGTCCGATTATGTAGTTTTAATACAATAGGACATACCGCACCGTTACCGCACAGTAATGTAAAATATAAAAAAACCCTAAGATGCGCCCGGTATTTCACAGCGCTTAAATCCGTACAAAAATTTTTGGCCGTGCAATTTTCTTACAAGTTTTATTATTTGAAAAAAAAATAACTAGACTTTTACATCGTCTCTATAAAACATATAGTAGATGCAATAAGTAGTTCTTCTTATAAATAAATAAATATTATGTTTATAATATTTAGACCTATGCAAGTAGATATATTCATTCCAAAATATTTATACTTAGTGGCAATCGAATCCGGGCAGGATTCCTCCCTCCCTCCCTTCTTCTCCCACATGACAGTCAACTATATAAAAATATTTTTGTTCAGTTATGGTGGTGGACAAACGTAAAAAGTAGAAAGCGTTTATTTATACCAGTTCGCTTATACCCGTAACGATTACGTACCTGTGTGACGGTGTACGATTAACGGTGACGTGTGTATTGTATATCTTAATAATTGTGCGTATTAATACAAAGTGTAAATTTGAATAAGCCAATTAAATAAACACTGCAACTCCTCTTGCCATACATAAACTCTCTTTCCATCCAAAGAATGCCTGTAAGAGATCGCAAAACGCGATAAGGCCACCAATTGTTCAAATTCTGTATTTTTTAAGAATATGTAATTACAATATTGCGTGATCTTTTATTTGGACAATAGTTTATCATCTATCTATCTCCCTACCACCACCTGCCACTCACAAACATCCGGAAACCCCAGCAGCCCTTGGCCACCTGCAAGCTAGCAGGCGTCCACACTTTGGAGTATGGGGGCCTTACGCCCCCCCACATCACATCCCACGCACATCTTCTGCGGGATGGGCGAGTACTTGTCATCTCCCTTTCCCGTACCGCCGCCTCTTTGGCTAACATCACCTCCTCGCAAAACGAAGCTGCAGAATCCCATGCACTCTCACTTTGCACCATAAACAGAACCATGGTCTCTAGCGAGAGGCTTCCCACACCAATAGCCATAACGAGGTCGTGTCGCTGTTGCGCCCACGCTGAGCACTCCACTAGGGTGTGGAGTGCAGTATCCTCGTGACAGCCTCCGCAGTGGTGGCACGCAGACGTTGGCTCCCGGCCTATGCGACACAGGTACTTACCGAAACAGCCGTGACCGGTGAGCACCTGTGTCAGCCGGTAGGAGAGGCTGCCATGTTGCCTCTTCAGCCAATCCTCCAGAATGGGTCTTATCGCCACAATTGTTATGTGCCCTAATCTGAGTTGAGCTAGAATTTCTTAATTATCTGTCCGTCAGCCCCTAAAATTAAAAAATTCAGACGTTCATTTTTCGAACTATAAAAGTTATTGTTTACAAATTTGGCTCATATCAAATCTCATTTTAATCCGATCCTGAGGATTCTGAAGATGGCTCAAAGACAATGTATGAAGATTGTTATTAAACGAAAATTGAAATTGAAAAGATTCACACTATGACATGAACTTGTCGTCAGCTAAGTTGTTGTATTTTTTAGCTATTAAGAACAATTCCGTACAATTTTTTAAATGATAAAAAGTATTTATTAGAAAGTTTAAAAACATTTGAAATAATCTCGAGATTTTTTTAAATATAGACATAGATATTATTTAATATAGAACATATTTTTGTAATTATTTTTATGACAGCGGCTTATGTTTTTAGCAAAATGTATGTTAATAAATATATGTACTAAAAAATGGCAATGAGTAAGTTGTAAGTTCTTCAAATATTCTTGACTTTCATATAACTAGGCTAAAGTATAATATTGTATTTCCCGACCGATACGACCTTACGACGACCCTACGAAGACGAAAAAATAAATAATGCAATACAATTTAGAAGCGATACAAAAATTCACCAATATACCAAATATCTAACTCATATTACATAATACATACATAATACTTTTTTTTTCATTACTTTACAAGTTTCTCACTCTCCTCGCGAACCCGTCTCCCTGAAATCCACAGCGTAGATGACCCGCTTGCTACACCACCGCCACTTTACAGATGAGCTTCCCGACATCGATTTGGGTGAGATTAAAATGACACTCAGACAACTGAATAACAACAAGGCCAGGAGGTGACGGTATTACAACAGAGCTCCTGAAAGCAGGAGGAACACCTGTGATAGTAGAGCTCGAGAGGGCCATCCGTCACTGCACCCGGCGGCATGTTATTCTTCTTAAAAGGAGACATAAGCCTATTGAAGAACTGCCGCCCCATATCACTCCTAAACTATGTATACAGGTTTTTCTCGAGGCCCATCACCCATCCCATCAGCCCAAAAATTCGATGACTTCCAGTCGTTGGTTTTAAAGGCTTCAGCCCTTTGACTACATACACACACTACGGCTAACAATTTAGAAGGCCAAGGAAATTGATCAGCCCATCTGCCTAGTGTATGTGGACTACGAGAAAAACTTCGATGCCATAGAGACCTGGGCTGTGTTGGAGCCTATGCAGAGATGAATAACAGATATGCCCAGGGGCTGTACGAAGCGGCAACAATGACCGTCCAAGTACAGGGACAGAACTCAAGACCAATTCAATTGCATTGTGAGGTATGACAGGAAGACATTGTACCTCCGAAACTATTTAAATTAGTAAGGGAGGCATTCGATGACGTCTTCAAGACACTCGATATCAACGGACGGGGAATCAATATAGACTACGTTTTCAGTGACGGACAGTGTCTGCATGATCTGCAAGGAATGCCCAACAGTTTGGGCGATTCTTCAACATGGATGGGACTGGGGATGAACCTTGGGAAGACATAAATCATGTATAATAGTCATGTATCCCCAGGTCCCCAGGTGTTTAAGTGATTAGGCAAGCGTATTGTAGGGACGATGGACCGACGACTTGAGGTAAATGGCTGGCAACAGATGGATGCGGTCTGCCCTAGACCGAGATAGTTGGCGCAGTTTGGGGGAGGCCTTTGTCCGGCAGTGGACGGCGATAGGCTGATGTGTGTTTGTAAGATTGCATACTTTTTAAAGCTTATTACACGCTCGGAGAAGTATGAGATTTGGCATAGGCTGACTTGGCCGGTTGAAGGAATGCAAAAAAGCTAAAATTTATAAATATCCTATGTTACGCACATATTTATATTAAACTAATAAAACATTCATTGTTGATACTCCTACTGCCAATTTCACTAACATAATAGTAAGTCGATCGCATCGCCGGCAGCAGCAAATTAGTAGCTTGCAAATCACATGCCACATTAGTGTATACTGTATACATACGAGTATATTCTCTGACCAAAGCAAAAACGTTAAACCTTAAAATGTTGAATGAATTACTGTCGACTACTAAGCTCACAAAGGGCTCAAGTTATATATAACCTGGAAAGATTGTACAGATGTTTAATATTTAATCACCACTGAAGAAATTAGATATTTAATCCTGAATTAATACAAGGTTTATAATTACATTTAGAACAATGCACTTGTGGAGCGATGTACTTGGGCGATCTCGTGGGCGTTGTTAGCGTACCTGTATAATATTTAAAGCTTGATATTCTTTTTGCATTATACTTATTAATGGGAACGCATATTAGTGTAAGAAATACATATTTAGCTGTTTAAAAATGTTTTACTTGCTTGTAATTTTTCATAAATTTCACATTTTATATTTCAACCGGATTCATACCCGGACACAGCCATTGTCATTGTCATGAAAAGATAATTGATATATCATATAACGATGATTACTTTGTTAAAACAATGTAAAATATTTAAGGTCAAGGACACCTGCGAACAATGATTGTACCTTGTAGGTCGACTAGAAAAATATGCTAAGAACGTGCATTCAAAAACTGATTTTGTATCATGAACGAACAAAGGGTGATTTAGCTTTAATAAATTCACGTGATCATATTACTCATCACCCGATCGCTAATCTAAGAAGTAGTCTGTTTCAGTCCAAGTTCCATTCATCCAATTTAAGTTGTATCTTTGTTATTTCGTTGTATAAGCTACTGTTGTACAGTTTGTAATTTATTTAGTACTCGGCGCCATTCACAGTGCACTTGTTTGCAAGTCTCCCACAATTTGACGTTGCTTGATGCAATCGTGGTGTGCATAAAATATATATAAGATGAAATAAATGGGAATTAGTTTTTTGATTGGACAATTTTTAAGAAGTTTCTACGCCACGGCAGCTATCCTCCAAATTTAACAACACTGTTTACATTTCACATGATTTGTGGCGTTGATAATTAGTTTTTATCAAACACTAGAACTCTAAAAAATGGATTTACAATCAGTCAACGAATGACTAGAACACTTAAATGATACAAAGCTGCTGGTTGTTTTACAAAACAGATCGATTTCAAGATATTATACATATGTATTATACATGTGCACATACGCATTCTAGTGATAGTCGAGGAATTATCTTTCAATTTTCCTTTTTAGAGAATACTTTTTAAAATTCTTTCGTTTGCGCCGGAGGACAAGTGACCAGCGCCGCTGTTGACAGAAGTAGCTTGTGTCTTATGTTACTTTTGTTAGGAAAACCGAAGTAAAATGCATTCTCCTACTAAGTACTACCTGTACTACTCTTTTGGGGTTAGAATACTATTAAGTGGATTATAAAGGAGTGTTTACTACTTTACGGTACTTTACAAGCGATATCGATCGATATCTATCAAAGGATTCTGCAGGAATGGAATAATAAGTAATGCTGTGCCAGCTCCTAACATTACTTAACTTATCTAATGAATACTTGCAGTAGAGAAGTGAACAGCTGATAGTATACATATATTATTGTCAATATTGCAGCTCATAAAATAGCCAGAATAATTATATACATATGAATAAACCTAAAACTATATAGCTGATATTAAAGTGATATAGCACTATTAGATGTTGTGTGATTTGATGATTTTGTATAATTCGGAATTGTACTAATTTACAATTTGGTACCCTGGTAAACCCAAATACTTATACATATTACTAAAATAATATTGACTTTTTTGGGACCAAAGACGCAAGGGATGCTCAAGTGTAATATTTACTGATTAAATATATTTTTTCCAATACCTTCAGTTGCGTTGGCCTAAAGCTCAATAATAAAAGAAAGCTAAATCGCTTTTATTAATTTAGGTAGGTGACTTATAAAACCGATTAAAAAGGTTGACAGAATTTGTATACATGTCGTCCTTAAATTGGACTCACACTTTTCCGACTGTGTCAGCGACATAAAAGCCGTTACAGGTTAAAGCCTCGCGTAACTTATGCTAGAATGCTTTAGGATACTGAACGTGATGGTTATTTCATGGGCATGATAAAAAAAAGTACTGAACCATGTTTTATGCCCCCATGGCAACTATGTACATGAAATGAATGTTTATTTTATTGGATATTATATTGATGTTAAAGCTCTGTAGGTCATTGAACTTTATAAACCTTACTGTTGCGCTCTCAGCATATTATAACATGTAGCGAAAGCTAGATGAATGGTGATAAATTAAAAATTCAAAACAAAGCAAGGCAATGCGTGGGCGGGCGGGTGTTAAAACGCGGAGGGCGGGCGGCGATCGAAGAGCGCGCGCGGTGCAAGAGGATGGGGGGCGAAGTAACGATCGTATGAGCGGCCGCAGTCTTCCAGCCGCGAGCGCGCCGCGAGCATGAGCGACGTCGGCACGCTCGCCGCCATGGACGCGTTCGCGGGCGGCGCGAGGCGGAGGCCCACACGTCTGCCGCCGCCACCGCCGCCTTTCGTGCCACCGCCGCCGCCCCAGCGCCACGACCATTACTACGTGCGCCGCAAGTCACCTATCCCAAGACATACGACAAACCTTACGCTGTTTGCGCGTAATAATGGTACCCCCGCACGAGACATCCGCATGCACTTGCACACCACGCACGCACCAATGCAACTCTTGTAGCTCCCACTCCCGTGCCCATTCGCAACGTGCACTCCCAATGTCAATGTCACGTTCTCGTCGTTGCATGCATATCATTTGGTATTTATATACAATCCTCTCCTTATTCATGATGTAAGTAAGCACTGGCAATAAACTTGACCACACTTAAATTTAGCAACGTTGCCATTCAATTTACCAATTTTTCATTTAAATAAGCAAATGTAATAGTACAAGAATAATACAAGCGGCATAAAGAAGTTAAATATAAAATAAAATTTGTTTTCAGATGATTGCCAGATACTGAAGATATTCTACTTCTGTATTTATTTCAAGTTTGTTTTCGGTGTAACAAATGAAAGCAAAAGTAAATTTAACTAAAATAATAAATATTTAATTGGTTCCTCATATTGTACATTAAAGTCGCCACTTAAATAAAAATAGAGGAACTGGATACGCTTATATCCATTCCATTCCAAAACAAATCAAGTGAAATAGCTTTAAAGAAGTCAATTCCTTCTATCAAATCCTTTTATCGAAGAGTTTTCGAGTAATATAACTTTTTTTTGAAAAACGTCACGTAAACCCTTCTATCTGTAAAGTTACTATCTTACCTACTGTGACTACCACCGGATGTGATTTACACACCTTCGGTTTGATTCTCTTTAACAACTTACTATTTATCGTCGTTGTAACATTCATAATACTAACTTTGTCACATATTATACTATTTTAGATTTCTCAGTAATGTAGGGCTTTATAAGTTTTGGTCGGAGACATTTCTTTTTGTACTGAAAATCGTCAATTTGCCAGGAATTTACGAATTCGTGTTAGTGCTCATACATACATAAACTTACGCTTTGTCCCTTTAGGTTGGAGAGACAACAGCCTATCATGTATTGGTAAGGCTGCCAAAACGGTCGATAACATTAAATGTTAAAGGTAGGGTTATATTTTTCAGTGTACATAACGTGGTAAGGCGGCGATGTTGTCGATGTCGATAAATAACGGGAAAAGGCGTCTTGTGGCCTTGCTCAACTATTTGCGGCATGCTTGTGAGTGGAGCCGCTGCCGTCGCCGCGTCGGCGCCGGTGCAAACTGTACAGAGACATTTTAATTGCTCTACCGAATGTCAATCGCCACAATCCTTCTAATAATGATGCCCGTATTTAATTTTAACCTCGTCATTCACGTTCAGTTTATATTTAGTCAACACTATTTCCTGTTGCACTATAAAATCTTCTAAGTATAATCGTCTAATATTTGCAGAACACATTTTGTAAAGTCTTACTAAGAATTCATACACAACAAATATTTATAATTACACTTTGTTGAATGTTTTATGTATGACCTATGACTTTATATCATATCTCAAACAAATACGTAGGAGTTATGGTAAAGGGGAAACAGCGACAAATGTAGGGACGGCAAGTTCCTGAAATCCTTAACCGTGCGGGCGCTCTCGCAGTCGCGATATGCCCTTGACCCAATACCCACCTTTGAATGGGCCCCACTGCACTGCATCTCCCCTCTATTTTCGACAACAAGTGTTAAGCCTGTTTATCTTTTAATGAAATATAACCTTTTATACTTCAAAAAAAATCACTAACTGCTAGTAACTAACCAGTCAAACCAAATCAACTTTGAATAATGTCGACTTGGCATTGACACATTTTTTTTCTATTGTGCTTACGTAAGTCAAGTTATGTTCTCACACGTTACGGCTTTAATTTACTATATACCGTATTATTACGAAATGAAGAGAGACTGAAATTGAAACTTATAATTATTTTTAAAAAAATAATCACTGCTGCCAGAAGAATTGTTAGTAGTCAGTACGCAACCCTATACTAAGTTTTTGTTTAAAGACTACGATTCGAAGTTTGGAAATGATGATCTTAGTTTTAAAACTGGAGCTTTCAGTGTTTTTTTTTAATATATAAGGTCTTCCGGTTAGTTTTGAGCGAACGTTTCAAGTAGCTGTCGCGACACGTCGGTACAAGCTACTTAGATATTCGATGCGGCGTGTTTTAGCTTACACTTTAATTTTTCGAAGTAACTCACTTACAGTAAACGCACGCAAGTTTTTAGTGTGATTAAAATATATAGAACGCTATAAATATAATTTTCGTCATTTACTACTATACTTTTTCGATTCAAGAAAAACAGCAGCAGAAGCTCACACACTTATTGTAGATACATATCATAAATAAGGTATTGTTATGTATTTGGTGGGATATGAAAGGTGTTATTTATTATGAATTGTTAAAACCAAATGAAACTATCACAGCTGAGCGTCATCAACATCAATTAATCGAATTGAATCATGCGTTGAACCAAAAACGTCTTAGAATTGCACATAGAAAACAAAAGGTCGTTTTACTGCATGACAATGCTCGCCCACACATCGCAAAAGCTGTAAGAGATACACTTTCAGATCTTCAGTATGAAGTGTTACCGCATCCCGCATATTCACCAGATTGTGCTCCTTCTGATTACCACCTATTTCGATCTATGCAACACAGCCTTGCAAATCAGCACTTCAAATCTTACGAATGTATCAAAAAATAGATCGCTTCAAAAGATGATCACTTTTTTATGATGGAATCCATTTGTTGCCCGAAAAATTGCAAAAGGTTGTAGCTTGTAATGGATTTGATTAAAATATAAATTATCTTTTTTATAATACAAGAGTATTTCATTTTTAATAAATCCCTCAAAACTAACCGGAAGACCTAATATAATAAAGCGTGTTTAAATTATGTTACTCGCATATTCGTACCCGTGGAATACACCATCATATGTATTTTCTGTGAGTACTTTTTCTTTTCCGAGAGTAAACAGCTCAAGTTTTATTAGAAAACCACAGTTTCTGCACTGAGAAAAATGTTATTTCCCATGTCAACGGGCGCCCACGTCAATGTCGTCAAATAGTTTCTAGCAAAAAACATATCGCACAAATTCCTCATGAGCTCATCGCGTATCGCACCTAGCGCGCGACCTACATAATTTGATGATATCACTTATCATATTTTCTAAATATCATAAATAAATATTTTTTTGTACGTCCGTACTTGTAAATATATAGAACACCTATAATTATTACCTCGGTTAGCAACCTAAATAAAATAGTCCAACATAGTCTTAATAGCTTGAGTTACTTATAATAACGATATCAATTATTATAATGAACAATGAAATGAACACTACATTTAGTAACTGCTTCTCGTTTACGCTAATTAGAGACAAAACTATAATTATGTCATAATAGTAGGATTAGGATCATGGTAAAAGGTGCGGTTTTGTTGACGTGAAATATTTGACAGCATTAAACTCAATAAAATCCGTTCATTATATGAAACGTAAACATCTCAAATACCTGACGTTTTGATGAGTGTTCTCTGTTTTAATCGTACTAAATATATTTTTAACGAGTCGTCGCGTCCATTTACGCTACCTAACGAGTACCGACTGCTAGATTGTAGCCACTGCAGCGTACTCTCTTGGCAATACTCCTCGGAGTATTCAGAACTAACAACATATGGACATTTATTGTTATTGTAATTTCTTTTATTTCTTCTTTCCTCTTCTTTTTGACAATTACTAAGAATCCTGATACAGAAGTCAACATTTGATAAACATACTAAAACGCTGTAGTAATTTATCATTATGCAACATTCGCGAATGCAAAAACATATCTGAACTATGTAAGTAATTATTTATTTTTACTGGCAAATTGTGCACGCATATTACTGCATTCCGTAATTTTGGAGACATCGTTGATGTTGGATGTACATATATTTGTATCGGCCTGCATTTATAAGCACTAATTTGTTTTCTTTGTTCTTTAAATAGTAATGATCTCAATTTGCTGTGCTATATTTAAATTGATTATTCACTACGTATGAAAGAAGTAATACGGATAAAACGAATAAAACATCATAAATCTATTTGCAGTCAGTTCCAAATTAATATTATCTCTCGTGTATATTTATATCGGAATTAAGAAAATTCCACTTGCGTCGATGGCTGTTCGTCGCAGTCTATATTTTTATGCTGTCCTTTTGATGTTCGTTTTTGACAGCATTAACAACATACTAATGGCCTCCAATTGCCAGGACAAACTACCAGCATTGCGTTTCACGTTTAAAAGTGTTTCATTTACTTAACATTAGTTCTATACAATTACTTGAGATACTCTTATTTCTGCACAATTCGCTATTTGAGTGGTTCCATTTTTTATTTTATTTAAAATTTATTATTATTGGTTTAGGTTTCGCCTACCACAGACAAATTGACCTTACCGAAAAAAAATAGGTAAATACTTAGTTTCATTTTCTGAAGCTTCATTACATGATAAACTGGGCTTACACCTGTTGTGGGTAGCAATGGATTGTATTGGAATTGGAAGTGAGCTGAAGGACTATATAGATTATATAATGCTGCAGCGGGCCACGTCCTCGGTGCGAGGGCGGGCGCTCGGCCAAGGGCGCCTCATTGATCGCGTAGTCGGCACCGTGCGCACCAGACCAAGCGCGCCAGCGCAAACCCTCGGCTACTTGGACACCTATTTTATAAATCTCACATCAATCCCAATCAGTCATCACATAGATCTCTCAGTAGTAGCCTGAAGCTAAAATAAATTATTTAACACTTCTAATTGAACATACATACACTAATACCTGCATCCCCGAAGGGGTAGTCAGAGGCGTATTAAACACCCAATTTCGCCGATTTTAATTTAGTTCTACTAACATAATGGGGGCAAGCCTATTGCCGTCAGCTGGTCGCTTTGGAAATTTGATTGGAAACTTGAACGAGCCGCTGTCGAAAAGTCCGAGCTAATGGGATTCTGAAATTGACTGAGAAATTGATTCGTTGTTATTTTCTAGTCTGATATAATTTATAATTCCTTAACTAGTATAGCCATAAATAGTAAATTATTTCACGGTATCAAATAATTGTTTTTTCTTTTTAATTAAATTAATTTGGCTTTAAGCTAACTACCATTTTGTTATTATTCATTTATTAGTCGTAGTCAATTAACAATGTAGGTACTGTGTGCATTTCCAACAATAAGAAATGTATTGATACTAACCAAAAATAAATAACCTGCCAAACTTAAAAATGCTTTTATGTCCTAATATAACAGAGAATGTTAACAAAAATAGTTTGAGTTTAGCTTTACCGTATGTAACCGTTACTCATGATTGAGTTAAATGTCAATGGACATGGCATGTACGAGTGATCATAGAATATTGAGTTAACAGTTAACAAAAGATTACATTTAAATTAAAAATAGTGTTTTTTACCGTTACGTTTTGTCCATATCAGTAGCTCAGTACTATGCAAAGTAAATCCTTGATATTACCTATCTCTACACTTAACTACTTACTAGTGTTTGTATAAAAGATTTGAAGTTTAAATTTAGTTATGACGAATTACGAAATACTTGAAACGAATTATTTATTTAATTCAATAGTTATCAACACAATAAAGAATAACTGTAATAAGATTTAAACTTGTTTTGTTGCAATATCGTAACAGTTTGGTCCACTATAAATGTATTTTAAATATTTAGTAGCTCGAGATGTAATGCATCTCGGGATAAGGAAACAACACGAGCATATACGTTATTAGAGGTAGTCGTAGTAAGTGTAAGTATGTACTGTAAAGCCTCTCTTTTGTCCTAAACGTTAGCTTCTAAACACCAGAAAAGCTGCACAACATAGTGAATACAGTTAATAGCGGTAAGGTTTAAAAATCACTTCTAAAAATTAAGCTAAGATAAAAATAGATGTTTTATTTTATCTTAGCTCAATTCTGCAACTCAGAAAACAGTTTTACGAAACTAATGATGCCAAAAATTGTATTTTCATCGCTAGTAGCTAGCGCTAGCGATCAGCGACCTAGACCGAGAAAGATATTTAAAAAAAAATATGACTAATTGTTTTGCCAATAAAATAAATATTCGCTTATTTTATCTTACCGTTTGTTAACAACTTAATCTGTGGTGCCTCACATTTTTGCAGTGTCTAAATCGTATACGGTCACGAAAATTGCGAAGCTGGCAGTGCCAGGTGCGCGCTGCGTTAAATGTTGAAATACATGTTTGGGGCCAGCTATGAGCTCTGCTCATTATTATATATTGTTGGCACACTTCATTTTATTGTGAGAATTAATTTTTCAATTTAAAATATTAGACAGACAGAAGTAAAAATATTTTTTCTTTCAGTACTTGTCCATGGACCGATCTGACTAGTTATTATAATATTTAAAGTAATTCAAATAGTCGGAATAACTTTCAAAAGCAAAAAGTAATGAATAGAGATATTAATTACTCCATCACCCACTGAAGCTGACGGTAATGAGTGATTGACTGCGATATAAATATTTAACTCGTATATAATATAAGGTAAACATTTTCTTCAATAACGCGTCCCATGGCGAGGCCAAGGCCGACGCAGATTCTCATCGTCAACCGACAACCGACTAGGTGAATGGAAGTGTGCCACGTGTCCGTCATTTATCGTCTAATAATAGAACATAGTGAAGAGTACCCAGAAGTTCTGCACATTTCATTATCATTTACGCTCATACTTGTAATGGAATTTTTCTACATAAACAAAGTTATCGAATAAAACGTTTTGCTTCCTGTTATTCGGTATTGTCTTACCTAGATGTTGCCCGCGTTTTCGTCCGCGTGGAAGGAACCCTATAATTTTCCGGAATGTAAAGTAGTTGTAATTCTAGCGTGAATAAGTAACTATACTATATACTATAAAATATCCATTCATATTTTTCGAATTTATAGTATGTAGTAGGAAGACAGATAAAATACTTAATGTCCCCATCCGCACATGTGCTAAAAAGTCATTCAATGATAAAGATCAAAAATATAAAAAATCTGGTAAACGGGAACTTTTATCATAAAAATAGGTAAAGTTGTAGATCATGAAATTATCATACACTCACAGGCACAATTAACCGCCCACCTTGTATTTCTTTCAATTTTCAGTAGTCGGAAAATTTTGACCACATTTGATGGAAGTTATGTTAAAAGCAGCCATTAAGGATAAATAAAATCACAAAAGTCTTTAAACAAAACCGTTTAATAAAAAAAAATTATGCCAAAAATCGATTTTGCAAAAAAATTGCATGAAAATGTGATGACTTTAATTTTGAAAAAAATCGTCCGCTTTCTTTTTATTTAAATTTTAATAATGAGTATTACTACCTCGGGCCCTGATGACTTCTGGTAGTCGGTTTGGCAATCCATCTACGAGGTCTTGAATTTCCGACTGAGGGATATTATGCCACTCCTCTATCGCAGCCGTCTTGAACTCTTGTAAGGTCGCAGGGGCTGATATTCTTGCTCGAATACGTCTTTTTAGGTTGTCCCAAATGTGCTCAATTGGGTTAAGATAGGGACTGCGTGACGGCCATGGCAAAACTTGAATCCCGACCTCATCGAGGTATTGAGTGACGGATCTTGCGGTATGGCATCGAGCATTGTCGTGCATTAATTTAAAGTTTTCACCAATAAATGGTGCGAAAGGTATGACGTGGTCTTGTAAGACTTTCTCCACGTATCTTTGTGCAGTCACACTGCCTCTATCAAACACCACTAGATCGGTACGAGCCTCGTAAGAGATACCTCCCCAAACCATTATGGATCCTCCCTGATAACCCACGGTTCGATTATTGCACATGGAACAAACCGTTCATTTTGGCACCTATAAACACGCTGACGTCCATCTGGACCCCTTAAGGCTATTCTGCTCTCATCTGAGAACAGTACGTTCTTCCATTGTTCCGTAGTCCAGTCAGCATATTCTCGTGCAAAGGCAAGTCTTGCTCTACGATGCTGTGCAAGCAGCTGTGGACCGCGAGCTGGACGAAAAGCTCTCAGATTCCTTTCAGCCAGTCTTCTTTCACCTCAAACAGACGTGTGCGCGCTTCATTAGCGGTGCAAAAGCGATTTCTTAGCACGTTACTGACAACAAAGCGGTCATCCAGAGCCAAGGTGCACTGATGTCGGCCTTGACCTGGCCTTCTCGTGTATGAACCAGTCTCCCGAAAGCGTCTGATGGCATCCCGCACTGTAGTTCGAGGTACACCAAGCGTACGAGCGATGCGACGTTGGCTATTTCCCAGCGTCAGCTAAAGTCACTGGCCTAGCAGCACCAGTTGCATCCAGTGGCATTTTTTTCAGTCACAAACAATAATCGTACACTAAAAACTCAAATTAAACAATGTTCGTACACGATAGCAGACAAGAACAAGAAATGTAATCAATGTAACGTTACTGCAACAATGTCAAACAGAGACTAAATTCTAAAAACGCTTCGGCGATACAAGTTTAAGGGTCGAAATAAGGGTTTTTAAGTATTTAGTTTATTGCTAAAGTACCCACTTAACTAAAAACAAAACAGTAGATAAGCCACAGTTAACATAAACAAACAGGGTGACGAAAAATATAGGTGGGCGGTTAATTGGGCCTGTGAGTGTATATTCATATAAAGATATCGCTATTCTAAATAACCGATGACATAGGATTTAGACTTAAGGACTCTTTATTTGAAATATTCCCTTTATTGGAAATGTTATAATAATATCGGTCGATCGTAACATAACAAACAATCACTATCGATTGATACTGAACTGATTTCGAAGAACGCTACTAAACAGTCGGCGTTTATATTCTTGTATGTAAAGTAATGAGTAAAATCTACAAACTGAAAACTGTTATACAATTAAGGGTATATTCTATCTTTTCAGAACCAAAGAAAGACAAATTGGAAAATGGTGGCGAGCTTATGAGGCCCGAGCGACCCAGTTCCTTGACAGCAGGCAAAATACCACGAAGAATATGCTATCAAGGTGACGTTGGTGAGTAATACTATTAATTCAAATACACATTTAGCTTTTCTATATTTTATTTTCCTGTTGGCTCTGGTCATAATACATGGTACAAATAGAATAAGATAATAATTAATTACATGTTTAGATGTAGCAACTGTATTTTTTTTTCTTTTTGAATAACTTTCATGCTTTAACTAATATTTTTGTTGTACAATAATTGACTATAAAGCCTTGTAAGAGATAAAGGGCAAGTTTTTTTGTTTGTAATTGAAATGTCTTAAACAAGGACACATGTGTTGCAGTGGGTGGCTACGGGTCTACGTCGGAGAGCGGCAGTGGCGACCCGGAGGAGCAACTAATGCTGTCGGAGTTGCCCGAACCGCCTATAGCTGTGTCAGATATCGGGCCTATACCGCCACCACCGATGTTCAGCTCGCCCAGTCCCACGCGACATCACCACCAACACGCGCTCTCTCAACATCCTCTCTCTGACTGTAAGCTGACTTTATAAAACTTTATTAATTTATTATTATTTTAGTATTTTCTCCTCCAAATTGCGAATGATGCATCAAAGGTCTTATGAAACGTTCACATTACTTTACTATGTTTGTCAGCCGAAGAGGAGGACGAACCTGAGGAAGAAGAAGCCGAACCATTGACTTTAGCGGATACAAATCGCGTCGAAGAGATTCCACCAAAGGAGCCCATCTTTGGCGCCATGCCTCTTAAGTCAGCGCTCAAGAAGCCGCGTCCCACCGCCTCTCCTGCCTCGACGCCTTTGGCTACCCCATTAGCGCCACGACAAGACCACCACCACACCAGCTTTAAGTCAGTATCCATTTTATCTAAACAAATCTTAACAAAACAGTACGCATTCATCACCTGCAGTTATCTTATAATAAATTTGACTTAATTGTGATAAATTAGTATTATATCAATTAGGACAGTATCAGTTATTAAATTTAATTTGCACTTATACATTTCGACCAATTTGTGAGATAATTGCAGCCAATGGATGCTCATGATTTTCATAAATGTTGGGCGTGATAGTGAAAGTTACATTTATTTCCATCATGCTCCGGCGTGCAGGCGGCCGCCGCCTAAACCGAGGATCCGCATATGGTAACTCCCATAAGTTATGCCAGTGTTGTTGAACCACGCCATCTCGCCCAGAGACCTTCCGACGGTCCGCTTTCGCCTTTAGTCCATGCATCGTGCTGTGCACGCTTCCGATTCTCATCTTGATCTTATTTAACTGTTGATGTCTTTAACTGTCAATACACTAACGCCACTATAGTTGCATTAAGGAATAACGTTGTGATGCTTTTAATGAATAATAAAACTAGTACAAAGACAAGAATCCGTAAAGAAACAATGTGAAAACAGATTTTAACTGAACGAATTTGTATCCCTAACCTATGTCTAATTTGTTATGTACCGTTGTTTAAATTATGGCTGTTTAATATATTGTACATTAGCTCTCGTCGTTGTTCTATGTTGCATGTATGTGTTATGTTATGTTTTTATCTTAGATAATATCACATTATGTTCCTTTTAGTTCATATATTTTTTTTATTAGATTAATAATACCTCAGATCAGTTTAAGTTGAAGATTAAGTTATCTAAGCGAAAAATGTATATCCCAAAATAGTTATCTAATATTTATTTCATTTGTTAACGGTGTTAAAGTCATATATAACCTACATTCCCAACTACAGTTCCAAAGTTCGAGTATTTCTAAACCGTTCACCAAATTACTAGAACATCAGAAAAGGAGTTAATGTTCTAGTAATTTGTGTAAATATATAAAGTTGCATTATTAGCTTTCACTGAGCACAAGGCGTTTTTTGCTCAAAACACTCGAATTACAAGAAAATACACAAATTCGAAATTAAATATTAGTGTGAACATTTTTCTTAAAGATCTTGACCGGACCTTAACAAGAAATCTTGACGTCAGTCACTTTGTTTGCTACTTCGCGATTCGGTCAGTCCTTACAAAGCGATTTTCACAAGTATATTTAGCAGGAGTGTTCGTCCATATTGTCTTGATAGTTTGATCTCTCTATAGCGGGTCACATTTAGTTTGACACTTGTTATAAATATATTTATTCCCTATTAAGGTTTTGATTTTATAATTAGTAGTAATCGTCCGGTGCGTGTGGGCAATGGAATGGAGAACAAGGAAAACGCTCGGCCGTGGGAGTATGACAGCAATGACTACTCCAACGAATCGGATCGCGTTGCTGCCAAGCTCGCGCGCAAGGAGAGCCTTAACATCAAGCTGGCCCTTCGGCCTGACCGTCAGGAGCTTATTAACAGGTAACCATTCACATTATACCTTTTTGTGTCATTATCTATGTAATACAGTAAAATTATAGTAAAGTAAAACCAAGAAATAAAAAAAATGTTACATTGTCTTCAGGCAACTTGAAGACTATTCATGCTTTTATGTATTCCTAAACGTACAAGCAATTATCGTAAACGTTATCTAGCCATGCGTTCCCGTCAGACATTGATTTTATTTATCTTAACAAGTCAGTATTCTCTCAGAGCAGCAGTGTCGCTCATTGACGATGGTAAAGTAGATAAGATGACTATCAATCATGATGACATTGTTAAAATTTTTAAAATACTAGAACAAATCGATCTCAAAAATAATAATAATATTATATGTACCCTTTGCTAGTCATTGTGATTTCTTAAATCACCAATTACAATGAATGATCTAAATAAATGATTGAACATTTAAATTGAGTAATAGTTTCGCCATTACTACATAAGAATAGATGATGGTGATGAGGAGATATGAGATGATAAGAAGTTATAGTGAGTATATAGTTAGATAGGAGCTAAAAGTATTAAGTCCTTAAATTGATCTCAAACAGGTTTCCTACAAAGTGAAGCACGAGTTTTATTCAAAATATGTCTTTCTGTCTATATCTCTATCTTTCTCCCTCTTTGTATATAACTACTCACTTCATAAGGCACCAGATCAAAAATATTTTATATACTATTTTTGTATTGTACTTATTTGTGCTATTTGTTCTTCATTTCTCATAAGTGAAAATTCCACAGATTATTTTGTATGATGTCATAGAGCATTGTCAATGTCAAAACCTACGTTTGTCGTTTGTGCTAATGAGCTGCCTGTCATTGTTAGTTACACATATATTTGTCATTGGTGGGTACAATTATGATCTAACACATCTGTTCAGTGACAATAGTTTATAACACGATTTCTAACGGATTGAGATTTAGTATCACACTATTCTAGACTTAGGTAAAAATTCGACATCAAAGATTCGAAACGCCTTTGTTATCATTCGATGACTATTACCAAGGTTCGATTTCTACAACATTCATCTTTTAAAAAGACAACTCACGCATTAGGAATAATTCCTGTGTCGCGGGGACTTTACAAACATACAGCAGACACAAATAACACCCAGACCCTGGACAGCCAATTGTGAAATAAATAAATTTTCGTCCCGTTTAGGAAGCGAACCTAAGACCTCTAGCTCAGCAGTTAGAGTCACAAACAACAAGACCAACAGACCAGTCAAATTCATTGCATTACAATGAAAATAATACATTTAGTATGTCGACATAGTATACTTACCTACTTCTTTTATTCATAGTCTGTATACCTGTAACAAATGGAGATTTCATTTATTACTGATTTGTGAAAATTATTCAATATTTCTAACTTGAAAATCGTTTTCTCAGACCACCGGGACAATTTATAAGGACATACATATATCCTCATGAATGAACACGTTTCGTTTGGTTTCGTTTCGTCGTCGAACATGAATATACGAAAATTTGGCAGCTCACCTTATTTATATTTTTTACGAACAACAATACAACTTCGCGGTGCACGTGTTTCTTACGTTACGCAATGTAACGTCCGAACAGTAATATCACATCGAGTGCCGTCTGGCAACAATGCTCGACCCGGACATGGGTTTCTATTTTAAACCACCTCAAAGTCATTGTTATCAATGTTTCATTTCTTTTTGTCTCTTAGAGCTTGTTCTTGACATTGGCAATGTTCTAGATTTTTACTAATAGGTTTTACATCGATATTTGTGAAAGTTAGTAAAGCAGAGCGGCTGCTTTTTTAAATACCACTGATGAATCTTATCTGACTTTTGACAAAATATTGAGATAGTGTAATTCAGAGTGGGTAGGTAGCAGTTTGGTGATATTTGTGAAACCTAACTTGGTATTACTCACCGATCCTCTTAATTGAACTGTCTAACAGGCCATAGGCATAATACAAACCTAATTCATAATTAAAGTCCGCGAACTATATGGATTACGGGTTTTGGAAATTAGCCAACAATGCAAATTAATCGGATATTACGAAAACATTTTTAGCATCGTTTAAACTTTGGCAAAATTTTATATTGTCAGTCGCTTGCCAGTACGGGCGCAAGTGCGCTAAATAAATTCTGTTAGTGTTCAGGTAATCTTTGAGAGAAAGTTACATCAGTGCGCAGAGTACGGAGTCTTGAACGT
Organism: Tyria jacobaeae; assembly: GCA_947561695.1. Classification (NCBI taxonomy): domain Eukaryota; kingdom Metazoa; phylum Arthropoda; class Insecta; order Lepidoptera; family Erebidae; genus Tyria; species Tyria jacobaeae. The sequence continues at coordinate 13,096,523 of OX387217.1, forward strand.
TATGTAAATAATTCAATGAATGTGTGGTGTGCGTGCAGGAATATTCTGGTGGTACAGAGCGAACACGAGAGGCAAGAGTCGTGGGAGGCCATCGGCGCCCGCCTCATACGTCGCCTGTCCATGCGGCCTACCGCCGAAGAACTCGTCGAAAGGAATATACTCAAAAGTAAGTTTTTAATATATTATAATTATTTTAAAGTATTCTTGACTACTACCAGTGTTCGACCAAGTGAAGCTATAGCAGGGAGTTTACGCGGCTTGCTTCTAATATATATGCCCTCGAGAAGATCTTATGGATGGGTTATCGAACGGTGTCCATTTCCCTCACAAAACTCACTTCTTCGCAATACGAGACGTTCTTCTTGACTTTAGGAAATTTATACTTTTAGAGAAATTTATCAATTATTTATACAGTATTTTCCCATTCTCATAATGAAAGCAATTTATAAATTTATTTTTATATAATGGGCCATTTCTTTTGAATTTGCTTCCCCATGCCGCACCTCAAGCCAGATCCTGTTACTACTACTACTCGCAAAGTTGTCACATTTTATTAACGTAGCCATGCCCGTCGTTCGCGATTATTGTTATTGTTATTATATGAATGAAAAGAAATAAAAACTCAGACAACGCTGGATTGTGAGGCTTATAACGGGTGCAGATCTTTTTTATAAATGTTAAAGTAACAAAGGAGATCACACAATGAGATGGAAGCAAACAATTTCACAAAATACCTACATGAGAAGCTTATACCAAATTAACCTGCTAATAGCATACATGTGTTTGACAACGCACCGTAAGCCAATTAATAAATCACCAATTTTAGCAGATTGCAAACATGTCAAATAATAAATAAATACCTTATGATCCGAAAATGTCCAAATGAGATTTATTTTATGTCAAATCAAACCAAATAAAAAGTATGAAATTGACGAACTTGTCAAAAGCAATGGCCAGCTCTACGATTCGCCGTATCAATGCGATTTCAATCCCATTGAGTGCGTATGGAACTTGATGAAATATAGAAGAGCGGAGAAAAACATTTCTTAATCGGCAAAAGAAATCGAAATTTGAATAAATCCAGTCCTCCACATTGATAAAAAGTATCAATGTGGAGGAGTAGGAGTGTCAGTAACCTTTTAAATAAATATCACTGCAATAATTCTACCCTTTTAACCGGGATTGAAACTGATTTGAATTTATTCCTTTAAAAGAAGCAATTTTTGTGACATTGAGTGTGCCCTTGCCGCATCGCGCAAGTGAATTGTTATACCCAAAGTAGAAAGCAAGACTGGCTCGGTTGTCTTCAGGTTGGTGAGATATTTTGCTATTTTCACGTTGTATTGTTTTATCTTTTCTATTACAAAGTGGTTCAAATATTATGAAATATTTAAGAAAAAGAGACTTACGAGTCACAATTCGTAATATCACAGCGTGACTGAATAGATGTATTTTTTTGTCAACGGTGCTATTAATTGTCATCTTGTATCGTTCGCCTACGGCAGTTTCGAAGCAGACAAGTTAAATGTGACAGTGGCCATACAGATATTATGGATCTTCTCTGGCCGAGATGATGACGATGATGATTATAGAACATAAAATAAATAGACTTGATTTCTTTTAACAGAAATTCTCATTTACCTGCAGGTCAATCACCTGCTGAGGAGAAAAAACAGAAAGAGGAGAAGAAGCGATACTTGCTTCGCAAACTCAGCTTCCGACCCACCGTCGACGAGCTCAAAGAGAAAAAAATCATACGCTTCAGTGATTACATCGAAGTAACACAGGTAAGTTAAACTATAGACTGTCCTGAGGTCACCCAGCCTCTTGAACCCCTGCAGTTGCGAAGAGATGTCGCTTCTATGGCAGTTCTCTATAGTGTCGCCTACATCACGGAGAGTGTTCTGACGAGCTCTTCCAATTGGTCCCACCTTCTCCCTTCCTCTACAGGACTACACGTACTGCCCTGAGGAGTCACCGTTTGCGAGTCGGTATGGGATCCCGAACGAAACGGTCTGGCTCTTCTTTCCTGTGCCGATCGGTGAAAGATTAAAATTCACTACCAGCGCACGTTTTTCCTTCCCACTTTGATCCTGGGTCTTTTAAGCGGGGCGTGAAAAAGCATCTCACTAGAGAGCTTTTTGCTTTAAGATTTGTTTTTGTTCTGGGTAACAAACTAAGAATAATTTTACATAAACGAATTACCTTTGAAAAATCAGGAAAGTCAAATAACCGGGTTCTGTTTGCAGTTTTGCCAAAGGACGTCTAGAAGTGATTTCTTTCAATAATATAAATGCAAAAGTAACTATCTATATATTTATCTGTCTGTTACATTTTCACGGCTGCACGGCTTAACCAGTTTCATTAAATTTTAGTATAATTGTAATTTAAATTTTGATATAATTATAATTTTCTATTTTGAAACCGGGGAAAAAACATAGGCTATTTCTTATCGAGAAACACCGGGGCGTAAGATATTTTTATATACTTTAATAAACAAAAACAATCCCTCGACTCTCGGTAGGCCAAAGACAAACAGAAAAATAACTCCAAGGATACTATTTTGGGGCAGAATGGGCTGTGGCAACTTTTATTTGAAGTTAATATGCCTTTTCTTTGTGGCAGGCTCACGACTACGACCGTCGCGCGGACAAGCCTTGGACTCGTCTCACTCCGAGGGACAAAGCCGCCATCAGACGGGAGCTCAACGAATTTAAGAGTTCGGAAATGGCAGTACATGAAGAAAGCAAGCATCTCACTAGGTATCATATATCATATTACTTTTTTATTAAACTTGTAACACAGTGACCAAAAAAACCAAACTGCAGACAGCTTTGTCATACGCTGTATTCTAAAATCATAATATACAATGCCAGGGCTCATACCGCAGGCATTGTAAATGAATACCTTAGTGAAGTCGGTATTACGGTTATGGGTTGGCCAACAAAAAGCCCGGATATGAATCCTATAAAATACCTATGAGATGAGTTGAAGAGACGAGTCAGAGTGAGAGATCCTGCTCCGGAGGCGCTTGGCCAGCTTAAAACATCTATATAAGAAGAGTGGGATTACATCCCCCAACACAAGATTGTGACTCTCATCCGAAATCATTAGGGCCTGGGGAGGACATGCGAGATATTGAATAAACTTTTATTTATTTTTGTTTTACGTCCTCGTTTCTAACATTTTACAGTACTGGGCAAGAAATAATGCACATCGACTTCAAGAAAGAGACATTCGGCTAATTTCGGCTTTGTAGAGCATTGTCCCTTTCGCACACTACATGTGTTACGTTTTGTCAGTCGTTCGACAAATGCGGTGGAGTACGGTCGCGTCCAATTCAGAATATATATAGAGGGATGTTAACACCCCCAAATTTAAATGATTTACAATTGTACTATAGCATCTAGGAAAAACAGGGAAGCACTTTACATGGTCAGTCACGCGAAATTGTCTACAAAGTGTATAAATATTTTATAACTGAAGCCAACAAATTCAAAAATCCCGCAGATAAAGACCTATGTAACTATTTTAAGAAGGTACAAGAGCGAGTTGCAAATGCCAGTGGAATTTCAAGAATAACTTTGAACAGTATATTAAAGGAAGTCAGTGCTGAAACAGATTCTACGGCAATTAAGCAATTTCGTTTAGATATGGACGATTTTGATTATGATCTTGTGCGAAGAATGGTGTATGATTTTTACTTACGATTTAATGAAATTACTACAGTAAAATCATTAAAAGCTGAACTATCGGAGGCTATTAATTACAATGGATCAGGAAACACGTCGAGCAAAATACTTCATGAATAAAATGGAAGATAATAGAAAAGTTCTAATGGAAAAGCACGATGCTCAAAGCTCAAACGAATGAAGTACTTTGATAAAATACGCGAATTTCGTGACACATGAAAAAATATAATCTATATTTATTAGTCTTATATACATACACACTTATAGAAAATCTTGGAGTGATGATAAGAAAAAAGATGTACTAAAGCCAATTTCAAAAGGTCAACGTTTGATAATAGTTCATGCGGGAAAGAAAAAGGCTTTGTTCCTGGAGCCTTTTTAATGTATAAATCCACGGACTCTATAGGTGATTATCACAATTAAATGAATAACGATATCTACTAGAAATGGCTGGTTAATCAATTAATACCAAACATACCCCGTGATTCTGGTCTAGTTATGTACAACGTACCCTATCACAATAAATATGTTGAAATACCCACCAATTCAAACACCATTAAACAGGAAATGATCAACCAACCCAAAATTGACAAAACCCCAGATTTACGGTATTATACATCGGTACAAGGAGAGGTATATAGAGTTTTCCGTTTACAAAATACTTGCTGAACATGGGCACATTGTATATAGCAATTGCCACCGTTTCATGCGGATTTTAATCTAATTGAAAATACATATATGGTCTCAACTTAAAGGTTATGTAGCCTCTAGAAATGTGGGTATAAATTTAACTACACTTAAAACATTATTGGTAGAAAAAGTAAACATGATTGGGACTGAAGAGGGGGAAAAGGTTTGCGATCATGCATTTAAATGTGAGAATAAATATAGAAGATTTCAACACGGTCTAGATAATTACACTGATAGACTGGTAATAAATACGGCTGATAGTGACAATGATATTGACTCCACTGAGGGCACTGATAGTGAATTGGAAGAAATTGATTATTTATAATTATTTTGTCAGCATGTATCACTTTTCAAAATAAATAAATCAAAACTTAAACATACATGTTTTATTTTTATTTTACTATTATCTAAGGACAACACTTATAGAAAAAAGAAATTGTAAAATAAAGAATAATCAAAATAAGCAACTCACAATAATTGTTTTAACAGCTCTTAATAGATACCGGACTGTTAGTATTAGGTTGGCAACTAATAAACCCGCCATCAGTTTCTAAAACGTTATAAAACTATCTCGAATTTCTTGGAGTAGTATATATATAAAGCAAGAGTTGTATGTCAGATCAGTTGACAACTGGATCTCGAATAGTAAAACTACAGTAAATTATGGATATTTCTCGTAGGGAACTTCGGCTGCTTTTACTTCACGAATTTCGCTTAGGTCGAAAAGCTACTTAAGCAGTGCGCAATACATGTGCAACGATGGGCGAAGGCGTGCTCTCTTACGATACCACCAAACATTGGTTCAGAAGATTTAAGGATGGAAATTATGACATATCTGATGAACCTCATCCAGGACGACCTCCTACAATAGATGTAGATGAGTTAAAAAGACTCATAGAAATGGATCCCAGGTTCACTTGACGTTGACTGGCAGAGCAGCTTCAGTGTTCTCATACTGCAGTAGAAAAACAACGCCACGCTTTAGAAAAGACCTGGAAATATTCAGTTTAGTTACCACATGAGTTGACGCCGCCATGAAAAGTGGGTTATGTTCATAAATTTTTCACGTAAGCGCCAGAGGCTTGAAAAAGGAGGAGTACCGACGCCAAAATCTGACATGAGTAAAAAAAATCTTTTAAGTGTGTGGTGGGGAATAACCGACATTTATACTGGGAGCTGTTGCCATCTAACACTACAATCATGGCCAATATTTATTGTGACCAACTGGGTAAAGTAGCAGCGAGATTACCGAAAAATCAAAATAAAGTATACTTTTTGCACGATAATGCTCGACCTTATGTAGCAAAAGCGACTTGTGAAAAATTACTTTCGCTTGGCTGGGCTGTCCTTCCTCACCCACCGTACTCCAGACATTATGCCCTCAGATTATCATCTATTTCGTTCCCTAGCCCACTACTTATCAGACAAAAAAAATTACAAACTTTACGTCGAAGGCATTGGCGACAGGTGATAGAAAACGACGCTGCTTATATAGTTGAGAAATGATTTGATTTTGTATACTTAAAAAAATAAATAAATTTGTGTACAAAGATGGCGGGTTTATTAGTTGCTAATCAATATTTCGTGCGAAAGGGACAACGCTCTACAAAGCCGAAATTAGCCGATTGTCTGCATTCAACGGAGAGCAACTCGCATCATCGATTGCCAAGATATTTCTGATCGGCTTGACTCTTGGGCGTTGCGTAGAGATTTAGCTTCACTCTCCATTCTCTATAGCTTGTATCATAGGGAGTGTTCAGAGGAATTGTTCCGACTTATACAGGCCGCAGGTTTCCGCCATCGTTCTACAAAATATCACGCGACAAAATATCCATCCCCATCAGCTGGATGATTGGCACTCCACCACTTTACGCTTTAAAATAATTTGAATCATTCATATTCATTGAATACTTTACAATATCCGCAATTAACTGGAATTATTATTATTTTTTGTTTTATCTAAAAAATACACAACTTCAGAAGTGTTTCGAATTTTTTGGTGAGAAGTGTATGTTAAAATTGAAAATATGTTGTAAAATAAAATGATGTAGGTGACTCACATTGTATTCCCTTATGCTTGTCTTTCCCTTTTAATATACTCTTTTTTTCCTAAAGGGATTAATGGCAAAAAAGTTGGTCCCCTATTATGTTAGTTGTACCAACTTCTGACTGTCCAAATGGTGGTGTTTAATAAAACTCTGCTTATCCCTTCAGGGATAAAGGTTGGCGTCTTTATGTATGTATACATAAACATTGTAATATATTGCTTAAATTGTGTGTAGTTCATAGAACAGGTAAAGTCTGGAGCTTGTGTGATGACCAAGTCGTGTTGTCCTCAGATTCCACAGACCATGACGGCTGTGCCTTAGAGCTGGAGAGGAGTGCTTTGCTCGGGTACACGGTTGAAGCTCGCAACCGAGGGCAGTGGCGCCACTGCGAGCGGTTGCAGCGCGGCTGTAGCACGTTAGTAGCGCGATTGTGTCGTAACTATGGTGCGAGCCGCGACCTAAGACTGCGAGCGACGCATCTTTCCTCGACCACCGCGCGTGGCGCACCTGTGATTTTAATGTTATTTATACTGACTTCTTCCGTTTTCTGGAAGATTTGTACGCAATTACTTACCAGAGAGCATCGGTAAAGTGTTGAATATTCTAAAGTTGCATTGTACCGCTGTTCTGTCATTACATTTTATACATGGGTACCGATAGTGCAATTGTGTTTATTGATTTACCTACTTTGTATTGTAGTTATTGCCGAGTACAATTATTATCATTATGGTATCGTTTATTATTATTAAGTTGACGTATTCTAAGCATAACTATACATTCTTTGAATTGACCTTCATGAAAGGTTAGTGATACTGTTTATGAGGTGAAGATTGTGCGCTTTCAATCTGTATGAATTGTATGTAACGTTGACAAGTGACTTATTATGATATGTGAGACGTATCCAGGAATATTGTACTTTTTGTTAACTTGTGATTTTTCTTATATTGTTAACTTTTAGCTCCGTAGTCATTAAGCTAGATTTCAACTTTTACTTATTTATTTGGCGTGAAATTTATACTGTATTATTTTTTACGGTCACAATTTGTATTCCGTCTCTTTGTGAGTAAAAGAACAAGAACAAGCTCAGTTCCACTTAATTTGTTTGCCGGTAATGGCGCTTGATTACGTGTAAGTACAGTCATGCTCTTTTGTATATGCCAAACTTATTATAAATTATTCCACATCATATTTATTACTTGAGACATTTGTTTGACGTTAGATGTATGAGATACTACCACAGATTTTCAATACTTGTTTTTGCGAATCCTTCTTATTGAACAAGATTAAGTAATATTTATTATTAAATGGTTTGATATGGTATAAAAATGTTGTAATATTGTTGAAATAAGATAATAGGTGTTATATTGGTAACGAACCATTTTATGTTGAAGCGTTGTAGATTATTGAAAACCTTTGTCCATCCATTTCTTTGAAGATTCGAAAGTGCTTCCAAAATAATGTTGTGCTAGTAACAAAATGCAATGCGTAGCTCGATGTTATTGTTACTTAATAATCGATTCAGACGTTCGGCACTACAACCAATGTTATTTTGCTCAATCATAGATTAATACTAAATTATATTAAATTTGGAACTAATATACCACCTACTATCATCTGTCGGTGTTAAATATGAATTGTTTATAAATTTTTACCATTTCTGTCTATTACATCAGCAAAAGAATATATTTTAAAATGTCTTTATTCAGAATCAAGGCAATGAACCAAGTAATTATATATACACTACATATACCGTTTGTTAGCCCTCTAAAGTGATTCCTAATAGCAGGGAACTCTAGGATTCTTATAACACTGACTAGTGATGTTGAGCTCAAAGTGTTGGGACTGTATGCTGTCCATCCTACGAGTACGACATGAGAAACCTCGGCGGGAACAACTTGTTAATCACCTTGTCGCTCTAGCCTAGCTCTAGTGTAAGTTATTCAAACGTTGAACGAAGTAATGACTAACTAATTAATGATCGAATAAGCTATTATAAAGCTGTAGCTATTAAACACAATTATACACCTTTTGAGATTATGGCTATTATTTGATGATGCGTTTGTATGTTTGGTTTCACTTTGAGACTTTTGTATTTCATGATTGGCTCGACAGTTAGACAGCAATAAACTGCCATCGACGTGTCGGCTGACGAATGAAATTATTTAAAATTAGAGTTGAAACGTTTTATATTACTGTATAGACTAATTCTTCTTAGTGTTACTAATAGATAGGAATCTGTTATAAATATTTTTTAAAACAATATATTGTTCAGTAGCGGTGCCATTTCGTGTGACGTGTTTTCATGATAAAGTCATGCAGGTTCTGATTGTGAGGGTGAAGTGGTTATGGAGTTCTGGCGGGGAGTGTACGTGAGATTAGTACTAATTAGACTGTTATGTTCAAGCTGTTACCCACTAATGTTTACATCAGCAATAGCGTTTGTAAAAAAATAAAATATAGTCAGCAAACGAATTGCTAATTATTTGCGTTTGTGTGTGTAGACGAAAAGCAGCTGCATTGCTGGTGCAAAAATTTGCATAACTTCTCTTAGTGCGGTCAAGTGCTACCGTCAACTCAGTGGCACGGTCGAATCAGTTTGAAGGATGTTTCCTTTCACGTGTTTTTTATATAATAATTACCCTGTTATGTTTAAGACAATGCGTAATCACAGTACATTATACAAGATTATGATAGCGAGCTACAAAAATGTTAATAATAATGGTTATTCTTGAGACCATTCCATTTAGTGTAAAGTGGAAGCCAAAATGACGACTTATTTTTCTAAACGATTTTGTTAGATTTGCAATTAAACTAATAAGGTAAAACGTAGTGTTTATCGATATATAATATAATAAGACATTCACATTCTCCAAAGATCTAAGGCTCAACTAGCTAACTTGTTTTAGCTTTCGTACTGATACCAGTATTGTGTCGTAGAGATTTTGCTCCTGGATCCGTTGATTTTTTCACTCGACTCTGGGTAACAAATTCTTAATTGACTATAATACATTTATGTATAACTTTTGAATGACTTATCTTGAGGTTATACCCGTCTTTCATTATTATTTTATCGTGGTAGAGCCCTGCTTAGGCACAAATGGGCCAGCTCGACCGGTGTTATACCAGGGCCTCACGTAAAACCTGTTGTTTGTAACGCTTGCTTTGCATTTCCCCGAAATTAGTGAGGTGACTCCCTCTCTCCTCTTTCCCCTCCCCTCATCCCCACTCCTTTTCCCATCTCCTCATCTCCTGTCTCCTCTTTCACCTCCCCCAACCCTCATCACCCTCAAAGGTGGCTAGCGCACGTACGTCTCTTGAGTTGCAGGTGTCCGCAACAAGGCGGTTGTCACTTACTACATTATACCACACTACATAATAAAAAAAGCTGATAAGTTTATTTTACAAAACGAAACTATATTTAATCCTGAAGTGTACTGTAGACGTGAAACTATTCCTAACCCAAGTACTTCACTTGCTTGGAGAAATTTACAGGAATGGCGGAATATTAGTTATGTATATGTTTTACAAAACAGTTAAAAAATCAAAGTACAAGAAGCCACTTTGATTTCAGATGAATATTTCAGGTTCCAATTTTTTTTTGTGTTATCGATAGCTTTGATATATGTAGCTAGTAGTGAACGCCTATCAGCTGTTAGAGTCGCGGTGGACCTGGCTGCGAGACCATATCACGTTTGTAAACCCCTCAACTGAATGTCTTGCCGCCATTGAAATAATGATAGTTTTTTATTATTGTAATAATATAAAAGTTCACTGTACAAGTTTTACTGAATATGGAAGGATTTCACATTATTTACTTTGAAGATAAGAATATATGAGTAGGTGACGTATAATCCTCCACGATCTTTTCAGCAGGCTCTAAATTCATCGAATATGGTATTGTCACTAAATATACCTTGCGGTAAGACCGTCAACCGATATGGTCTCGCAGCCAGGTTCACCATGAGCCTGTCAGCTGACGCTCGTTTCCAGTACTAGCTATCTCTAGGCTATCGATAAAAAAAGGCTATCGATTACACAAAAAAATTACGACCTGAAATAACCAATAATATTATAAATTTCATAGTCAGATTATCTGCAGAATAATTGATGTGAGATATCTTAACTACCTAACATAGCAAAACAATGCGAATTTGGGAGCAAAGCCTCTCTGCTCACGGTATACTGGACGAACTACCTACTTTGGTAATAAATGAGCCTTCTTGAGGCATGCTACCTACAGTTGTATATGTTAAATTGCGATATTATTAACTTTCATAAAATCGTATGTGATATTTTTAATTTCTAGTATATTGTTCACTATTATTTTCCATCCATCGTAATTGTAAATTATATATTATTTAGATACGATTTGTTAAATAACGTTTTATTTGCATATTTAAAAAAATAACCTAATTCATTTGTTGTTTTGCATTCGCAGAATAACATTTGTATACCTATATGAGAAAATGAAATATTTAACTAATTCGATATATTTTGTCAAGTATTTTATTAAATTTTTTATCATATGCGAGGAAAATTATACACGTAAAGATGTTGGAGTAACGTTATAAAAGATTGTTATTACAATTAACATTTGTTGTTCAAGAACATAAGTCGCTAGTTTAATACGAATCAATAGAAGCGGTGTAATCGTGTATTCATTAGTGATTATAAAGCAATTATATCGATAAACATTCTTTTGAAATTATTTCTGTACATAATTTTATTGTAATGTAAATGATGGAATCTCTCACTTCCAATGGTATCGTTCGTATTTTTTTTTGTGCTATTACGATTTATAATTGCTAATTTTCAGAAATCTGTATACTGCTTTTATTTTAAACATCATGTAAATTATTGACTTGTGAGTATATATAGCTATAAAATTACTTGTTTTATATAAAGTAAGTCTGTAAATATCATAATTATACATTAAGTTTTATACATAATCGTTTTGTTTCTTGCCTAACCCCTAATAACATCAATTAAACATACCTAATAATAGTTATGACCGTTGAGTATATCAATAATACTGCCATTTTAGTCACCCATAATCAACAAGGATTGTTTACAAGTTAGTTGGTGGTGATTTCTAATTCGGTGGTTTTTTAGTGGAATATTAATGAAGGCTTTGACCTGTGAAGCTTTGCCAGTGTCGACTTTCGATGGCGCTAACTTATGGTCGTGCGACTGGGCTGAGAGAAAGTTAACTGTAGTGCGTACCCGTTACCTCCGAGACGAGCCGCCAGTCCGCGCCGGCAACCGAACCAGGCGACCGCGCACTCCCGATGCACGCACGTGCACGATATGTTTACCTTACACTCGATCATCCGGTAAAAACATCACAGAAAGCGACAGTGTTCCATAATAAACATTTGATGTCCTTTAGTCCGGGTACCGTACGGTGTGTTGTGTGTGACCTTGGGTGTTGACTCCTGGTTGAAAGGTTACAGTGTGAAAGTGCAACGGCCGCAACAAAGGATCATTGCTATGACGTTCTCTGGAAGTATGAAGGAGAGTAAACCACGACCCGTGAAAGACGCATGGGAATCCGAGGTGAGATTAAGACCATAGTTTCTAATTTCTTGTGTTTGTAGCTTTGTAATTATATTGACACGCGTGGGACCAAGGGTATTGTTATGGTAAAGATTTTATCTCAATAATTATTCGTGTGACAGTAAGAAGTATAATGATCACTTTCTCTTTAGAAATAAGTTTCATAGATAGGTAACTATCTTAAGTAGATCGCTACAAAGGATAGATAAAATCTATATAGAATTCTAAAGGGAACAAGTTTAGAGATTTCTTTAAAAAAGCTAAGTACAGTTGCCATAATATTGAGAAGTAGTTCTCTAAACATTGTGACTATATACTGAATAGGTCTAAGATTGATAATAAATCAAGGAAATTGTTATGTAGAAGCTATAAAAAGAAGAAATTCAGATATGTATGTTAAAAATATTGCAGTAAGGTAAAACAACCTAAGTACTAAAATTCTCACAAACATGAATAAATTGTAATTTACTGTATTTATATTAATGATTGTACTGGTCAACAGTACAGTAAGTAGGTGGGCCTCATATATACGTGTGTGATGGATGGATGGATCAAAACAATTTGATATGCCTACCAATTCACACGAAGGCACTATTCCCTAACGTGTATGCATATATTTATTACAGTAATTGGAAGAAGCGTTTATAATTTGCAACACGTAATAACTGACTAGTTAACAGCAAAATGTCTAAACAGTTATTCTTATAGGTACTCGATGTATGTTATTTTTGGATAAGATTTTTTCATTAGTGATATTTGTTTTTAACTGATTTCGAAAAGGAGGTTTTCTTAATAGTGTTTGTGTTTTTTTTTGTTAGTGTCTCTGCTCCGCCTGCCCTTTGGGGACAAAAGGCGGGAGTGTATGTATGTTCTTAATTGAATTGTTTATTTTTGTGTACAATGTTACGCGATATCTTCGCTATTTGCAAACCGATTTCAATATTACCTTACCTTGTAAATATTCACTGTTGGTTTCGAAGGCAAGATCGTTTTTCATAGGCAAATAAATTATAGGGAGGAAACCAATAGGTACGCATTAGTATGCCTTTTCAAACAATCCAGCTTGCATCATGATGTTTTTACAATTTATTAATTGGGAAGTTATAAATGTGAAAGAGTGAGTGAGAGTGCGTTAATTCTACCAAGACTTACTTATTCTTCTTACTTCTTCTTATTCATATTTAGACTTGCCATTATTATTAGTTAGTTCAGTTATAATCTTAAGCATAATTTATTATTATTTCCTGTATTCAACTTAAGCAACATAAAACTTACATTTATAAATATATAAAAAAAATACAAAATTTAAATAATAGTATCCCACCGGTATCGGGTACAGGGACTAATTACCAGTGGTTAGGTTAGGTTAGGTTAGGTTAGCTCCAGAGACAGAAACCGCCTCACAACACGTGCCGTATCAAGAAGGACTGCCTTCTGCATCAAGCCCTTCATCCAGCTAGCCGACGTGACGTGAGCCTCTGAAGGTGTTGGTCGAGGCTCATAGCAATCAGCCCATGAGCTTTCATTACTATCGTTACAATGATTACCGAATCCACATCCCACATGTCGACAACCTCATGAGCCAAATCCAAATATTTTATTTGTTTGTCTTTTTAAGCTTTTATGAGATTGTCGTCATAGAGGATGGTAATGTCAACAAGCATTGCTCGGCACTCTAATCGGTCTATAACCATTATATCATTATATATAGGGTTATTGGCAACAATTGTCCTGTCAGTAATAATAGATCGATCCCAGTATAATGCACGACTATTTTCCAGAACTACGTCAGGCACATACCTGTAATCCGGTAACTCGAAAGCCTACCGATGGACTATCCTGGCCACGTGGTTATGTCTGTGCAAGTACTCACCATTTGCAAGACGAGAACAACCGGAAATTATAGGCCTGAGGGTTTCTCCAGGACGATGACATGCCCGACAAATGTCAATTGTGCCGTCCTTTAGGATATGTTTTCAATAATTGTTCGTCATTACAACTTCATCTGTAATTGCACAGATAAAACCTTCAGTTTCCCCGAAGAGGTCACTGAAACGTAGAATGGCCACTGATGACAATAGATCTACATCGTTTAATGCCCGATAAAAACGTCCATGCAGCTCTTTGCTACCATATCTTCTTACGATCTGTGATATTAAGTACTGCAGGTTTGTGCCACTCTTCTCTTTACGAAGACCAGGCGGATTCGTCCCGGTATACTTCCACGTTATTATTATGTACTTGATTGTAATGCAAACTCGTAATAAAATAATAAAATAAATATAATCAATTTAAGAGAAAACCTGTCCCGAGCACTAAGGTTGTATTTTAGTGATGTTATTATCGAACCTAGGGTTTCTAGGCTAATCTCGTCCTATATTATAGTACGGGAGGGAACTTAAATTCGGTTGGTGATTTCAGGTCGATAAATTGTATATGAAATCGATAGAGATGGAATAGTAATAGAAACGATTGTGAACTTTGGTATTGGTATTTAACTTTTAAGAAAAAAACTAAGAATAATTATACAGATACTAACATTAGAAATACTACAAGTATTTGAAAGATTAACAAAATACAACGTATTTATATTTTTTCTTTTTCCTCCAGAGTGAATACTCATACACACTCGAAGTATTACATTTACCTACATACCTCGTGAATCTATCAATAAAGTTGGTGGTATTTCCATTACATTAGTTTATTTATCCATCCATTAACTCGATCAAGGGCATGGCAATCAGTTGCAGTGTGTCACTCTAATAATGTTCTCATAAAATATACACAGTGTGCAAAATATATACTTTTAAAGATCCTTGGCATTTATTTACAAGGTTTAAAAAAAAAAGAGTTATATGTTTATATTCAATAATGTCTAAACCGATATCCTAAATGTACATGTAGATAAGTTATACAATTTTATTAATTCTGAGCATTATCTCTCTCTCAGGTGTATCACGTCGATAAAAATTATTTCGTTCTTTCTTTTATTATATACATTTTATTTATACAAAAAATAATTGTAATTTATAATGTACTATTTAGTTTATATTTAATTTACAGTAAAATTATATTATCAAACATAAACTTTATAAAAGTGACTGTACCTAACTTTATAGAAGTTATGTCTTTTGTAAAACGGTTTGGTAGTGAAGACTACATACGGGGTGTATGTAGTCTTCACTACCAAACCGTTTTTCTATAGAAATAGAAATATTTGGCAGGGTGTTAGCTATCAAGGAGTGGCTGAGCCATATTTATGTGAAAATAGTGTCAAAACATCGGCACAAGTGTATCAAGATACGATTCTTAAGAAGGTGGCAGCCTTTTAACAATACCGTGTTCCATAAGCAAGAATGGTCCTTTCAGCAAGACTCAGCACCGGGACATAAAGCTCGATCCACCTAAGCGTGGTTGGAAACGAAAGTTTCTGACTTTATTGATTTATTGACTCTTTATTGTACAGTCAGATAAAATATTAGCTTATAAATACTTAACTAACAATATGTACAATTAGCGGCCTTATCACAATTAGCAATCTCTTCCAGGCAACCATTGGATGAAGAGAGAGATGTGATTTGACAGAGGGGCTGCATTGTATTATACAATATATGAGCCTCCTGTCTACATACACATTTAATGGAAATACATAAATATATGCATAAAAATACATATGTTATAAGCATAATAAATAGATACGAATATATAATAAATATATACATAATACTGCGTGCTCTTTTACTAATTTATTAAAATTAGTTAAAGTTTGTGCGCGTCTGATGGTCATTGGCAATTTATTCCACAGACGAACAGCTTTCACTGTGAATGACTTGTGCATAAATGTTCTGGTATGTAACAGCATTTTTAACAGACACCTCAGACACCTTGGATGGGAGTCGTGCAGAAATTCAAAACGTTTTTTGAGGTAGGGTGGAGTGTTAGTTTGAGATTCGGTTGAACAGAATATTGTAGAGAAATTATAGGATATGAGTATTCCGGCGAAGGCGTATAGGTAACCACTTGGCGGTCATATTTGGGTGGGTCAAAGATGAACCTGATACATTAATTTTGAAGTCGCTCAAACTTATCAAGTCGGTCCTCGGAGAGATCTGGATAGCTGCCGTCCGCATAATTAAGAATAGGAAAAAGAAGGGATTCTGCTAGTGCAATTTTTGTGGCACCAGGAAGAAAGTTACGAAGTCTTCTAATGAGTCTCTTAGCAGACTGCGTATCTTTAAGTAAAAAGTTTCTTACTTATTTCCCGCAATTGTGTACCCCAGGATAGGTCTTTGTCAATAAAAAATCCAAGGTTTTTATTCGTGTCTTGGAATGGAACGAGAATACCCTCACAATAAATCTGGGATTGACTTGACCAATCTATTTTCGATCTCATTCTGGAACTGCCTATAACGATTCCTTGTGTTTTAACAGGATTCATTTTTAAGCTATGCTGGTTACTCCAGACACAGTTCTTCTCTAAGTCAATGTTTATAATACCTATAACGCTGGGCAGTTCCTCTGGAGTAGCTTGAGTATAAATCTGCAAGTCATCTGTATAAAGGTGATAAGAAGAAGAAAGGTTATTGGAAATAGAGTTTATAAAAACTGCGAAGAGCAAGAGATATAGTACGCTACCCTGTGGAACGCCAGCAGATATAGAACACCATGTAGAGAAGGTGTCTTCAATGCTGATGCTGATGCTTGCAGATATTATATGTTAAGAGAACACATTGTCCCAAGCAAAAGATCAAAATCAACAGTGTTTAAGGCGTTACTAAAATCAAATAGAGCGAACACCGTCAGTTTGCCGTTTTCCTTTCCCGGCCTTATATATTATGAACCAATGGAGTTGTGGTACTATGACCAGGACGAAAATCAGATTCAAGTGGGTATAACAAGCAGTTTTTAGAAAGGAAGACTCTAAGTTGGTTATAAACTAGGCGTTCAAGAGGTTTGGAGAGGAAAGGTAAGATGGAAATGGGTTGATAATCAAAGAAGCTGGTAGGGTTACATTTTTTAGTAAAGGAATAACCTGTGCTTCTTTCCACGGGAAACTTCCCACTTGATATAGAAAAATTAAAGATATGAGAAAGGACAGGAAGTATTTCATCTAGAACTGGCAGAATCATGTCACAACTGATACTGTCATGAATCAATAGACATTATATTCTTCTGAACATCACAGTCTGAGAATTAACAAAAGAAGGTAGCTGGATATTCGGAAGCTGGAAGAGAGGAAATATGTATATTTTAACGTGTTTGTTTTTATTGTCCTTTCAAAGTTGGACGAAGCAGAGAAATGATTATTAAAAATATCAATGTTTACGACTTTGGGAATTGTATCTTGTCGAAATTTTCGAACGCCTGGTGATCTAAGAAACTTCCATACTTTAGCTTGGTTACTATTTTCTACAGAGGAGTGAATATGTTGGCTGAAATACATATATAAATGTCCAAAATACATTAAAAATTAAAGAAACAATTAAGAGAAACGGAACGCAATTGACTTCATCGGAGCTGAAGAATAGCCGTCATATAATCCCGACAGTATGGCATGCTGTAAACGTCATAATAGTTTGGAATCCCTAAAACAATCCTTAAGTTTTGGCCGTGTAGAATTAGCCATGGAGAGAGTGCGTGTTTCTATTGATAACTGGCCCCAACGTTTAGCGGACTGCATAAAGCCAATGAGATTATTTTGAATAAGCTTCATATATTTTTAATGCTATAATATTAATGTACAAACTAACACACACTACAATAGTAAATATTTTATGCAATAGCAGAAAAAAAAAGATTTATCCTTGTAATAATATTTATAGCAACACAAGGACATTAAGTAAATAACGTTTGAAGAATTAAATGCATTAGATGTTTTGTTCTCTTGCTTTCATCCTAATTCTTTCGATTCCCGCACCCACGACCATCACTAGTGGTTTTAAGTCAGTAAGAGTCCGACAAATATCTACCCCTTCTACAAAAAAAGATAACAAGATCAGCTTTGTCCTTTCCAAAAGTGACAATCTCTTGGTTCGGAATCTAGAGCTGGTAGAAAAGCGAGTACCTTTGAGAATGAAGCCGAACTAAAGAATGTAAATTACGATATTTTTCATTCTTTCATTGTATAATTAAAGTTTACCCTTTATTGTTAGACTGTGTCCCTATGACTGTTACACTGTATTCAATCCCAGGGGCACACTTTAACGAACTTTGTGAGATAAAACCAAATATAGTATTTTTAAGTATAGTTTTGATACTATTATTAGCTTGCAAGACGATTGAAGACTGCAGTGGATTATAATAAGAAGACTATATAAAATACGTTTTTTTTCTATTGCTTTTTGCTACATTGTGTCCAACCTAACTGCTAAAACTAATATATTGACGACACAAAACACTAGACATTAGACATTTTTGTGTCGATCACCATATAATGACTTACGTGACATCTAACGATAAAACTTGAAGTAGTAAAGTTTTACCGTCAGAGCACATTAACTTGATAAAAGGGAATCATAAATAACTATGGTGAACCAGTACAATTCGAACTAGTCTCATATCTGTTTCCACAATACAAGTAGGTACCTAACGCGAACTTAATAGCCAAACAAGCAAACGTAAATTGTTTAATAATATCATCTGGAACTCACGAATATGGTCAGAGAATATCATTGAAACAAATAGAAATGCGAAAGCATATTCAATAATGTTCTAAGCGATGAAAATGTGTTTACTTCCTTAACAGATGTAAATAAATATTTATTAGGTATATTTTTAAACAAATTATAAGAAGTGTAAAATTTAATACCATCATTTCTAAAATATTTTATACTCGTATGTCTACGTTTAAATTTAAAGAAGCAAAAAGAAAATTAAGTTTTAATCTTAACTTAAAAAAAAGTGAATAATAGTATATATATAGTAATGTCCAAAATCAGTCAGTTCTTGAGAATGATATACCTAAACCAAAGAATCAAGTGAGATCGACGAAGTGTGTCAGTGTTGTGTTAACGGCTCAGACGAAGCGATGTCATCCGTGATCCGGGTCGCTGCCTGCTGACCGACCACGGTGCGTTCACATCACACATTAGCATTTGTTTCGCTACCAAATACATATGTATTTATTAGTACCTCTTCTAAAAGAAAGTACAACATTGAACTTTGAAGAACGCAATTCCACAAAAACATTTAAAAGGTATTTTTGTGGAACATGCATTGCTATGAGAAGTGTATCCAGCATAAGCAGAAAGAGACCGAAATAAAAAAGACATTTATTTTCTTAGCCGAAGTATGTAGACTAAAGTTTATAATATAATAAATAATAATGTATTTATTTCAGACAAATGCAATTAATTTTGTTAGAAACAATTTGATCTTTAACCTTTGTTGGTAAGTAATTAAATTATACTTAAAATTACTATCTATATCTATTATATTATCTGTAACTTTTTCAATATAGGAAAGTCTATTTTAGCATATAATATATCAGGATTCAGTTGGGGCTGCAGCTGCCCGTATTCTATACAATAACGACGATTTTAAATGGTTTCTTTTTTGTAAACAGTTACAACATAAAAAAAAATAAGCAAGGTGAACAAATTTTAAAAGTTCACGACCTTCTTCGTTTAGTATCACGAAGTTCATCAGAATTTATAAAATGTAATTCCATTGCACGTTGCTATTCAACACTAAAAATAACGCTGTAAGCTTCCTACACATTCAAAATTTCTGAGATCATCTGTAAGGGTTAGACTCAAAATGCCTGGGCATTCCAGCAATTTTTATTACAAGTTATTTAATTTGGAAGTCTTGCGTTTATGGATTGGTATCAGACGAGTACATTTCATAGTAAAGTTAAAAAAAATATATACGAGGTTTGTATAAAAAAACTATCACTATCACTTTAAATTAATATACACCAATATATACAATATTTATTACCTAGTAAGTAAGTACTCGTATGTATGATAAGTATTTAGTATGTTATGGATGATAGGCTTTTCCTTATCCGCTAATGATTACCGCCACTTTATTGAAAATTCCATGCTACGGTTGCCTGGAAAAAATTGTATTAAGCGATAAGGCCACCCTTTGTGCATGATTGACATCATATATTCACTTACTAATATTCTCTGTAAAACCATTTTGTACAAATAAAGTGTACTCTATCGATCTATCTATCTAAAAATAAAATAAATATGTTCGACAAGCTTTACGAAATATAATATGTTACTAGTTATGTACCCAGTACTTTTAGACAGTATAACATATTGAGAACTAGGTGATATTTGCATATAACTACTTACTTTTTGCATACTCCGCCGGCGTAGATATACATGTACCCACCAGTTATCTAGCACAGAACATATCTGTGTTCTATGATATCTAGTTATACGCAGGTTGTATAACAAGGCTAAACTGTCAATAAGTTAATAGCCTGTTTCAATTTTCCTAGATGAAATCGAGATGTACAATCTTAACCTTCATTCATAATAATTTTAATGAATTATGATTATAAATTGTAAAATAACAATCTTCTGCCATTTACGTTAATATACCTACAAATATTGTGATCGTCTCCTCCAAGCCTCTTTGTCAAAAAATGATGTGATACGATGTCTAAGCTCCATTAGCGTTGTGATGCTCCATGAGCTGACTGTTACCCTAGGTAGCAGACGCAGTCCTTAGACGGCGGCGTGAGCGGCTCAACGTGTTCCGCTCGCGCCTCTCTAATCACGAGGTAGGTGAAGCCTCCCATATTCAAGATGTGGTCACCTTCAAGTCAGGTTGCCAAAGTCTTCAGCGGTTCAAGGAGGCTTCTTACTCTGGGTATTCCGGGTCCCCTGCAATAGATCTATTTGTGTTTATAGCATCTCACTCTTAGCTCATGTGAGGTGATGACCCGAGAGGGTTTCCAAACGAAAATAAGAAATACTTTGTCAACGATCAGCAGCTTAGGTTAAGCCGTCGAGAAATTCTGAAACCGAGGTTTTAGTATTTTAAGTTTTGATTTTCTGTTCACACAGACACACTGTTTCATGTTCCCTTATATATGTCTGACTAGCGGTTCCCCGCAGTTTCACGTGCATCCGCTCATTCTTAGGGTCTCAGCGAGATATTATACGGCTCATAATTTAAATATTAATAAATATCATATCCAATATAAAAACTATTGATATCTTGCGATTGATAGACAAAATTTTAAAGCGTTCATTTTTTAAATCAGAATGAGAACCTTTAAATGGTGGTTACATTGTTTAATTAATTTCCAGCGTTAATCTACGACAATAGACAGGCAGGTGCCAATTTTCCTACAGAAACTGCGCTTTAACAAAGAAAACCGCATATAATGAAAGTTTTCTGACAGCATATTCAATTGGTACTTTGTCACTTTGAAAGAAAGTTTTATCGTTACTTTGGCCCAGTCTGCCAACAAACAAGGACCTAGCTTGTATAATCTAATATCGCTTACATATTCTGGTTTCTACTTAGTTTTAAAAATACCTACTTAGTAATAGTAAATTATATTTATTCACTTGTAACATTAAACACAGTTTACCATATATACTTAGATGACATTGTGTAATAATTCTCTTTTTGCAACTAAACGTACATGTCTTACTAAATCTGTGGCAGTTAACTAAGTACACCCTATATTTTTTATAAATACCCATATTACTTTCCGCCCCATAAACTATGGTTATTTCGATTTTGTAAACATAATTTAGTCCCACTTTCGTATTGGGGGGGGGGGGGGCGTTGCCGTCAAAAGGGCACTTCGAGAAATAGATGTTAAAATTAGCTAAGGATGATAACTAACATAGGATTTTCCAGATGGACTGGAAAGTATAAACAATAGGAAAGGGTTTCCACTTAATTTGAATTGGATGTCCGGAAAGTTCGATCCCTTTCACTTAAGGATAATATCTTTAGGAATTAAGTTTTGTACCTATACAAAAAATGCCTCAAATTAGAAAAAAAGAAAAATCTTCATAGTAAAAAAGTTAGTAGGCTTTTAATTAATTAATATCTTTGTATTTATTATTTATCATATTGTGAAGTCATTATCAATAATACACACTCAAATTCAAGGAAAGGCTACAACCTATAGATATTTTGTATACTTATATCAAATAAATAATAATTTGTGTTCTATCACTTCATTAATGACTTGCGAAAGAATGGATTGCCCACGGCCATTTTCGGCGATTACAAATTTTCGTCTGACGTTATTTAATACGAGTATATAAATTATAATACGTAAGTATAATACTTTAATCGGATGCCAACATACGATTTCTATGAATAACTAATAAAATTTGGAACATTAGAAAGTTTTGTAGTTTTCTTTAACGTAAATGTAGATTTTACTAGACTTGACAGACCTGCTTCCAAATTCGTTTGATGTTTAGGTAAGATTCTTTGTTTAATATTTATTGAACAAATACAAGCTTTACATACATTGTTTTAATTAGACTATGCCACATAAACCATTATGTTTGTCCATGACATAAATCTAGGTATAAAGAAAAGAAATAGAATATTCGTGTTTTTAATGAGGCTAAATAAAGTACCTTTATAAATATATACCGGAGGTTTTGATAAAATAACTTTCTCGACAATCTTTCTGTTTTAATAGCAGCTTTCGTTGCCAGGCCGTAAACATTTATTTAAGAATGGACTGTAAAACTTATAATTGTTAACAGCCTATGTCCCAGATATCAGAGAAACAATCATACAAGAGATATTTTCTTTATTGTGTATTACATGTACTTAGTCTGGCCATAAATACTGTTACCATTATAAAACATAATGTTACATTTGATTTTGGAATCTGCCAATCTTACATGCATATTCATTGTATTTTCTCATTTTTGCACCAATCGGTGTTCAATACTTCTGTGATATTAAAATAAAGTGGGGTGATAAAAGGAACCGAATTGCTGTGATAGCATTACATAATAGTAGGTATGGAGCCAAATGCAATTTTTGAAACTCTATTAGTACTAGTATTAGTTAAATTGTTTCTGTACCGGGTTAAATATAGGTACAATGAGACCTCCTCTCATTGAAAACGATTTGCCTGTCCAGTATTCGTACGGAAAAGGCTATCAGAGCACTGAAGGAAAAAAATCGACGAAATCCTGTCCGAAAGCAATAGATTTTATCTCGGGAAATGAATATAGCACCTAAAACTATGTCGCACATTTTAAAAGATGACTTAGGACTTGTAGCCTGTAAGAGACGTACTGATAATTATTTACCTGATAATTTTAAAATGAATAGGATGGTAAAATAAAAACAACTTCTTAAACGGTACGCAAAGGTTACAAAAATGTTTATCTATTGACGAGATTTTTTGAACAAGCAGAATGATGCTGCCATAGATGCTTCCCCATAAGACAGCAGAGTACGATGGGGGCATTATCCAACCTTAGTGATGGTTTGGTGGGGTGTTAGCTATCAAGAAGTGACTGATAAATATTTTTGTGAAAATAGTGTCAAAAGAGAGACACAAGAATATACGATTCTTGACAAGGAGGTTAAAGCCTCTTAACAACACATGTTCTATAACCAAGAATGGTCCTTTCAGCTAGATTCAGAACCGAGTCTTATGCTCGAAGAGCGAAGAGCTTTATGCTCGAAGTACCCAAGCGTGGTTGGAAATAAACGTTTCTGTCTTTAAAAAAGCTGAAGACTTGCCGACATCTAGATCTTTAGTTTAACAGAGTATTGCATGCTCTAACCGCCATGGTAATTTTGAGAAAATTAAAAACCTTAAAATAATCCATAAGATTGGTGTAAAAAATTTTGCCATGAAGAGAGAGCGTGTTTCGATAACTGCCCTCGACGTTTAAAGGACTGTATTAAAGTGAATGAAGATAATTTTGAGTGAGATTCATATATTTTAATGTTAATTCTATTATTTTAATGTATAAACTAACACACATTAGAGTAATAAATGTTTTATGCAATAGAAAAAAAAGGTTTTTTTTCCCCTATTTTTTAGACCTGCGATTATTCGCCTAGACTATAATTAGGTGTGTTGAAAGAGGTTGGAGTTTGGAGAGGTAGAGCCACCGCGTCATCTTTCCTTAGTACGGCAGCACATCGGCTCTTTTGAGTCATGTGATCAATGGTTTTCCTTGTAAAATATTTATGTCAAAACTAGGTATATAATTGGTTGTACTTTTGTTGTCACTGTCATCCAGGTGTGGGGCCAACCCAGGCCCGATTAGTGGTTGTAGAAAGAACCAATAACTAGTATCGCAAATGAGCTCGTACCGAACGAAAGTGAGGGCGTCCGCATTGTTAAAGTTAGATATCTTAATAGAAACCAGCGAAAAGGCTGAGTTCGCTTCGGCTTTGTTGCGGTGCCGAGCAAAAACGTGAGGCGGAGTCGAGATGTATGTAGGTCGCGACAAGTGCACGCTTCAAGTTGCACGCGCATTGTATGCAGGCCCGCGTATACTATAGAATACGAACCTGTTTTGAAGCCCTGAAAAAGCACAACGATCGGGTAATGTGTATTTTCAAGTTTCTATCGGTTCGTGTGGTTTTTGCAATACTATGCCTTAAATTGTAATTGACCTATTAACATGTACTGTATAATAATAAAAAACCACAAAAGTTTGCGAGCAGGGTACCATAACAATCTGCTAACTAAACTAGGTAAACTGTCGAAAAACAATCAGCCGTTACTTACTTTAAAACAATAAATATATTTTCTAACATAAGGTCTACATTTCAATATAATATGTCCTACAAGTAAAACCTATTTACTACTAATTGATGAATTGTTAACAGCTTTATAAATAATTATAATTATCTACTAAGTAGGCTTTCAATAAAATGTGCAATTAGGGTAAAAATTATATTGGTATTTGTGTGTTATGTATAAATACATAAGTATAATGTATATTAAACTTGCCTTAGCTATGTGACTATGTGAGTGTGTGAGTCCGGCCATAAGTAAGCAGGTGAACAACCACCTTTAAGTAAACAAGTAAGAGGATTAAATATGTAAATGCATTATAACGTTTTTTTTACAAGATAAAGAATTTTTAGTAATTTATATCTACATTAGTTACAGTATCGCCTGACACAATAATAATGAACTTTAAAATAAATAAAGAACAGACTTCAATGTGCCCGTCACGGTAAATCGTTAACTGTTTTTTTAACTAAAAAATTGGGAAGGCAAAGCATATATTTATGTAAAATGAATTCAACTAAATCGGTATCAACAGGTCGATCGGTCGACTGGATCAGAAAACTGATGCAGAAGGCATTTCTCGACCCGGCCCTTATTTTTTTTTGGGTCCGCTAACCTAACCACTCTGTACCCTGTGTCGTTTTTTTTACTATCTTTAATATTTTAAAATTTATTGTGTTTTTATATATAGGTACATATATTAAAAAATGTAATTGTAATAATATCTTCACACTTCTCAGACATAGCCGTCGGATCCCAAACGAAAAAAAGCTTGTACTACGGTAGCCAGACTGCTACATGTTAAGGCCGGCAACGCACTTGTGACTCTTGAGTTGCGGGTATCCATGGGCGGCGGTAGTCACTTACCATCAGGTGACCCGTCTGCTCGTTTGCCCCCTTTGCGCATAAAAAAAAAAAAAAAACTTGCAAATTATAGACACTTGTGCTCATTACTCATTTATTGGTCCTGGGGGGGAATCGAACCCAAGACAACTGGCTTAGCAGTGTGAACCACTAGAACAACAGGACAGTCAAGTACAAGTGAGTTAGAATATGACGAAGTGCCCTAACCTGCCTTAATTTTTCCACCTCATAGGTGGAATTTTTTCTTCAAATTTAAATGCGACCAATTTCGAGTTCCGGCCATTCAAATTAAAAAAAGTTGTATTGAAACTGGATTCACAAATGGAGAATATATCCAGTAATATACAATGGAAGGACCAATACTAGAGAGCCTGTGACTGGCTGGAATACTGGAATACCTATTTCCAGGCCTTCCAGTATTGGCGCTATCTGACAAGTGCTTTAAGGACCGAAGCCTTAACTAGACAAATCAAATCATTGCCGCGTTGTGTGGCTACTACAAACAAGTATTAATTTACATATAACACTGGATTTTCGACGGCATTATAAAATGACCATATTGCAACGCATCGTCATCGTCGTTGTAATCAATAAATGTATATAGATTGTTATCACAACAAAGATTTTGACGCTTAAATTTCGCTTAAATTAACCTTGAGACGCAAGTTTGACGCAAAGAGAAGGAACTGTTCGTTTAAAATTGTTCAAAATAGTCTCTTTGTTCGCCACGTTTATGGCCAAATACCATTTGTATGTCAGTCGTGTCACGCTTTTGTGGTCGGCTTCTAAACACCGAACCGACATAACTTAGGTTTACTAACAATTTTGTGATAATTTCGCCGTAACAAATTTTACTTTTCAATACGCTATAAAATTTGTAAATAGTTAACAAAATGTACTTGTATTGTAACTCCTGTATACATTTCATACTGTATGTCTCTTTATATCTTGACTTTTCTTTTTTAGTACACGTGAGATACATACATACATTGCCTGGTTACCATAGTACTGCTTAATTTGGGATCAGACGGCCGTGTGTGGGATGTGTCAAGTTATTGCATAACAGATGTTATAAAATAAATTTGTAGTTTGACCACGAGAAATATTTTTGTTATTTTTAAACTTTTTATTTGTTATTAATATATATATATATATATATATATATATATATATATATATATATATATATATATATATACATATATAACTGCCTGTTGATATAGCAAAATGGTATATGTATTTCAATACAACATTTTAGGTCACCCGTAATATAGGGTTAGGAGTATTGCGTTCTATGCGACGTTTTTAGAATCTTTGCGGACATTTTTGATGAAAATCTGAAATAACTTAAGGTTACGTAGAGATATTTCAGTGCCATAGAATTATCAACTCAGTAAGACCTACAGCTAAGTACATGTACATTATAATGATTCAGACAGTCTGGCCACACCTATGAGCTAATAAATGCATAAAGGTAAAGGTATCCTACGTTTACTAAGAAGCTAACCTTTAAAATAAGCAAAATACATAGTTATTTGTTAGTACTGCAAACCGAAATGGTATAAAACAATAACAATATATACAAGTTCGAATGTTAACCTGTAGCGTTGTTGACGCAACTGAACTATTTCCCGCTGTTTGAAATCTAGAGCTCGACACTACAGAGAAATAGTTACTTACGACATTACTCGAAACAACATTGTCGGTAATCTGCATTATTAACCGTTTGCAAAAAGTTTCTTAAAACATAATATTTTTCAACACATCAACGACAATTAAATTGATCAAATGAGGATCTGATATTGCATTCACGAAAAAAAAACAAAAGACGTCAACGTGATTTCCTTGTACTAATACATATATTACAAGTTAGCGCAAGTTTCACTTTTAGAAATGAATTTTCCTAACTTTTTATTCAAAGATGAAAGTGCAGAACAAAAATATGACTTCTCGTGTCATAATAGCTTGTCATTTTCTAAAAGTGGTGTTCATTGTTCGTATGCTAAATAAAAGAAATTCGTGAGCAAAATACCGATGCGTGTAAGGTTTTGTGAACTTGTTCCATTTACTTATTTTTTTTACTAATATAAAGATAAAGAATTGTGTAGTAAGACAAAAATCTTTTATTCATTCATCATTTAATAGAATGTCGAATCAGTATGGTATGCGTAAAGTCCCGAAAATAACGTTAGTCGTACTACAATTGTTAGGTAATTGGAAATATGTTAAGCCCGAGCAACCATCTGCACCTACATACATACCTACATAATTATGTCGAAAGTTTATTACATGAATTTTCTTACAGATTATATTCGCTATTAGAAAATACTGCTTAGTTTAATCATTTTATCCTTTAAAGTTTATTCTTTGTATGTTTGCCTATAGATATATAGGTATATCTATAAATAAAAATGAATAGCTTAATGTGTTGCTGAGCAGAAAACTCAAAACGGCTGTACTAATTTTGTTTTTCTTTTTCAAATTTCTAAATATTTGTAGAGGTCCGAGGAAGGTTCTTATGAAGAAAAATTGTAGATCATTGTTTGTAGACTGCCAGGTCAATAGATTAAGATATACCTACAAATAAATATTTTTTTTAATTGTCTGAGATACTTATTGTTTTAGTAGCTTTAAGGCGGTAAATAAAAATATGTAATAATAGAGGTGTATTATTTACAGTCGCTTTTGACCATTATAGATCTCGCGATGTCAAAAACTCAACTGTTCCCGCCTGTAAAATCTTTCCAATCGTACCTAGCCCGACTTCTCTTTGTGAACTGATTTGGCCCTTGCCACTTTTTGCTACCAATACTGATCTGTGTTATGTGTATGTGCCTGCGTCTGCTTACAAATGTACGTGATATATCAACATGTTTGTCCACCCCCAAACCCACACGAGCTCCTATTTTAGGTGTTATATTCTGTAGGTATAAATATTTCGCTACTGGAAATCTACCGTAATTTAATTCCTAAAGTGCCGGATTGACAGCAATAGGTTGTGCCCTGTTACGTTAGTTGTAACAAATTCTAAATGGCAATATGTTGGTGTTTAATACACCTCTACAACCCCCTTCAGGGATACAGGCGTGATTGTATACGAGTCGGTATTCTGTAGAATATTGTGTTATATTATTTAAGTTACTCTTAACCAACAATCGCTGAAATCCGTGATGAATGTTAAGTAAAATAATAAATCTCTTACAATTTTTCTAAAAATGAGTTCTTGCCTACTCGCTAATTAGTGACAGGTGTTGCAATGGCTTTAGATAATACATACCTACTTACAGGCTGTATTGGTATGCTTCCGCGTGATGACTCTGAAGAATAATTGCTTAAGCTATTGTTATTTTTAACCGGCACTCTTACACTCACTTATATTATACAAATAATATAAGACATATTACGTATTTATAGTCTACGTAACTATGCAGTCTTCCGTGAGCGGGAGCATCACTAGCGCAGGGTAATATTAAAAGATGTAGGTGTATAAAAAAAAGTTAACACTTATGTAATTTATGATTTATCCATAAAACTTACTTTTTCATCTGATTTCGAAAAAGGAGGAGTGATATAAGCATTGAAGTCGGTTGTCTATTTTTTTAAAGTAAATTATTTAAGTACAAGGTCATGTGGGTGTTCTTTTAAATATCTACTTCTTATGAAAGATAACATCTTGACCATCGCCTCAAAGTAACATACAAAACTGTGCGTATCTACAGGGGTCACACTGAAAGTTTGTAGAAAATAACAAAGAGAATGATATAGAAGTCTGTTAATATTTTTATCACTTTTCGAAGAAGCCTCTATTCCTTTCCAAGCCCCATCACATGCGATGGAACCATTGACTGAACCAGTGCACCCACTCTTTTTGAGGGATATCTTCCACGCTTTTTTCAAACGCCACGGTACCTTCAGGATTCATAAAACGAATTTCTCTGAGTTTATCTTTTACCTTTTGTGCCAGGTTGAGACTGTATGGAGGATGACTCACTAACTCCACAACGTCGATAGACATGTATTCGATGGTCTAGGGGAGTGAGCTGGAGCGTTGTCGTGGTTGAGGACGACCCCGGTTCTTGGGCGCTGCTGTTTAAAATTTTACAAGAAAACTGGTAAACAATGACTGACATACTAATCTGCAGTAGCAGTCCTTTTATCCTTTAGAAAGTTTTTGCATAATGACCAGTCGTTCGTAAAAATGAGGCAATCATCTCCTTTGACTTTTGCTCTTCTTTGCTTTTTTCGGCAAATCTTCGAATAGAAACATCCATTGCAGAATGTCTTTTGGTTTCGGGTTCGTAAAAATATATCCAGATTTCATCACCTGTGACGATGTCATATATAGGATTCCAGTCACCTCCGCCATACTTTTCAAGCATTGAGCGGCAGCAATAGAACGATGGCGTTTTTCATCTTTACTCAAATTATAAGGTCATCTATCTAGTACAAAGCTTTTTGACGCCTATGTGTTCATGTAAGACTTTTTGTACTTGACTCATACCGATGCGTAAAGCTGTCGGAATCTGTTTATATGTCAACCTTCTCTCAGCTTCTATCATTAGCTATTCTATTATTTATTCTATTATTTCTATCATTATCATTCTTCACTCGCATTATCTTCAATAGTCATCTGAGTTTGTTTCGACCACGTTTAAACATATTCAACCAGTTGTCAACAGTGGCACAACATGGAGCTTTATAATGAAATGTCAATCGAAGTCTATCGTAACATTGTTGTTGAGTAAGACAGCAACGAAAGTCGTAATAAATCATTGAGCGAAAATTGTCTCTAGTCAAATCCATTTCGAAGCACGACAGACACTTTTTAAATTGCCGCCAATTTGTAAAAACAAATGACATATGAATTCATTAAATTCTAAAACTAAATGTTACATGTCTGTAACATACTTACAATTGTACTTGTATTGATGTTGGTAACGAATGATTGTGTTCCTATTAGGCGCCATCGCCTTAGAAACT
The DNA here is from genome assembly GCA_947561695.1 of Tyria jacobaeae. Classification (NCBI taxonomy): domain Eukaryota; kingdom Metazoa; phylum Arthropoda; class Insecta; order Lepidoptera; family Erebidae; genus Tyria; species Tyria jacobaeae. The sequence goes on from OX387217.1 coordinate 13,127,068, forward strand.
CACGCAATTCTAATTTTTTTATTTACATACTTACTTAAAGTATGTAAGTAATAAAATTTGGAATCATTGTGTTAAAGTTTTAGTATCAATCGTAATAAGTCGATGGGAGCCTACGGACCGTGTCTGCTAGGCAAATTTTACAGTACAGTAGCTATGAGATAACCATAATTATTGAGAGATTAGCTTTATGCCACTGTAATGGAATGTGTTTTTAGCACTAAATATCCAACACTCTTGCACAGAACAACGATTCACCGTAAAGAGCCGAGTTCCGAGTTACCGAAAATTAATATTACCTATAGGTGTTCTGCATTGTTTTCCAAAATGGAATTCACTGAATTTTAGATTATTAAATGTATTACATATGTAATCTATACTGCAATTAGAATGAATTGAAGACCATAAACACTTTATTTGTTATCGATTGATGATAAATTAATGGTCGCTATGTTCTCGCATATTTTTATCTTTGAATAAGTGTAAATTTTTCGTATTCGATTGATTTTTAAATCAGAAAAAGAAAAAAAAAATGTTATTTTTACATGACTTTATAGCACATTCCGATTTTCTATTTACAGGCAGGTGTCTGAAGCTACGTTGTGGGAGTTAAGGTGTTAAACTTAGTTGGCCCTAAAACGAAGTTAAATATGCACTTGTTTTAGGGGTGTTTCACCAACTTGAAGAGGGTAACAAGAATATTAATAATGTGCTACCGAAGTTACTAAATCCACCTACAGAGTTGTGATTCCAACAACATGAATACAAACAGAGCCCGTTATTTAGCGGTTAAGCATCTTTAGATGTTGTTGTCGTACCATTGAATTGGTTTAATTTTAATTCATACCACCTTTGTCGCTTTTGGGAAAACAAATTACATACTTATTAATTATGGATACAACGCGTTGTGAACATACCCTATATTGAGTCAAAATAAATATATGTAGGAATTTGTACAAGTAAACAAATTCCTGAAGTTAAGTATAGGTAGTTACAAATTGGACAAGTTATTATCTAATGAACTGAAAATATATAGATATGAGAGTTACAAATGTATACTAATAAAGAAAGACATATGTATATATACACACACACTCCCGTCTAAATCCCCGAAGGGGCGGGAAGGCGTATCAAACGAGCACATGTTGCCAGTTACAATTTAATCCCACTTATATATGTACGTAGTAGATGTCAAGCCTACCTACCTACTGCCGTCAACCGGCCACTGCATAATTATATACTTACGTACTATTTGATAGATAACAGAGAGAAATCCGATGGATTGAATAGAATATTATAAATAACACCAGCTTTCGATTGCAGCTCCGCTCGCTGAAAAGTTATATTGTCTATGCCTTAGGTACAATCCTTGTTTTGGATAATGTCATTTTCTGTATGTAAGATTTTATAAGAATCTATTGAGTAGTTAGCGCATGAAAGCATAACAATCAAATAAAGAGACTTACAAGTTGGGTTTATCATAGTTACTAAAATACTTTTTGTTTTCTAGTTGGAGTACGGCTGGACGCGTAGCGGTCAGCGTTGTGTGAGACATCGCGCACCGGAGTCCACGCTGTCAGTGAGCAGTGATATCAGATTCACGCGACGCAAACTTAGTAGGCCCTGCCGGGGATGCTGCGCTGCTCTTGCCTCACTTCTCATCCTACTACTCCTAGCAGCAGTAGCCGTTTATTTAGGACGTAAGTAGCATTCTCCCTAAGATAATACTGATAGGTTTCCATTAGGGTTGCAGTACCAATTAGATAAGCTTAATTACCTGATCCTATGATCACTGAATCATTTGACCGCACAGATGTAGTCTAAATATGTTAGACATCTATAAAATATTTTTTATGAGTCATTCTCATTGATGAGTAAAGTTTGGAAAAAAAACTCACTAATCACCACATAATTACATATCTATATAATAATATTCAATAAAATGTATTATAGCGCTACTGGTTTAGTTAATTAACAATACATTACGTATTCTGTTATTTGTACTTAACCCAAATACTTAAATCAAAATATCAGACATACCTCATTCAAAACCCTAATCGCCTCGGAGTTAATTGAAAAGCATTCCTAAAGTAAACATTTTTAAGACATGTCTTCACATGTCTTCATGAAGAAGCATTTCAGTTATTTAATAATATTGTTGCGGAATCAACAAAAAAACAAAAAATATGTAACTTATAGTAGACGGTAGTGTAAGAATATGGTTTCCAACACCTTTTTATAATTAATGAAACTTAAAATAAAGTAGAAGCCACAGACAATCTCGTTGCCATCAACTTTGTTTCTAAAAACAGATGTAAGCACCTCAGGACATAATTATAGTGTACGTACGTACGTACATGTGTCTCTGAAGTAGTGAAGCTAAGTCACGAATGAGCAAACGGTTGTCAACAATGCTTGTGTTGTATTTATAGAGTGAGGTCCCCCTCCCAAAATCATTTTACCCATTGCTAATCATTAAAGCCATTCATATCATACTAAGTAACTAAATTAAAACAATATTACTTACATAGATGACCATATTGTGGTTTTATAAATATGTTATACCAACTTAAAGAAACCACACAGCAATACACTAACGTGAAGTAAATGGAACACACGTGCATACGTATATTGTTTATTTACTGCATAAATGACTACCCATGGAAAATAATGCAATTATTTCTTGATTCCATCAAAAACTAAGTCATGTAAGTATTGAGTCATATGACGGAGTTAAAAATTGGAATAAACATTTTTTCGCATACCTTTAAGAGGTCATATACTTATATTTACTCATTACGCAAAATGTTGTCACCGTTATCAAGTAAATTAGTATTCCATTCGTAAAATTATAAAAACGTGGGCGAATAAATACGCAACAAAACTATACTTTATAAAATGTAGGGAGTTATTGACTGGTACTTTGTAAAGCAATTTGTAATTTTTCATTAAGTACTAACCTACGACAGAAACGAATAAATTGCGGCCTTTCGCGGCACTAGCAAAGCAATTTTGTTAGACATTCTTAAAGTACTTTTGAGTCTACATGTTATGCCGTAAATAGTTATATTACTCAATGTCTGACCTAAAGGGCCGTTGCAAAACATCTTAGTGAAATATCTTAGCCATAGACACAGTTTCTTAGATACTGCTTATCTGATCATAGCTTTCTCATAGATTTTTTATTCAATAGCCCAAACTAAACTGTCACAAAAGTTCATACAAACAATGTTTTAATTCTCAATATATCGGTGCTAAATGTTACTAATATGCAATTTTAATCTTATCTTTTTATCTCAAATGTTGAAATATTCAATATCGTTACTCAATGTGGAATATGTAATAATATAACAAGCTTATTACTTCTTTTGTTAGTAAACAGTGGGTATCGGTGCTCTATTCGGAACGTAAACTGAGTGACATTTGCCCGTCACCCAACTAAGGTCAGCCAGCTGAGGCCTTGTTGTACCTCGCTTCGAGGAGACAAGTGCAGTCTATACAAGCCATACTATGTCATAGTTAATTACGATATTTAACCTACAAGATGACTATTGTATTTTATACATGTAACAAGATGACAACTTATATAACAGAAAGTATCAAAATTTATAGAATCTTCAAAGCTTTAATAAAACTCATGTGCCCGTGTTGTGTCATATTGACCATAGTCCCGCAGATATAAAGTTGATCACCTCCATTGAAACAGATTAATCGAAACAGCAAAGAGATTGTACTTCCGCGTGTTCCGTAAATTTGTTACTCAAACTATTCACGCTATATCGGTTTCAATGATATAGAAATTATGTAACTATCAACGGATATATTAACAAACGATGAATAAGGAAAGATTAATTACGAAACGGTGAAATATTAGAAGAAATAAGTGAAGCGATATTACATTACTCTATTCTACACTGTCAAATAAGTCATTTAAAGCATCAAAACTTTTGGATCGATTAGGTCTACGTCGGTAGTTACGAAGGGTTATATTATACGTAGGATTGACAGAAACCGCATAGAGTGTACAATGCCTTAACATTATTCTTGAGTGGGAAATCATTAAACCACTGTATCTGGGTCATTTATAAACATAAACGTGTTGGATGGTCTAGTGAATTGCTCGATGTTTGACCCTTTACAGATGCTACTAATGAGGTTACTACCACTATAACAACAGTGTAAGTTTGTCTGTGTTTATGCTCTATTACAATGTCTTATGATAGATTGACTTCCAAAAAATCTAAATTAGTCCTTTTTAGACAGTCAGCTTACTTGCGCATATTTTTACTCAGTAGACAATTTTCACTAACTTATCATGTACCTCACAGAAACCCTATATTTAATTTTCCTTAATATAAAATTACATAGTTATGTAATTGTCCGTATCGGTCCGTTACTCCTTCTGCTAACAGAGGGAGTTGCCCTCTGTTAGCCAAAGTTCGCATTTATAATATGTGTAGTTGCAGATGGCTGCAGGTGGACGGTTTTTGAGGTCATCGTCTTTTCATTACACGTTTAGTTAGGGGTAATAAGAGCCATTTAAATATTTAGGTGTGGTCAAACGTGCGGTACTCATGATATTAAAAGTGTTATTCACTAATTACTTATTTTACTTTTATGTATAGCAAATCTTGTACATATGTTGCATACGCAAGTTTTTTAATGATGTCTCGGTATGTAACCCTTATATCAACTAGATGAGCTCCAGTAAACATTTTTAGACTTTAACTGAAAGCTTTCTTAGACTTTTTCTAAAGCGGTGTAAATTTAATTATTTACTATGTAGATGTTTCCCGTATAAAGGAATGCTAATTATAAAAGAGCCTTCTTAAATAGTTTATAGAAATGTTACTGCAAATGTTACTAGTCTTGCCTTCATCCCACAATCTAATAATTATTTACTAAAGGCGGACTCTGTCATTTCTCTAATAATGACATGTATTATAAGAATGGAATTTCTATAATAACGTCATATACTTACTAGTCGGGTACCTACGAAAAATCTGTTAGTTACTGAAAATTAATTTACTAAATTACCATTTAACGATTCAGCCAGTCTCAACAATAAGTAGTTCTCTTTAGGTAGATAAAATTTTGTGACTGTTCGCTCTTTGTGGTTGAATGTACGTAACATCATTTAGAACAATGGCAATTTTTTTGCTAATATTTTGTACGTTAAATATTGCCTTTTATAACCGTATCATTTTCTTTACAGACATGTACCTGTTTGGAGACCCACTAAACCGGCAAACATTCTTGGGTTCATTTGTTGTATCTTCGTGGGGATCCGATGAAAGTGAAGGCGGAAAGTTCAGTGACCTTGAACTCAAGGGCAACCAGACAAGGGAAAATGAACTACAGCAAGCGTTGTTCAGCATATATCTAAACTCTGAGCTGAAATCGTGTTTCGTATCTGCGGATATATTAGCCTTGGACAGGTAAGTCGAGTTTTTACTAGGTACCTTTCCATTCCCTGCGTCTGTTATTCCGATCCATTGGGTGAAGAAAAAAATACTTACTATAAATGTTGTTTGCTTCCTGTATCACAATGAGGCGTGGCAGACACAGTTTTATTGTTTTAAAAATATCATGATTTAACATTGCCTTCTAACTTAGCATGAATATCGAAGTACTTTTTTCTTGGAATATATTTTTAATAAATATTAATATATACCTGTAGAGCGGTGGAGGTGGAGGATCCTGTATACATATCTTCATACAAACATTACCAGTAGCTAGTATTTTGGCTATATGGCAGTGATTGATAGATTGTAATTTAATCCAAATAGGTAGTAGACATTACTGAATTAATAATGATCCCTTTTAAAATCTGTTTAGCGATATAATACGACACAATGTAAGAAATTAAAGAAACCGATGATGAATAGTCACTATACAACTATACATATAGGTTTTCGTTAAGTCAAAATCCATAAGCTTGCCGTCATAAGTGAGATGTTAATCGGTGTTGACTGGTGTATCCGTCATAGAGAAAGTATCACTTTCTCGAAATCTGAGAGGCCTGTAATCGAGCGTGCGAATGCTACATTAAACTAACTCGGTAAAACGTAGTTATTTCAAGCCTTATTATGGTATACTATGTAATACATTTAACTATGTATTGTATGACATTTATATGTATATCAATGAAGGTGTTGTTCCGCTTCAATAACTAATGTTTTACTACAACAGATTCATTGGATCGAAACCACTTAAAAAAACGAGTTCGACTAGTGACACATTTTATTTTTTATTCTTGTACTTTCGGACTACTTTCGAGTTACATTTGTGCTGTGTTTACGCTCCAACTAATCTAATCAATAGGAAAATAACAGTAATATTTCCAGGCTCATCTAAGAAATTTTGAACCTTGTGTGCAATCGGTAGATATCGGTAGACCATACCGATTTCACAATTAGGACGGACGGTAACATATTTTCAAATTACTTTAAAAGACGCACCTAGAAAATCTTTGCCATACATTACTTATATTTGCAAGAAATGTATATAAGTACGAGGCTGAAGCAGCTAAAGGGTGTCTATCCCTGAAGAGGTTTGTTTCTTTCTGCCAATTAGAATTTGCTCCCACTTTTTATGTATTTGACAAACCTATTGCCGTTTACAACTTACATAATGAAAGATTTGACACATTTAAGTATATTGTAGTTGAAATGAAGAGAAGGCAATGTAATGAAAGGGATATAACTTATAGAAATTTGGCTCGCACTGGGACCTATAGATGTAAGATAATATAAAGTTTAACATTTAAGATGTTACATTATTGTATTAATAAAGGATATCTACAATCTATGTGTATGTAAATTATACGTAGTTATCTTTGAGATTTTTAAATAGTACTTTATTTTTCACAAATATAATTTTAATACATATTTATTTGTGTTGTCTTGTAGTTGTCGTGTACTTAATGAGAGAACAAGTGTGACAGACACATCTAGTTACTAGCTGGTTCAAAGTGTAAATTAGAGTCAAACATAAATTTTGAAACAGTTATTAATTGAATAAATCCTGTTATTGTATTATTTATTATTTCTTTTGCTACATACAATAGGTACCTGATGATAAAAGCGACCTTAGGCTGCAGTATGTGCTTGCCTATTTGCAATATGCCTAAGTGCCATGTTTGTGGAATACACACAGATAGCATAAAGTGTATATGAGGTTTATGAGGAAGTGTTTATGAACTTAACACTCATGGCCCTGTCCAAGAGGTTGGTTTGAATCTGATTCATAGCATTCTGACAACTTTTACTTTTCATGAAGCATAAAAAGTTGCCGATATATAAACATAATTAAAATTATCATTTATCGTCAAATATACCTTGATCGGTATTATGTTGTTCATATGACACTAGAAAGTACAATACGTGCTTTGTTTTGGAGCTTTGTAATACTTTCTATGCCGTGCACGATATTGTAATGTAGGTAATCCACATAGGAGGTTGTGCTCCCAATGTAGTTTATTTTTAGGCCCTTTCTTTTCATGCCTTGAATACCAATTAAGTACTAGGAAAAGGAAAATTTTATGTTATAAGGTAGTTATAATTTTCTTGTGTGTAGTCAGTACCCTGGTCACTAGGCTAAGGACAGTGTCCGCATCAGCGAATATCCCGGCAATTCAACCGTTTCGGCTTGATGCTTTATAATCAGCTGATTGTACCTATATCTCTTCATCATGCGTAATAAATAATACGTAATCACGCAGAAGTAAGACCTCTTACAGTTTTAAGAAAAAAAGAGGAGCATATCGAGTGCCGACTAACTGTGATTATGTCTAAGCGGTTTTTGAAGACCATAGAAGATGTAGGATTGTAAAAATCATGATTTAAGTTTTAAGACATCCCAATCCAAATAAAAATGAAACATAACTAACATTAATTTGAGATCAATTGCCAGCAAGAGTTTTGTTATACTCATCTACGTATTATCGTTCATTTTAGGTAAACATTGCATTTGATTACGACGACTTACGACATTAGAACTGAGTTAAACAATAAAATTGCAATATCATCGTCACGTTTGTCGATCGTGAGATCTTAAACTTTGCATAATGTTAAAGTGCTTTAGTAATTAACCCCTATATTTAAAAAAACTATTCAACAAGTTAGCTTTCAGTTTGATTCACTTAAGCGTTACTTTACTTAATTACATATAGGTATATAACGGTCACGTTCATGTGTCTCAGTTAAAACAAGTAAGTAATTAAAAGACACATTCTTAGCTGTACCATCTTATTAGCTGTACCAGCTAGTCAGGGCCTCACGAAGGAATTCCTGCAACATAGGACATATTACTATTAATATTTTAACCCCTCCAGTTAAGCTAAATTTTGGGTTAGTTGATTCACGATAGTAATGCACTGGACGGGGTTCAAACCCGCAACCGCTTAATCTCAAGTACGACACCTTCGCCAATACCACCGTTTTTTATCAGATTGCCGTGTGTGAGATGTCTGAATTCATTATTATTAATCATTTGGCTATATTTTTTTACTAAACGAAGAGTATTTAGATTGTAAAACAAAAAAAACATCTAATAGGCTTAGTACCTTTTATAAACTAGTACATAAATATCTAGTTTTAAAACGTAACAACAATTCGGATTATGTAAAAAACCACTGCCATTATAAAAACCGTTATTGAATATCTAATAAAATACAATACGCAAAATGTTCGTAGTCATATTTATTCTTCTGCAAGTGTAAATACTTCTTGTATTATTTCTTTTCTTTCTTTAAGTTTAGTTTGTCCTCAAAAATAGGACGGCATCTGGTAGATTGTCATTTATCTTCCATAAACTGGCAGTCATCAGAACAGTAGACGTATGACGTATCACGATACGACAAATATGTATTTTTAATATATGTTTATATTTCCACATATATTCGTGTACTTAGTCTATCAATAAATACTGTTACAATAAAAAAAAACAATATAACATTGAATTCCTAAAAAACAATCCATTTGAACTTCTAATTTTCGCGCCAATCGGTGTTAAACATAGTTGTGATATTAAAATGGAGTTTGGTGATAAAATTACACAAAGTAGGTATGGAGCCAAATACAATGTTTTGTGTTCCGGGCTATTGATATGGGTACAATGAAACCTCCTCTATTTGTGACGGAAAAAGATCTGGCCGTCCACGTGTATTCGTACGAAAAGGCGATCAAAGAACTAAGGAAAGAATTCGAAGAAATCCTGTCCGAAACCAAAAGATTTTGTCTCGGGAAATGAATATAGCACCTAGAACCAATTATATTTAAAGAATAATATCATTGCCTAGAACCTTGTAGCGTTTTCAAAAGAAGACTTAGGACTTGCAGCCTATAAGAGACGCCTGGTCACAAATAAATAGGGTTTCATAATCAAAACGACTTCTTCAATGATATGCAAAAGGAGGTCACACAATTTATTTATTTACTGAGAGATTTTTTTTTACTATTGAGCAATATTTTCATAAGCTGAATAACCGAGTTAAGTTTAAAGCTCTATAGAAGCTTCCACAATGTTATTAGTCAGTAGAGTACGACGTGGGCATTATCCGACTTCAGTGATGGTTTGGTCGGGTGTTGGCTATCGAGGAGTGATTGAGCCATATTTTTGCGACAATGTCAAAACATCAGCACCAGTGTATCAAGTTCCAATTTTTGAGAACTTGTTTAGGACTCTTAACAACACCATGTTCCATAACCAAGAATAGTCCTTTCAGCAACATTCTGCACCGCATCATAAAGCTTGATCCACCAAAGCAAGGGGTTGGAAACGAACGTTTCTGACTTCATCAGAGCAGAAGACTGGCCGTCATCTAGTCCCGGTGCGTGTTTCTATTGATAATTGGCCTCAACGTTTAAAGAATTGTATTAAAGCCTATGAAGAAGAAATAGAGAAGCCATTTTGAATGAGCTTTTTATGTTTTTAATACTATTATGTTAATGTATAAACTAAATCACATTACAGTAATAAATGTTTTATGCAATAGAAAAAAATGATTCATCCTTGTAACAATATTTATGACACAACTACATATGTACTCGTATATGTACTTAAAAGGATTTTCTTTATCTTCTTTTCTATTTCTAATATACTCGTTTAAAGTCTCTTTAATGCACTTGTGCATAAAGTATCAAATAAACAAAATAAAAAAAAAGTTTGGTTAGACTATGCTGCTACAGCTACAACACTATCGCCTCAATACTTCCTGACGGTATGTTAACACAATTTCTAATTTAGACAGTAATTTACCTAATCAAACTTTAACCCAGTTTTTTTTAAGATGTACTAGCCTTTCCCCGCAGTTTGCCCTATATTTATGGTCAATACTCCGCTTCTAAGTGCTGATTGGTTTTAGTTTTATCCTATATTGTTCGTATTCTCGAAGTTTGTTTAGGCCGTTGAAACAAATAAACAAACAAAAGTCTCTACATACATACATACGCTCACTCTGGTACGCTGGTATCCCCTAAGGGGTAGGCAGATATGTATTAAACTCCCACTTTTGTCAAACCTATAGCTGTCAACCGGGCACTGTATTTTTTTTTATTCTATAGGGGGACAGACGAACAGACGGGTCACTGTAAATGACAACCGCCGTCCATGGACACTTCAACTCAAGAGTCGTTAGTGCGCTGTCCACCTTTGAGGGTAATGAGGGATGGGGGGACGAGGGTAGGGAAAAAAGAGAGGGAGCATGAGGTTTGACTGTATACTGTCTGATAGCTAACAGCGCGATCCCCTAGTCGCCGATTATACAGACAAACAAACTCTGTTTCGATTTATTAAACTCGTCTTAGCAAACATTAGTGTAGATTACGATACTTACTACGATTTTGATGTAAATAATTATTTCCTGGTGAAATTCACAAGTACTTACTTCTTGAATATTACATGAATATTTATCATATTAATGTGACAAACATTAAAATTTTTCGCAATGCTTATTACGCCTCACAGTTGTGTAATAGTTATAATTAAGTGTGGGTTTTTAACATCACATAACTCGCACCAAGCTAGTAGCATTTCTATCCGCCATAGAGTTCTTATGTAACACGAAAAGATAACTTTTTTTAAGTATGAAAATAAACAAGTATGAACAATCAGCAAATAAGTAAATATATAATTTGAATGAAAATGAAGAGTACATAAAACTAATAATTTTATAAACACAAAAAATACTTATACACATCTAATTAATAATGACTTTGTCCATCCAAAGGTTGTCTGTAAGAAATCGCTTTTCAATCGACTACAAAAAGGAGGAGGTTCTCAATGCGACTGTATTTTTTTTTACGTTTGTTACTTCAGAACTTTTTTTCATTTTATTTTTTTTTATTTAATGCTTTATGCACGAAATGTACATAGGTGGACTTAATGCCATAGGCATTTTCTGCCAGTCTACCTTAGGGTGGTGTGAAATAAGTGAGGTAGGTGCACTGAGAAGCATGAAAATAGATATGTTTAGAAAAAAAAGTTATACAAAAGATAAATAGTATAACCATAATATATATTGACATCAGATATGAGATATGATCATAATATATATACACACATACATAAATAATAAATATATACGATAATATATATAAATAAAATAATATATAATTATATATAAAGATATACACAGCCATATGGTACCAACGTTCTGATGACTTTGCCAGCTTACGGACAAGGAAAGCACGAACCCTAGTTTTGAAAGACAAGCGACTTGGTGCCATCCTGATTTCCTGCGGCAGGGCGTCCCAGAGGAGGACGGGCTGTACAATGAAAGAGGAATTGACTCCAGCAGAAGAATGACTGGCGCATAATAGAAGAAAATTATTTGAAGAACGAAGGTTTCTGCTCTGATTAGAGCAAAGATACTGGAAAATAGTGGTAAGATATGAGGGAGAAGTAGATGAATTAAGAATTGAGTACAGAGTGGTGAGGGCGTGCAAGTGACGGCGTTCACGGATTGGAAGCCAATTTAGGTCAGAACGGAAGGAGGAAACGTGGTCATACTTACGAAGATTATAGATGAATCGAATGCAGTTATTAAGAAGACGGTCATATTTGTTGAGATGATCTGCATTCAGGTCGGAATAGCACACATCACCATAGTCCATAATGGGGATGATCAAGGTTTGAACCAACATGGTTTTAGTCTTAGGGGGGAGAAAGTTCTTGAACCGGTATAACGCCCGCAGTGACCCTTTGACGCGTTGGCTGACACTTGTAACCTGGGTGTGCCAGTTAAGGTTGGTATCGATGAACAGGCCCAGATCCTTGACAGAGGAACTGAACGGGATTATTGATCCGTTAAAAGTCACAGGTGGCAGTCTGTCTGGATCTAGCCTCCGAATTATCCGTTGACTGCCTACAATGATGGCTTGGCATTTGGAAGTGTTCACTGTTAAGCCAAATCTGACGGACCAATCACTGATAGCTTCCAAGTCTCGATTTACCATCAAAATTGCCTCAGATATATCTTCTACAGTTGCTTGATAGTACAGCTACAAGTCATCGGCGTAAAGATGATACGCACACTGAAGATTATTTGTTATGAAATTGATAAATATAGAGAATAATAGAGGGGATAGAATGCCGCCTTGTGGAACACCAGAACCAAGATCACGCCAACTAGAGGAGGATTCATTGACGCGAACGGTCTGCTGGCACCCAGTGAGATATGATGAGAACCATTCCAGTACATCAGGTGGGATCATAAGATGGGATAGAATGGATAAAAGGATGTCGTGACTGACTGTGTTAAAGGCGTTCGAGAAATCGACCAAAGCCAATACTGTGACTTTGGAGTTCACTATGCCTGTCCTGATGTCACTAGTCACTTTCAGACGGGCGGAAGTAGTGCTATGACCAGGCCTAAACCCTGATTGAAAAGGGCTTAGTAGGTTGTTCCGTAATATAAATTGTGAAAGCTGTTTGTTGACACAGGCCTCAAGCACTTTGGAAAGGAAAGGAATAATGGAAATTGGTCGTAAGTGCTTCAGGTGGGAAGGATTAGGGATCTTGGGGAGAGGAATGACAAAGGCATTGCGCCACATGCTAGGGAAGATATTAGAGTCTAGTAAAAAAATTACTATATGTGTAAGCACAGTGAGAAGATGATCGAGGATGAGAATGACCATGCGACGATTGATGCGGTCGCTTCCCATGGCGTTAGACTTAATAGAAAGGATTATCTTTTTGATATCACCTGGTGCAACTGGAGAAAACTGAAAAGAGTCAATATTGGGGTGGGGTATATCAGCCAGGTGTTTTAAAGTACGACACTTGATTAGATGATCAAACGAAGGAACAGACGTGAAATAGCGGTTGATATCATCTAGATCAAAAGTAGTAGCAATATTTCTATTGCCTGATTCCCCTATACCCAAGGTGCCGAGAAACCTCCACGTGTTTGAGGCAGAAGAACAGTTTATATTATTTAGAATATGGCAGCGTTTAGCATTGCGCACCATCTGATTACACCGATTTCTTGCAGCTTTGTACACAGTCCAGTTTTCCTCGCACTGAATTCTCCGAAATATGTGGTAAGCCTTGTCTCTGCGCCTCATTGCGACTCGTATGTCAGCAGACAACCATGGCGCTGGTGGACGCTTTATTCTAACTTTCCTCAAGGGGGCATGTTGATCATAAAGTTTAATTAACATGGAGTTGAATAGATTTACTTTTTCGTCGACAGTAGAAGAAAAAACGTCAAACAAGGGTCTCCAGTTCAATTTAGAGGCGTCGCTGTTCAATTTAGCCATGTCTAAACGACCAAAACAACGAAGTTCAAGAATAAGGGGGCGGGGCTTTGGAGGTTTCAGGGCGTATGAAAGTAAATGAGGAGGAAAAGGCAGGTGCTGGGTATGGACCGCTGAACTTTCGACTGCGTGAACCGATATCGACGGTATTATATATATAAGGTGGTGCTTCCCGTGTGGTCCCATTTAATTTGGTCTAGTTCTGACAATGGCATCCATGAGAAAACCATATGTCTTCAATTCGCATTAAGGATGTGCGCGACAAGTGGACGATTAACTCTATATCACGCCAACCGATTTCGATTATTCTTTTTTATTGGACAGGATGTACTTCAAGGGTAGTAAGATGACAGTTTTGTCCAGTTGTGACAATGGCGTCCATGAGAAAACCATATTAATCTTAAATTTTATTAGACGCATTGAAGTCGTTGTCTACTTTTTTAAAGTCTGATTATGTACTAACATGGCCGCAGTTTGTACATACATGTTCTTGTTGATCCATTTTATCTTCTGTGAACAATTAATTTTTGGTGTACAATAAAGTTTATTTAAATTCTATTCTATTCTATACAAAATACATACCAATATCAACTGATACCTACATCTCATCTCTCACTAATTCGACTCTTAGAGCACTATAAGTGGTACAATTTTCTAGCACATAGCACATAGCACATAGTCACAGTTAAACTCCGATCGTTTAATAATCTGAATTCTGATTAGGCTCGCTTGTTGATCAATAAAACTATATAGGTTATAAAACATTACAAAAAACAACAGTACTGTGACCCTCAGGAGCGGAGCAATGGCCATAAAGGCAGGTGAAGGCGTGAATCTTCGGGGAGCGAAAAGAAGACCACATGATACATTTAATATCTATGATGCCTTACTAAACTATATATTTGTTACAGTTCAGAGGAAGGAATTCGCGTACACTTCGAGGTATCTTTCGAGCCTATCTTCACAGCTGTGAGCACGTCGGAGGTGACAGCCGTTTTCGCGCGAGCGCTGCACGAGCCCAGCACTTATTTCAAGACCATAATTGCTTTACCAGACACGCTCCATATAGAAGTAAGTTGTAATAAAAACTTAAAGTGACATAGATTAGCAACCAAACATTACCTCAGATATAATTACCCCCTTGGTGAATAAAATTGGTCAGCTAATGAAATCATTTTTATTTTACCGTGGGAGAGCTATGCTTAGGCAAGTAGGCTTAGGCTTAACAGACAACCGGTTGAGAAGCAACTAACAGTGATAGAGCCACGTTTAAGCCCAAACGGGCCGGCTCGACCGATGCGATACCACGGCCTCACAGAAAACCAGTTGTGAAGCAACGCTTGCGTTGCAGTTCTCCGAAATTAGTAAGGTTTTCGGAGGTCCAACTCCCCTCTTCTATTTCCCCCTCTCCTCACCCTCTCTATCCTCTTGCCTCCTCCCGAATCCCACCACCCCCATCACCCTCAAAAGGCGGACAGCGCACTTACGACTCTTGAGTTGCAGGTGTCCATGGACGGCCGTTATCGCTTACCATGAGGTGGCCCGTCTCTGCGTCTGTCCCCCTATATTGGCAATATATTAATTAGGTTATATACATAATTCTAATAATAATAATATAATTTATTTTCAGGCTGCATAGGGGCATAGATATATACCTAAAGTTAAACATACATATTTTGATATAACCTAATGTGTTAGTAAATGTAACTTAAATCTATCAGTAAGCAGCACGTCACGTCACTTGCACTTGCACTTACGTTTTTGTGCGATCGATTGGCACTTGCCCCAAAAGATTTCATCCAAAACCTGGTGCAGGTAGCAATTGGGTACAATGTCGTCATCGCTGAAGTTGCTAGCACAGATCTGGATGGCTCACACCTCGTCCGTTACGTCCAGCTTCTGTTGTAGGAACACCAGCAGCTCATTTACCAGTAGTTTGTCACAACATGGCAACAAATGTAACGAACGCTTACGCTGCGCTTTACATTAATAATATTAGTACAAATTATGAATATAGTAGCGAAGCGCGTTATGAATATTAAAACTTTTACAATAGTAGTTAATGCACACCTGTTGACACCCCCGCAACACCCCTTGTGAGTGGAATTTCGTAAAATCCGTTCTTAGCTGACTTCTACTCGGTGAAAAGAATATTCTTACCAAATTTCAAGTCTCTACGCCTTATGGTTCCAGGGATATCGTGATGAGTCAATATTATTTATTATCCCATAACCAAGGATAAACTACTATCTGTACAGAGAAGAAATCGCTTTTCGCGCTTTTAAGACTGCCCATTGTCATTTGTAAGACAATGTTTTTTCTATCAACTGTATTTTATGAATGGTGTCCTATAAAGAGTTTTTTGTCTATCTATCTTTACTTATATATAATGTACTACTCCCTACTTTTAGAGAGGCCTGTCCAGCAGTTGCTTTTAATAATGAATGAAAGAGTAGTTTGTTGTAATCATCAGTAAATACTAATTATCTTTATTTAATAAAAAGAATTTGTATCAATGAAAGGAATTTTTAAACAAAGAGATTTTCTACTTGGTTTGTTGCAGTATGGGCAAAAAATCTACTCAATAACGAGTTCCAAATTTTTGTCATGTTTTAAGTATGTATCGCAATAAAAATCATGAAAATTTAGGAATATTTATATAAATATGTATATATTTCATGCAGCGTCTGTATATGGCCGGATATAGTTATAGTTATATATGATTTAGTTGATGAGCCTGTATCACACATATTATTTTTGTTAGTACACTCTCAGGTGCGTTTAAGTCTAATATTCGAATAGAACTCGCACCAACAGTATCTGCATATGTGAACCTTAATAATAACCGTTTTAATTCACAAATAAACCGTTGTTTCTCTACTTTGATAATGATCAATTTTGATTTGGCCGGCTTTGTTGGGCAAATCGATTGTGCGGATTAATCAAAAGTCATTAGGGTTTATTTACAAGAAATATATGGTGAGAAACTATTTAACGATACGTCAAGCAAAATCTGGATGTGGTCATGTGACTAGTTAAGGTAAGAGTTAAGAGTCAAATCGACAACGCAGGGGTTTAAGTGGTTACCTAGCTACTATCCCTCCGCATCGGGTGTTTTGGGTTCGATTCCTACAATCGCCAACACTTTGTATAATTCATAAAATTGTTGTTTTGAGTCTGGATGTTCTTTGTCACCGTTATGTATATGTTTGTCAAGTCCTCCGCGACACCGATCGGATTTTACAGTACAAAATATCCGTGACTTCGTTTAAGTGTAATCGTACATTTCGTTCGAGCCGCACATTTTTCCGAGACAGCAGACACAGTGCCAATTCAATCCAAAACCGTTTAGCCGTTCTGTCATGTTCATAACTACGTATTTAAAATGTGTTATCACTGCAGAATGGACTCTTATACCAACTCATCTCACATGCAGAATCGGTTTATTTTATTTTTTGCTTTTTGGACATTTTTGTGAAATAGTATTATGTCAAATTAGACTACTTACTGTATGAGTAAATATGAAAACTAAAACCTAATTGACACTTATACAAAATTTTGTTGCAAGTCGATAACAGCCAATGACAAGAATTGCTCGTAAAAATATATTTTGTTATATATTCAAAGGCGTATAAGCCACCCACATTTAGTCAACTATATCTACACTTAACAGGGTTAGGGGAAGTCTCTAATGTTTCATTAATATTACGAGTAATAACTAACGGACTACCAGTTTGCACATAGAAACCGTTCTACCATATCTTAAAGATATTAATTAGTACAGATGTATTTAAAAGTTAATATTGCCCACTTATTTACGTTTTGATAAACGCAAAAGTTTTTAGAGCATGATTGGTATAAAACTATAATAATTAAATTACATAACTTGTTTGGTTTACTATGCTGGTTTATTTACCGACTATCACTTACAATTTAGTGCCTGACCTTGATAGAAAAATGTTTGTACACCAAATGTTTCACGAACCTCGACTATGCATAAATGTAGATAAATGATAGATCTAGTTCAGGAGTCTCCAAACTACTGTTGGCCAATCTCATCCATCCGGCCCGCGATAACTAATGACTGATTGCTCATATTGATTCTGTAATATGTTGCATAAAAAAAAAGCTGGTTGAAAATAAACCGGTTTTATTCACTAGCTATGATTACTCTCAATTTTCCCACTATTTTGAAGTGCCCAGTTACGGAAGACGGACAAAATTATATTATGGTTTCCGTTTTTGACGGCAAAATGTAGTTGTTTGTTGCGCTTCTGCGCTTGCGGTTTGTATGTACTTATGTATCTATCTTTTTTTCTAAAAATTTTTAAAGTGAGAACTTCTTTAAGTGCGTTGAACACTTTTTTGGGTAAATAAAAATCCTGGAACTCGCGTCATCGTCAGCGAACGCTTTTCATGAGCTATGTGTATACTGTGTATACATGTGTACTTTTTGGGTGAACAAAAAGCGTGAAACTAGCGTCATTGTCACCGCACGTTTCCCATGAGTTATATGTATACTGTGTATAATATAATAGCTCAACGATACAATTCACAAGTTACTTAGTTTTCACTTTTATCAGCAGTCACCAAAGACTGCCCGTATTTTTTTTGTTTGTTACATTAGTCAGTCAGTCAGTCCGTCATTTATGATCCGATTTGAAAAAAATATTTTTCATGTGAAATGATATTTCCGAATGGCCCCATAGAATTTGTGAAATTCGAGTCCAACAGTTTGTGGGACCCGAATACCCGGGTTGTGTTTGGTGATTTTTAAATTAAAATAGCCGTCAAAATATGTCATCCAAGTAAACGAAAGGGCGTAAATTTGTGACTGTGACTTTCCAGCTCTGTTTACGAATTACGAAAAATGGTAAAAACTTTTTTATGGTAGACGCATTGAAGTCGGTTATATTGGCTTTAAAGTCAATTATTCTTTTACCAAAGTAAAAGTAAATCAGAAAAGAGCGTTGGATTGTAAACACAATTATTGACGCTTAGTTTATAATTAAGAAAACGACCAGCTACCTACTATACTTGCTATAAATAATATAAATCCTGTATAAGTTTGTGCACCACAGACATTCGACTGCTACCACTCTAATAAATCCTACCTAAATTCTAAAAATAGTAAAAAGTTACTGCATTTCATTTTGACTCCACATTAATTCCAGGAAAGTTCTTTAATATCTTCGTTGGAGCTAAAGGAGGCTGAAACTACCCCTATCGAGGCGCCAACCACGGAAGCAGTAACTCTAGAGGCTCTTGAAGAAATTCGGGAATGTTCGCCGGTGTCCCTTCCCTTGTGCTTTCACCTGCCTCACAATAGTACGTCTTTTCCCAATCTGGTGGGCCATGCTTCTAAAGATGCTCTAATGCGTGACCTCGTCGCGTTCAGGGAACTACTTGATGCAGAATGCTCAAATCTCGCACAGGTACTTCTCGTACTTTTCTTATAACGAATTTATTATTTTTTTTATTTCAACAACGGGTGACTGCTTCACTAATACCATTTTATGTGCTTTCAGGATTTCGTATGTCAAATGCTTCAACCAAGGTGTCATAAAGATCGCTTGATACGGCCATGTCGTGCTTACTGCCGGGCTTTCCACGCAGGTTGCGGTTCTCGCTTGCCCGAGCGACTGAGACCGCACTTCGACTGCGCTAGATTTCCCGACTACTTTGGCTTGGGTTCTTGTGTACCTGAACCAGGTATCATATATATCATGATTATCGATATGACTATACTATGCCAAAAGTGTTGGTGTATTTTATTCAAATATGAGAAAATAATAAATTTATCCTGGGACTACTTAATTAATACGTATATAGCTTTTTGTTTTCTTTTGTACATATAAGTCTAAACCTTTTAATATCACTATATATATAAATAGATAGAAAGCCAAATCTATTTAAGCTTTTATTCGTGACTTTTATTATGTGCACAATTATAGTATTTTATGTGTATATACAGATTGCACTAACAATCTCCAGCGCCTGGCTCTGTCTCGCCGTGAATGTGACGGTATCCCTGACTGTGCTGGTGCAGAGGACGAGCGTGGTTGTACTCATTGCGCCCCTGCTAGGGGTGGTGGTCTTCGGTGCGCGTTGCACACACGCTGTCTACCGGCACACTTGCGATGCGACGGCACGCCTGACTGCCCTGACGGTAGCGACGAAGCTGGATGTTGTGAGTTTCCATTTTTCAAATATAATTTCTTACCAAAATGGGCTATATTATGGTAACAAATTATATTTGGAAAATAAAGAAAATTATCAGTTTGGTATATGATACGGTTTAGTTACATATTCCTATTTAGGTTTTTATTTCTATCAAAAACGTACTTTTCATAAGATCCAATATATATTTTTATCAATCTTTTAGTATGGATAGCACGCTCACTGGCTTCATGGAGAAGAGAAACCAGCGAAACGACACTGGGTGCTATACGCAGTCGTGTTGGGTACGCCGTGTGGTCAGAACGGGGACGCAACGGCAAAATATGTGCAGCACCCTACGAGCAAGACAAACGAGCTCTGAATAGCGTCGCGGCATCCCTATGCAAAGCTCTTACATTCAAGTAAGACTGTTCGTCTAACTAAAACTTGTGTCAAATTCGGATCGCATTCCGATCCCTAATTACCAAGATTGTCTCAGCGCATTTGCCATAATGTGAGAGGTGACGAAAGGATCGATCTAAGCGCAGGGAAGATTTTGGTCAACATTTTTTTCACTATAATCAAATATCTGGCGGTATTACTTGTACGGGATCCTAATAAAGAAAACCGGTTGTGAAGTAACGCTTGCGTTGCATTTCCCCGAAATGAGTGAGGTCTCCGGAGGCCCAAAACCCCCCACCCCCCTAATGATAGCGCTGTTAACGAAAAGGATACCCCAGGGGGGTACCAGCGCTAGCGTTGGAGAATCCCCCCCTGGACGTCCACCCTCAGTACGGATTATGCCTGAGCGTGGACGCCCAGGCTGCCCCTCGTACTCTGGGGGGGGCTCAACTGCGCTCTCAAAATCTGCTCGGGGCAAAAGAAGGCACACCATGGCACCCCCTGTCACGTTTACCGTGGATTTTTGTAACATCAGGGGCTTACATTCAAACCTCGACACTGTCCACCACCACCTTGAGACAGCAAAGCCGGCCTTGCTCTTTTTAACCGAGACGCAGATATCATCTCCAGCGGACACATCCTACCTCTGCTACCCTGGGTACGGACTGGAACACTCCTTTGTTCCTAAGGCTGGTGTATGCGTGTACGTTAGAGATGATATCACTTCTCGCCGCCTCGGCAATCTTGAAGGTAGGGACCTCTCCATCTTATGGCTACGTGTAGACTGCGACGACCATCCCCGCATCTACCTATGCCTCTACAGGTCCCATAGCGGTGATGCCGAAACGGACCGACTCATCGACCACGTCCAAATGGCTACAGACTCAGTGCTCCAGCAGGTCCCATCCGCAGAGATCGTGATTCTTGGCGACTTTAACGCCCATCACGCCGAATGGCTTGGTTCGCGCAAAACCGATCATGCGGGAAGATCTGTTCACGATTTCGCCTTGGCATATGGCTTGACGCAGCTGGTAGCAACGCCTACGCGAATCCCAGATGCAGAAAGCCACGTGCCTTCACTGTTGGATCTTCTGCTGACCTCACATCCTGACGGCTACAAAGTATCCGTTGAGGCCCCTCTTGGCTCTTCGGACCATTGCCTGATTAGGAGTATAGTGCCACTCGTTCACTCGCTGCGGCCGCGAGTTACAGGCAGTCGCCGCGTATGGCACTATAGGTCAGCAGACTGGGATGGAATGCGAACATTCTTTGCATCCTACCCATGGAGGCAGGTTTGCTTCTCGCCGGATGATCCCAATGTCGTTGCTGACTCTGTCGCGGATGTTGTGCTTCAGGGTATGGAACTTTTCATTCCATTCTCCCTGATTCCCACAGGTGGCGAGTCCCAGCCTTGGTTTGGTCGAACCTGCAAAGCGGCGTCCCGCCGAAAGCAGGAATGTTACCAAGCATGGGCTAATGCAGCGACAGCACGGGATGAAAAGACCAGCACATTAAAGAAGCAATTTAACTTTGCCTCCAGGTCCCTCAAAAGAGTAATTGCTTCGGCGAAGTCGGCTCACATCGGCAGAATTGGCGAGAGACTAGTTAGTCTCCCCTCCGGAACTCGTGCATTCTGGTCTCTTGCCAAAGCTGTCCAGGGGAACTTTTGTAAGCCATCCCTTCCACCTCTGCGCATAGGAGATAATTCGTTGGCCCACGACGCTAAAGAAAAAGCCGATCTTCTGGGCAAACTCTTTGCGTCCAACTCGACCCTGGACGACGGGGGAAACGCACCGCCGACCATACCGCAGTGCGAGACCCGCATGCCGGAAGTCCGGTTTACACAAAGGGCAGTGCGTAAAGCGCTTCTTTCCCTCGACGTTCATAAGTCGAGTGGGCCCGATAGAATCTCTCCTATCGTGCTGAAGACGTGTGCTCCAGAGTTAGCACCGGTTTTAACGCGCCTTTATCGGCTTTCTTACTCTCTTGGCGTAGTCCCGAACTCATGGAAGACAGCTCTAGTGCACCCAATCCCTAAAAAAGGAGATCGCTCGGATCCGTCCAACTACAGACCCATAGCCATCACCTCCTTGTTCTCAAAGATAATGGAATCCATTGTTAACTGCCAGCTCCTCCGGTACTTAGAAGACCACCAGCTCCTCAATGATCGACAATACGGCTTCCGTCAGGGTCGTTCAGCTGGTGATCTTCTCGTATACTTGACTCACCGGTGGGCACAGGCGATCGAGACCAAGGGGGAAGCGTTGGCCGTTAGTTTGGACGTGGCGAAGGCCTTCGATCGGGTCTGGCACAAAGCGCTCCTTGCGAAGCTTCCTTCCTATGGGCTTCCCGAGAAACTGTGCAATTGGCTCACCAGTTTTCTTACAGACAGAAGCATCAAGGTCGTTGTTGACGGTGCATGCTCCGACTCCAAGTCTGTTAATTCTGGTGTCCCACAAGGCTGTGTGCTATCACCCACGCTGTTTCTTCTGCATATCAACGACATGCTGCAGATTAGCAGCATCCATTGCTATGCAGACGATAGCACGAGTGATGCCCTTTACACCGGCCGCGCTAACATTTCTCGGGTAAACGTCATCGAAAGCCGATCCAAACTTGTGTCTGAAATCGAAAATTCTTTATCAAAAGTTTCAGATTGGGGTCGACTTAACCTAGTCCAATTTAACCCCACGAAAACACAGGTTTGCGCGTTCACCGCTAAAAAGATGCCATTGGTCGTATCACCTCAATTTGAGAGCACTTCCCTAACTGCATCAGCCAGTATCGGAATCCTTGGCGTCGATATATCAAGCGAAGTCCAGTTTCGCGGTCACTTAGAGAGTAAGGCCATATTAGCCTCGAAGAAGCTTGGTGTACTAAACAGATCGAGACAGTATTTTACTCCGGCCCACCGCCTGCAACTTTATAAGGCGCAGGTTCGGCCGCACATGGAATACTGTTCTCATCTCTATGCAGGTGCACCCCAGTACCAACTTCTGCCTCTTGACCGCATTCAACGGAGAGCGACTCGCATCATCGACTGCCAAGATATTTCTGATCGACTTGACACCTTGGCGTTGCGTAGAGATGTATCTTCACTCTCCATCCTCTATCGCTTGTATCATGGGGAGTGTTCAGAGGAATTGTTCGGACTTATACCGGCTGCTGGTTTCCGCCATCGTCCTACGCGACAAAATATCCATCCCCATCACCTGGACGATTGGCACTCCACCACTGTGCGCTTCTCGAGAAGCTTTTTGCCTCGCACAACCAGCTTATGGAACAAATTGTCGCCTGCCGTATTTCCGAACCGATACGACCTTCAAACCTTCAAGAAGAGAGCGTACCTCTACCTAAAAGGCCGGCAACGCACTTGTGACTCTTGAGTTGCGGGTGTCCATGGGCGGCGGTAGTCACTTACCATCAGGTGACCCGTCTGCTCGTTTGCCCCCTATCGCATAAAAAAAAAAAAAAAAAAAAAAAAAAATAATAGGATTATTGCTGGTTTGTATACTACGAAATGCTTCCCAGAAGTGTTTACCCATCGAATACGGGACTACGCGAGATGGTGGCTGGTGAGGTAAGATAACCATTGTAGTCCACTCGGCGCTGAAAGCGGAAGTAGCACACCTGCCAAACTTCTGGTTTCATTTTGGAACGTGGACCTTATTCTTATTATCAAAAATTTATACATTTTCTCAAAGGTAAATAAAGTAGTTATTAACTCCGGAAAATGTGTGTTTGAGCAAGCTCTGAAGCATTTTAGGTAAATTGAAAAATTACATGTTTTGAGATTTAATATAAGTAAATAAAAATATAGAGAAATTTGAAATTTATTTTAAGAAAACGGGTGTTTAGAACATTTTATTCATTTTGGTAAAACCCTGGAATTAAAACTGTAGTGATTTTATTTCCAAACTGTAAACTCATCGAACACTTGATTATATAAAATATTATTATTGTTACAGAGCGGCCTTGAATGCAGAGGTAGTTTTAGATGCTGAAGATGTAGTTCAGATTGAGAACTCGGACATTTTAAATGAAAAATCTGAATATGTTGAAATAGTAGATCCTTTCTCTCCACAAATATCTTTTGTGAAAAGTGACTGCCCAGACAAAAAAGTTATAAGAGTAATTTGTGATCAATTAGGTAAGTTCGTTTTGTTTTACTTATTTTGGTATCTACGCTGAAAAAAAAAACCCTCGAAGGACCATTCTTGTGTACCTTGGTATGCCTGCGTTTATTTTCAACTGAACTGGCCGGCTAAAATCGTAGGTAACGTATAAAAAATTACAAGACTAAGCATTTTGTTGGTTATGCAGGGTGACCCAAATGCTTTTTGTTTATAGAACATTAATATACATATTCTCGGGGTTACTATTCAAGCTAAGCAACCATTTACCAAACGTCTTCCCTAATCCACCACCTAGGTATATGAACGCTAAATAACACGGATGAGTTTTTCAGAATGTGGAGTACCATCTGCTCGAATATCAAAAATGACAACTGGCGTGGAGGCATTGCCACGTTCTGCGCTACCGGGCGACTGGCCATGGCATGCAGCGTTGCTCAGGTCTTACGTACATGCATGCGATGCTGCTCTTATACACCCATCTTGGCTTATCACCACTGCATCTTGTTTCCAGGTACGGTAATATATTTTATTCTAGGATATGCAATGTTTCTGACATTTTTATGTTGCAAACCGATTCCAAAAGACAATTAATAAAAATATTTAATTATTTTATAAAACACGCATGTTACATATCCTAATTAGACAGTGGAATCAAGTTGTTATAATACTCGACGAGGTCCGAAAAGGCAAGCCATCTCTTACCAGCTCTAAAAAACGTTGAATACTGAAAAACTTGTATTTATGTTCAGGGGCAACCGAAGGCTGAATGGACAGCTAGGTTAGGGACAGTGCGCGCACAAAGCACTACGCCTTGGCAGCAGGAAAGACGAATAGTTGGTATGGTGCGATCTCCGGTAGAGGGCAGTATGCTGGCGTTAGTGCGATTGGAGGAGCCGGTTGAGATGACGGACTTTGTGAGGCCAATTTGTATGCCTGACAACGGGGTTGAACCTGCAACACGGAATGTATGCAACACCTTAGGGTGGACTAGAAACAAAGACCAACTACAAAGAGTGCACTTGGTCACAAGTCCAATGAACTCTTGCGAAAATGTCAGTATCGCTACTGTAAACGGAATTTGCGCCGAACCTTTGTATGATCAGGATGACTGTGACGTAAGTAATCATAATACTTATCTGTGTAAATCAATCACTCTATATTAGTTCGTACTACGAGCACTATTATGAAATACGTTACTCAATAGCGCAAGAACGGATGAATGGATCTGGATGTACTTTGTGATACAGATAGGTTATTGTCTGGAATTCAAAATCTCCACTCAAATGAAGTTACACTTTTGTATACATACTATATTCGTATCCTGTTACTGCATCATACATTGTATACTTATCTAGTGCTTGAGTAAAGTTAAATTGTAGAACAAAGAAATGCGAAGCGCCATTAAAGGCAGGTGCCTGGTGTAGCTTGTTGTAATAAGATATATTTTCCTTTCAGGAAGAAGAATATGCTGGTAGTTCTATGATGTGTTTTAACGAGAAAACAAAACAGTGGTCGTTAGAGGGAGTCAGCGGCTGGCGCATTGCTTGTACGAAAATTGGACTTGGGCGACCTCGCATCTATGATTCAATTAGCTCCCATGTTGACTGGATACGGAGAACAATATCAAACTCTGCAAGGTGACGACTGCAATTGATGTCTTATAAAGTTATAAGCACAGTAGTCTAAGAATTTAAAAAAATACGATAATAAGGTTATTGGAAGAGTTCTTTAATGTTAAGAATAAGAATGTTTTTTTTAAATTAGAAACCCTTACCCACTGTTGTGTTCATAATCCTTTTGTAGCTTTTTGTTTCTAGGTTGTTTATATCAGCCATGGTATTATAGTTATGTACAATTAGGTAGATTTATGCCATTAATTGTGTATGGCCTGGGTTTCTGATTTGAGATTGCAGTATAGAAATCCAACCCACTCCTAACACAATTATTTAGATACTTACCTAGTTGGAGGGATTAACATACACATGTGTCATCTTTAAGTAAAGTGTCAGAAAATTGTTGCTTTAAATGAAATTAATCTACAAAGTGGCCTGGTTGGTCAAGTGGTTAGTGAACCTGACTGATTCTGGGTGTTATTTGTGTCTGTCACATGTATGTTTCTAAAGTCCAAAAAAAATAAAAGGGAAGAAAAACTATTACGACAAACAAAATAAAGGTATGTCATTATGAAAGTGTTTTCATATCCAGTTTTTTATTTGTATTTGTGGTCTATGTTGTAGGTACATGCAATTATTCATTTATTTTGACTGATTGTAAAGAAATAAAGTGCTATAGAAAGTACCTATGTCAATATAATATAGAGGGGTTGGTAGGAAGTATATTTTAGTCCGAATATTTAAATTGTAAAACTTGTAAGTAGGTATGTGATACTTCACTACAAAGTAACAATACATCAAATATGAAACTCCTGATGTAATACATTTTTTAATTGTAAAATATAGAACAATATTTTTTGTAATATTTGTAAGTGCCTGTAGAAAATAGTTCTAATATTTAAGATAATTTATTAAAGTTGAAATTTTATTGTTACACATTTATACCTAAAAATTGTAAATATTACTTTAAGAGTGGAACCAAAATTTATAAGTACTCAATATATTTTATACAAAGCTTGTGTTTGATTATAAGCCTGCCTATTGCAGGTTTTTTAGACATAAAAGCAATTGAAACCCGCCTGCTTGGTACCCATGTAAGCTGATGCTTATCTTTATATGATTGATCTTATAGTCAATCTTATAGAGATGTAGGATTAATTAGTGACTAAGACTTAAAACAGTCAAGATAGCAGCTAATATTATCAGCAAGTCTGTAAGCTAAAATTCAGTTGGCTATGTAATAGATATCAAATGAAACTGCAATACTGCTTTTTGAATAGCTGTAGTTAAAAAAAAAAAGGTGATGTGTAACATAAGCATACAAAAATCCAGAGATGGGAAAGCTATATATAACTAACTTTTATCACACAGCAGGAAAATAGAGGTATTTTGTTACTAAAGGAACATAATTAGAGGCTGCTAAAACTACCCAAAGTATGAGAGTAACCCTAACTTCAACACTTTAGAACCTGCACTAACATCCTCATAAGAAAACCAAGTATCTAATCCAAAATATGCATAGTTTAAAAAAGTAATTGACAACATTTTTTATATACCTAAATAAGAAAAAAATATATTAAGGAATAGCACTTCAATGAAAACTAAAAACATCAAGAAATAGCACTCATGAATTGAATAACATAACACTAATTTAATATTTATGCAATTGCCTTGGGAATCCTTTTTACTTAGAAACCTATACCTATTTTAATTTTTTTTTATTATTTTGTTAAAATTACATACCTAACTGTTTGAACACATTCATCTTATTATTATTTATAAACAAAAGAATGCATCTTTATATATTCAAAATCTAGTACCAGTAAAAACGAAGTATTCTAGTATTCAATGTGGAACCTTCACACTATCATTATTTGATCTAAGTTTGTTTATATACAAATCTAATAAACTACTTTCACATTTTTTTAACTGCAAAACGTCAAGTAACACATCACTTTTGAATTTATTTCTTGTATTCAGACACCTTCGGAATCTTCCCACTAGCACTTCGTGCTTTTGATTTGTTTGGCAAAAGTTATAAAACAGCTGTTGTTCAGTACTAAAACTCTTATTTACGCCATTTTTGAAAAATCTGTAAAATAACTGCTCTCTGGTATTACACATTTCTTGGATTTCGATCCACTCCCCGGTAGTTCGACCAAAAAAAAGTCCTATGCAAGGTCCCTTCACAACACATGTCACCTGCCCCGCCCTATCAGCAATCCTCAAGGTAGCAGTCGATGTTATTTTGCCTTTCCAGTTACAGATCTTGACTGATTCCAGATAGTATTCCGTCAACAGCCCCCAGCATTCGGCATGTAACTTAAGCTTTCGCGCTTCGGTTATCTTAATAGGTGCGTTATTCTCATAAAACCTGTCGTTGTGTTGTGTATTCATGGGATTCTTGTCTGCATAAATGCTTATGTTGTTGAATCAAAAGTTTCCAAGTTTTTACACTCAACTTAAGATTATTTATTTAGATATATTATTATCTTTTTTAAACAAACATGGCATACTGTGCCGATGTCATCAATTCTGCCATTTCGAATGTGCGATAGAGATAAAATATAAATAGTAGACTCTCTCGCTGTTACCTTTTGTTTTTGACTTACACCGTTTGACGCCAACTGCCACAGATCCAACTGCCAACGTTGAAAATGGAAACCATTGAGTACACTAATATAGATAAAATCGCTCACGAGAATTTATGACACCTACATTGAAGTGTCGCCACCTGATTTCATTTTCGCTGAAGTAATACCCCAATCACTATAGGGCTAGGGGGATATATATATCACTATAGATAGCTATAGGGTTTATAATTATAGTAGTAGGTATCTAGGTCTTAATAAAGATGGAGATACTATGCGAGAATATGCGCTTTGAATTTTTAAAGATTATTTTCCTGATAGAACACAGTGTGTAAAGAAAGATGACATTCTTTTTGTCATCCCACATACATAAGCTCCTTCTGCACCCTATCCCTTCCCTATTCTTCTATCATTACCTACGCAGACGATACTACAGCTGCTTGTCTTTGCAAAATTAGCCAGATGTGTTTGCTCGTGCGGAAAGCGCTCTTAGTCATGTAATAAAGTGGTTATTAAACAATCCAAATCCAAATCTTATGAAGATACAGAAAATATGATTAAACTAAGTATATATAATCCACACACATTCACACAGACTTGCAAAATATATATGTACATATACACACATATACACTATTATAATAATACAATATATATAATTACCTATAGTTAATATTAATATGTATGTAGTCGTTTAGGTTACTCTTACCTCATGCATATGTATCTAATCTACGATACACTACACTTTCTGTTACAATTTAGTACGAGAGTCCTGGTGCCCATACTACAAGTTAAATTTTACTTTGGGTACCAGTGGTCAACAAAATTACTGTAAATATTACGATTGTTGTAGTGCATCGTCCGGTAGTGTCGCGGGTGGACGACTTACTCCTTGAAAAAGGCCTCCTGTCGAGACCGAAACTAGTCGGGCATCCCCGAAATACACACGTGAGTAAAACCGTATGTTTAAATAACTATTGCTGCTATTTAAAGGCATTTTAAATTTGAAAAGTCTGGTAAACATTGAATCAAAATAATATATGTATTTGTGATAACATTTTCCAGAATTCTTGAATGCCTTCAATAATTTTAACAAAATTTGTTGCCACAGCTGATGATGAGGTGAATTTTTCTGACAGCCCTTTATAAATTTCGCCATTCGGGATTTAGAATGAGTTACAATTAAGGCTATCAAAAACGTTGTCTATTACCAAGGTTATTGGAATGAGAGCACGATTCTTCTGGTAAATTTCTCCTAGCTGTTAAATCCTCCGTGGTAACCGCAACGCTCTGGCTATCCGCGCTGCAGTCTTAACTCGCATTTTCTTTAATTTTTCTCTAAAAATGTGTTCTTCTTTGAGCTTTTGAAGTCCTCTCAGTTCTCCATAACATTTATCTGCGGCATATAACTTCTGCAAATGTTCCCATTTTACAGTTTTCATCTTATTTTTATCTTCGTAATCGATGTACGTCATTGTTTTATTTAAGAGGATATCATACAATGTAATTTTTTTCTTTCCATTAAATTATTCCCTTTTTTTAAATTTAACTTTTGATTGTCTTATTAAATCCTCAAGCGCGCTCACTTTGTGATTTGATCGCATAGTGCGTACGACGTTAGACAACTTTCTTGAACAGTTTTTATAACATCCTTTATAATTGTTTTTAATTCAATTTTGTTCAAGACATTGTTAAAGAAATAAACCATAAAAACCAAAGCATAATTTGCAATTTGCTTTTTTCCGTAACAGTAAAAATACCCTTCAATTCATAATTTGAACAGTCATAGTGAATTTGTAACATTATGGACATTTTATAAAACATCAGTGTACACAGTCTAACCAAATTGGTATCCAAATTTGACACTGTCTTCTTCAACTTGTTAAAAATTTCCAGGTTGTCCTGGAGTTCCAGGTCGAATAAAAGACGCCTCCGCTCTTCACAGAAGACTTTACAATCACAAAGAACACGAGACAGGATCAAACCCACAACACGCCCCGTGATAGTGAAACCTAAGTCAGTACATACTAGTGATTATGAGATATACTAATGAAATCTTTCGATGATGAAGATGTTGAAGAAGTCAGATTGGTAGTTACTAATTTAGTTGGTCGTTGCGAAGTCGACGTAAAGTCAGGCAGCCTTTCCGACAAAACCGCTAACAATCGTTGTGAATTATGTTTTATCACCATTTTTAAATAACTAGCACACATTACTTCAAAAATATTGTATTAACAGTGTTAGTAATTAGATATACAATTTAGAAAGTTTATAAATTCTGTTCGTATTGAAAATGTCGTAATATAAGTGTTATATTTTATTTAATCATCACACTATTTTTTTATATTTTAATCATTACAATAATCTTTGTAGTCACAACAGTATTTTTAGATAACGAATGTTTATAAAATTACTTAAAACATTCTCACGCTTAGTAATTTAATTCACTATCAGTCTGAGATCGAACTAATTTTACTTGAGGGCCGGAATCGAACTAATGACTATTGAATTGCAGGAGTTCAAGGGGTGATTTAGTTACTTACAATCAAGTGATCCGTCTGCTAGTTTGTCCTCTGGATCATAAAATGTACTTCCTACTTCGAAGAAAATTAGTAACATAATTCAATTATAAAAAAAAAATCTAATATCATAATCGGTTATCATTACTAGTAGTAATTCGATTAAAACCATTACTCATTTCATAATCGTCCGCCTATTACAAGTACATGCAAAGTATGACTTCAGTAAGACAAAAAAAAATATAAATAACCAAACACTATCTTTACAGGATTTTCAAACCTAATAGAAACTTAAGTCTATTTATTATCGAATGAAAGGAATATTACTTTTTTTTTTGTTTTTTGTAATATTGGTTACAGATGAACAGAGAGATCATCTGAGGGTAAGTGACATTCGCCCATAAAAACATCACCTCAAGAAACACAATTAAATTTAACTTGAATTTATAGCTCAAAACAATTTTTAGTGTCGATAACCTGCAAGTTCTTTAATCAATGTGGTGCTTTCAAATCAGTGGGACATAAAACCTGTTTTTCAATTTCATTGATTTAGTTTTAAGATGTGATTTCTCTGAACCATAGTGTGGGTGTGGGTCTGTCAATCGTGTCAAAAGCATAACATACCGTCAAATAATAAGTAAGGTTATTGTAGTTATATTTTTCTTACGTAATTCCATATTTAGTAAAATTAAATATTTAGTTTTTTTTTAATACACCTCAGTTAAAAAGTTAACTCTATTCAATGCGAATAGGCTGGATTCAGAAATTTGTAAACAAATGGCCTGGAAAAAGGACTTTTGGAATGTATAGATTTTTGCCGATGTTTTTCGTTCTTGGAGCTGCTTTGGAGTTTTCTATGATTAATTGGCGAGTGGGAGAAGTAAACTTTTACAACACATTTAAGAAGCGACAAGCTCACGATATTGTGGATGAAAAGATTAAAAAATACGCAGCAACTACATAAAATGCCAGCCGGAGTAACTTGGGGTCAATATCTGACATTTTCAGTGGCAGCTATGATGTCGATGCTAGCTGGATCACAAATTGTGCATCAGCACTATAGACCATTGCAAGATTTAAATAAGTATATCCATAAAGAACTTCAGAATCTTCCAGAGCATATACAAATACAAATTAAGAAAGAACTCCAAGAAGAAGGTGTGTTAAATAATAGTTAATATAGATTATGATTATTATTATTTTAGAAATGTAAATAAAAATATATATTCAAATGTATTTTCCATCTAAGAAAGTGTAACCTATCAACTAAATATGTTTTTCTTGATATATTATCATTGGTGAACTCTATAAACTATTTTGAGTGTGATGTGTGTGGTGTGGTAGATATAAAACATTGTTTGAATAACTTTTTTATGGCATTTAGACAATTAGCAGAAGGGTCATCTGAGATCTGAGGTGGGGTTTTCATTTTCGGTACCTTCACTCATGTCATAAATATAACATAAGCATTGTTTGACAACTTCTTACCTGTTGGGCTGAGGTATTGCTCAGTTTGAGCCAGTCCTAACCAGCATATGGTAAAATTCAAATTACTAACTCTTAAGTTAGCTAGTTAGTTAATTTTACCATACTAAGTTAATAATTTTACATTACTAAGTTAATACCCTTAGATCAAAATCTATTCGAGCATTTAAGTAGTGTGAGTAAAGAAACTGGCATACATACCGTACCTTGAAAATGTTACACTCCTTTTTTGGAGTTTATAGGATACACCTACCTAAAAAGAGTTAAAGTATTTGTGACATAAAATTATCAGATGGATTTTATTAACTGAAGTAAAATTAAGTGCCAGTTGGTACACCTTTCTGTACAACAACCCACAGAGTGTAATTTACCTCCAGACCATACTGTAGAATTACAAACCATTTTTACCTATGCAGTAAACCAAATTTCTTTCTTTTGTTTAGTAGCAAATTACAGAGTTCTACAATGTACAAATGTGGGATTTATGACGATTTGACGAATGTGAATGCAAATGTTGGTTTTTCAAATAAAATGTAGACGCCTTGAAATTTCGGGTTGGTTTCTGTTGTTGCATGTTCCACTTTTTCTGTTATATAGAACAACAGAACAGACGGGTCACCTGATGGTAGTGATAACTGCTGTCTATGGGTACCCGCAACTCAAGAACCGTAAGTGCGTTGCCCACCTTTGAGGGTGATGATGGGTGGAGATGGATGATGGCAGGGGAAAGAGGAGAGGGAGGGTGAGACGATGGGAAAGAGGAAAGGGGAGTGTGGAAATAGGGCCTCTTGAAACCTCACTAATTTTGGGGAAATGCAACATACCATTGCTTCACAACCATTTTTCTGTGAGACCGTGTTAGCCCATTCGTGCCTAAGCATGGCTCTGCTACGATAAGTGCGTTTTGTCAATTGTCATATTCTTTTCATTATATAGTCATCTATTATTTGTAATGAGATTTGACGCAGTGGTGTGAGCACATGGAGCAATGGCAGGGTGATGGCGGCGAATAATAAACACCAGACACAGTACATAATACTCGGTTTATTACTCACTAATAAATCCTTAGGATTAATCAGATACAAATTGATATATTAAACACTTGCGAGATGTATGGTGGACATAGATAAAAAGGGGTGGGGTAAGATTTTATAGTGATAGACAGCTACTAGCTACAGATCTACATAAATGCAATAAAAACAGTCCTTACATTATATTCAACATTAATATCATTAATTATAAAGGTAAAAACAGCAAACATCGTTTTTTAATTTAATTATATATAATTTTTAATATTCGTTACATCACTAGTATCAGTATTTTGTTGAAAAATATTTATCTTGAATTTCGACCACAGGGTGAACACTAAGGGGTCATTTAAGAATTAAGTAAGGGACAGTGCTGATAAGTATCAACATTTAGAAAAGTTCAAAATAAATTAACATTATTAATTATTAATAAATTAATAAATACTATATTTATTTAAAAAAATAACCTTTTATATATTAGGATTATAATAAGTACTGAATATAAAAATAAACCAGAACAGCAAACATATGTTTGATGTTGACAGGATGAGACAGTTAATAATTACATAAATACTGCTTATGTAATGCTTGAACGGCCCTTAATTTAAAGAAATTGGCAAGTCAGCACACGGCCAGAGACCACACTTCTTTACAACCAGTGGTAGGTATCAGTCGTTCTTATTCATCCTTATAAATAACCCAATGAAAATTTGACGAACCTGCTTGCAGCTAAAATGTAACACTGCCATTAATAAAAAAAAAGGTCACTGTGGCAATTTATAGTCTGTTTTAAAAGTTGTCTGAGAAAACTTTTAAATACACAATAATCATATATTTGATTATTCTATCTGTAACCATTCAATTATGATACTGATCGTTAGGTATAAACCCCAGTATCAGGAGCATAATATTTAAATAATAATAAGAGCCAGGAACTTTTACATTTATTTGCTACCAAGGATATTGGAAACCTTTCATAGGTGTTTAAAGAAAATTCAGCTCTCAATTCAAATGTCACTTTTTTAATTCCCGTTATTTACTGTATGTACCTACATTTTGTTTTAGAGGCTCTGGGGGTTTGTTTTGTTTCAGGGACCGCTTACCGCCTGTTGGAAAATGAGCTTGTTTGTCTACACGGTTGTTAAAAAAGAATGGATGATAGTGATACTTATGGCGCAAGATTCGCGATATGGTTCCTTAATTGCTCTTCATAACTTGGATAAAACAACTTTCGGTTTACCTTTAATTACCTAATCATACTACCTTATTGAGTTGTTTCTTGTAAAACAGTACCTACTACTTAAAAAGACGATTGATGTAATTGTACGTATTTTAACTTGCATACAAAATTAGTTTATAACTTGTAAAGTGCTTTTTGACATATTCGTGTGTCTCCGTATATTGTAAGTTTCTTTTATATAAAATTTGCGTTGCCATAACATAGTGTCTGTGTCTACCTATCTCTTGCAAAGCGTAGGTAGCATCCTACGTGAGTGGTACTGGGGGAGGTGGGCGTTGACATTAAGTGGTACCTACGGTTTTGTCAACGGAAAGCAATGACGAATTGGCGATATTTAAATTTATTTTGTGGGTTGAGGCTTTACCGCGTCTCTCGCGCATGTGTCAGTGGAAGTAGCTGCTTAACTGGCAGTAGGCTTCGCGCCGGCGCGCAGCGTAAACGTGTTTGCGCGTGTTTTGCAAACGAGCATTGTGCTCTCGAGTGTAGCTGCAATATCGAAAACGAAAGACATCAATTTACTGACATGGAAGTTGCAGATCAATGGCGGAGGCAGTGGGCAGGAACTGCCGAATATGGCAAGGTAAGATCACACATTAAACATCCCTAGTAAAGCTTTCAGATGTATAATTTAGAAGTGTTGCTGAAGTAGAGAACTTGTAATCAATGAAATAATTTTTTAAAGTAAATGAAACGCAATATATTTAATTCGAAAGCAACCATATTTTGTGAATGCAAACTTACTTATTTGCATAAATATGCTAAGGTAGTATACAATCATGTATGACTATGACTGTATGTACATAGTAGATAAGATATACAAATCAGTTAAGATTGCGACATTTCGATTAACAAGAGGTCATTGCCAAAAGGCTGAAATGGTCAGTTCCATTTACGGTGTTAAAACTCAGGACGACGAGACGCTTGAGCTACAAATATTTGTATTTTAGAGAATGAAATTTGTTTTTATCGTCATAAGGCTCATTATTGTGTGAGATGTTATTTCAAACCTGTCTGAGCTAGTTCAGTAAGTTTTTTAGTCCGTTTCTTCCTTTGAAGTTAAAAAACAATATATACCGACAAAGGTTTCCTCAGGCTTCAAACTGCAAGCTAAGTTGCTTAAAATCATCCATGTATTTAGAATGATGTCATAAAATTTTTGCTTCGGTAAGTATGGTTGATACCTATGCTATTAAAGGGTTGCATATCTTGTATTTATCTTACAACAGTATCAAGAGTTTCTAGCAAAAATCTATTTTTATACTTATTACCGCTGTCAAGTTGCTACCTGGTTGCACGGTATACTTTCATATTAAGGTGTTTATGCAAGTGGTTTATGAAATAAAAAAAAATAAATATTTAAAATCGATTTTGTAATCTGGATCAGTTAGGCAATAATAGCTTGCTGTAACGTAATCACGAATGCCATAATCGATGCTAATGTTAAAAAACAATGATAATCTCGACTTGATGTTGATACAACGACTACTTAATAGTGAAAGTCCTAACATACGTGAGGAAGCTATTGATGGCTTGGGTTAAGTCATTTCCTATGCGTTATCTTCGAACAGGAAATGATATACCTATATAAGAAAACAATCCTTTGTCAACTCTTCATGTGAACTTGGGGCTGATGTCACTCCTCTTGGTTGCAGCTATGACAGTTAATAGTTTCCAATATCTAGGAATTAGACACTCGGAACTGCCTTGTTATATATTATGTTTTCTATAATATTGTTATTTTTATTAAAGTTTTTACATAAAAATATTAAACCTTACCTAAAAAACACGGTTAACGAACCGTTGTTAGCTGAACTCGTGTGCCGGTTGCCGGAAATCCTGCGCAAAGGCCGCGGTTGGCGAGGCTGTACAGCACCAGGCTATCCGCTGTTTGTCTCGTATTATATGTGCATGCCAACATATCGTCATTGCGTGAATGTCATGCCGCTAATGATTGCATACGCACTCGCACACGCACTTGTGACTTACAAATACGAATTTAAACTTATTCTCCATCTGTCACACAAGCTGAGTAAGAGTGTATATTAATAAATTCTAATTCGAGATCATAATTGTTAAGGTAACCTCCATTACCTACATTCATTTCATATGAGGATAGATGTCAAATTTTGATTAGTATTTCTCATGACGTAAAATGAGACATAAAAGATGGTAACAGGTACCTACTCTCCATGATCTAAATATGTAGGTATAAATAGCGAGCTTCGATTGTCTTAAGTAGCAATTACTGGTAATAATGAAAGTAAACACAGTTGTAAATATCTATATTTTTGTTATACATAATTATTTTTTTTATCTTAAAGGAAACAGTAGCCTCCAAAATTTCGGATAACGAGGACTTGTAATACTGAGTAGGTCAACTTTCCTTGTGTTTCAATCAAAGTTCCCTATGATTTTATGTTTTAAAATATTAATCCAGTATGACGCTCAAACGGAAATATTTACAACATATTATGAATCACGGGTGGCTAAGATGATGGGCGCGAGAGCGGATTTCCCTATAGCATTTCTCGTAAAACATTGATATTGCGCGGTGCTCAGACGCCCGCACGAGAGTCGACGACCTCTCTACAAGAGTAAAGTCAATCTTCCGTTAAACATTTCGCAACGTTTTTACTATTGAAATCATGATTCTAATTCTCGCGTTCTGATTAATACTAATAAGACGAACAAGTTTACCGTTATCAGTGTACAAAACTTATGATTATGCATATGCAGATCTTTAGATTAATCATTCTGCCGTTAATCGTTTGATGTCATGTTAATCAATTATTAGTATAAGACACTAATG
Source organism: Tyria jacobaeae (assembly GCA_947561695.1). Classification (NCBI taxonomy): domain Eukaryota; kingdom Metazoa; phylum Arthropoda; class Insecta; order Lepidoptera; family Erebidae; genus Tyria; species Tyria jacobaeae. Next base: position 13,164,807 of record OX387217.1, read on the forward strand.
ATTGATTAATCAAGGGACGTACCTAAGAGCAGGCTTTTTAACCGATTTCAAAAAAGGAGGACAGATCTTTGACTGTATGTATCTTTTTTTGATGTATGTTAAGCGATGTCCACCGATTTCATTTTTATTTCCCGCGGTGTTCCCACATTTAAAGGATAATAGGTAATTCCGAATAAGTTTTTAAATTTAATGTTTCTACGATTTATATTGCACAATGGAATGGGATAGGCGCATTGATTCTACTTTTCTTAATAGAAAATTACAAGACTTATCATTCACAGTCTTATTGTTTTAAATAAAAAAGGCTCATAAAATACGTCGATAAAGCAAACTGAATGGTAGTTAAATGAATCAGTAAATAGTTTGAATTTGTTTTTATTATTACATTACATTAAACACACAGACTTCGAACACATGCAAACAATATAAAAGATATATGTATGTCTATAACGTCTAGTAACTGTTGTAAAGGTAATGTGTTAGGTAGGTAGTAGACCTAGGAAGTTGATTGCAGAAGGCTAAAATGTTTAATTTTGTGTCTATACTGTCTGCATTCTTCTTTTTTTTCTGCACAACAACAGAGAGGTCACCAAATTTCTTCCCCCCCTCATCTCTGGGCCAACGCGGCATTACTTTATACGTGATAGATTTAGAACAGTAACAGTTCTAGTTAACCAAAATCTGCAGTAGAATGGAGGCTATCCATTTGGACGGCTCCATGCCAGAGCAGAAATCTGCATGTTTCATATTTCCATGTTACCTTTTACGAAAACTATGTACCTACCTGATTGAAATCCGAATGTTTTAATTGGCAGTGCCCTCTCTAATCAATTCACATTTAAACCAGGTCACGAAACCGACGTAACCGGTTATACCGTGCCATGGATGATGCCTTATTAGTAAACTTATTCTATCGAAAAACATCATTACGCTTAATACAGAGTGTTGTCAGAAAGTGTGGTCAAAACTTATTAGCGTTATCTGTTACAGAGAAATAGTGCATGAAACATTATTTCATTGGAAAATGCTTTTCTTTGTGTGGGTACACATTTCTAGGCAACTTACTATGAATTTTATTGTCATTTTCATATTTTTATTTTTATACATGAGTACATTTTCGGAAAATGTAACAAACATGCTTGGTATAATATAACAGCGAATATTAAATTAGCAAAATAATAGCTTTATAGATAAATGCTATGGATCAATTGTTAGATTCAAACTATCATTTCTGATTTAAAACTGTTTGCGATTTACGTTTCAACTATACGACCCTAAAATATGGCCAGTGTGGTCATATTTTCTGAAACACTTGAAACACTGACGTTTTTTAATATATGTCACTAAATCAACTTGATCTGATCAAGTTAACGACTGCGTAGTTTACGTCAACTAAAATTCAGTTTGATAGAACGATTTAATATTTGCTTATTTAAAACAAAACAACAACACAATATTGCCTACCGCATAAAACTCACGTTCTAGATACATTTAATATGTAAATTAGAACATTTTTGTTTGCATAAGGAAGGAATCATCACACATTCATTTTAGACATACATAGACAGAAGTAGGTACATTGTCACTATAAATAACACCAATAATTTATAAATCTCGTTTTCATAGAACATCTGCTTCATAATTCGTGATATATTTGTTTATTTGTTAGTAAATCTCCCACCACAGTACAACCGCGTAACGGCAATGAATTAATTTAATGAATATATTATAACTGTGAACAAAAATTAATCCTGAAAAATGTTCATTCAAATGGTCATTCAAATTTACTTATTACCTTTTGTAGTTTGTATCAGAGTCAAGGGTAATCACATGTTTCAGACTACATTTGTGATATAATCACAGAACTAACTTTGACGTTAAAATGTATATATTTAGAGGCCGCTACGATACAATGCAAATATTTTAATGTCTGACACCCACTTGGATATTCAAAAGTGAGTTGGACATTGAAAAGATCGCAATCACGATACGCCGCAATTTCATTTCGCCCCCGCATCTACGATCACGTCACTAGCAACAAATATATACGAGTACATACTTTAATACTATGAAGTACGAAGGCCACTACAACTATGCCTATAAGTATTTGTAAGACTTAAGAATTATATATTTTTGTTTTTAAAGGCATCATCGTCCTGTCTCTGAAAAGTATTAGGAGTAACTATACGTACCTATAGGTACTTTATACCATTTTTAATTTGTTTTTATTTTTTTACAAGTGATCATAAAATACGAGCCTTTGACTAGCTATTTTCAAACAATTAGCTAGAACAAGAAATGTTTCTGTTTCCAAGTCTATAACACTGACGAGATTAACTGCAAATATTAAAGTCTGTGTGATTCACATTTAGCTTTATCCTTGTGGAATCAAAGAAATAAATTGTAAATACACACACATTTCACATTTTATACGAGAGTCTCTGGGATACCAATTCTGGGAATTTGTTTTAGGGGATGGGTGGTTCACGTCAGTAGTGCACTGGGAGGAGTTCAACCCGCCACCACTTGATCGCAAGTCCTACGCGTAACGATTACGCTACTATTATAATATAATTTTAATTAAATAGCTTGCATTTAATAGACATTACAGAAGTCACTCTTCTTCATTCCGTACTTCAGTGCCCTGTACGTTTCCAGACATTTAACGTCATTTTATTGATTTCCTTTGTCATTATTTTCATATTTGATCCAAATACGCATAATCCTCGAAGCGTTCAAAAGTCTCGCTTTCAATAGATATTATTACCTGCTCGTTATTCCATATGAGCTTAGTCTTATTCCTGCTCACGACTAGGTGAAATTTAGCAATTACCAGATTCCTGACCCTGATACTAACAGTTTTCTAATAAGTCTTGTTCTAGGAATCTTCGCAATTCTTCCATCACCACTTGGTCATCAGCAAATCTTCATACCGTTTATGTTAAAAAAAAAATCTACCTAAACCAGTTAAAAATAATACTTTCTAGCACAGGCACGGCTTAAAAACTTTATGCGAGAGGGGGTCGTCTGGTCGAACTCCTTTCTGCATCAGAAAGTCTAGTCGAATTCTGTATAAACTTTTGCAACATTTACTTATATTATTATACTGTAAATCTGAAGTAGATATTGTTTGTTGCTACAGCCTGTCCCAAATTCTATAGTGAATCAGGCTGTCTAAATCTCATTAGGCAATAAGAGAACTCACAAATATATTGAGAATTGGTCAAACCATATATACGTTATATGGTTTATTATGGTTGTTTGGTTTAGTAGTAGCTTCATAATGAGTAGACTTTACAGTCACCCTGTCTTTGAACAGAGTTTGCTAAAACGTGGCCTAGTGTTACAAGTTTGAGCACCAACCATCAGTCTTATCTGAATAACAGGCTAGCTTTACGAATAAGAAAATGGTGTGATAGGAAAATCACACCATATTCTTATTCTTTATAAAAAATTTAAGGGGCATCACTAGTATAATAATGACAAGCTACTGCACCGTCGGTACTTATTTTCCATTCATCTTTAATGATTCTCGGTTCCAAAAATCAAAATACGAACCAATTAAGCGAACGCGCTAGATATACTCCGGACGTCGCAGTCTAAGAGTTTTGAAATTTGTAGTCCATTGTCTCAGATGTTTTCCAATATGATGAATGAATACTACAAAGAGAATTCAGATTCTTACTTAATTGGTAGATGTTAGATAGTTAAATATGTCTATCGCTCAACCTAACACCAAATATTGAAATAATAGTAGCTCATTGTGTCTACCTAATATTATTAATAGCTCTAATCTTACAGATTTGACCAAAGAAACTGCAACCATAACACGGAAGCAGTCAGTTTCAAGGCTAGTAACTTGTATTTCTATGTAGAGTTTAAACGTAAGTTTTACAAACGACAGCGTTCACATGATTCTCATCACTTTACTTTAATTTGTTACTTTTGTGGTAAGGTCCACAGTACAGTACCTACATGATTTTTACAGGACAGGCAAGTTGTCGAACTACATTCGTTACAAAGACTAAGCAGGGAGTTATATATACTGCAATTTAATAGTTGTATCTATGTATATATACACAATGAAGGTATCGTAACCCGTAGTCTATGAAATGCTGTTACATCTACTTGGCGCACAGTTATAAAAACAGTTGAGGTCATCACTAACCTGGTCATGAATATTTGATATACGTACAGCAAACTTTAAAAGTTTGAAAGACAACAGTAGGTACAAGATTTACTTAAGATTATATTTGAAGTTCATTTCCATTTTGTAGCCGGTCAGTATATTCACAACGTTGTTATACTAACAGGTTTTTGTCGCGATTAGTCACAATGCAAACAGCTACTTAATCGGACGAATAACTTAACCAACTTTGTGTTTGTCCTATTGAAAACGTAAAAGCTCACCAATTAAATAATATATCATGTGTATAGTTCATTGGCATAATATGCTATCTTAATGCAGTAGCTACTCATTTCTCATTAAAATAAAATTCAAAATAGAAGTACATACTTTTATTAACATTTGGAATACCTAAGTACATGTCTGTTGTATCTCGAAACATTGTATGTTATGCAGTGATTCGTTGGACCAAAGCAGTGTGACCCTAGCAATGTCCCGAATAGGGCAGTCAACAGAAACTGACTATGATACGGAGGCCAACTCCCATTCCAACTCTGAATATATCTAAGACTAATGCCAGTTTTCATCAGCATCCCCTAAATTTTAAGGGTCCCTTAAGCCAAGTTAGGTGGCCCCTAGGAATAGTTTCGTGTTCACCAACCTTTAGGGAACACCTAAGCTTAGGTTTGAGTGAGTTGACTTTTTCTGCCTGACACAGTTTTCGTCACATACATCTGGCATTTTTGTCAGTGTACTTAAATTACCCCCGTAGATTGAATCAAATATTTATACGTAACTCTAGGCAAGAGCTTAAATTATGGAACTCACATTTCCGTCACGTTGCTTACTCATTCGGTATTCGTAATGTCAAAGTTGCTTCTGCCGTAAAAACGTATTTGCAATATTTATTTCGTGAATTTTACGAGATAGCCTTCATAAACCAATTCTTTCCTAAATTGCAGGTGACAGAAGGCGGCGTGACACGACGGGTTGCGCGTGCTATGGAAGTACTGCACGCCAGCGGACCAGGTGCGCGCGTACGTGTCATGCGCGCTGCTTACCACTCCTCGGCAGGCCCTGGAGCTCCAGCAGAGTCCTTCATGCTCCACTCTTCACGCAGAGTAAATATAATTCATAATATCTCTAATTATTTTTAGGGTTCCGCTCCTCAAAAAAGGAACCAGAAATGCCACTCAACTGTGAAATTAACATCAAATACGTATATCTGTTGGACCTTGAAGCTGTAAAAAAATCAAGCTCAAGCAAAATTTACTAAATGTAGTAAAAAAATTAATGATCGTAAAAACTATTTACACTTTCAGGTAATATCTTCCGGGTACAACTTTTTAGAGTCGCCATTACTTCCCACAAAGCCCTTAGAGATTTCATCCACTCCGTTAGAAATAATACATGATTCGAACGGGGAAACAGAAAACTATAAAGTAACTGAACCAGACGATTTTGAAATATCAGAACCATCAAAATGGAAGGGTTCTACTAGAGGAAGCTCACTTCGAATGCCTAGTGAAGAATCGTCATCTACAGACAATGCCAGCATAATCGACTTTGACTCTAGAAACGGCAAAAATCTTCACAGAAAATACTCTTACGATTCTGAAAGCAGTGATATTCAATTTCGTAGTCGAAGTAACAGTAGAAACTCGCAACTTCTAGATGCACCCACAACGTTAAGTACTCTCAAATATAAGTCACTTTTAAACAGTACCAATGAGTGGAATACGAGAAGAAAAAGTTACAGCTTTGAAGATACGTCTCCCTTAAATGAAACTATTTTACATAATAATGCTACCCTGGCAATGGAATCTTCTACTGACAGTGGTATTTGTAAATCAACAGAAATCGTTAATGATCATATCGATGACAATTCTCATATAAGACATTTTGGCAACGATGAACGAATACCGAACAACAAAGAAGAATCGTTTAAGGAATGGCTTACAAAGAATAGACAGAATTCTCAATATAAAGGAGCAAAATCTAAAATATACCGAAACCATGACATTGTTATTGAAGATCCAAAAGAAAACAATATAGCGGTACAATCTTCTGGTAAACTATCAATAACTTTACCGGTTACCATTGAAGGAGGTCATGACAACCAGCCCAAAAAAATTCAACAGAGTGAAGATATCGATAGAAGGGTTAAAAAAGTAGAATTTTGTAAAACTGAAGTACACTTTACAGCAGAGTCTGGTAAAGTGAACATCATCGCAACAGATGAAAAACCACCACCTACAAATGATTTTAGGAAACGGAGAAGTGCTTTTGTTCCTATGAAAGATATGGTAGATAGACCAATTACATTATTTGGAGATAAAAACGATCTCCCGATAGCGAATGGTGTGTTATATGGTAGTGATTATAGTGAATCCGATGAGAATACAGCAGCTACAAAGAGTATTCTCAAAAATAAAATTCCGAAACCCAAACCATATCTTTTAGGAGAGAACATGGACTTTGGGACTTCGAGTGAGGTTACAAACAAAAACACCAGAAAATCTACGCTTTCGGCAGTTTCTTTGGTAAATCAGCAAATGGAGCCAGAAAAACATTTTAAAGGCGAAATCAAATCAATATTTTCAAAGGAAGCAGAAAGAAACGTTATTAATAATAATTGTTTTCGGACAATTAATGCAGGTAAGCTATAAAAACTATCATCTGTGTATGAAATGCGTTAAATGTAATAACCGAAAACATAGGAATAATTTATGCGCTTATAACAGTGTATGTATATTTTACAGGTCTGACAAAGAATGACAGTTTAAATCGTGAAAAATACGTAGTCAAAAACATAAAAATAGAGAAGGCGAGGGATGACGACAACACGGAGAATATTAAAACCAAACTTAGTTCTTTAAAAGGCTCTCCCATTCAAGCAAAGCCTAAAGCGAGACAACTGCGTGATAGTGATTTTACGTATTTCGGCATTGATAACGACCGCAAGATGCAAGAAAGTAGTATAAAACCAATGGAATCTAAATTCAGTTGTGACAATGTTTTGGAGAACATTTTTCATTCTGTAAAAATGATTCAGAAAGTTTCAAACAGTGTAAGTAACAGTGTCTGTAATAGCGAACCTGAATCCGAAGACGAACCTGAATATCAAAACATTCCGCTAAATATTAACTGTGCCCCAGTACCCACTCCTAGAATGCGTTCCAAATTCGACGCTAAACCTAATGAAATCGCTGTAGTTAGAGCTAGCTTAAAACCGATTATTGAAAAAGAACATGACGAAATGGTGGAAAACGTGAAGCCATCTACACGACGAACCAAAGCTCGAAGACACGAAAAGGTCAAAGCAAGCCGAAGTCTTTCCGAACCACCAAAGAATTTCAAACGCAATTCACCAGAAAGATCGAGTCGACGAGGTCACAACTCGAGGTAAGTTATATAAAATTTAGTATGTAGGTATACTTATATTATTTAATAAAAAGGTTACATTGTTTTTAATATTCAACTCCTCTCCTCTTTCCCATCTCCTCACCTCTCCTCTCTTTTTTCCTCTCCCCGCAATCCCCATCCCTCATCACCTTCAAAGGCGGGCAGCGCACTATTGCAGGTGTCACTTACCATCAGGTGACCCGTCCGTTCGTGTGCCCCTCTATTGTAGAAAAAAAAACATAACTGAACTAATAAAATATCCAAAAAATTAATAAAATTATGTTTTAACTTACAGTTGCAGTAAGAATAAGATTATAAAAGAAAAAGCAATGGATTTATCCATCGCCAATAATCAAATATCAGAAGAAGAAAAAGACATTCCGATCTACGCTAATTTAATGAAAACCATAAAATCTACCTCATCCCCAATGGAAAAACATACCAAACTTTCAACATCTTTGCGGACAAAGGAAACTAATACAAAAAGTCTTATTAAAAATAAAACTGACCAACAATTAGACATCATACTCCGATCAGACTCAGGAACAGACAGTAGCTTACGAAATAAGCACTCCGTGAATAAAGACACAATTTCTAGCTCACTAAGAAGGGAAGCGAAGACAACTCCAGGTGAAAAAAAAATTAAATCGCACTACAAAGATACTCGAAGAAAGATTACTGATGAATTGAGTGATACTAAAAACATTAAAAACCGAGACAATAAATACAAAAGTGAAGAAAATAACAAAAGTGATCGATACAGTCGATCATTGTTAAAGGCTACATCTATTACTACTTCGGAAGAATTTGGAAACTCAAATCTTGACCGTAATATCATGCACAGAGACACCAGTAGCCATCGAAAAAGAAATACATCAGAAGATAAAAAAACTTTGCGTGAAAATATAAAACCGTCTTTTACATTAGACTCGGATTCTACAGAACGATATTCATCACAAACGAAGAACAATGAAAGGGGCAAGGATATTGGCTCAAAGCACCACCACAGAAGTAATAAACAACGAGAGTATGTTATTAACTATGACGATAAAAATGGAACCGTTTCTTCCATATGTCAAATAAAAACAGGGCTTGGAACACCTAGACGAAAGAAGTCGTCTAAAGAAATATCAAAAGAAAATCACAAAGACAATGCATTAAAAACTAAACCTGAAGACCAAATAGCTTTGCGTAAGTAAGTCGTGTGCCCTAACCAAATCTAACAAGTTTTAAAATAATGACATCATTAAAGAGTGAACATCTTTCAGTGCAGTTAGAAGATCATCAGAGCGATCGAAACGGACTGAAATACGCAGGCAGGAAATGGAAGACTAAAGTGCATATACGTAGGTCTTGCCAAGTATTGTAGTTAAGAAGTTTCGCTAGTCTAGTAACAGAATTTGAAATGTTTTGTAAATCCTTTTCACGTATGTATTTTCCTGTCCTGCGGTGGGTAGAGTAAGGTAACAATGATCTCACATACGTTTATTTTAAAAATGTTATACTATTTTATTTAATACAGTCTAACATTAAAAGTAACAGTTTTGAAATAGTAAGTGTGTAATAATAAAAACAGTTTGAGAACTCTTTCCTTCGTTTATTTTTAAATCTACAAAATAATAAATTATTTACAATGTCACAAGAGGATCTTTATCTACTTTACTAACAATAACCTCTACCTCATTATTTAGTCTACTCGCTAGATTCGCCGAAAAAACTGTTAAGAACCCTCTTTCAGAATCAGAATGATTGGTTAGAATGACACTTATTCCCTTCTGTGCAGCGTCTAATACGTCATGGTGGAGCATTTCACCTGCAAGGTAACCAGTATTTTAATTTATGTGAAGAGCTGGAGTAGGTTATAACGTTGGTCATAAGTTCATAACATCATGTTTGCGCTATTATATAAAAAAAACGAAGGACGACGACGTTCCCAGGGTGCATCAAAAATATGCGTAACTAAACATTTTCACATCAAGCTGGAGTAGGTTATAACGTCGGTCATAAGTTCATAACATCATGTTTCGCTATTATATAAAAAAAGAAGGACGACGACGTTCCCAGGGTGCATCAAAAATATGCGTAACTAAACATTTTCACATCACATTTTTTAGTTTCTTCACGACTTTATATGATATAGTCTACTCTGAATACATGAGTACTATATAAAAAAACTGCAGAATGTTTTCATATCCTTTTATGTGCTTTTAAAAACTATATATGTACATAGTTTAGTATAAAGTTAACTAGACAGCATTTTGGCAATCTGAATAAAGTAATGCAGAATATTACCAATTTGAGTTTTTTACTTGAAAGTACGTATGTACATACATACATACATACGCTCAGGCCTGTACCTATCCTCTAAGGAGTAGGCAGAGGTGAAACGCCCTCATTTTGCCAGTAAAATACACTGTATTAAAAATAAAAAAATGCGTAAATACTTTTATTATACGTAACATATTTTCGTAGATATATTTTTTAGTAAGGTGTAAGATGCTGACGTCACTACAACAATCGCTAAGAGCGCGCACACCCGCTCCTGTCTTGCGTGTATGAACTTTTGGTCGAAAACGGTTTAAAATATTGATACCACAATCTGGTAACGTTATTGTGAATGTTCGTTAGCAATGTGAGAGTGAAATATTACAATGAGAGAGGCAAGTGTTGTATAGTGACGGCACACGTGGATTTATTTCATAATATCCAGACTAATCGCTCGATTTCAATGAAACATAATCAGACATATTTTTATACAAGTAGGCTACACGGTTACGGAGTTCCAATAGATTAAACGAACATGTCACATTTTCTATTATAAACGAAAACACTAAATTAAACAAGTTTTAAGCACATTTATCAAAAATAAACTAGTCATTCCTCGCAGATTTAACCGGTTTAGGCATGCTCTAAAATTGTTTAAAACCTTCAAAATATAATAGCGCGTTCAACCAAAAACAACCTATTAGTGAATAAGTATGTACCTGTTAAATACAGATCTGCGGCGACTCCCTTCAAAACAGAACTACCAGAACCAGCGCATAGTGCCACTGTTTTTACTTCAGACGACATTTCCTTTTCCTTTCCTAGAGCAAACCGCACGTGCTTTAACCCAGTAAGACGTTTCACTTTTAAAACTGCGTCCGATAAGTTGATACTGGATTTCAATTGCAACAACCTGTAACAACCAATTCACAGTCATTCCCATAATATCTTATCGAAGATGTATTTGACCAAGCAACCAACTAACTAAAAGAGCAAACAAGCAAGAAAACCAGGGCCCTCAGAAATTACTTATTTTCTCAGACATGAAATGTTTGGGATAAAGTAGCGTTAGTATTGTACTTTAAGTGTAGCAGTGTGTGCGTGTGTGTGTGCAGATATGCAAAATGGCCGTCCAGCTAGCAACTAGCTGCGTGCTATTTCTGTCAATATTAATTATTAATTTTTAACAATATTACCTAAAACATACGTAAGAAAAGTGAGTAAGTAGGTACTATTTTTACCGTCCTACCTGGTACCTGCAAAATGGCCTTCCGGCCAAACTAGCAGGTATGCATACACTTAAGTACAACACTAATACTACTTTATTCCATACATTTTATTACTGAGGAAATAAGTAACGTCAAGGGACCCTGTGATCTTGGACTACAACTTTCTTGTGAAATTGAGATAAATACTACTCCTACTAGAAATCTACTAATCAAGTTTCATATATGCTCAAGATATCATGTCAGTTTGTCGCAGATAAGTACACATTTTAAGTGTGTGAAACCCAATCTTCGGGATACCAAGGGTATATTCAGATGTACGTGATTACCTCTTTCGGATTCTAACCTGTTATTATGTGTGTTTTGTACAATGTTCCTCAATTTAGAGGATTGTACGAATTCTGTAACTACATAATAAGAACATTTTAAGAAATAACTCTACGGCTCAATAGTCACATGTATGACACGTAAAATATTACCGTTATTGGGCTATATTTTTTTAGGGTAAAATGCTAACAGTCATAGCATACGTAATCTATCAGAAATTAAGAATTATAATGAATGACTCAACTATCTTGAAGGGAAATCAAGAAAACGTAAATCCATCCGCCACCGCAATATAGGTTTGTGACGCAGACACTTTCACGAATCTCTGGGAATTCTAACTATTTTGATGACTGATTAATGAAATAAGTAGGTATTTATAATACCCAATAAAAAATACAATTTATAAATAAACATATTTATTTTCTCATAAGACGGTTTTGTCATAAATACATTTCCCATCAAAAAAAAAACCTCACGGAGCAGCTGCTGCAGTTGAATAGAGTTAAATAGATGATTTCTTAGAGAAAACGAAATATACCGGTCAGACCTGACTTGATATCTACCAGGTTATGTACGACGAGTAAACATACCAGTTTCCCTATAATGCTGATACACTATTGACTGCAGAGGCTAAGATCATCAAGCAGCTACAACACGCTGATTATACCCTGAATGCAGGAACGCCACGACTTGGGCGGCTTCCGTAGGTGAGGTATCCATATAAAAGGTTGGAATTGTGGTACACTTTGGGTAGACTAAACTGTCAGCTATTTATTGGCATATTTTTTTTTATGATATGATCTTTATTATTTAAATGCCGCCTAAATAGTAGAACTGTTTCGATTTTTTTGACGAGAAGTGTATTTCTATTTGCATAGGTGGTTGTTTCATACGTACACACATACACGCTCACGTCCGACGAACACTCATAATTTGCCAATTGGAATAGAGGGTAAAGCTATTGCCGGCAATCGAGATCTTTAAAAATGGGCAAATTGGTCTATCCTAAGAAATAAAATAAACAAATGAATTGTCTGAGCTCTCTACCCCACTACTACCCTACTGTTTCGTATACGGCTGTCCGTGCATTTTGATAGTTTTGAAAGTTAATCTTCATTACCTAAATCAGCATGCAATTCAGAAAAGAAAACTATAGCGGTAGTTAACATCATAGACAAACGTAAAATTAATATTTACCTTCCAGCTCCAACTTGTGGGTCGACTCCTGCTAATATCGGTTGGGATTGTCCAACAGGGAACGCAGACGCAAGCCAGTCATTGACACCGCCATTAACACTATCCCAACTTGTATGCGGAGAATATAGAGAAATGCGTTTTTCCAACAGAAATGACACAATGCGTTCCTTCCAAGCACTACAACAATATAAAAAAGATAAATATTTTATTACAATACCTACTTTTATAACAACTCGTTTATTATAAAGTTAGAGTTATGCATAAACCATAATGCTATTACCTCTGAACAACGGATTTCATTGGAGCAAATATTGGAGGATGATAGGAGACAATCATTTCGCATCCATGACTATAAGCTTCGAGAGCAACGTCTTCGGTGAGATCATTTGTTAATAAAACCTTTGTAATATTTCTGAAACAAATCATCATTTAAACAAGTTCAGGGGTTATTGTCCTGGCGTGTACCAATAGGAAATATACCTGTATTAATGCGCAACAACTAAAGCCAAGATAACAAACTGTTACTTGCTACTTAGTTTTATTATTACATATATTTATTTTTTTTTAAACAACTCGCATTAGGAATAATTCCTGCGCCGCGAGGGGCTTTACAAATATTCAATCAACGGACACAAAGAACAGCCACACTCGGGACAACTATTGGTATAGTATAACAGGCCTGTCAAGTATTATCTATATACATGCGGTGATTAGGTCAGACTATAGGCACTTCTCTACCTTGCGGTGTACGGTTCGACCAACAGACCAGTATTGTCCCATTTTTCTGATAACTGCTGAGGAGCGAAATCTTCTAAAGCCGATGTTACTTTTTTCAGAGGCACGCCGCAGTCTCCGGTAGACATTTTAGGAATTCCAGATGAATACAGCCTAAACAGATTTATCTTCGGAAAGATGTTCCTTCCAACGAGATTGATAACCATCAGATGTGACCTAAAAATTAAAGTAACATTAGATCCTATGTAAAGTAGGTACATATTTAAGAGAGAAAAAATCTCATAAAATAATGCACATCGAAAAGTACCGCCTTTTGCATTTGCCTTTGCAGTCCCTTTATTCAGATGCAGGAAGAGGATGGTTATTGAAGTCCTCATTGGATTATTATTTTATTCTTTTTATGATAAAAGGGGATAAATTAACAGACGGGTCACCTGATGGTAAGTGACAACCTCTGCCTATAGACACCTGCGACTCAAGACTCGTAAATGCGCTGCCCGCCTTTGAGGGTAATAAGAGAAGTGGGAGTTGGGCCTCCGGTACTCTTACTCGTTCAAAACAATGCAAGCATTGTTTATTTTAAGGTTTTCTTTGAGGCTGTGGCATCACTTCCATTAATGTCTTAGCATGGCTCTCCCGGGGCCAAAATTGCTGCAGGATGATATTTTTTACCATACATTTTGAGAATTTGTAAGCAAAACCATATGAATTAGACACAATAGACCTGATCGAGTTGCTATGTTGATAGCATGCTAGGTCATTGACAGTACTATTGATAACTATTGCACATTTTCCGCTAAATATATTACCAGGAGTCATTTGCTTTGACAAACTTATATGCATATCGCCTAGCTTTATCTTATAAGTATTTCTTGTAATCAGCTATACTGAAAATTTTACGTCTGTATTAATTAATTAATTAATTGTCTGGCACAAGAGCTTTATATGACCTTGCATAAAACTGTTTGACCTTATCATAAAGATGCATGTGTATTCAAAATTTCAGCTCAACCAGACACTGTGATCACCATAACATTTGCCTTAAACACAGTTCATGTTAAAAACTTACCAGATCCATTTGATATGCCATTGGCCCACATTATAGAGGCAATATAACAGCAAAATAAGAAGCATTTTTAAATAACTAAATTTTTTATTAAATATTTTTATCAATTCCCAATAACAAAGACTCCTTAATTAAATATAACTTTCCAAGTAATTTGGTGCAATTAATTGATTCATTCATAACAAAATATTTGATTAACAAACTAGTCTGAAGTAAAACTCCATATTTTTATTTCACCATGATCACTACAAGATAGCATTTCTTGGTTGCCTGTGGGATTCCAAGATACACAGTTAACATCCTGCGGATGAGCATCCAGTTTGGTGCAAACTAGCTCAAATGTTGGTGCATTAGGATCAGAGTCATCAGATTCTTTAAAGATCCTAATAATGTCATCACCACAGGCTGTGGCAAGAAGACCACTATGGTGACACCATGTCACATCGTATATACATCTTGTATGAAATCCAGACAATGTGCAAATACATTTCCAAACAGATTCATTGTCAGAAACTATAACACCTTCTTGGTTGTTAGGTTTATACTCTTTCCATATTTTGACTGTTTTGTCATCACTACAAGTAGCAAGTCTTTCTCCTGTTTTGTCAAAAGCTAAGCTCCACACAGTTGATTCGTGTGACTGCAATGTAGCAAAGCAGCTCCAATCATTGTCTGCTGGATCTTCTTTATACATTTTGACTGTATTATCATATGATGCAGAGGCCAAGATATCTAATGTAGGATGCCAGGCTACCTACAAAAAGAATTATGTATTATGTGGAGTATACTATGAAACAACTGGATTAAAAGAAAAGAATTTACATACTTTCTTAACATCTTGGTTGTGTGCATTGAGCACAGATTCACATTCATATTCATCATCTCCAGCAATCTCCCATACCCATACTGACTTGTCACGGCCACAGGTTGCAAGCAGTTGACCAGATGGAGACCAGGCCACGCCTTTAACTTCATTTTCATGGCCTTCTAATGTTGCATTGCATTCAAACTGGCCTGTTAAAACAGGTTCATTTTAATAATCAATATATGCTACTGCAGATTTGTAAAATTAATGCAAATGTAGAATTTTATGAATTATTACACACCACTTTTTTTGTCCCAAATAGCAGTAGTGGCATCAAAGCTAGCTGATGCCAAGTAGTTCCCACATGGAGACCATGCTATTTGTCTGATAGTGCGCTGATGACCATCCACAAGTACTGTTTTTATCGCCCACTCTTGGCCTTCTTTGCTCCATAACTTAATAGTTTTATCTTCGCCACAAGATGCAAACATTTTCCCTTGAGGATGCCATGATACGTTCCATACGATGCCTTTATGACCAGTCAATGTTTGTACCAGATTCAAATTCGGCATTTCTTCAAATAAAAACATTCATCACTAAACATTTTAGCACTCAAACATCACTTTTAATTATTGTAGATAAATATGATAGTCGAAGTCATCTCATGGTACATTAAAAAAGATAATTTGCAATATAACTAGAGCTTCACTTACTTGAACGTAAATTTCGTTTTGTAAAATTATGAAGCATAAAACGAGCTCGAGCCACTGACCGCCGATCACATGTAATTAACTTGAAACTTGAATGGACAAAAATGACAACTACTACATAGTAAGAGTGTTCGTTATATTAGATAACAAAGAAAATAACCTAATATTTATAAATGATCATATAACTTATTATTTACTACAGCAGTCAAGCATTATTTGTGACGATCTATTATTTTTATTACATACGATACTAATATAACGTAAAAATAATAGACGGTTTAAACGTAACATATCGTTATAACGTGTAGTCGTTGCGAACAGTTATAACAACAAGTGATGGCCGATGTCTCGAGATATATCGATTATAGCAGTTTACTAGTTAATACTTTACGTAATCTAAAACACATTTTCCAATTAAAACATTATAGCATAGTTAGTTTAATAACTAACTAAGAAATCAAAATTGAATATGAGTAATAGTCAGTAGTTCGATTATAACAATCATTCATAATCGCCCTCCAGTAAAAAAAAACTACAAATAACAGTAGGTTTACTTTGATTTTTTATAAAATAGAATATAAAAAATGAAAGCTCCAGTCGACCATTACCTACTCATATCAATTAAAATCATTAGGTCCAATTCCACCTCTCCTCTTTAATTTCTACTCATTCCCCCATTTTTTTTTTATTTTATGAGACAGGAGGCAAACGAGCAGACGGGTCACCCGATGGTAAGCGACTACCGCCGCCCATGGACACCCGCAACTCAAGAGTCACAAGTGCGTTGCCCCTTTTTCCATCTCCTTATCCTTACCTCTCTTCTTTCATACTACCTCCATGAATCCACCCATCCCTCATCACATTCAAATATATCGTATTTAACTCCCCTACTCCTCTATACTTTAAGAAACGTTTTGCATTAATTTATGATGCACATACTCGTAATAGATACTTGAGAACTCTTTTACACTGCAAGCTGCACGTCTGCAAAATGCGATGCATGAAGTTATCCGCCGAGCAACCTATCCTATGTTAAAATTATATGTACATACATTATAGTCTTATCTGAATGCCGGTGTGAAGAAAACTCTATCCCCCCTCTACTTAATGTCTACTCCGAAAACAAATATAACCCATAAATACTTAGGAAATCTAACGGATGACAACCTTAATTGGAGACCGCACATTGTATTGGTCAGTAAACGGGTTCACCAGCTTCTACACGTTTTTAAAAACCTTAGAGAAACCACTGACGCTAACCCCATTACACAGATTTATTTTGCTCTTCCCCTCTTTCATCTTTCATAACATATTATATACCAGTGTGGGGTGGAGCTACTCTACACACTTACTAGAGTTAGAGAGAGCGCAAAGCGTTATTAAAGTTATGTGGAGCAAATAGAGGAGATACCGACGGATCAATTTTATTAGGGTTAAGTTAATCTACTATCTTTCAGACAATTATTTATTTTACAATTAGAGCTTCGCCATCACAAAATAATTGAGCGTTCCCAACTACCTCAACATAAAAGAAAAATTCATACCTATGCGCCTACCTTCAACCCGATATTCACGCAACTACAGTTGTCCTCTTCTGGACCCTCTCTGTACGTATTATAACGATGTATGTATAAACACTTTTAATTTGAACAAAACTAGCTTAAAACAACACTAGAAAAAAAATTGAAAGGGATTAGTTACCATACTAAGGCAACATTCTTAAAATTAATATTTCATTTGCTAACACACGTCACACAAATATTCAGACACATACTTTATACATTTTCTTCTTACAAAACAAAATTCACTCACACACAGCCTTACATACACGCTCTTACATAATACACCTTCTCACACCACATATTACACGACATTTACGTACGTACATACCAATCATTGCACCCTACACGATATAATCATACACTTTTTATATTTTTTGTTATACTAAAATTAGGTAACTATACTGAATAAAACCCATTTGGACCCAGGCTGAGCTAGTATTTATTATTTTAAATAACTTGTAAAATAAAGCTATTGATAAATTTAAAAACAAAATATTATGTATATTTTAGAAAAATATTAAGTTGGTCAGCAGACTACATATAACTTGTACCAACCATACGCTATTTGATTGAACTTAAAAGGGAAGTCACCCTGTGAATGTCATTTGCTTTGTGCCTAGTTGCAGGCATTCAATTAATATATACTATCAGAAATATTTTAGATATAAGTTTTCCGTTTACTCATTATTAAATATTGTGAAATTATTAGATATAAAACCACTTTATGGGGTGGAGGGTTGACAACCTGAGATACGGGAACCATCCCAATTCCGGTGTCAGCCCACCATTTTTTAACATTTTTATGATGAACAAATATAACTAAATAAATAAAAAAATGAATGTAATTTGTTACTTCTATACTTATAATAGTATCGTATTGTATGTCTTGTGGTAAATATACGCATGCAAATTTTATATCGCTCATTTTAATTTAACAGTTGTAATAATAATAACGTCACCATGTTTTCAAAGTGTAATTGTGCACGTCATTATACATACCCATCCCTATAAAGTATAGATAAAATAAAAATGAATAATAAAACTATACAGTATAGTCCATCAATGGTTGTCTGTAAGAGTCTAAGAGATCGCAGACGATAATACCGCCCATTGAACCATTGCATAATTAACATATGTATTTCTTACATGAGTCCTATATTTCAGTTGGACTTTGACACTTGATTTGCCTGTTGGTATAGGTGTTAGTGTTGCTGGCATGGATTTCAATGATTGTATGATGGTCAAGGTCCTTATCATGATTACGCTCACATTTTTCTTAGTGAGGATGTGATTTATACATAACGCACGCAATGGACGCAGTAGCAGCGGCAGCAAACACAGCTGTATTTGGAAGGAGTGATGGCGCAAAGGTGTCAACGCATGGTCTCTTACCAGACCAATTGGCTCACGTATAGTCGGAACGCCGGTGGTGACAAGAGCGCGACAGATTATGTCATTTATTTTGGCATATCTAGATATACGGCCAGCACTTCTGCTACTAGAAAGACCATGATGTTCGAGACTCTCTACTGCTCCTCCAACAATGTGGAGAAGCACAAGGAGCTCCTAGACAAAGGCAAGTAGTAAAGCGGAAACCATCTGGTTTCGTCCAACAAAGTGCCTATGTTGGGCTATGTGCCTGAATCCATGGGCAACAAACCAGCACGCTCTGCATCATTGAATGAGGTCTCAATTGAAGTATCCCTTTTTAAAGTGCATAGCGACTCGTCCCATTATCTCTGAGAGAACGGATTAACAGGTAATAGAGAATTGAGACAAGCCATCTTCCAAGCAATTATGACATCGGTCTTGCAAGATATTTCATAATTAACAAGTGTATTGGTTAGAATTTTCCTGGTTAGCTCAACGGAGGGATGACAGAAATACGGGAAGGCTGACATCTGAAATTTTGCGGTCAATTCGCGGGCAATTCAAATGCACATTTAAAATTATGGTAAGGGTGTTTTAATTTATATAATTATTTATATATAATTTTGTCAATTGTTTCTAAAAGTGCTAATTGTTTCTAAAATTGCTATGATCAAAGTGCTTGTGTAAATTTGAGTACAAAAAGACAAATACGAATGATAGTGAAAGCCGAAATGTACTATAATTTTAAGTAGATGATCTGAAAAATCAGCAAAGTTTTGAGTTTTGACCTCTATAAATGATTGTCAACCTTCTTCCAAACCCAAGAAGTTAGAGAGACGTTTTTTCTAAAACTTTTGTGTTAGGTGCCAAAGAATTGAATTATCGTGCAGTCGAGAGTCTATCTGTCTTGACACAAATAAAAAAATACATTTATCACTGTTGAGTTTTAGGTCAAGGGTTTTAAAATTATTTTTCAAAAGAGCCAAATCTTGTCACTACATTTTCTACCGAGGTTCCGTCATTGAGGTACCAAATGTTGAATTTTTAATTTAGCTGCCCTCAATAATGAACTAAACTGAAGATGACTGGTCCCAGAGGGTCACCCTGATGACATCCAATTGATAATTCTATAACATTCAATATCTATAACATTGCCAAACAAATTTACAAAATTTAGGTGTTTCTAGTTTATTTTATTTTGATAGGTGAAATTCTCCTGTCGGATGATGGAAAATGAGAGCCAGCAACATTGGTGTCCGTCTGTCAACTGTCAACTTGTGAACTGTCCAATACTAAGTTTGGTCGGTGGGTGCGTTTACTTTCTTCCATTAGGGCTTTTATTAATTATTTACAGATTTTGCTTACGTTTTTCCAAGTCATAACTGCATAGAACTATTAATTACAAAAAAAATTGAGTGTAAACAATGGACAATAGTAACAAAATAGTACCGCCACATCTCAATGCTGAAATATATAGAACAGATACTACCGGCACAAGCGTGCTTCCGTATTTAGATTTCATTCGAATTCATTCAGGTATATAATATGAATTTATATTAAAAAGTTGCACTTTTAATGTACATGTTTTTGAGTCGTCGCAATGTGTATTACAGATGGATCCGTATTAGTGGGGTCTTCTGAACTAACAGGACGGTACTGGAACGGTGGGGCCAGTATATATAAATGCATAGACGATGCACGAAAAATACAAACGGAACATATACTAGGTATATCCTTAATTAGTGGCACTTCAGATGGATGCTTCATTGGAACTTCCAATAAGGTAAGAATAATATGTGTGTTTATGGAAATATGTATTAACAAACGTGATTAAAAGCCTTGGCTTATAAAGACTAAACAATGACATATTTAAATTGAAACATTTAAATGTGTCAATTAATCAGACCATTTAAGTCTACTGTTGGAAAAAGCCTCCTGTGTTCAATGTATGCTGAAATAGCTTTAAAAAACTGTTGCTAGTTTACCCTAGTAAAATTCATGCAATCTGTAAAACTAAGTTAGTAAAATTGTTGTTTCTTTTTGTAATAACATAATAACAGCCTTATAAATGCTTCTAATTGTCTACACACTATTTACAATATATATATAACTATTGTCAGTCTGTCTGTGATAAACTAATCTTTATAGACCAATTTCTATACAACTGTAACATGACTGAATCACAGCAAGCTAAGCTATTCATAATATTTTTTTTTTATAATTATTATTATTTTTGTTTATTTTACAACACATGGTAAACATAATGTTGGTAATAATGGTAAACATGGTAAACTGGTTTTTATCACTAAAAAAGGGCCCTACCAGTTTGTATGTAATACTATCTTTATTCTTTTAAGGTGTTATTATGTGAGGATAGTGGAGCACTGAGTATATGGACTCATGAGAATGAGCAGAATGCATGGAACCAATGGACAGAGCAAATGTCAGTAGCAGAACATGATGATATGGCAATGGGTGTGGACTGTCTTGACCCTGCGCAACATTATATTACTGTGGGAGCTGATGGACATGCAAAGGTATGTGTAAGTCCTAAAAGAAACTCTTTATCACAGACCTCATTAACTTTTTTTGTATAATTTAAATGAGTGTTAGTGTGCAGGCAGGCAGTTATAGGTTATTCTGTTATGTGTATCTCTTGTTCTGTGTATTTCTTGTTCTGTTTTTATTAAATAAGAAAAACATTAAACAGAATTAAAAAAGAAGGCAGATGCTACGCTTAGACCAGAGAAGCTAAAAGCTGGGCAGCCAGACACCATTATGTGAAAACTGAGGGAGAGAAATTACAGAAATCTCTTATCAGCAAGCCAAATCATCTGATTATGACTTGGTTGATTGCAAATAAAAAGAAAGAGAAATGGATAAAATAATACTAATAATCATTTATTTACATGACTACAGACTGTGACAATATAATGTTCAATATTTAGAAATTTGTCATATTCTGTTAGATGTACAAATCAAATGTTCATGCAAGTTTTATTTTCATATTTATTTTTAACATGTATTTCCAGGTGTGGGACATACAGGACTTAATCTGTGTAAGGAATTACTCTGCAGCCCATAGCTCTATAATTTATGCAGTATCTGTAAAACCAAAATCTACAACAACCTTTGCCACAGGGTCTATGGACCAATATGTCACACTCTGGGATGAAAATGTTGACAAACCTGTACTTGGTATGTATGATAAATTAGAAATTTGTTAGTAGACATACTGTACTAGATTTGGGTGAAGCAGTGAGAAGGCTCTCAATCATTGAATATTCATCCTATGACAAAATTTAGGGGTACTTAGTCTTAGCTCAAGGCTTGACATAAAAAATATTTTATTTCAGATTTATTAAGTAATGATTGCACTATTCGTTGTTTAGCATGGATAAATGAGAACTGCTTAGTAGCTGGAGATGAAGCTGGTGTATTACACTTTATAGATGTAAGGAATACTGAAACTGATGTTAAAATAGCTGAATTTCCTGCTGCAATTCACAAAGTGGCTGTGCAACCAGGGTAAGTGTTTATTATTATAAACTATTCTGTTATTTATACACTAAATTAATTAAGGAAATACTGATTCAAATATTATTTATTTTAAGTATGTATAATTATAATTAGGATCATTAATAAAATTATAATATATATTATATAATATTTTTTTCACTTGTAATTAAACACACAAGTAATTGGAACAATAATTGGACAAATCACAAAGTAATTGGAACTTATTTTCTGTAAAAGACACATTTTAGTGCAAAAAAAAAAATACATTTCATTATTAATTGTTATCTATCACAATACAATACCTTAATATTACATTATTATTTGCATTTGCAGAAGTGAAAAAGTGGCTGTATGCTGTGATAATAAGATTGTATCAGTGTGTGATGTGTCAGAGCCTTCAAAATCGAGTATCATATACCATGACCGACATAGGCACAGTAATTTCGTTAGAGGCTTGGCTTGGGACATAGAGGAGAAGCATCTTCTCCATACTGTTGGTTGGAATGGTGAAATAAAATCACACCAAATCATCTGATTGATTTTTGTACGGAAATAGCACAAATAAAAAACAAATTTTTAATATCAATTATTTTTTCCTGTTATTGTAAGTAGGTTAAAAATAAGCCTTCGCAATAGTGGTATATCCCAGATGACCCACTTGTATGTCTGCCACTATGTATTTAAATAGCGTTTTCAAGAGTAAATAATACCTACAATTATGTCCACTGCATGGATGGAGCAGAATTGCTAAGGGTTTGCTCCAATATTTTAACATATTGAAGTTTGTTTGTTAAATCCGCATAGGTAGGTACGTAACATAAATAATAATAAATATCAGAATGAAAGAGACAGTGAGGTATTTCGTTAATGAAATAATTAAACAAGACTTCCTAAGCAAAACCCTGGGGGTACACCAAATGAAATGTGATGTGAAAATGAGTGGAAACCATTCACTACTACATAAAAGTGTCTCTCGCCAAGATACAAGCACAACCAATCCAGAAAAGAGTTAGTAATGCCACACACACGTAGTTTGTTACTTAATTTTGTGTTGGACCTGGCCTGTCGCCCTGAGTATGGTTTTCGGTAATAACTCAGTTATAACGGAAGTAAGTTTGAGCATCTTGAGTAGATCTTGATTGTAAGATGTGCTGGTGGTCTCTTAAATACAGTTTTAAGTGTTTTTGATTTTGTAGGTATATATATATATAGGGCATACTAGTGATTCAAAAACTTTCGCGAACACAGGCAATATGGAGAAGTATTGTGTAGTTAGAGACTATATTTTTAAGATTTGTACCACTGTACTGATTTTCCAAATAGATTGAAATTTTCTCGAGTCAATGATTAATTATAAATTATTATCTAGCTCTTTGCTTTTTTTAGTATTGTGTTCTATTAGTGCCGTTATTTAGCATTGACTGTTTGCATTAATTGAAAAAACTTGCAAAGAAAAACACAGAACCCAGGAATTTTGTTGGCTCGCTGTGATAAGGACTATAAACAGATGAGAAATAAGTTGCATATTTCAGTTCAGCTGTAGTCGAGCTAAAACCACCTCGCTTACGCTTAACCGTGTCTAAAAACACTGGGTTGTCCATTATATCCTGTTTCGTTTTAGTTGTAACAGACAGTCGCAAGTTTGTCTCATTGTTTACTAATAATCTTCAGTTCGAAATCATCTAAGGGATTTATGCATTTCGAATACCTACCTCACCACCACCACCACCACCTACCTAACCCAGACCCCGAAATGAGTGAGATTTGCGGAGGCCCTACTCCTCCCCTTCCTGATCCCCCTCTCTTCTTTCCCCTCCCGGCATACCCCATCCCTCATCCACTTAAACGGCGCGCAGCACCCTTACGAGTCCATGGATGGAGGTTGCCACTTACCATCAGATGACCCGTATGTTCGTCTGTCCCCCAATATTATAAAAAAAAGAATTTCCTTTATTACCTCTTCATATGGATACGTTTTGAGCCGGAATCTTTGTTTGAAGTCTTTGGTGTAGATCACAGACTTACATCTACATTCACTATAAACCTGAGAACAAGTGGATATTTCTGCCATTGTCATACTCAGAAAATAATTAATTCATCATTACTATAAATAAATTTATGTTATTGACATCTCCATACATGCAGACTGAGGACATTTTGTCTGTTAAGTAAAATATCTTAATAGTACTCAAATAATAATGTTGTTGTTTCACTTCAAATATTCTGTCTTAACTGATGACTCGTATCGCCTTCCAATATTTATCAAATCCATCCAGCCATCAGGGCCCGAGTATATATCTCGCATTTTCCGGTAATCAGTAACGTTACGCGAAGTCGATTAGGTTACTATATTATAAGTCACTTGTCAACCTTGGACTTACGACGATTCGCTTGTTCAACAAAGGTAACATTGATTTATTATGTAATACGAAACTGAGACTATTGTTTCTGTAATAAGCAAATAATATTTAGGCCCCATGAAAAGTTTATATTTTTGTAACTTTTACGCTGCGCAATTAGGTACGAAGTTCTTTGAAATTTATATTTTTAATCTGTACAAAAAAAAATGTAAGTAAGCAGAAATTAATTATTTAAGTAATAGACTTAAAGCTGCATACATATATTTTTTAGTGTTTGGTATATTTATGTTATACGTACCACTGAGCATTTTTAGCGCGGTCCTGCAATCCTATTCAGGGTAATAAAATCTGTATAGTCCGTGACCTGGGTAGGTACCTACGTTTACACAGGAATTGAATAAAAGCAAAAAATAAATGCTCACATATTTATTTTGAGATAACTGAATGTAAAGGAAGAGGGCTAGTCTACTATTCAGGAGTCGGTCAATGGTAGGATGGTGAAGAGGCGTGGTGTTCTGGAGAGGCACACGGGGTGGAGCCGCGGCGGCTCGTTCCGGGACTCTTCAGGCGCACCATTGTGTCTAAGTGCCGAAACCTGAAAACAAATATTAAATTGGTGGGATCGGTAGAAGCTACTATGTCATAATTGTTGGTTATTCGTCTCTTGACTATACTAATACACAAGGGCATTTGTTACTCAGTCTGTTAGTATTTTTCCAGAAAGCGCGGAAATCATTGTATGAATGATTCGACGCCAGTATATCTAATTTAATTTGTCCTACCTAGGAATAATTTAAAATCTAGTGTCCTTTTATTATTTACTGAAACTTGTGCTGGATTATTTTTTCGTATAGTAGCTTAAACCAACAGTTAGCACTATGCGTAACGACCATATTTTTTTGCTACTCATCTCGTCACAATCAATTTATCTTCAATCTGTTTACCTTATCGGCAAGTCGTTAGCATCGTTATCCACGCTCTGGAAGAAAAATCCTAGTGGCCAGCTGATCCAAGATGATTGTTTTCTGAAAATAGTTGTAATATAAATATTTTAGTATAATTAGAAATAAAGTGCGTTTATTTATTTTGTATTAAATAATTATTAGTGAGTTTAAGATCATGTTATACTTTTTGTCTAGACTGGACCTACGGATGTCAAAAGAGTCAGTTAAAGCCTTTAACAGAACGAACTTATTTAACATTTTTTTTTAATACTCCCTAATCGTATGATCTAAGCAATATCTTACGGTGTAAATGGTTGGAATTTGGTGTCGGCTTCAGACGGTGTATCAGGTGACAGTGGTGCTGTGGCCGTGGGTGGAGGGGAAACGGGTGTGTTGGCCACTGGTGGTGGGGTCTTGTTGATAGCTGGATTGTAGATCTTCGGGTCGCTCACCATACGTACGAAGAACGAACGTTTGTGTGCCAAAGCCGCGCGGTTGCGCCTTGCACGCTCTTCGTTCAAGTCCTGTAATTCATTACAATTAATTCTGTTATCCAAATCTATCTTAATAGCGGGTCTGCGGTTGTTTTTATAACACGCTTACAATAGCTTCATTCCCAAGTAATAAACTAACTAAGGTCGTACAGAAAGGTGTGACCATATTTCAGGGTCGTATAGTAGACCCGTGACAATTGTCGGGCCGATTCGGTCGAAACATTGGGTAAACAAAGGTATTGTGCCTTTAAAAAAATATGTTAATGCGATTAAGTGCAGATTAACACATCTGTTACGTACCTATAACGTATTAAGCGCTAAAAATATTAGAGAAATCGATGATTTTAATACACGGTATTTAATACTGATTATATTCATAGAATGTCATGATTTTTCTGAAAATGTCTACGTAACAAAAGGATATTGATTGAATAAGGATATTCATTGAAATTGACATGGAAGTTCAAAATATCTATGTTTAAATTATTATTTTCATTTTATTAATTTCTAGCCTTTGCTTATGTAATCATTTATGACTATATTATGAAATAGCCGATATTTACCAGCCAGCATAAATCTCGATGTCTTTCATTCGACATGAATTTTAAATTGCATTATTATAAATAAGCAGTAATTGTTTCTTTGTTTTCCGTCGTTAGATTTTCTTGTAATATCGTTGTTACCACCATGAGTAAGGAAATACCAAAGCTAGGCAAGCATTACTATCAAGTATACGATTTTCTTCTTAGCAAGCACCAACTAGGGCATGCTATCCGGATAACCGGATATCCCAGCATATAGTTCGGATATTCTGTTTGCTATAATATACATATATGTACATATATGTACATATAAATATAATAAAGATATTTGGATAATATGGATAAAACGGATAGTTACTACACAGTGTGGCCACCTTTGAGGTGGCCAGGGTCTGCAGGGGTTCCCGGAGCTTCCTTGTTAGGGTATGCCCGGGTCCCTTGCAACAGACCCATTTGTGACGGAACACCGTATGGTTTTAGTCAGTTCAATTTCGACATACCACCTCACCGTTAGCTCCGGTGAGGAGATAAACATAGCGATATTAATTATGTACAATCTTATGGTATATCATTTCATATATCGACGCCTAAGTAGGTAAATTTAAAAATAATAAAGTTATTCAATTATAAAACATGGTTTAGAATCGATTTTGGTAATTCTCGTTAATATTTATGTTATAATGAAAACGAAACGAAAATAATTGATTCGAGATTTGTAAAAAAAGTTAACCGGAGCCAGAGCCAAGAGTAGACAAACGCCTATGGCAATAAATAAAAGAAACATCTGTACCATCAGCACGGAAGAGATATTTCACAACAATGGAACAACTACTACATATAGGACTAATATGCGGTATAAATGTTTTTTTTTTCTTACTTTTTTTTATCCCTTATTTTATTATTTGAATTGTTTTTATTTTTTTTATTTTTTTTTTATACTATAGGGGGACAGACGAACAGACGGGTCACCTGATGGTAAGTAACACCGCCGTCCATGGACACTTGCAACTCAAGAGTCGCTGCCCGCCTTTTGAGGGTGATGAGGGATAGGGGATGCAGGGAGCGGAAAGAAGAGAGGAGGGATGAGGAGATGGAAAAAGGACAAAGGAGATGAGGAGAGAGAAAAGGGGGGCGGGGGAATTGGGCCTCCGGAAACCTCACTCAATTCGGGGAAATGCAACGCAAGCGTTACTTCACAACCGGTTTTCTGTGAGGCCGTGGTATCGCACCGGTCGAGCCGGCCCATTCGTGCCTAAGCATGGCTTTACCACTCTACATTATTTGTTAATTTGTAACTTATATATATATAGTATGTCGGAGAAATTTCTTCTCGTATTTTGTAGGTATAAAATTGATTAAAAATCTCTTTGGTTATACTGTTTTAATCTCCGTGGTTTCAACATCAATAAATATAGGGCGTTAAGAAAAACAAATATAAAAAATTTAAAAACCCTTTCCAGTTATTTTTCAAATGTTTTCTATATACCAAAATGAGTAATTCTAACGAAGAAATTCAATACATTCGCGTCATGAAACAAATCACCAACCGGCTTCACAATGGAATGATCATGTCTCAAACAATCCTCTCATTAATCCGAGCACTGAGGTTGCCCCTGATCCAAATGAGATCAAACAAACTTAATATGAATAAACATTGCAGGACTATCTGTCTGTACGTTGGCAAGTGTGTGGACTTGGTAAGGTTCTTCCACCCATCCCAAAACCAGGTCAAACCTTATTGTTCCCCCTCCATATGAATGAACTTCCTGGCAAAAATTTGAAACGTTCTTGACGTCCTGAGGTCTTCCAAATTCGAGTACGTCTTGTATCTGGCCTAGTAATAAAACGAGATTGTGATGCGAGATCATATTATTTATATTGATTCATATTGTCATATGTCGCTCGGCCAAGCTGCCCGTAATAGAAGAGCGTGTCCAGAGGTTGCTTATGACGCTCTGAAGAGCGATAGCCACAATACGTTGCCTGGAATCAGCTTGCAACATTCCGACGGCTCTCATCATCTCTTCTCGTGTCAAATGATGTTGTCGCTCCATATCGATTAATTTTTTTTCAATGCAGAAATTGTGATGGTTTAATGGAAACGCTGTTACACACGTTTATAGGAATTCTGATTGACAGTTGATTTTCTATCTTATCAAAATTTAAAGAATATTCTTTATTCAAAAAGTGAAATTCACTAAAAAGATTCAGTAGCGACCCAAAAAGGTTAATATAATAATGATACGTTAAAATAAGAACGAAAATACTTGATCCCTAGACACTTCATGTGTGTATATACGAGTAATATAAAAAAAAAGAAAGACACACTTTATACATACATACGCTCACGCCTGTATCCCCTAAGGGTCTAGTGGTCAGTGATCTTGACTGCTGAACTGGAGGTCGTCTGTTCGATTCCTACATGAGACAAAAAATTGTGTGATCCACAAATAGCTGTCCCGAGTCTGTGTTCTTTGTCAGTTTATTCCCCTATACAGGAACGGACGCTACAGATCTTTTGGTCACTATCGTTCTTCGCCGTCGTGTGTTTACGCCATTACACACTCACAGGCACAATTAACCGCCCACCTTGTATTTCTTTCAATTTTCAGTAGTCGGAAAATGTTGACCACATTTGATGGAAGTTATGTTAAAAGCAGCCATTAAGGATAAATAAAATCACAAAAGTCTTTAAACAAAACCGTTTAATAAAAAAAAAATATGCCAAAAATCGATTTTGCAAAAAAATTGCATGAAAATGTGATGACTTTAATTTAGAAAAAAATCGTCCGCTTTCTTTTTATTTAAATTTTAATAATGAGTATTACTACCTCGGGCCCTGATGACTTCCTGTAGTCGGTTTGGCAATCCATCTACGAGGTCTTGAATATCCGACTGAGGGATATTATGCCACTCCTCTATCGCAGCCGTCTTGAGCTCTTGTAAGGTCGCAGGTCGCTGATATTCTTGCTGGAATACATCTTTTTAGGTTGTCCCAAATGTGCTCAATTAGGTTAAGATCGGGACTGCGTGACGGCCATGGCAAAACCTGAATCCCGACCTCATCGAGGTATTGAGGGACGGATCTTGCGGTATGGCATCGAGCATTGTCGTGCATTAATTTAAAGTTTTCACAAATAAATGGTGCGAAAGGTATGACGTGGTCTTGTAAGACTTCCTCCACGTATCTTTGAGCAGTCACACTGCCTCTATCAAACACCACTAGATCGGTACGAGCCTCGTAAGAGATACCTCCCCAAACAATTTTTTGCATAAAATGTTTACCTTTTACGTAATCCAGAATGTCCTTCGAATATATAATACACATACGGTATAACATGACAGGAGACCTGAATAGTTAATGTCGGTGCGCGTTCTATGCGAACATAAGACTTAAGAACACTTGAAAGGTTATTAACAAAAATAATAGCGACGATACAGTCTCATCAAATATGTAACTGTTTTACGCCATATTCAGAGAATGCAATACAAATATAGGTAGATAATTAAGAACTTAGTCTAAACTTTAATGATTTACTTATAAAAAGACGACAAAAAGTTAAAACTCATTATTGAGTAGATTTTTCGGACCATCAACTAAACAGACAATTAATATGATATGTTTAAAAAAACCATACATTGAGACATAAAAATTACATTAAAAGTTTACTTATATAGTAGCATAGTGTGTTGGTAATATCTGAAATATCCGAATAGTAAATTGGCAGGATAATATCATGCCCTAACACCAATTAAGAACAGTCGCAATGCATCCAAGATATTCTGGTAATGTGTTGTTATGTAGTTTACCCTAATAACAGAAGAAGAACAAAATCCAAATCACAATAAAAGTTTGATGAATACTATCTACTAAAACAGATCCTTGGCCATTTCTATCGTTAGGAATTTTGTATTAAGTTTTAAAGGTTTACTTACCCTTTCCTTATCTGGTCCTTCGATGAGTTCCGTTGCAAAGTCTGTTATTATATCCCAGGCAATTTCTAAACAAGATTATTAATCATTATTGATGTTATCCAGCCGTACTTAGGTGGTTTACTATACATTTTATGAACAAAACACTTATAAAGCTCAATCGTACTCAATCATGAACCTCCACATAAAAAAGAAAATATGAACCTTAAAAAATAGTTCCTTTTAACAATTATTTGAAAAAATAATAGTATATAAATCTAATAACAGGTTATCAAGGACTTACAAACTTAAAAATTTGTTATAAAAGCAACTTTTTGTCAATCAATTATAAAGCTTGTAACTTAAGTTATTTTTTTAAAGTTGACCTTTCATTTTTCAGTTTTGATCATAATACAATGAAGATTACAAATATTACCAATATCCTCTCGAGTGGCATGTTGCTGCACAACGCAAAAGCGAATCACGAAACGTTCGCTGACAGAGGCCGGCACCATATGCAGTTTTCCGGAAGCGTTGATATTAGTCAACAACTTCTTATTGAGCTCGTCTATTTGCTCGATCGGGTCGTCAGGGCTGCCCACGAGACGGAAACAAACCAGCCCCAACTAAAATAGAAGAAAATAGTTAAAGAGGTAAATAAAACTTAAAAAAATCTAATAGCAAAGTAGCTTTCAAATATAACATGTGGATTTTAATGTTAGATTAGTTTACCCATTGGAGTATTTTTTTACTTTATTACCAAGTCGATACTAAATGAGTTGTTATTATTATACCTATTCATTTTCCAGTATACATACAAAAGCGAATAGCTTTAAACTCACGCTATACCTTTCCTAAATCGACAGTTTATTCTATTCTGTTTAAATCTAGTATTATTTTTCCAATTCATAAATAAATTACCCACCTTTACTTGATTGCAGACTTTAAATCGGTCATCTTTTCTGACTAGTTTTTCAAAATACTTTGCAAGTTCACAGTGTCTTCGCACATATTTCTGTAAGCCGCTGATTCCGTAGCTCCGCAACATAAACCAGAGCTTGAGCGATCGGAAGCGTCGGCTCAATGGCACACCCCAGTGCCTATAATCGATTGCTGTATGGTCATAGCAATGTTGTAAGTAAAGTGGGTCGACGACGAGCGCTGACGTCAACAGGTATCGGTTTGTAACCCAGAGAAGAGAACAGTCGAAACTTGTCAACATGAGTTTATTGGGGTTCGTATTGAATGAATCAGCGTACTCTACCCCAGCTAGGTGATGTTTATGTTCTGGGCAAAGGAACGAGCTGCCAGCATATGCAGCGTCCACGTGGAGCCACACACATGGAAATTTTCGTACGACAGGTCCTATCTCCGGCAGATTGTCAAAGGAGCAGCACGATGTCGTACCTAAAGTTATTGATACAAAAAATGGCACTCTTCCAGCTTCTTCGTCCTCTTCCATTGCCTACAATAATAAAAAAATATTATTTCAGCTAAAAAATATGTTTGATGTTAAAACTGTCCCTACTGATTTAGTTCAACAGAACTAAATCAGTAGGGCCTTTTATCCAACCTACAGCAACGAAATACTTAAAAGCCTTTCTTAAATTGGACGACGCGACGTTCGTAATTAAAGATATTCCTCATAAGAGGAATCGTGAAATTTCAATATTTGCGGCATAGAAAGTGGCACACAATGCGGCTCCATTACCGTTCGGCTCGCTACGTATTTCCGGCATCTACGGGTAAGTCATTAAACGTGGGACAGCGGCGTCGGCGAACTCCCGACTCCCGTCTTGAATCTTCAATTACTGTCCGCCTATCTGCACCTGCACTTTCAGACTTTATCACATGTCCAAATTTTTTTTTTATTTAACTGTTAGCCTCATTACTTCGAAGCTGATTAATTTACATTCAAACCGAATAGTATACATGTCAACAAACTAAACAAAGTTTATATTTTAACAATTATATTTACAAGGAGGGTGTTATTAATAAACATAGAAATATAACTTTTGCATATATACTAACGCAAAAATCAACAAATGGATCTGAGGCGGGGTGCATGAGGGGGGTTACTTTGCGAAGTATGGTAGCAGCCGTGTGGAGCGTAGGTAGATTAATATTTGTTATGAATCTACAGCGCTGCACCACAATCTTACGTTTCTTGTTTTACCCACATTCTGTAATAGTAACAATAATCATGTACATCTACATATTATTTCATAACTTATTGATAGCAATTTACTCACGACTTAGCTACTGCTGTAATCTAGGTATATGCGCCTTGTGTGTCAGAGTATACGAGTTCGATCTAATATATTTTAGTATGTCATTGTATGTTTTTATAGTGAAACATTTATGCGTTATTATTTATAGTAATGATTGAATTTAATTTAAAAATTTATTATCAGAACTGTCGTGGGTTAAGAACTAAGACATCACAATTCTATCAAAATATCTTGTGTAATGACTATGACATCGTTCTTATAACTGAGACATGGTTATATAGTGGTATACTCGACGGGGAATTTTGTGACGACAGATATGATGTGTTCCGTAATGACCGCGATTTATCGGTGAGCAACAAGAAAAAAGGTGGAGGTGTTATGATTCTGGCTAAGCGCGCGCTCGGGTCATGGTGTGTCGATCACGAAATAATATCTTCCACAGAAATCGTGACCATTGTAATACCGGCCCGTACACTGTCTGCTGCTTTAGACCTTTACGTCAGTGTTGTGTATATGCCACCTGACGCGCATCGCATACCTACAGACGTTGACTGTGTGCTTAAATGCATGACAAAAATATTTACTAGCATAACTAAAAAGTACAACTACGTACTGGCGGGTGATTTTAACATACCTTGCATTGAGTGGCAACATAGTACCCCCATACTTAAAAAACAGGGTGCTGTAGAGGTCCAACTTGCTGGTAGGCGATTAATTGAGACGTTGTACCTTCATGGTTTAACACAATACAACACCCTTCTCAACTACAAAGGTAACACATTAGATCTCGTTTTTTGTAACTTGCCCCTCAAGATCGATGAATGTTTGTTTCCCCTATCGAAGCCTGATCCAGCTCATCCTGTAATTAATTTCGAAGTTCTCGACCTATCAGTCTCCCCGTTTAAAGAGTTATCTTCTTCCAAGCCAAATTACCGCAAAGCTGATTTCATAGCATTAAACAGTTTTTATAATGAAATTAACTGGCAGGCACTGTTAGACATTGTACCCATTAATGAGGCCGTGGACACCTTTTACAAGCATGTACAAATAGGCATTGATAAGTTTGTACCAATGTGTTATACACCAGGCACTCGTAAATATCCCATCTGGTACAGTAATTCACTAATAAAAATAATAAAACAAAAGACTAAGGCACATTCGCGTTGGAAAAAATATGGAAACTTTCTAGACTACGATGAGTTTGCAATGTTACGTACTAGACAGCGTAATGTACAAAAAGAATGTTTCGATAAGTATGTACAATCAACCGAAAAAACACTCAAACGTGAGCCTAAGAGGTTCTGGACTTACTTAAAACATATGCGCGGTGGTTCTAATTACCCTAAAATGTTAACTCATAATAAAGAAGTTTACTCTAACGGACGGGATATTTGCGAAGCATTTAATAATTTCTTTTATAGCGTATTTGGAGTTCAATCCTCTCAGGATAATTCTGAGAAAAGCTCTAACACTGGCGACATCTGTTCCGATATCATATGTAAATTGAGAGTGAGTGCCATCACTGTAGAAAAAGCAATTGGTGCTCTAAATACTGACAAGGGTCCTGGATGCGATGGCATTCCCCCTATGTTCTGGAAAAGCTGTGCCAGATCTTTAGCGACTCCTATTTCAACTATTTATAATCGCTCTTTGGAGGCAGGAGTTTTTCCAGATATGTGGAAAAAAGCTCATATTGTTCCTATACATAAAAAAGGTTCACGGGTTAAGATAGAAAATTACAGAGGCATCTCTATACTTAACACCTTGGGCAAAGTTTTCGAAAAACTCGTATATAATGCTATATACCCTCAGATACTGGCTGGGATTCCAAACTCGCAGCACGGATTTTTAAAAAAACGTTCTGCGGTCACAAATTTGGCTTGTTTTTCTAATTATGTCTTTAAAAATGTGGATGGTGGGGGGCAGGTTGACGTGGTGTATACGGATTTTGAAAAAGCATTTGACCGGGTGGATCACGTCATCTTGCTTAACAAATTATTCAGACTCGGTATACGTGGTGATCTGTTGAGGTGGATTCAGTCTTACCTAGCCAAAAGGTCACAAGCAGTAGTGATGGGAGGGTACCGTTCCAATTTCTGTGAAATCCCCAGTGGTGTGCCACAAGGTTCACATTTGGGACCGCTATTATATAACGCATATTTATACGACATTAATGATGCCATCAGAAATTCTAAATACTTAATGTATGCTGATGATAAAAAAATATTTTTAAAGATTGGGTGCCTTGCCGATTGCTTGGTACTTCAATCAGACCTAAACCATCTGTATGATTATTACAGTAAGAATAACATTTCTGTAAATATTAATAAATGCCAATGTGTCACTTACAGTCGTAAAAAACAACCATTACACTATTTATATAATTTTAACGGCACGCAAATAGAAAGAGTCACTGCTGTACGTGATCTCGGGGTTACATTCGATAGTACACTTTCGTTTTCTGAACATATTGACACTATTTGCTCTAAAGCATATAAAAACCTTGGGTTTGTTTTAAGATCTTGTCAACATTTTAAAACAATTGAATCGCTAAAATCTGTTTATTTTGCTTACGTGCGTAGCACACTCGAGTATAGTTGCCCTATTTGGTCCCCTTATTATCTAATTTATTTGAATCAAATAGAACATATACAAGAAAAACTGGTAGATCACCTTAATTATCGTTTCTGTAAACCAGTTATTACTTACCGTCAAAGTTGTAAAGAGCATGGCTTGTTGACTCTTGAGGACAGACGTATGGTCCTGGACATGTGTTTGTTGTATGATGTCATAAATGGAAATATCGATAGTGCCGAATTGGTTTCACAAATAGTTTTTAACACCCCATCCCGTCGCACCCGACATACGCCTATGCTTCATGTACCCCGTCATGCCACTAACTACGCAAGGAACTGTGTATTTACCCGTATTTCACGTACATATAATGTTTTTTTCCATGAGGTAGATATCTTCTCATGTTCCAAAAAATTGTTTAAATTTAAAATCACCAATGTTTTGAGTGGACAGTGAAAATTTTGAGTTTTAAATTTTAAGTTTATAATATTTATTTATGTTGACTGTATTGAAACTTATGTCATATTTCATGTTCTCGTTCGCATGCTGGATACATAGTTTTTAGTTAACGAGGAAAACCTATTATTGGCCACACTTTCTGTGTATGTTATTATGTTAAAAAATATTGTATCGCTGTTGGTTTTCAATAAATAAATAAATAAATAAAAAAGACACATAATTAGATAATTCACATACTCACTTCTTTCAAAGTGTCACCCCTGAGAGATCCGTTATCATCGGGTTGTAAAATACGAAGTTTGACGAAACAGATCATAGCCGCTTTTTCAACGCAGGAATGGGATTCTTTTGAACAGTATGCAATTAATTTGGATAGTAAAAGGCCTTCGTCTACGTTGGGAAATTGATGTTTTAATCGCTTAATGCCGTTGGCTCGCGCAGCCAACATAGAAACGAGCACACATTCACTAGCTGATCCCTGAAAGTTAATTTTCATCAATATACAAAACTGCGTCTTAATAACAGGAATGTATTTAATGGATAATGTTATTAATTTAATTTACCTCTATTACGCCACCCCCTTTGCTGCCTTCTTCAAGCGCTAAGAAACTCGGTGGTAATCCTATCGCTTTTCCTGGAATTCGTTAATATTATATATATTAGGTATTTTTATATATTTACTATTCTGTAAAAGGAAAGGAACAATTTATTAGCCACAGAAAGCGACTTTCGTGAACTACCTATTTAATACATACAACTTTCTGCTTAAAGTTAAAAGCATTAATCTAAAAAAAAATGTTTCACACAAGCTTTTAGAATGCTTATCATAAAGATGCATTGTCATCGAAACTGAAGGTGAATGCAAAATTTCATCCTAAATCGGGAAGCGGGTCAAATTTAACGTGTAAGATTTGAGCCGAAATACATATGTAGGTACATAGCAAGTTGAAAAACAACATTTAAAACTCCAAAATAGAATACAATTATCTCACTAGTTCATAACTCATGGCTGAAATTACACTTAGCGGCCGGGGGTTCCGTCAGTAAACAAACTTACATATGTATATGTACATATGTATGCAGAATTGTAGATAGTTCCATATTGGGAATAGATCCACACAAGCTTTTTTTTTAGAAAGACAAACCTAACTTTCTAAAAGTTCGAAACGGTCGGAGTAATACTTAAGAACATAATTATGTAATCTCCTATTTATTATTTATTTTAGGATCATATTTATTATAAAAGCAGCAGAGGCAGAAAATTTTCCTTTGTAATAAAATTATTAAATTAACCAACGATCAAACTCATACTTGAACTCAAAAGACTAATATTTTCATTCGTCTCACACTTTCAATCAACCACTATTTAGTCCCACTTACGTGATATGGGGCAAGCCTATTGACGTATTCCGGGCACTGTATGTCTGACTGTTGGACTGACTATCCGATAGTCCGATCCCTTTTCGTTATTTAGTTTGTGCAGAACTACCTTCTAACGGGGATATCAGAGCTACATAATATTATATTCATTTAACTGTTATACATCAGATAGTATGTCTCTATTTTTAAATCTAATTTAATATATTTTTCATTAAATTGGTTGTATTCAAAGTTGTTGCGGTTCAACTAACTTGACACATCTCACACACGGCCGTCTGATCCCAAATTAAGCAGAGCTTGTACTACGGTAACCAGACAGCTCATAAACTTATATACCTACTACTAAAACACATATGTATATAATAGATAAAATTACACCCAGACACAGAACAAATGATCATGCTCATCACACAGGCATTTATCCTGGGTGGGAATCGAACCCACGACCTCTAGCTTAGCAGTCAGGGGTACTAACGTCTGGCCCCTATTAAGTTCCACTAACTTAATAGGGGCCAGACGTTAGTAACCCTGTAACAAATTCTAATTGGCAAAATGAAGGAGGTGTAAAAAGAGTTCTCTGCTCTTTCTGGTAGTAACCGATGTATTTAACTTAACTCCTCCAACGGCAACACCGAGAAGCATTTGGCTTGGTCGAAAAGGCGATCTGTCGGGCGAATGTCCCGACAGATCGGCCTTTTTCTAACCGACCAGTCGGTAGTCGCTCCAACACTTATCGGAACTAATTATTAAAACGCAAAAAAAAATTGTAATCATAAAAATATATAATTGTTGCTTTTTACCAAATTTTGGGGGGAATTTTGGGAAATACATTCAGGTTGTGATTTATCTTCGAAATGTTTAACTTTTATATGAAAATGGCGGTTTTGATTGCGTTGACTTAGGGACTATTATTATTATTTAAAGAAAGAACTAAGTATTTGGTGCTTATTTCAACTTAAACCTAACGTAGGGGTGTCCACTTGTTCCAGAGAAAAATACTTAAGACTTTAAAAACACACGCCTTGTTTTACAATTTACACTGTTTTCAGTTAAAATTGTTGCTAATTTTTAACAGACTTCAAAAAGGAGAATGTTCTTATTCGACTACATTTTTTATGTTTGTTAGCTTAGAACTCTCGACTGCGTGAATCGATTTCGACGTCTTATTTTTTATTTAAAAGCTGGTGCTTCCCGTGTGGTCCCATTTTAATTTGGTCCAGTTCTGACGATGGCATCCATGAGAAACTATATAAGTCTTAAGTTTGCACTAAACATGTGCGCGATAAATGGACGAATAACTCAATATCACGCCAACCGATTTCGATGATTCTTTTTTTATTGGAAAGGATGTACTTTAAGGGTAGTTAGATGAGAGTTTGGTCTAGTTGTGACAATGGAATCCATGCAATACCATATTAGTCTTAAATTTTATGATAGACGCATTGAAGTCGGTTGACTACTTTTTAAAGTCCGATTATATTATTTATTAAAATCGTTAAATCATGACAAAAACACCACCAACAGCATTAATCAGTTTTAACGAAATAGTGCAGAAATATATTTAAAACACAAAAGGCAATCAAATCGGGTATTCCTCCATCACATTATTAAATCAACTCCAAACGGCTATGCTAATACCGTAAAGATCCCCAATTGACAAATTTTACAAGTAGGGTCAGTAAAATTTTACGACTACTTTAGTAGCACTTCTAAAATTTGACACTATACCTACTATTGATTATGATTAAATATTTCAATTGATTGTAATAACCTAAACAGTATGTATAACTACAACAAAAACAATAGGTATACATACACATACCACCAATATTGATCTAACAATATACCTGGTTTGATTGATATAAAATTCACATTCGTTAAAGAAATACTGAGGGTTCCCTTATAAAGGAGACGTCTCCCAACTTTTTTCAAAGGAATCTTTTAAAAGAGAGAAATTTAATAAGAAAAATACTTGGGTCAGTTATTTAAATATATCTATAGGCACATGAAAAGCGTTATTGGACTTCAAGGGCTTTTATAATTTTTCATCTGTATACCTATGTAGAAATATTTATTTATAGATTTTGATTTTACTACAATTAAAACTTTTCTTATGTCGTGCGTGTCGTAATAGTTATCTCGCTAACATTTATATTATACCAATGCCCTCTAACCATTACATTGATGCAAACTTTGTTATTTACCTATTAACATACATTTTTAATGGTAAGTTAACACACACTCACTCTTTCATTTCTTCTTCTTCTTCTTCTATACGACCGTGACCAATTCGAACTATTGCTTAAACTCTCCAGTCCTATCATGCTAACCCTTCTTAAACCTCACCGCACCTTAAAATCGGAGTTCTTATGCAATATACTCACAATTTTCACTTCAATCCCTAAAATGCCGTGTTGACTGCAATAGGCAATATGTGGGCGGTTAATACGCCTTTGACTTGTTAGTGTATTTAGGGTGTCTTAGTTATCTCGTGAGCTCTTCTTTACGTTCTACGTTAACTAATTCTACTAGTTGTTAGTCTTTAGTCATTATCAATCCCCAGCAAACTGCATAATAATCCAAGTTAGTATATTTAACACTTATTTCTTCACCTAAATCCAAGAAAATTATTATTCAAATTAAAAAATGTTTATTGTTAATCGATATTGATCATAGATGCATATGTTGTAATTAATTTTGCGGTACGTAGTGGAATAAAGAAAATATAAAATACATGCCAATAATAATAATTACTGATACACTAGTTTCAATTTCAATTAAAATTTTTATTGCTCTCCAAATGTATTACATGTTGTTGCAAAAGAATAATATAATATACCAAATATGGACCCTGTTGGGAACGGCATAATAGATACAAGAGAAGAAAGGTAGCCACTGGTATCATTTCTATAATTATAATAATTTAACCTAAATAAGCAACAATTTTCAGATGTACCTAGATTCTATATATACTTTTTTTATCTTTTATGTATATATAATACTAGTAGTTATAGTTGTTGAATGCAGTATATGTACCTACATGACAATTAAATAATTTAATTCGTGAAAATACATACTGGTTTAGTTTATGTCATAGCTGATCTACGACATAAACTACACGCATAATTAGAAATTAAGAATCGATATGTTATATTGAAATAATAAAATATAAATGTCAAAAATAGAGAATACTGAACACATCATGATTGAGGCAAAGTATAATGCACCAGTCATTTATCAGACAAGAAGTTTTTACAGAGTAATAACATTTGTTCACTAATAAGTCATGGAGTTGCTTTTTGAATATTTGTATTCCTTCAAGTGATCTAATTGTCATTGGAATATATTTAACAATACGTGTCGCTGAACTAGACACTTTTATGAATTAAATGCATAGCCTGTGTGTACCCTGTGTGTGTGTCTTATACTTTTACGGGTCTACTTTTAATAGGTCAATATTATTTATAACATATACTGCCACCTCGTATATACCTACAATATATACATGGTAACGTGAATATGTTCATCTTTTTAAGAAACTGCACACATAAGTTAGTTCTGTATAGATGAAACATAGCTCTGACACAGCGTTTTGAACACTAAACGCACGTTTTTTGTCTTTAGTATTACCTTAATTCGTTGAACAAAGGATTTTAAAAAATGTGTGATCTATTAATAGTTGTCCCGAATCTATGTGTTCTTTGTGTCTGTTGTTTAATTTTTTGTAAAGTTCCCCGTGACACATTCCTGTCTTAATGAAAAACATACTGAAAATAATTTTACATAAATTCAATAGCACATGAATATAGTATGTAGTAACTACACGTAGACCAGATGGTAATAATAATTGAACACTCTACACACATTAACTACATGCAGACCAATAACGGTTGTTGGTTTGTTTGATACCTTCGGTAATGTCATGTTGTGTGGCACTGCCAATATTGTCTTGGTACCATTTTCCTACTTTATTATTGTAGTCTACGTCCGCGACCTGTAAGTAGGTGTAGGTACAATAACAAACAAGTAATCTAATATAAAGAATATTTCGAAATCGAATTTTCGTAGTATACACATATGTTATAAACTTGTAGTACATAAACCACGTAATGATATTGTATATATAATATGAATGTTGTGAATTTACTCGTTGTTTCGGTATACTGATTTTAACACTACACTCCTTTTTTGCATTTGTGTAATTTTCCAACGTTCTATAAAAAAATAAGTCCAAAGTACCATAACTAGAATATTTAAAAAATAC
This sequence comes from Tyria jacobaeae, assembly GCA_947561695.1. Lineage (NCBI taxonomy): Eukaryota > Metazoa > Arthropoda > Insecta > Lepidoptera > Erebidae > Tyria > Tyria jacobaeae. Next base: position 13,206,281 of record OX387217.1, read on the forward strand.
ATATTCACATCAAAAACATAGCTACGTCACGTGCCTGCATGAACTTCGTAGAAATATCATTCGCTTCTACGAAGTTCTTGAAGCACGTTATGAGTACGTGTGTATAAGTAGCCATCATTTTTTTTTTTGAATTTTCATGACCTAGGCCCTTTTGTTTTTCATAGTTTTTATAGCTCTTGCTTATTTTAAAAGACAATATATGGTTTACATTTGATTCATGTTCAGTATTACCGTTTCGTTATCCGTATCGATAAAGAAGCTTTCATCAGAATAATATGTAATATATATATAAAACAATCCGATTTACATATCTATTCAAAAACAACAGACAAACGAACACTAGGACGTACGAAACTCAATAAAAGTTTTAGATGAAATACAGTGTACTGTGTTAAAGTCGTACAATAAAAATTACTTCTTTTTAATACTCATGTTAGGATGCTAAAACACCATACAGTTTTTAGTCGGAACCTTCTACCACATTTAGCAGTTTTCATTACTTGATTGTAGTAGTCGCAAATTGGGTTTGCATGTGTGAGCTTTAACGTAACGAAAAGTCAGTAATTAATGGCAGTGACAAGAAGTGGTATATTAATAATTGGGTAGAAGATTTTAATTCATAGCTGGTTCAACACAAATTAATTATCTATGTTATTATTAATTTTTGTCAATAAAATTATAGTGTAGGTTAGGGTTCCTAGGACACTTTTATTTATAGAAAAGGGTAGTAATGGCATTCAAAGAATCCTGACTAAAGCTACACAAAAATTAAATAGTTTATCTACAAAAGCTACTGAGAAGTTTGATTTTCTCTTCCGAAAGTTGTATTAGTTTTTTCTTAAAATTAGATTTTTATGAGTACACATAGCAAAGAACCAAGCGGTGGTAGTGTGATGGCTGAGGCATCGGACTTGCGGTCAAGTGGTTGCGGGTTCAAACTCTATCCAGTACACTACCGTCGTAAAGCCGACCCTTTTTTTTTTTTTTTTTTTTTAACGTGTGGAAACCCCCTCGGGCCATCATCCCACCGGGGTTTTCGATGGAACGGTGTGTCGGAATCGGACCGACTAAAACCACACGGTGTGCCATGCTGCGCTTAGAATAGGAGGAATCCGGGAACAGCTTTAGTAAGACATCCGGACCCCTCCTAGCGCTTTGCCCGCAAAAGCGCGGGCACCACCTTCTGGTAACTCTCAACTAGGCAACGTCCAGGCACACCAGGACGTCGCCTCCTCGCGGTTGGCCACTATAGCGGGTGGAGGGAAAACCCGTCCCGACCACCCGCGGCCACACTCAGGGCGGCATGAGGCGCTGGTAAGCGCGCCTCCGCCGTCCGGCTCGCCGGCGGCGAATAGAGTCCGAGTGGAGGTCATCCTCCCGGGCCCGCTCCGCCACCTCCTTCTGCGAGATGACCTCCTCGCAGAAGGTTGCGACCGCGGTAAAATTCCTGTCACTACCGGCCATGGAGCGTATGACGGCCGGAAGCGACAGATCCTCTCCAATTACTGCAGTGAGGGCCCGACGCTGCGCCGCCCACGCCGGGCAATCCACGAGCGTATGCTGTGCCGAGTCCTCACTGCAGTCGCAGTGGTGGCAGACGGGACTCAATTCCCTCCTAGCGACCGAGTGCAGGTACTTTCCGAAGCAGCCGTGCCCGGAAAGAACCTGCGTCAGTCGGAAGGAAAGGGTTCCGTGCTGCCGCCCTGCCCACTCAACGATGACCGGCTGGAGCGCCTCCACAGTGGCAAAGCCAGCACGTGGAGCCTCCAGCCGGGACGACCAACGAGCCATAGTAGCTCGGCGAGCGGCCTCACGCCACTCGCGTACCTCTTCGGGCGGGGGCCGATTGCCACTACCCGCCCGGAAATTTGTCGTCCGCCGATAGACTTCGGCGAGCACTTCCGCCTCCAGGTCCCACGGGGGAGTTCCGGCCAACGCGCACGCCGCCTCCGTCGACACGGTGCGGTAACCGCGTATTGCTCTAACCGCCATGACCCTCTGAGGGCGCCAAAGGCGTGCCCTATTCTGGGCGGTCAGAGCTTCTGCCCACACCGGTGCACCGTATAGTGCCATTGACCGGACAACCCCCGTGTACAGCCGTCTTGTTGCGCGTAAAGCCGACCCTTTTTTTTTTTTTTTTTTTTTTTTTTTTTTTTTTAACGTGTGGAAACCCCCTCGGGCCGTCATCCCACCGGGGTTTTCGGTGGAACGGTGTGTCGGAATCGGACCGACTAAAACCACACGGTGCGCCATACTGCGCCTGTAATAGGAGAAATCCGGGAACAGCTTTGGTAAGACATCCGGACCCCTCCTAGCGCCTGTTGCCCGCAAAAGCGCGGGCACCACCCTTGGGTAACTCTCAATTAGGTAACGTCCAGGCACACCAGGACGTCGCCTCCTCGCGGCTGGCTATATGGCGGATGGAGGGGAAAACCCGTCCCGACCACCCGCGGCCACACTCAGGGCGGCATGAGGCGCTGGTAAGCGCGCCTACGCCGCCCGGTTCGCCGGCGGCGAATTGGGTCCGAGTGGAGATCGTCCTCCCGGGCCCGCTCCGCCGCCTCCTTCTGCGAGATGACCTCCTCACAGAAGGTTGCGACCGCGGTAAAATTCCTGTCGCTACCGGCCATGGAGCGTATGACGGCCGGTAGCGAGAGATCCTCTCCGATGACTGCAGTGAGGACCCGACGCTGCGCCGACCAAGCGGGGCAGTCTGCGAGCGTATGTTGAGCCGAGTCCTCACTGCAGTCGCAGTGGTGGCAGGCGGGACTCAATTCTCTCCTAGCGACCGAGTGCAGGTACTTTCCGAAGCAGCCGTGCCCGGAAAGAACCTGCGTCAGTCGGAAAGAAAGAGTCCCGTGTTGCCGCTCTGCCCATTCGACGATGACCGGCTGGAGCGCCTCCACGGCGGCAAAGCCAGCACGTGGAGCCTCCAGCCGGAACGACCAACGAGCCATCGTGGCTCGACGAGCTGCCTCACGCCACTCGCGTACCTCTTCGGGCGGCGTAAAGCCGACCCTAACACAAGCATTAAGCTTAGATGGGGGATTGGGGGTTAACAAGAATACTAGTAATGTGTGACTAGGCAGTGAAAGCAAAGAGGTATGTAGAGAACTCGTTTTCTTATATTTGCTTGACAAAAACTGTCAAGTCGTACTTTAGCTTCTTACTTTAAATAACTTATAAAAGTTATATAAATAGTAGCTCTAGTTATATTTTTGCCTGTATGGGTCACGGGATATTCTTTAGGGTTCATAGCTGTTTTTACGATTAATGTATGTGTATACATACAAACATACTGACAAATTGATGGTGTTTAGTGTTTATTGAATATAGAAACAAGCCACACACTGTCTTGAATGTGTTAACTACACATTCAAGACAGTGTGTGACCTAATCAATTGTGTTAATAATATTATACATTATACAAAGTGTCTGCATCGTGTAATTTAGACTTGATGATCATCAGGACTTAGCATAGTTAGGTGTTTATATGATTTGTATTTGACATCATCATCATTCATAGAAACGACTGTTTTAAAATAAAGTTGTAAATACCGTTTACTTTTTAAACTACTTACCCATCCAGTCCAGCATTATAATTTCCAGCTCTGTACAGGCAGGACTTGCAGCCTGTAACCAAAAAAGTTGTTGACCACAAAGCTCTTACAATGTACTAGTTAGGTAAAGTAGTATTTTCTTTATAGTTCACATTTCGCAGCATATCATTATTTTATCTGTATTATACTATATTATTTATGTATAATATTTTATATTAATATAATGGACAAACTGAGCCTTAACTTCTGGTTCCCATTTCGGCGATAGGGGTGTAAGAGTATGTGTGTATGTGGTATATATGCACACATACATACGCTTACGAATATTTTTTACACACAGGTACAATGTAATACCGACATGCATGTAAAATTAAAGTTAAAAAAATCATAATACATATATTTCTTGTAATTTTTTATAACTATGCTATCTAAAGCTATGCTTCTGTTTTTTACTGTTACGTTGAGGCATTAATAGTTATTTATAAGAAATTTATGGATCTTGAATAACTGACTAGGGATTAAATTTAATCTTAACATTTCATCATCAGTGTTTAGTTTTAACACAAATATGTTTTACTCTTGTATTGGGTGCACTTACTAACATACATATGTATATCGTGTGTGTAAATTGGGCAGCTTCACAATCACTAAGTGATATAAAAACTTGAAGTTTCCTAAGTTAGTATTATAAGAATATTTAGGTAGGTTAAAAAGGGCCATCAGCAGGGTGAGTTATTTAAAACACCAATTACAAAACAATCAATACTGCTGCAAGCGGTGTGCTCGACCGATCAGATATCAACGTTTTGTGCACTGTCTTTCAATTTATAATGTTTGACGTATGTTACTGCCATATTGCGTACCTTAACTATTTTTTTTTCTATGACTTGAATTATTTAAGACTGAATTTTATTTTTGTAAGACAGACCGTTGCGTTTTTTCGACCATATCTAATTAATAACCATTAACCTTACCTCATCAACATAAAGTTTGCAACAATGTCATCACAAAAAAATCAGCTTATTTATTTTAATCACATTCTTATATTTGTAGTGCGCAGTTGGATTGGTTGGATTTAGACTTCAGGAAGCCGGTAATACACACTTAATAAATTCTAGAATATGTTTTTATACACGTCAAACGAAATGGATTCGTGAATTTCAAATTTTAATTTGTTTACTTTTATTGATTTATTGCTAATGAACCGTGATCACTTTAATACTCAATCGCTACTATCATATCATTAGCAGCCTATCCATCATCGACATAAATAGGTCAAGATTTTTACCGCTTGTGTAAAAAGTTTACGTCGTAGCTTGTGTAAAAGTTTTTATAGAAACTTTAATGCAAGATAAAGTTTTGGGGGACAACAAATTTGTATCTGTCCCGTATTAATATTTTGGGACACAAAATAAAGAATCTCAATACAGTTTATAACAATATTTACCCAAGAAAATCCGATGCATCCGATTCCAGCAGACAGCATATCACCAAGGATGGACGGGTAGCCGTTACCGGACGGGAAGTAAGCATGGAACCGTGGATGTTGCCAGTGTGTTACTCCTGGCATGATTTTATTTTCGACGTCACTCATCACATCGTCCCATGCCTCTGGAAGATGCGGTGCCTCAGGTGGTAGAGCAGCACGAAGATAACCTGGTTCCACGGAAGGAATCACCCGACGCGACTTCAGGGTTGTCATATACGTGCAGATATAATCTACCATTTCCTTCCCCCGGACGCGGAACTCCTCCACATCCATGATTGTAGACACTTCTTTCGAATTACAGTTAAAATAAGAACATGTGGCGCTGCATAAGACGGGTGATGCGGCGATGTCAGCAGCGCGACGGCCTCCGGTTGACTCGACGACCATAGGCAGCACTCCTGCGGTTGAGAGGATGGGCGGAGGGCGCGCGGAGGGTTCGGATGCGAGCGTAAAGGTTTTCGCTCGGAGTCATGTCGAACGTTGGGTACAGATACGCTGTTAGCGTTTTTTATTCTTATAATTAATCAATATGTTAAAACATATTTATTATTATTTTCTTAACTATTGACATACAAGAGAACGTTACGATAGATCTTGTTGATTGATATGTCCTCTATTCTTAAAAATTATTACAAAAGGGGAAAAATAAGAGATATCTATTTATTTCACTTATATTTTCTAGTTTGGATCAAGAATAAAACGAAGTAAAGCCATCAATATCAGTTATATCCTCTTAAAAAGGTTATATAAATAATTTTATGTATTATCAATAATAATTAGTTGTCTGACTTTGAAAATTATTAATTATGGTAGCCTGAAAACTGTATGTTTTAAATAATCCTTAGAATGTTTTTAAATTTGATATACAGAACTGTAAGGGTTTTGTAACATTTTCTCATACAACAAAAATAAAGACTAAAGAAATACAATTGCAGGTCACCCTGAGGTCATGGGATTTCTTTTAATTAAAATTACAAATTAATAGTGACTTCGGTTAACATGGACCACGGCTAGCCTCAGTGAACAGACATTTTTTTTTTATGGCATAGGGGCAAACGAGCAGAAGAGTCACCTGATGGTAAAACAACCGCCGCCCATGGAAACCTACAACTCAAGAGTTATAAGTGTGCTGCCTGCTTTTGAGGGTCAGGAGAAGAAGAGGTGGGGGAAGAAGATCGAAAAGAGGGGGTTTAGGCCACCGGTACCCTCATTCACTCGGTAAATATAACGCAACCAATGTTTGACAACCGGTTTCGTTCTTCCATGATGAGCAAAGCTTAGGCACAAATTAAAAAAAACACAGTTTCAGAAAAAAAGAGTACATAAATCACTTAATTTTAAATTACAAACATTTTCATGCTAAATAATTTGTTTAAAGAAGGTACATCGTTTTAGCGATTACGGCTTGTATAAATACAGACACATTTCTATGCAATAAATGCAGTTTCTATCAGTACCGCCTTTATCAATCCGCTGTCTGTTCCTCTTGTGCACGTGGCTTGCGTCCGCCGCGGCGAATGATACGCGACGCGTCACCGCCCTCCACACCACTTCATTGTGTCAGCTGAATGCTTAGCCCCGTTCGACTTTAACTTCAGAATAAATCATTATGGAAGACATTCCAACAGTAACAGGTGCTGACCTAACCAGATCACATAATACCCTATCCTTTTTTTCATTTAATTACTTATTTATTTTACTTTAGACTGCTTAACTCGCTTTTTATATGTATAAATACTTATTTTCTAAATGGAAGTATCCCTGACCAATGCCTATCAAACAACTCGTTATGATCGGCTGAATTTAATAACAAGCAAAACAAACTTATTCGCTTTCATAATTTATTGTATGCGAAGTGTCTGAAAAGATAAGGATACTACAAATTTAAAAGGATCTTATGAGAGAACTAAAAGAGTTTAAAAACTTGACTCAATCGGAAGTACTTAATTACGATGTGTGTATACTGATAAGGTACATAACTTTTCTTATAAAGGATTCACTTGTTTGATACCTTAGAGAAAAAGATTATATAATATGAATATATATGGTATTATATTGTCTAATCGCCGTATAAATGACGTCTGATGCTTAAACTTCAATGAAATCGTTGAATGCTAATCAAAACCTGCAACAGGTTTCTGTTTTTCATTTAGCTAAATTATCTACGAAATTCCAGCATTAACATTATCTCGCTGTAAGTGATACTTTCGTATAAGATTCATACGAACGCTTAATCACAAGGCAAAACCGCGAGGGTAATACGGCCCGTTTTCTTATAAATAATTTAAATATTGCAAAATTGGTGAAAGAGAACTCGTTGACACTCAAGCATCCACGAGTGCGGCCACATGAATATTCACGACTCATCCCAACCTTCTAAATATTCCTTAGGATTGTGCTTTCGAGATTGACTCTTGTTTCTACTTTTGGCTCTTAAGGTGACACTTAATGGTGACATAATAAATGAAATTCAGTCGGGACGATTACTTAAAATAGTTTAATTGTGCCTATAAATTCTAGAATATAATTGATTGATGAGATAAATAATGTACGTGTAATATAAATAACACGGTGTGTCTTTAAACATCTAAAATTGTAGTCTCGTGGAACTATGATTTTACACCTCATATCCTCTCTACATTATTTGTCCACTTAAAGATAAAAACGATCAAAAGCATTGTGCCAATGTTCTACCATATCAGTAATGAATTTCGATGATGAAAATAATTTAAATATATTTCTACGGAAACGGTACGGTTTCTACTCAAAGTGAATCTGCGCAGACTTGTAGACATCAGTTGGCAAGCAGGGTCAAAAGTACTTCGTTTCAGGCAAAGGCAATATACGTAATAAATTACATACATACTTAACACAATTCAGAGTACGCCTACATATATTAGGAAATGTCGTATCAGAATTCACTATGATCGTTTACATCACAGAGATTAAACACAGAGATCGAACCCACAACACTCCAGACGGAAGCTTAGTGGCAAGGCAAACTGACAATTTTTTTATGAGAGTGCATTACTGTGTCATATACATACACGAACATAATGTTGTTTTTCTTTTTATGGGGAGCAGACGGGTCTCTTAATGGTAAGTGACTACCGCCGCCCATGGACACTGCAACTCAAGAGTCACAGTGAGTAAGCTATATTAATTTTTAAATGTTAACTTATAGATAGTTATATAAAAAGGGTATTGAACAAGACGCGGGCGTCGTTGGGCGCCCGGGCGATGGCTGGTGTCGCCTATCAAGGAACGCTAAGAAGTCGTCGTCTCGACGTCGGCACGCGCATTCTTCCCCACTCCAGAATACCGATGGCGTAATATTATGTGTGATCTCGGCTCCTTTTGTGCAATATATATCTACCGTCCGCTTCCATTGACATCTTATTCCGTGCTCGAAAGTCCGATCACGTTTCCTCGCGAATTATTCAATAGTAAAATTCGCTTCCAGATATTTAACCTACTTATTTGAATTTGTTAGATAGGTACCTAAATTCAATTTTTCGTTAAAAATAAGAGTTACATTTTAAGGTTCGTAGAAATCATCATTGCTACAAGCTACGTCGTAGAGTTTTGATGTAGACCAAGCCTTAATAATACGAGATTTTATTGTATAGTTAAAAAATATATTACCATCAATATTTTTTTGTTACTAAATAAAATTAATTGTTACTTAAAAATACATCAAAATCATATAATTACATACAAGTATCATATTGGTATATAAATTATTTTGTTTATTATATTTTTGTTTATTATATTGAATTTTGTTGTGCCTTATTCTAGGTTATAGTTCTTACTACTAGTTGTTTAACGCTATGCATTCAAGAATGTATGAAAATCGTCAATGCTGGAACTCGTCGAAACATTACCTGCCGAAAAAACATTAATGATTTCTGAAATTCAATAATTTTGTAGTAAATTAATACAGTCGTAAATATTTTGATGAATAAAGAAAGAAATGAATTAACAGAAGCAGAATATTTTTCATGCATTTACCATGTGTGTGCTACAATACGGAAATGAGAATAATTAAGAAGGTATTTTGTTAATTTCGTCACAAAGATAAGTGGATTGCGTATTGATTTACATATTTAATAGAACAAAGCGGGCCTTTAGTTCTTTTTTAACAAAGAACCGGGTGTGTAACCCACAAATATTTTTGCGCTTACACTTTCTGTATAGCAGGTAAATATTTCAAATAATTCTAAAATTTGAGAAGAAAAAAGAATAAATAGTACTTGCTAACTATTGCCTGCTCAGTAACATACCTTACATCAGATCACACATCTTTTATTTCAACTTTCCAATTGGGTACAGTAACAACATTTGATGGACTTGATTGATAAAGATTTCGTAAAAATAAAAAATAAAAGTTTTAAAAGTAAGACCCCGTGGTCTTAATCTTAATCCGAAAAGCGCATCGTAGGATTACGACCTTGTAGAGATTGTCTTATATCCTTCGACGTATGTAGGTCCTCGTCTAATAGTAAACATACGACGGCTGAAAGGATGGTGATGAATAATTATATACTTAAGAATAAGTATCGGTGTTATTGAGAACTCATGGTCGAAGTGTGCAGCTGTGTAAGGTTTAGTTCGTAGCATTTTTGTGATGGACGGTTAGTAACCATTTTGTTATATTGTTTAATATTCTGTGCCTCTGGTAAGCGTAGACTCATTTTTGTTGTAACGAGCCAGCGTCTTGAATGTATATACATAATATTACATGGCGCTGATCGAGACTAAAACAATTTAAGCTCCCTCCATAATCGAATTGCGCTCCCAGCTTCTTGGAGACCGCATTCCGCCACAATTATTGAACGTAAATGTGGTTATGTCGGTGATGCTTTTATTTTGTTAAATATAGTATTTGGAATTGAGATACTTTTACGGTTTTTTGGAAATATTTTCAGGTAAAATACAACTGTAACGTCATTTGAATATTTGTGGTAATACTTAATTTTCTTTTTCTTGTAAACACGATAAACTAAAAATCATCATTAAAATTACTTTAAATAGTCAATAAAAGTCTCCGAGTCTCGAGAATATTCAAATCCGTATTTTTCAATTTTTCTTTATTTAAGCGGACGTGACGTAAGGTGACGTATGAATATGTTGTGAGTACTTACCCCACCAAGTACCAAAGTAGAGAAAACAAAACAATTTTTTTTTTCGACCTATATCCCTTTCAGTACATGATGAAATTTACCGACCTGAAGTAACAGAGTTATAGATAAGATGAATAGGATTATATATCTAGGCGAGAAAACCCTTGCATAATAAAGAAGTAATAAAGAACACTTATTTATACATACTGACACTATAATATTCACATCTTTGAACAGCATCATCATTTAAATATTTAAATAGGGTATTACAATATTTACTAAGTGTTTGTTATGTAGGTTGTTCAAGTTTCACAGCTTTTCAGCTTGTCAACAGTACAACATCCCAATAATTGATAACGGTTGGCAGAATCTTTGTGTAAAACAGAAGCAGTAATTATTTTATGAGGTACATTTTAAGGACTCTTTTTTATAATTTTAACCCTTGACAATGTTAAACCTTTATTTCTGACTGTCCACTCATGTTCTACATACCGCAATTATAGAGAACTTATTACTTATTAAAAAATGCGCCGCAATGTATTAAAAAGCTTCCCATGATATACAGAAAAAGGCAACTTACATATAGCTATGTTATTTATTAAGCAATAAAACAATATTTGCTCTTATTCAAAACGTTTAAAAAACATAATGTGCTAATTTTATGGTATCTATATTATAACTTAATGATATATGTATTTTATATTTTATATTCCACTGTTTACAGCGCCGCTTATGTATTTTATATTCCACTGTTTACAGCGCCTATTGATATGACACAGTTCTTGATGATAGACCGGTGTTTTTATTAAATTAAACTATTAAGCAGTTTGCCTCTTTCGTACCTAGGCTTTTTAATCCCTAAATTAAGAGGTTCGTCGTTTATGTAAATTGCCTCCCACCATGAAATGCAAAAATTATATCTGCAAATAAGACGGACATGATGACGGATTCTAGTCTTAAGGAATAGGACTTAACAGTACTTCTTACAATATTCTTCTAAATATATGAAGTCGGCTTCATCTTTTAGGTATTTTCAGTACGGCTTTAACTATATTCTACATACATTTTGAGTATATCTCGCTACGGGACACAACATGATTTTTATTTTAATATGTATCCTACCTTGAAATCACCGAAGTTTGTGTAATAAGACTGAATGCTACATAACGAAAGTTTAACATATTACTTCCGTACTGAGAATGAGGCTATCCGTATTGATCGTTTCAGTATCGTGATCCATCACTTCTAGAAGTGACGTGGTTCGCATGAGTATCGCAATATTTATGACACTCAAATTCCAAAACCAGTGTTTGCAAAAGTGTCAATCCTTATTATAGATCTAGCTAAAAGAACAAAAGTAAACTACTTTCGAACATGTAATCATTTGCATTCGAATATGTAAGCAATTATTATAAATTAAAATATTCCTTAGACCTTGCCCGATATCCGAGAGCGTACACCTTTGGGCTTTTTATAAATCTGAGAAATTTGTCTTATCGTTATCTGTTTGTACAAATGTATATTCAGATTAACAAAGTTTTTGAATTGTTTTGAATGCCGCAACTGTTAATAATAGTATTGAATTAAAGTAATAGAAAAAGCAATATTTTACTCTTACTTCTAACTCTGATTTCTATATTTTAATAGATAAATAAAAAATAATAATTCTAGATCCTGACAAATGTTTTAGCGAGACCTATCAATACTGTCAGACATAACTTTAATCACAACATACTAATTCTTAATTCTATGCAACAACGTTAACAGGTTGTCAACATAAGGGTATGGTTCAGATGTAGGTATGAGAATAAAATAAAATATATAAATATAAAATACATTTTTAAATACAAAAAAAAGTGTTATCAAAAACCTGAAGTTATATATGTGTAAACTTTGTGAGTTTTGCTATTAAGTAGTCATAGGACATTGTTAACCATTTGAAAAATAGCATAAATTGACAGGCGAATGTAGAAAAAAAAACACTAAGTACAACGATAAAATTACGTTGTTAATGAACGGTACGTTTTACCAAACTCATGAGCAGCATTACAGTTCTCGCAAAGACTTAATATAAAAACCTGTAAAATTAACAGGATTTCTTTAAAAAATATTTATTAATAAACATACCCTAGAAATCGGAATTGCTATCACGACATCTCGAGGCTGACATTCAATAAATATCGAGAAAATAAAAGGTGAACTCGTAGTGGAAGAGAAAATAGACTCGTTGAAATCTAATTTCGCGTAACCATAACGGGCAGGCACTTGAGCCCGATGAGCTATCCGCGACAGACGCCCAACTCATATCTATTTCTTAATTGAGACGCGGCTTCTTCGCTCGAACGCTTCTTCTAAAAACCTCGTTGCCTTCACAGTACCGCGATGGCGCACAGCTACCCATCCGCACATTTTTCATGACTGAACTAAGCATAGCTGAATATAAAGAACTTTTTACTTCATTTTCATCGCTCTACGTCCTATTAAAAGCATTTGACTTTATATAATATTAAGGGTTCGGTATTTTTTTTTCTTATAATACATATTTTATTAATTAAGTTACTTTAAAAACGTATAAAAGGTACACCTACACTGCAATTATTGCTTTAAGAAAATTTTCAATTTACAGCACTACACAACTTAAATATAAAGGTACGCAGCTGTTATCCCTGGATTCGCTTAAAACGAGTATCAGTTGTCTTAAATGACCTAGAGGCAAAACGCTATTTAGATGTCTAAATGATCTATCGTGAAGTCTTTCAGAGCTAAACGGTAAATTGTTTGAGAGTTATAATAATAATAAATACTCTTTATTATGCACCAAAAAAAGAAAATAACAGAACTAATATATATATATATATGTAAGTAAATATATATATAGTTATTTGTATAAAGGTACATTTTTTAATACGGTCAAAATTATTCAAACATTTATTTTAAAGTACCTAACCCTTTACAAACTCGATATATTGGGTTGGTGCATATGAAATTGCCGATTGCGCAACAATGTAAAACAGTGGGGGCGCATTACCGAACACGTTTTGACTTGCTCATTTTTGTTATTGTAAACAAAGCATCGACACTTGATTAATATTTTCAGTTTCTGAAAGGACAGTGAGAAATTGGTTCCGAGAATTTCGTTGTGGAGTACAGATTTTAGAAAATGAGCCTCGCGGTCGACCTTCGCGCGTACTGGATCTGGAAGTTTTACAACAATTAGTGGAGTCCAATGGGCATATAAGTACACGAGAACTTGCACAAGAACTCGCTCGCTCGCGTTATACAACTGTTGCACGAGGCCTCAGACAAATTGTTAAAGTAAGGAAGCTTGATCAGTAGGTACCAAACGAACTCTCACAGCAAAATAAGCAAAATCGTTACATCATCTCTTTACCATTGACAATAAACTAAACCTTTTCTTGAACTTATAACGACATGGGATGAAAAGTGGGTGCTTTATGATAATACACGAAGGTCTGCAAGGTCTGAAGGTCTGCTTTATGATAATACACAAAGGTCTGCCTGGTCATGGTTAGATAAGAGTGAACGTCCACGTTTGACCTCAAAATACGAACGTCACCCTCGAAAAGTTATGCTTACTGTATGGTGGTCACAAAAAGGCTTTATCCATTATAACTTTTTGCCACAAGATGAGACAATGAACGCCCAAAAGTTATGTGTCGAACTGCAAAAGATGCATGAAAAATTAAAACAGCCAAAATTGGTTAACAGAAGTTGTAGTCCTGCTTCATGACAGCGCTAGAACGCATGTCGCGCAAATCGTTAATAAAAAAAATACATGAGCTGGAATATGAAGTTTTACTGCACCCACCATACTCGCCTGATCTTTCTCCAATAGATTACCATATGTTTAGAAGTTTTGACAATATTTTGAAAAATAAGAAATTTAAATCTGATCAAGATATACAAAATGCCTTTCGTGAATTTGTTGATTCAAAAAAAATTTTTTTTTGGTTTGCCAATAGCCAATCTATGCCATCCACCAAATAATTTATGCCATTATAAAAAAAAATGAGTTTTTGATCCTCCGTTTAAATCGGCAATTTCATATGCACCAACGCAATAATTATCTATATATTAATAATATATGTATTAATGTATTAGTTTAGTAAATTACTGTTAACGATATTCAGAACTACCTATGATGGTGGTAGATTTTCATTACAGACCATGACACTCGCATTAACTTTTAATGTGTGTTGTCAACTTTAGCTGACCATAAATTTGTTGTTTTAATGTGTAATAATCGTGCAAGGACAAGAAAATACCTGAAATATGCTTGCTACACGAAATATAAGTGTATATATGTATATATAGATGTGTCGGTTTGATTTCAACACAACATCATTACAAAAAATCGTTACAACTTTTTCATAGAAGAATACTGACCTAGTTAACTTTCTATAAAACGACCAATTTAAATTATTTTCATATTTTATTCATAGACATATAACAGACAGTATTTTACATTTTGCCGGCTATGCCCTAAACATCTTATATCATTATATATATACAGTATATGTATTCTACAACAACTATAGCTAAGTATTGACTTTCTCTACATATTACGCTATTTGCATTTGCAAAAGCAGTGAAAGAGATACATTCAAATTTATGAGGCTGGGATTTCAACTTCTAGTTTTCTTAATGAGCCACCTTCAACTCCATTTGGAGCACTTATTGAGTATGGCCCTTCGTTGCATCTTGGACCCTCACACGAAAAGTTGTCGAACTCGCAGTACACTCCCATCACTATCTGCAAAACAAAACAAAACTATTAATAAGAAACTATAATATATTTATAGTAGTTCAAGTCAAAATAACTTTGTCACTAAATACACTTTGCTAGAGTCTTTAAAACAGACCAATGAGCCACAACTTGTGGAAGTTTACAAATAATATGGGAAGCATTTACCACCATGAACCAACTCCTCTTTCATCATCAAACCATCATTACCAATCCCAATCTGTTGAACTCATCAAAACGACCCATACGAACCCAAGTTCGAGAGATTTACTTGTAGCCACTAAAGAGTTCCACTATCAGACTCCATTCACTACCAGACTCCGCCATCAAAACACCTTTAATATGTTCAAATAAAGCATTATCATACAAATTACACATTCGTACAAGTTTTATTATAACTCTACTATAACGACATTCAATAGTCGCCGGCCCACTTTGAGCGCATTATCGGCAGCAGACATTAAATTTTCCTGCGTGCAGCTGTCAGGACACGCAGGGCGCAATGTGAAATGTGAAATGTTCGGTTTCGTCGTTTTGTACCGCACAAGCAGTTCAAATCGGTAGCATCACTGGATCCCCATGTAACGCCGAATTTATACGCGTATCATATAAGATGTTATGATAATATGGGCCCACTACTAAATCTCATAAAACGGCCAATTTTGCGTTACTGCCTGCGACATGCGATGCTTATCACTAGCCTACGACGTGACTTGACCTCGCCCCCGTCACCGGGGGGTGGGATGCGCCCGCGCCGCACGCACTTGAATACCTATACTCGGCCTGTTAACTCGCTAAGTTTTACATTCACGACCTGCTGTCTGTGCTCAAGTAAAATACGAGTATTGCACCTTATTTCAAATTTTAAAAAAAAGTAATACGGCATAGATTGCAATTAGTAGACATATTTAACACCTAAGTTTAAACACTATCACATAATACCTACTGGATCTGAAACATATTTTCCATGCTCACCTTAGTTGGTTCTGTAGGATCAGAGTTACACATACACTTGCCGCAAACACAGGCACCACGGTTAGAGCAAACTGGTCCAGACGTCGCTCCAGGAGGATAACAGTTCTGTTTTATCTCGTCGCGGTTGCAAGAGCATTCAGCATTTTCATATAAGCTCACTGAAATCGAAGATCAAGTCCCTAATTAACGGATTTAGGTGTATTGCCTATTACATTATTTTAATTAGCGTATCGTATAACAGTAGCGTGCGGCGGCACTAAAATTATTTTATTTATCTCTTTTTTACCCCCGGCAACGTGGTTTAGTACTTAAAACATAAAAGCGTAACATACAACCAAAAAGCTCCATCGCATTTATAATATTACAGTTATAAGGAAGAATACAATATGTAGTTTACCAAGATACGCAGATGGCGATAACAATAACTTCCTTAGTATAGTTTGGAATTAATCAAAATATGGTACTCCTAAATCTATCTCAGATTCCTAACAGTGGAACGAATGACGGAGTTATGAAACTATCTAGAAAAAAGTATAAACCACCTATAGCCTGAATGCCCTTGGAGAGGGTTTTACGTAAAACTCCCGTAGACTAAACTTTCTACTCTTTAAGTTCCGTTTCTATCTTTTTCAATCCTAGTTCATTAACGTTTTGCTTAAGCAGGTAGTTCATAGGACTGAGTGTTCTTACATTTTGACTATCAGTCAATGGGATAGATCGATCTCCTATGTTGACTTTATAAAAATCTAACCACATGAGTACTAACTATACCTATTTCGAGAAGTTTACATAAAATAATAACAATTATTTTTATTTTTATTACATCCGTGGCTCCTGAGAGTGATGGAGTTGTATAAGATTGACACAACTCTATGCACTTTCTTGGAGGCATGTATGCAGCAATAAAGAACGGCTTTATACTATCCAGGATGCCGACAATCTCAAAATGACAGCGAGTATATAAAGATCAAGCGAGGTATATTTCAGGGTGATAGTTTGAGTCCCTTGTGGTTCTGTTTAGTCTTGAATCCTCTTAGTACTATTTTGGAGGGCTCAAGGCTAGGCTATCGTTTGCGGAGGGGAGGTCAGGTAATTTCCCACCTCCTTTTCATGGATGATTTGGAACTATTTGCGTGCAACAATTTTCAATTAATTAAATTACTAGGGGTAACTGAAACCTTTAGTAAATGTATTAATACGGAATTTGGTGTAGATGTATGTGCAGACATTTATGTAAAGAAAGGTAAGATTGTGGAATCCAAAGGGATTGAACTTTTAGATTCCACAGAGCTAAGACGTCTTTCAGTAAATGAAACGTACAAGTATCTAGGAATGTCACAGGCGTTGGGTATAATCGAAGTGACTATGAAGCAATCGCTAAAGGAACGGTTCTTTGGCCGCCTGAAAAAACTATTAAAAAGCGTTTGTCGGGCGGTAATAAGGTGCGGCCCTATAACGATTGGGTCATACCGGTCCTAACCTACTCCTTTAGCGTACTTAGATGGACTCACACGGAATTGGATGCCTTGAAGAGTATATCCCGCGGAAATATGGGGGTCGTGGTTTCTTAAATGCCAAACCCTCCATAATCGTGCGGTATGCAATCTTAGAGAGTACTTTCTCTCTGTTAACGTGCAGGTACACCGAGATGTGGTAGCAGTTGATGACGGACTTACTCCGCGTGGTCTAGTGAGTATTTGCATATACATAACCAAGTGGCCGGGGTAGAACATCAACAACTTGCCCTTAAATACAATATTGGGAATTTAGAGGTGCCATATTACAGGTCTGTTTTCAGTTTTCGAAAATGGCCGAGTTAAATTGTATATTGGGATCGATCTATCATCTGAAAGGACGATTGTTGCCAATAAGCCTGATATAGTGATGATAGACCGATTGGAGTGCCGCGCAATGATTGTCGATATTGCTGTTCTTCACGACGATGATCTCGTGAAAGTTGTAAAAGGTAATGCAAATGCAAATAAAATATTTGGATTTGTCTCATGAGATAGATTGTCGATACATGGAATATTTGCCTACCATAATGACTCCCCTGCCTGATGGAAAGCAACAAGTGGAGTCTAAGAGTGGTGGTCACCATCCTCATTGCAAGTGTAGTTAATGTAGCATGGTGACCCACACTCTGGCGGCCTGGTGAGATGCTTTTTCACGCCCCGCTTAAAAGACCCGGGATCAAAGTGAGAGGGAAACACGTGAGCTGGTAGTGAGTTCCAGGCTTTAACCTATCGGCACAGAAAGGAGGAGCCGCACCGTGTAGTTCGAGCTCATATATTTTCCACTCTCAAACGGTGACTCCTCAGGCCAGCACGTGTTGTCGTGTAGAGAAAGGGGGAAGGTGGGACCAATTGGAAGAGCTCGTCAGAACACTCTCCGTGATGTAGGCGATAGAGGACTGCCATAGAGGCGACATCTCGTCGCAACTGCAAAGGCTCGAGGGAAAAAAAACTGTTTACGCTAGTTATGTTAATATACGCTAGCTATTATATATACGTACAATTCTAAACTTACAGCCATAGTCTTCATGGTTAACTGTACTGTTTGAACAGAACCCTTCAAACTTTTTCAAGTGTCTTGAGAAACATTTTTTTTCTGTAGGACACCAGGAACAATGCGATAACCTTAAACACTCCATGCACGATGTTTTTACAATACAAACATCTCGCTCGTCAATAATGCACTTTCCTGTTCGAGGCAATCCACTGGTTATCGCGATAAAGAGACAAGAAAGAAAAATCGTGTTAAAAAGCTTTGCCATTATTTTACTTAAGTGTATATATGTAGTTCCGTAGACAATAGCAGAGATACAATAATATTCTAATGGCGCAAACTTTAAATGTTTGAAGTATTGACTCTCCGCGATAACTGACTAGCCATGACTTGTGTTACGAACTTACCTACACAACAGAGATAACCTTTAGATCTTCATACGGCAAATATATTGTGTTCCCGTTTTAAAATAAAGCAAAACATCGTTGAATTTTACAAAAGTTTTAATTATTTAAGCTGCATGTGCTTTATGGCTGCATAATGTAACTCGAGTTACCACCTGTATTAAATTTCATTTATTGTCAATAGTGAATTACTGAAAGCATATCACAGAACTTTATTATACTGAAAAGAACATTACAGTGTCCTTAATCAATCAAATGTGTGTAGTAGTAACAGCGATCATGTCCGTATTATATATTTAAAATTGCAGACGTTTAGCACTAAATTTCACAGTATTGATTTAATATGAAATAAATATAAATAATGGAGTTACAGTATTTTGCAATTATATGTATGTTTTACAGCTTCAATATATACATGCATTAAAGCGTGTGTCGCTTAGAAATTAGTTCCATTTACGTAATAGGGGGTAAGCCTGTTGCCGTCATCCGGGTACTTTTGTATTGGAAGCAAAACAATAGCTCAAGCAAGTCAAGGTCGCATATCAATAACTCAGACTGGCCCGTGACGGGAGGTCCGAGCCCTCTTACTAACATTATGGTTTTAATAGTCATTTATTTACTATTTACCAAAATGTTGTGTTGATAAGTTCCTTTCATATCAATCGAGATTATGAAATGAATACATACTTTCCTTAACATACGTACTTAGTTATTTTAGTTTTAAAAGTAGCCATAACTTTATATTTTTTATTTATTTAGGTAATTTGTTATACTATCTAACATATCCGTGCAACAAACACACTTTATCTCGTATCCGACTCTTAGTACTGAAGTGTTAGCTTGTTTGTGTTTCTTAAGGTATGAGTGAATTTTCATTTTGATGGAAGGGTTTGCGCCTGATCGTGGTTTGAGATGACTTTTTACTAAAGTGCATTTTTAAAATTAAATGAAGTGTTTTATAACTGCTTTCCACAAGATTTAGTTTAACCCACGATCATATAATAAGACTTATAGGACACACTTACTCATAGGACTTGATAGGACATATGTATCTTATATTGCACTCCTCCATAGGATCTACATATTGGAACAAGCACCTAGCTTCACGACTCTCTTAGACTGACTGACTTCTTCTTTTGACAAATAATGATTAATGATTTTGATTTGATTCGATTTTTAAAGACTGTAACAAACACAACACAATGCCATATTAATCAGAATTCATATTAAGGGCCGGCTTTTATAAGCTAATTCAAATCTTTACAAATGTTAAACGTTTCGGGATCAGCTGTTGGGGTAGCTGACCCGATAAGTTGTTATGGTACTATTCTACGTCTGTGCCAGCTGGCTGATCGAGGTGAGGATATCTACTTAGCCGTCCGGATACTAGAAGCAAGGAAAGGTGCCAATGTTAGCCGGCCAGACTGGTTAGTCCTTGAACCGTGGCTATTGAAGTGAAATACCAGGGAATGGTCTTTTTTTTTTTATACTATAGGGGGACAGACGAACAGACTGGTCACCTGATGGTAAGTGACACTTGCAACTCAAGAGTCGCAAGTGCGCTGCCCGCCTTTGAGGGTGATGAGGGATGGGGGATGCAGGGAGCGGAAAGAAGATAGAAGGGATGAGGAGATGGTAAAAAGGGGAGAAAGTAGACAAGGGGAGAGAAAAGGGGGGGGAAGTGGGCCTCCGGAAACCTCACTCAATTCGGGGAAATGCAACGCAAGCGTTACTTCACAACCGATTTTCTGTGAGGCCGTGGTATCGCACCGGTCGAGCCGGCCCATTCGTGCCTAAGCATGGCTCTACCACTGGGAAAAATGGTTGAATTCGACTTATATTTATATATTTACATTTTTGACCATTAAGTAACATAGTTACTTTACCCCACAATATATGCATTAACCAATAACATTTCTTATTCTATACTTACAATATTTAATGTGTAGGCAACCAATCAGCTTACGTTGCCGTTATCGCTGTCTGTGTGCGTGAATATAAATTATGCATCGTATAAAAACGCGCGTTCATTCGCCGCTTGGTATGCAGTACGAGTGGATGCGTGATGTCTTGACGCATTTTTAGAGCTTCACAGTACGTGGCATGTGTACGCCACAAACGTAATATTAACCTTCAGGCAAGCCATGAATGTGGACGACATAACCAGGGCCATCGTTAGGTAGGTGGATAAGTGCCCGTGGACACACAAGATCATGGACTAGTAGGAGAGTCACAGTGGTAGAGCTATGCTTAGGCACGAATGGGCCAGCTTGACCGGTGCGATACCACGGCCTCACAGAAAACCGGTTGTGAAGTAACGTTTGTGTTGCATTTCCCCGAAATGAGTGAGGTTTCCTCTCTCATTTCGGGGAAATAAGCTCTCCCCCCTCTCCTAT
Source organism: Tyria jacobaeae (assembly GCA_947561695.1). Classification (NCBI taxonomy): domain Eukaryota; kingdom Metazoa; phylum Arthropoda; class Insecta; order Lepidoptera; family Erebidae; genus Tyria; species Tyria jacobaeae. The sequence continues at coordinate 13,227,501 of OX387217.1, forward strand.
TTCCTATCTCCTCATCCCCAATCTTCTTTCGCTCAGCGCATCCCCCCATCCCTCATCACCCTCATAGGCGGGCAGCGCACTTACGACTCTTGAGTTGCAGGTGTCTATGGACGGCGGTTGTCACTTACCATCAGGTGACCCGTCTGTTCGTCTGTCCCCCTATAGTATAAAAGAAAGAGTTACAATAAAAATACCCGCTTAAAGAGTGTTTACAATATTTGCAGTTTCCTCGATTTCTCTATAATTATATCATCAGAAGCTGACTTTATGACAATGGACTCAACTAGATAGTATACGACGCCATCAACCAAATCAAATGTTTTTTACACCACGACAAGTGAATATGGACTGAAATTTTAGAGAATTTAATTTTGACTTCCAACAACATTATGTGGAAAATAAGTGGATAGTGCTAAAAAAACAATAACAACACTAAGAATTTATTAGAAAAAATGTGGTCATGGTAGTAAAAAACATTATAACGAATATTATTTTTCAATATGATATCATGATAAAGGCATATAGAAATCTGTTAGGGTTCCGAGAGCGGACGTGTTTTCCTTTTTCTATACTCGCCATCCATTATTGGATCGAATCAAAAGTGACATTACAAAACGCTGTTATATAGGCTTTAAAACGCTCTCCCTGTTTACTTAGGGCAACCCTATGTAATTGTCAAAAACTGATGGTTTGTTTGTGACTGTAAAAGAGGTTATCTACCCTGATTTAAGATATACGATATATATATCGTATTTATTTCTTTAAAAAATGGAGAACTATAGTAAAGGAAAAAATGTTGAAGAAGAACTAGAACGACACAAAATACCCATAAAAGATTTACCCGAAAATTTCCTTTGGATGCAAGTAGGTAGTTCCGTATTTACATTATTAAAATATTGCACTCTGTAGATATAATTAATGATACAATGAAAAATAATAATAATTTCAGGTAAAGGGCGGAAGTAAAATGTCAAATTTAATATCGCACGCAGCAGGCATTGTCGAAGATAAGTCCTCAACCGCGGTGGTCTGGAGTGGTGCTGGTGTTGCTATTCCTAAAGCAATTTCCTGTGCAGAAATATTGAAAAAGCAATTCTCTATTCCACATCAAGTTACTAACCTCACTTACAAAACGTAAGCATCAGAACCAACATACCTTTTAAAGTATGGAACACATGTAGCACTTCCGGTTAATTGTATATAACCAGTGAATACATATGTATAGCCAGTGAAAGTCCTGTGAAGTTTGTCTAGTCGTACAGAACAAACAATAATTAAAAAAAAAGTATTGGACCATTTTTTTTTTGCTTGCAAATAATCATAAAAAATGTAATATTGACTTACCAACTTTTAATGAAATAAATAAGAAATTCTATTATTAGAAACATGACCATTCTTAAAACTCTTCTTTTTTATTTGTATCAAAATAAAGTTCTATGTCTTTATCTTCCTCTCCAATCAATTTTTTTTTCTTTATATTTAAGTCATTAGTTAATTTTGTTGTGATAAAGTGCTTTGTTCCAGTGTGGAAGAGTATTGGGAGCCTAAAATAGAGGGTCTAGAAACACTTGTTGTAAAAAGACAAGTTCCCATTATTCACATATTGCTGTCAGTTGATGCTATCCCAGATAACCAAATTGGGTAAGCCAGGTTTAATCCTCGCAATTTATATGATACAGCATGGACAAGGGTACAGCTTAATTGTGTTACCATTATAAAATTGTCTAGAACTTCTATATATATGTATAAGAACTTCAGAGCTAGCACAACAATACTAGACATGAACTTCATTAAAGTTAGTGCTTATGCTTAGTGTACGACTGAATTCTCATTTTGATGTAACAAGCAGGTAGTGTAAGAATTTGAGCTTAACACCAGAAAATTTTATTAATTTACTAATTCTATTTTTTATTTCCAGATATCAAACACTAAAAGGAAAGAAATTTTGGCAGAAGGATCAGATCAGCAATTCAAAGCAGCATCACTCATATAAATCTAAAAAGCCATTTAAACAAAAAAAATAATTCATAACTTTCTTACATTTGTTTTATTGTGCATATTTCTATAAGGGTTAGAGATTACAACTTGAACTTACAATTTTTCTTAGAGCTACTTGATAGTAAAAAGTTAAAGTATTCATATAACTGAACATAATTACCACACATAATTTTGAGAGCATTTTACGTAAGATATCCATACACATAGTTTAATCCAGTTAAAATTATGATATTTAGATTTCTTTATAAATAATGTTACGCAATATTTAACTGTGTCCATTACATTAGCAGAATACATATGTACCTAATCAAATGAATCACAAAATCATGTAGATGATTTACAATGTCTTGTTCATATCTAATCATATTTTCAGAAGGAATTATAATTATATTCACTTGGTACATAGTTTTTGGCACAAATGAAATAGACATTGAATCTAAATATGTGCCTAGTCACATCATCTATATGGCCGTCATTTCTCAGATGTCAGCCCTGCTTTGTACGCTAGAGCAGGGTTATCATTCAATGTAGTTATATTTCATACTATACCACCAATTCTGGCTAGGCCTGACTGTCCCAATTTATTGTTTCTTTCACTTGTCTGTGAGTTTATTTAAATTTTTATTAAGATAACCAAATAATCAAAGGCATATCATAATAATGATTTAGTCATAATAAAGGTAGAATACTACTTGACTTAGTTACAATGTGGGAACATAATTATAATAAGCAGTTTTAATTTCTTTGTCAAGTACACATAGTAATCTTCTTATACATCCTTAATGATCATTTATTGAAATGTGAAATGCACCAGGTAAAATTTGAATAATTTGGGCCATAACTCTCTGCCAAATTATTTCTTAAAACCTCAGGCTTCTGATTCCCCAACAGGTGCTTCGTCATCAAGTTTGGGTAAAATCAATATTTCCTTTGAAATAATTGAGTATTTTGTAACAAAGTAAGTAAATCTCTTGCAAAGATGTGTTTCTTTTTCAAACGCATCAAATATAGCTCGGTGGTGGAAATATGCATGAGAAAATATTCTGTACACCCTCCTACAAACTGAACCCAGCTTTGCCACTGAAGATTCCTTGATGCTCACCCTATAAATACAATAATAAAATGTAAATTAAAAAGTTAAGTGAAAGAAGTAAACTTATTGCAAAATTTATATTAAAAAAAAAGTTTACTTACCTGCTAGGAAAATATTTATTGCTATTGAGCAAGCAAGCAGCTCCATCAAGTGTATGCCTAGTATAATCAATGGCTGGGCATTCTTTAGGTGTTTTATGAGCTGCACATAAAAATATCCACTGCTCTGTAGCAGTCATCTGTGTGCATGTCTCTGGTTTACATTCAGCTTGTAACTTCACTGCTAAACCATTTAATTCCATGCAGAATTGTCTGAAATTACAGCTATGTTAAAAAACACAAAACTTATATAAACAGAACATGGATATACACCTATAAAATAAATACCTCAAATGTTCATACTTCCAAACACCCTCATCTTGTGCTTCAGGCATTTTTAATATAGCTTCTAGGTTTGAAGGATCCCGTCGAATAGTCTGCTGAATAAATTGCTGCACAGCAAGGGTACTGTCCATTTCTTCAAACGGTTCATCAGGCCATCGACAAAACTCCTTAAATTGAGTAAATATACAAATTTAGGTTCACAATTATTTATATTGGTCTATCGATAAGTAGAAATCGTTTGCCAACCTTTGCTTTAGAACCGGGGCGATTTCTTCTTAATATTTGAAGCCCGTCAGCCATTTCAATTTGAATTTAATATAATTTAATTATATAAATTTAAACGAAGCGTTGGATTTCGTTTGTAAGTAAGTCATAAATAGTTATAGTGAAAAAGTGTTCCGCAACAAAATTTTATACTTAGCTTTCAATCGCCATTACGATTTACGTTTGAGTTTGACAAGTAGTATGTACTTTAGTTATTGCTTTATTCTCGTTTAGTAAAGTACGGTTTTTAACAATTAAGGGTAAACTGTCAACTCCATATGTTAAAATAATTCAAATGAATTACTTTTTATTTCATTCCAAAAACTGTGAAATACTAAGGAAATGCATCACTGATGTGGTAAAAAGGTAGCGATTTTTCTGATTCTAACAGTTAGTAGATTCCAGGTTAGTATAAAATAAATGGTGTCTACTGGCAGCCCTGTTCTTTGAGAGCAGATGATGACGTCTAACGAGACTACAGATATTTGACCTAACATGTCACATCTACCAACTATTTGGTAGATTTTACCTTTACCTGTTCACCACTCTGTCTTAAAATAAGTCATTTTACATTTTTGTTTTGCTTACTTACTAACCATTTCGTATGAACGTGAAATTATGAAAATCAATACAAATTAATGAAAAATTTCAGTTTTTTTTTGTGATCAAAAATATTTAAATTCATGAGAAATATAAAACGAATATGGTTCAATTATTCCCATAATTCGATTGAGTAATTTGCATAAAAGAAATAAATGCATAAAACAGTCTTCAAACGAAACCACAAAAATATAACAAAATTAAAAAAACAGTTTTTAAATATTGAAAGAAATTATTGTCAGTCAGTCAAAACATAAGGGACTTCGCTCCAAAAAACATATGTTTTTATTTATTTATTTATTCTTTAAGATGTATTTTACTATTAAAAAATACTAATTAGGGGTAGTATTTGTACTGATTTTTTACCCTTAATCTACTTATTTTCTAAAATTAGGGTTGGCAGCATTGATAAATATTAAAAAAATATTGTTTGATGATTAGCTTTGTTTTGGTTTATAATTGAATTTAGGACAAAGAAAGATGTCTGAATTTATTACTGTTATAATTAGTGTACTATTTACTTATAGTTCAGCCGTAAGTGACATGACAGAGAGTTCTTTTGGAAAACATAACGAAGGTGTGATCGCAGCATTTGGAGACTTTAATTCAGATGAGCTTACAGATGCGTTTGTTATCAAAAATAACTCGAATGTGGAAGTGTATCTAGCATATGATAAGGAGCCGTTTCTTAGACCTTCAGCTTATGCTTGTAACTTTAATAACATTGTTATAACAAGTGTTGTTCCAGGAGACTTTGATGGAGACGCCTATATGGATATAATGTTAACAACTCAAGGAACTGACGACCATTCTCTTTTACATTCTGTTTTAATTTTATGGGGAGGTGAATCCACCTTAAATTGTTCTGATGCTCAGTTTGTAAAGGCTAACATAATGGGTCAGCCACTAGTTATGGATTATAATCGTGACATGATATTAGATCTATTTGGGATAAATACGCAAAATCAAAGAGTTTTCTGGATATTTGATAACTCAAGAACAAAACCTCAAGAAAAGTTAATGGATCAAGACTCCTTGAAAGCAATAAAGTTACCCCATTCTCATTCATTTTTGGATGTAAATGATGATAATGCTGCTGATCTCTTGGTTACAACTACTTCAAATGTTGAAGTATGGTTAAATGACGAATTTGAAGGATTTAGATACACTAATAGTATTGAGTTACTTATAGGCCATCCAGCTATATATGGACAAGCTCTATTCATTGATGTGGCTCTTTCTGGTCAATTTTATTTGGTAATACCAGTATGCTATGATCCACAATGTATCAATAGTACTATACTAATCAATGACAACAAGAAGTGGCATGATTTACATGTGGATTTCAATGATGGTAAAGGTACAGTGTGGCAATTTGTTCCACCCAAGAATGAAATTTATTTAGACACAATTACTATGAGAAGTGGGGATTATAATATGGATGGCTATCCAGATATTTTAATGACTTTGAGTCCAGTTGCCAGCAATAAAACAAAGGTATTTTTACTTCACAATATTCCATGTGACTTACCAGGATGCCAGTTCCGTAGAACATTTGATATGCAGTGGGATAAATTTGACTCATTTGGAAATGATGTTGTAATGGCAACATTTTATGACTTTTATATGGATGGTGTACTAGACATAATATATGTAAAAAAGAATGTGACTACCCAAAAACACACAATGCACTCTTTCAGAAATGAGTTGGAATATGACACAAACTTTATTAAAGTTATTGTAGTAACTGGTTTAACAAATAAGAAGATACCTTTCAGTAATAGGACTTTTTATAATAGTAAACTAACATTTGGTAAGTCAGTGTACTTTATTATTATCATCATCTAAACCTATTTAGAAACAGCGAACTCTCTGACTCAGACATATCTTAAAATTAAGATACCTCAGGTGTTAAGCAGTTGCTACCCTGATTGATTGTTTGATTTAGTTAAGTGATGGTATATTGTGTAAAATGATAATATAAATTTGAAGTACTGTTCACCATTATCTGCCCTTCTCTTGGTGGGAAGAAGGCTCTAAATCCATAACTCCCATTAGTTAATTAAATAAAGATTTTTACATGACTTTCATTTATGGTCTTATTGTAATTAATTAAGGAGGAATCTACTTGTCTGGTTGAGTTCTACTATAGAAATTCTAGTTTAGACAAAACTACTAGCACAGTGTTGTCCCTAATGACTAGTAGTTCACTACACAGGTCTATATCGGGTCTGTTAATACATATCCTAACCATCAATAACTACTCCTGGATAATGTAGAATTTAAATAGTGAAAGAATTATCAAAATTGGTTCTGTAAAGTTTATTGGTTCTAAGATAGAAAGATAAATTTGTATTTCATTTGGACAAATAGAAAATTACAATAATTCCTTCCTATAACATTTTTATAACAACCATTCTCAGTTGGCCAGGTGAATTAATGATTTACCAAGAGAATGTTTTACTTATGGAAACAAGCAGGGTTAGGAGCTTAAAACTTCCTGTAAAGAACATTCATTAGATGTTGTTTTATTTCATGGTAGCCTCTGTACACCTATTATTTACATTATATTTGCTCATTATTCTATAAACTGATAGGGGTATATATAGAGATATTTAGTAATGTAATTAATTAATTATATCACAATATTATGCCTTTTTTTTAGCTTAGGTGACATGCCTCACTTGTGAATTGTTCACACCATTTTAACAAATTTTCAAAGAGATAGGAAATAGGAGAGGGGGGAGAGGGGAGTTGGGCCTCCGGAAACCTCACTAATTTCGGGGAAATGCAACACAAACATTACTTCACAACCGGTTCTGTGAGGCAGTGGTATCGCACCAGTCGAGCCGGCTCATTCGTGCCTAAGCATGGCTGTACCACTGTATATACCTAAATAGAAACAAACAATATTCATGTAGATCAATAAAGAAAAAAAAAATTGTTGAAATAAACTGAATATGGATATTGCAAGGAAATTTTTTATCTTATCAACTACCAAATTATATATACATATAATAGGAATGCATATAATGTATGTTATAAATTCACCAAAACATTTCTTTAAAATTTTTACTCTTCATATAACAATAAAACCATACTGTGTTATATTAAAGACTAATATTGTCATAACATAAAGCATATGACTGGTTAATTTTTCTTTAACTTGGTTCACAAATGCTGAAAGTTTACTGGAAATAAGGGAACATAATATAATATTGAAATATATATATATGAATATAATATCAGCTTAAGAATTTTTAGAATTGGATTTGTGGATCCAGAGACTACAAACAAACAAACAATTTTAACTCTTTATAATATAAGTGTAGGTTTTTTTACTTGTCATGAGAGTGGCAAGTTTTTCTGTACATAAACCATTTGAAAAAAAAAAACATGAAATTAATAGACATCAAAACACTATAAAAAAACTGTTATTATTTATTGAGAAGCAGAATACCTGTTGGGTATCCTGCTTGTTGTAATGAATATAGCATAATCCATGAAGCTCCACTTTATATTTTTACACCAAAACCCACGTCTTCATCATGTTCCTGTCCATCCTAAGGTTGCCTGGAAGATATTGCTTCTTAGCGATAAGGCCGCCCATTGTGCATTTCTTGTTCTTTTATATTATTCTGTTTCTGTGTATTTGTTTGGTGTACAATAAAGAATATATTATTATTATTATAATTATATTTAATTGATATGTTAACATTTTATCTTTACAGGCACAAATCTACCAGGCCCAAAAATTGGCTACAACACTTGGTCACAGGAAGGCACTTACAGAACAGGGGTTTGTGCCCAGTTACCACAATCTGCCTACTTTGCATTACAACTACCTTACTCAATATTTGGTTTAGACCGCACACCTAACTTTGTGGACACTTTGAATGTAGGGCTTTCAGGATATTCTAGGAGTTGGACTCAAATTATTCCAAACTCTCAAATAGTGGTAATTCCTGCTCCTCCTAATGACTCCTCACAATGGAAAGCACAGTTATTTGTAACTCCCAGTAAAGTAATTCTCAAGAGTGTGTTTGTGTTAACTGCTATTATTGTAGTTATAACTGGATGTGTACTTTACTTACATTGGAAGGAAAGGAATGACAGACAGGATATAATAGAGATAGACGAGAAGACTTATGCAAAAATTTAATTACAAATAATGTATAGTATGTACTGTTAACTGTTATGTTTTATTATCATGACATTGTGTTATATAAAAATAGCTTTTTATTTTATAATCATATTAAGTATTGTGGGTTTCTACACAATTTAAGTTTGTGTTTGTGTGTTAATATATATTAAGGATACTAGATGGCTTGTAAGGTAAGGTTCTTCAGTATAATCAGAAACATAATACAGTTTTTCTAGACTTGACTATATTTGATTTTAATGTTAATTAACTGTGATATTAAAGAATAAAGTAATTTAATTAAGTAATAATAAAGTAATTTAATATTTTAACTTGTTTTTTATTTACAAGCAGCTAACATCTAAACCTTGTAACACATCGTGAATGGTCTTTTACTAAGGATGACCTTACTAAATTTACACAAATTGAAGGTGATTGTAAATAGATGTAAATACATAAACTGATATATAAAATAATAGTTCAAAAAACACTAACATGAAGATTACATACTGAATATTTTCATTTATTTTTTTTTTTAGTGCCTGGATTTGTGCTTATGTTTCTTATCTTTCTTTTTCTCCATTTTCTCCAACTTCCTGTAAAAAATAATATATGTAATTATTCTATTTGAAATTATATGTAGTTACTGTTATCAAATTAGAACTATACAGGGCTAATGAATGCTTACTTCAACAATTTCTTTTTCTGCTTTTTAGTCAGTTGACTGATGAGATCCACTTCAGTGAGATTTGAAGTATCCTGTTCTTCTATTTTAGTGGCTGAAAGTGGTAATGCTCCAGGTTTCATTACAAGGCCAGTATCTCGCATTTGTTGCATCAGTGTTGGGACATCTGGTTTTTCCTCTTCTTCTTCAGGAGCTGATGTTGAAGCTTGAAGGGCTCTCGCTTCAGTCATAGACAAGGAATACATGGAACATTCCTTATCTAAATGGAAAATATAAAACATATCTAAATTAGTATGCCAAGTATGAGCAAGTGATTGAAATTATTAATTGAGAATATGCATAAAAATACATGCCTGTGTTTATGTGACCCCATTTGTGGCATTTGATGCACCTGACATTGCGTACCAATATACCAAATGGTTGATCTCTTATTTCATTATCTCCTTTACAGTAACTCTCTCTAGGAGCATTGTATTTACGTTGCCATTCGAACTTGTACTCAGGTTCATTATCTTCCCTTTCTCTTTCTTTCTTGACACCAGGTGGAGGCTCATACATGAAATTCAAACTTAATTTATCCTTACTGTCTTTGCTTAACAGGGCTCTAAAAGAAAACAGCAAACGTTATGGGCTTCGCATGATTACTTTCTACATAAAAATTAAATTGAAAATAATGCAAATATGTTACTTGTTTTCGTGCAGATCTTGTTCTTTTTCATATTGAAGCCTCAGTTCCTCTTGTTTCTTTTTGTAAGCTTCAGTTTTCTGCTCAGCCATCCAGACCTTATCAAAATAAAATACATTTAATCATCCTTATTCTAACGCAGCTGTTTTGATATATTTATATAAGAAATCACATTATACATACTCTCTTCAAATTGTCCCTTGATGCAGGATGGAAGAACTTTTTACACATATAATTATTAAATCCTTTACCCATTTTGGTACCTTATATTACTTTAAAGTTAAAAACTTAATATCTCTACAAATGCTTTTGTCCAACAAATTATTATTTATAATACACACACAACTAGTTATACCACGGGGTAGATTATACACTTATAAATTGAACATAGAGCTCGCCACTTTCTTTTTAAAACGGGGTACTATGACCGATAGATGGCTCTGTAGGTTTTTGCTTTATATGAGCCTCAACAGATGACTCTCGTCACCATATATTATTCATTTATTTAAAAATAAGTTATCTTGCAATGCAGTTATCCATCACAACAAAAATTAAATTTTTTTATTAACAAAATTATTATTATTTTTTTTTTTTTATTCGTAAGCCTACCATAATGACTCCACTTTGCCTGATGGTAAGCAATAAATGGAGTCCAAGAGTGGTGGTCACCATCCTCATTGCATGTCTAGTCAATGCAGCATGGTGACCCACACTATGGCGGCCTGGTGAGATGCTTTTTCACGCCCCGCTTAAAAGACCCGGGATCAAATTGGGAAGGAAACACGTGCGCTGGTAGGGAATTCCAGGCTTTCACTGATCGGCACAGGAAAGAAGAGCCAAACCGTTTCGTTCGGGATCGCATATCTTCGACTCGCAAACGGTGACTCCTCAGGCCAGCACGTGTAGTCCTGTAGAGGAAGGGAGAAGGTGGGACCAATTGGAAGAGCTCGTCAGAACACTCCCCGTCATGTAGGCGATAGAGAACTGCCATAGAGGTGACATCTCTTTGCAACTGCAGGGGCTCAAGAGACTGGGTGACCTCAGGACAGTCTATAATACGGACTGCGCGTCGCTGCAACCGATCGAGAGCGTCAAGCAGATACTGCGCATAGCTATCCCAAAGATGAGAGCAGTACTCCACGCAGGAGTGAACCTGGGTCTTATATAAAAGACACAGATGCTCGGGCGAGAAGAACCGTCTCACCTTGTTCAATACACCGAGCTTCCGCGAGGCCGCCTTAGTGACGCTCTCGATGTAATCACGCGGATTGAGATCCCGACAGATGTCCATACCCAGTATACTAAGCCTATCCTGTAGTGGCAGTTGAGTGTTCTGAAGAGTAGGAAGGGGAAGGAATGGAGACTTTTTGTTTGAAAACGCGGTCGCGAAGCACCCGGTCGAGCTCAGCAACAAGCTCCTGTCGTTTTCCCTCAACGTCTGCTAGCTTGGCAGCAGGATATCCAAAGTATCGCCCGTGTACTGTGCTGTCATCTGCATAACAATGTATGTTGCCAAGAGCCAACATATCATTGATATGCAGAAGGAACAGCGTGGGCGATAGGACGGAGCCCTGAGGTACACCAGCGCTAACCTCCTGGAAGTCAGAGGCCGCGCCGTCACAGAGAACCCTAATGCGGCGCTTGTGGAGGAAGGCAGCAACCCAGTTGCATAGCTGAGATGGCAGACCAAATGCAGGAAGTTTGGAGAGAAGCGAGCGATGCCAGGCCTTGGCAATGTCGAGGCTGATGGCCAAGGACTCCCCATGCCTATCCATAGCCTCACCCCAAAGGTGTGTGACGTACGCTAGAAGATCACCCGTGGATCGGTTCGGCCTAAAACCATATTGCCGATCATTTAACAAGGAGTGATCCTCTAGGTGGCGGATTAATTGGGTGTTGATTATCCGCTCGAGCACCTTACAGAGGATGGAGGTGACGGCTATAGGACGGTAATTAGCTGGATCGGAGCGGTCGCCTTTTTTGGGAATGGGTTGGACGTTCGCCTCTCTCCAGGCCTCCGGAACAATTCCCGAGGAATAGGACAGGCGATACAGGCGCGTCAGTACAGGAGACAACTCTGGTGCACAGTTTTTAAGAACCACCGCCGGAATACCGTCGGGTCCACTGGCTTTCCGAACATCGAGTGACCGAAGCTCCGCACGGACATCCCTCTGCCGGATGCGAATATCCCGCATTGCGGAGTAGCAAGATGCAATGGTGGGCGGGTGAGCGCCACGGTCGTCGATTCGGGAGTTAGCCGCAAAGAGGTCAGCAAGTAGTTTCGCTTTCTCTTGCGGCTCGTTGGCCAGTGATCCGTCAGGGTACTTCAGCGGTGGTAGCGAAGGCTGGCAGTAGTTGGACTGCACGGCTTTGGCCAATCGCCAAAACTTACGGCTACCCGTAGGGTATGCGACGAGTTCTTGACCAAACCGTGCAATGCGCTGGGCATCAGCTCTGACGTAAGCCCTCTTGCATTCCTTAGTGGCTTTGTTAAACGCTGCTTTGAGGCGTACAACATCTGGGTCACAATGAGCGCGGGCCCTGATCCATGTGCGGTAGGCTGACTGCTTTTGAGCGATAGCACGGGTGCACTCGCGATTGAACCAGGGACGGGTCTTTGTGCTGGCGACTTCACTGTAGGGGATATAGTACTCCATACCGACAGTGATTTCATCAGCCACGGCAGACGCACTTTGTGACAGATCCCTGTCTTTAAAGCAGCGTTGAGCCCACGGGATGGATGCAAAATAATCCCGCATTCCATCCCAGTCTGCTGACGAGTAGTGCCATAACCGTCGCCTTGTTACCACAGGCCGTGGTGGGGCAACAAGAGGCACCGAGGTGGACACCAGGCAGTGGTCGGAGGATCCCAGAGGGGCGTGAACCGTTACACTGTACTGCGCTGGGTGAATCGTCAGCAGAAGGTCTAGCAAAGAGGGCGCTTGACCCGATATGTCTGGTATCCTGGTGGGCTGGAGTACCAGTTGGGTAAGGTCATGCGTGAGAGCGAATGCGTGGGCAGTTCGACCAGCGTGGTCCGTTCTGGAAGATCCCAGCCAGAAGTCATGGTGGGCATTAAAGTCTCCCAAAAACACCAGTTCGGCGGTCAGGAACTGCTCCTGCGCTTTGTCCGTTGCGTGACTCATGTAGTCAAAGAGTCGAGTTGTCTGGGAGTCTCCGGAATGGGACCGATAAAGGCAAACGTAGATCCGGCTCATAGAGCCAAAATCCACGTGTAGCCAAAGGATGGAGAAGGATGCGTCTTCTAGGCAGTGCAGACGGCGACAACAAACATCCGCCCTGACGAAAAGACATACCCCAGCCCTCGCGAGGAAGCACTCCTCTAGAACGTATCCGGGATAGTAGAGATATGCCGTGTCGGCAGGGCGGCGTATTTGTGTCTCCGTAAGAAAAAGCATGGCCGGCCGAGCCGTCTCAAGGTGCTGGTGTACGGCGCTGAGGTTTGCATGGAGTCCACGTATGTTAGTGAACTCCACCTCAAAAAGCGGGTTGGTGGGAAAGGAGGATGCCGCTGTTGGACCATTTTTCTTTTTTTGTACTGCCATGATAAGAGTTGGGAAAGAGGGCGTAAAAGGCATGACAGTCATCGTGACTGTAAACTGAGACTGAAAATACTGTGTCATCATGTAACGGTGAGGCATGGCGGAGACCGAACCGCCGGACGGAAGGGCCCCCGTACCCTCCCGGAAATGGACGCCGGGTCCCACTGTCCGGTCACCAACCGGCACGACGAGCCACTCCGTGGATTATGCGCGACCTGACGGGGCAGCCTCCCAGGGTGGTTAGCCGTGGTTGGGCCCCTCTCTATGCCGCGGGCGGCCAGCGGCACCACCGTTTCTACGGGTCTCCCTGGCCGATGGTTCGATCCACGCCAACCTCACAATGATTCAACGAGCACTCCACTGCTCACACACACACCACGATAACTGTCACCCCTGCATCATTGGGCCTCCGGCGCACTCACTCACCAGCGAAAGACGACAGCACGAATGATGTCGCTTTAGGCTGGTTTTCTGTGAGCGGGTAGTACTGCCCCGGTCGAGCCGGCCCATTCCTGCTGAAGTCAGCGTGGCTCTACTACCTACTAAATTAAGAATCGAATTGATTTATTATGTGAATAATATATACGTAATCTTGGCCCGCTTAACCAAAGAAAAATAATGATATAATGAAACTCAAAACGATAATGAAATCTATTTTTCATATGGTTGTGTGCCTTAAATATTTAATGGCTTCATTTATTAGGATACTCTTGTTTCCAAAATTTATGAAAAGGTCTTCAAAAAAATACAATATCTTAAATACTACTGAATTTTAAGATATATTCATAGATCTGTTTTTAATTAGATGTTTAGAATTATGTGTTTAGTTACAGATATTATGTAAAACATGTTGTGTCAAATTTGAAACTTTCAAATTTTCATAATAGTTTACTGCCTACACATGCGCAAGAGCGCATGTGTAGGCAGTAAACTATTATGAAAATTTTTTCATAATAACTTCAATAAAGAGTAGGATGAAGATTTGTATTAAATAGGACAAATCAACAAGTCACAAATACAGGGACTATTTTATTTTATGTCTAAAAAAGATTATCTTACTTCCAGTTGGCACATCCAAAATAACACTTTATTGAAGATGTCTGTGGCATTTTGGGCATCTTTTCAATAATCCAAATTTGCACATAAACAATGTCCAGTAAAACAATAGGATAGGATAATTATAAAACTTTTAAAGGACCACAAAAATGAGCTAAGTCCAACAAAGTGATAACGAATTTTTCTTACTTTTAAACCTTTGTTTAACAAAGCAAACCAAACTTTTGTTAAAAATACCCACATACTATAATGAAACTGAATACTATTTAAATTAATTAATAATATTATGTTTTATATAGTACTACTACGTTATATTTTTATTTTCTTTACAAATTTACAAATTAAATAACAATGCAACATGTGCCATCTAGTAGCTTTTACCGATAACTACAACTATGTTTGGTACTCGCATGGACAGATGACAGCACAATTTATGCATATTTTTGGTTGACATGAATGGATAGCAGTTACATACCCGTGACCACAGATATCTAAACAACCGTTTAACCATAGATTATACTTAAATTATTACCTCACACTTCGTCTAACATTGACTACCACAGAGTTATAAGAACATTTTTGTCTATGATACTATAATAGTCTTTGGTCAGTGTTGCCTACTGTTGAACTCTTCTTTCCTTTATAAAATCTGCCTAGTTTTCCTCCAAAGTAAACTTAAGTTTAATTGAATATTTATCTTTATAAATATAATTCTACTGTACGTTTGTATGTCACTGAACTCCTCCTAAACGGCTGTACCGATTTGAATTTTTTTTTTGTATACGATTGGGTGGCGCCCTGGATGGTTTAGGTTCACAAATCAGCCCGGTAGAAGGCGATGCAGTCGGTATCTAGGTTTTTTATCTATACTGTAAAAATCAGGACAACGTATGTCAGGTCCGCTTGTTTAATTTATATCAGTAATTTATTAATGACTTACTTCCGCCACGGACTTGTCAGTATGGTATGTCAATAAAAATCTATGCCAAGTTTCATCAAAATCGATACATATATGACAGACACATAGACAGATACCTATATGGCATTACTTTCACTTTTATAATATTAGTATAGATTTATCTGTATGTCTTTAGATACGTTTGAGTAGTAAACTGCTTACTTAAGATTGTTTTGAAGCACTAGATGTACTAGAGAAAAGGAAGAGTCAAGTAAGAATGATATAATATCTATAGTACTAATAAAACTGTAGAATTTGTTTGTAATGTCATAATAACTGTTTTTTTTTTACTTTTTTACTTTTTATTTATTCACCAAAACATATTTTTTTAAATTTGTTTGTCCATTTGTCTTTTTGTTCGGTTAATCTGCGGAACTAACAAGAATAGTGTTCAGCAAAAAACCAGTCACAAAAAAAACGTGTTGGCTGAGATCAGTCCTTGACCTAATTGGAGTAAGTGTTTTTATAATCTCTCTTGTGATATTAATTCTACAAGGAAAAGTTTTTAACTGACAGTAATTTTGTTTTAATGTAGGCATATATCCCTGAAGGGATAAGCAGAGGCTACACAAACATCCACTTGTGCCATTGATGATTAATTTAGTCACAACTACGCAATAGGAGGAAAGCCTGTTGTGGTCATCCAGGCATCTTACTGTACGTATAGGTACTGTCTAATTAATAACAGTGTTTTTTTAATATCCCTTTTTTATATTTGACTTCTCTATGAAATAAACCTTGTTTGAGGTAACTAACCTATATCATCTAAATATGACTAACTTGGACCGTAATAATTATTTAAAAAATTCTTGTATATTATATATATAATCTGAATCTCGGAAACGGCTCCAACGATATTAATGAAATTTTGTATGCAGGGGATTTCGGGGCCGATAAATCGATATAGATAGGTTTTATTTTTAGAAGACGTCGTTTTATTCGTGTTTTCAGGCAATGAAAAACTGCTACAATATCATTAGAATACGAAGGTAAATTTCGCCACCGTCTCAAGGTTGTAATAGGTCAGGTGGGAAATAAGGCGGTCTTGTAACCATATTACCCCGGTTCGAGTCCTGATGATTATTTTATTTTACATTTTTTTCGTTCTTTTACACTATTTACAAAAAAAAAAAACATCCAGGTACTCACCATAATTCTAAAATGTAGAAGATCCTATTTCCATCATATTTAACAAAACCAAGTAATTGGTAACACTGATGTGGAACTGCAAGGATTGCCAGTATTCTAAGTAGAGATATGTATAGTAAACTGTTTAGATTAGATTCTTGTTGTAAACGGCTCCGCTCAACATATAGCTTGTTCCGTTTCTTTTCCTCCATTTAAGAAAAAGCGAATCACACAAAGAATTATAGAAGCTATATTCGATTCGTAAAGTTGACTACCATTGACAATAGTTATAAAATACATTTGAATAAAGATAGAAAAATAAATTGTCTACCAAAGACTATTGTCTACTGATTGTGCTCTGGTGCTCTGCTTGTCAAGAATAGTTGAGTGTAGTGTAGTGGTGGTTATGTGATGGTGGATGAGAAAATAATTGTAACTGTGTTCTTTACTGTGCTACAAATTTTTGCTTATGACGCTTTAAATCAGTGATTTGTTCAGCTTAAAAGTTCATATTTAATTTTTATCATATCGAAGTAATTCTATATATTATTTGTCAACTATACAGGTCAATTCATGAGTACCTACGACTTTCTAAAGTCGCCTTAAAATATGATTAGTACAATATAAAGATCAGTGTTATTAGTCTGTATTGAACTTATTTTTAAATTGTGACGTTTATTGCTAACGTTACGTGCTCATTATATTATGTTCTATGCTGTGAAGTACAACCATTAGTGAATTGCAGTTATTTTTTTTCCACTGTTTCCATGTCAATATCTATTTCGGTGTTATCATTATTTTATATCCTATCACTTTTCTTATCCTATCATACACGTGAGCCGGGTAATCCGGATTCACAACTCATGTTAAGTACTTATTGTGTTAAAAGTTAACACACCATTTTATTATCTTGATGTATTTTTAGAATCCAACCTACTATGCTATTGATGCTTTATTCCTTAGTAAACAGATTTGAAGTTTATATTCAGTTTGTGTATATGTGAAATGACATTACAACAAAGTGTTTTAATTATATGAAACTTATATTAGACTGTGATGTAGTATGAATATATGAAGGATTCACCAGGATTCTTGAAGGAGGATAATTTGTTGTTCATGGTAAGTGACATTAGTCATCAATATGTATATATAATAATAAAAATAACAAAATATACACATGTTTGGTAAATTTAAATACATTAATTTATTGTTGATGAGATGTCTCAAGTAGTCATTATTAGCATCATTATTATTATTTAATTTACTATATATTGCTAGCTATTTAAGGTTACTAAACATTGTTTAGCAGACTAACAATTATGAATATATAATACCTTTAGACTTTAGATCATTATTTGGAATGCATATTTTCCTTATACATTTTATTTGTAGTATCTTTCTCTTTATATTGTATAATAATCATAATAGCCTTTATTCAGTCAGATAGATCATTACGTAATAATAAAAGTAATCAGCTTCTATTTGTACTCTCTCAATTTCTCTTTGTCTCTGGCTATTGTTGTCCAACCTCCACCTGCTGCACTTTTTATCTCATCTACCCATCATTTTAGTGGCCTACCTGTTGTCTTCATTGCATTCTAGCATGTTTCAAGTTTCATTATGTGAAATTTGTTAGGTGCCCAGATTTAGCAGACATGTGAGAATAGGCAAAATAGAGGTATCAAACTGTTTTCCTTTGAGGGTTACACATATCTCTTTGTTTTTCATGACCTCTTTTAGACTCTAGTACTGTTTCCATATATTCCCAATGTCTGTCAATTTCTTTTGTTCTTGAATTTAATGGTGTGTTAATTTAGCCAAGATACAAATATTAATTGAAATGTTTTACAACAATCATCTCCTGGAATAAGTGCAATGAAAAACTCTATAATGCTAAAACTGATTGCGATGGTTTTCACGATTATCTTGATTCTTTTAAATATCCCACTGAAGAACCCTGAAAACATTGAACATGCATGTTGCTATATAGAATTTAATCAAGTTGCAGCATGGACTCCCCTGCAGTAAAAATAACTGAAAGATTTACTCCTTTACTGGTTGAGATCTGCAACATGATATCTGAAAAGTGCCTACTAGTAGAAGACAAAACTCAACTTAATAGTGGTATTGCAGAAAAAGCTGCTGATACTGCCACTGATACTGATACTGCTACTGATACTGCCAATAAAACTCTTAAAACTAGAAATGATGTCACTCCAGACTCCAGACAAGACTGACAGACAGATGACAAACCAGGACCTCCAACTAAGCACTCTTTTCCGACCAACATCCCCAGGGGAAAAAAACTGATGAATGAGATAACATCATATTGACCTATTAGTCTTACTCCCCTTACTTCTTGTCAAACCTGTGAGAGCGAATCCTTCTTACAAGGCTAGTAGTAATAGTACATCTCGTCGATAACATCGTTATCGGTTTCCTAAGAAACATTCCCTGGTAGAGCAAGTACACTGAGTATGTCTCAAAATAAGGCAGTCCCTTGAAATTTAAAAGAAAACTGCAACATTCTCCTTGCTTCCGACCTCTATTTATACGTGGCACGCTGGCATTTATACGTGCAACGCAGGGTTCAGTACTTGGCCCCATATTATACAACATTTTTACGCACAACATTCCTCAAGCCTCCAACGTTACAGTTGCTGCTTTTGCTGATGATGCAGCATTCCTCACTTCTGTCCGATTGGTTCAATAAGTGCCTATTAAAAGCAAGCGCTGCCAAAATCTAATCATATAACATTCACCTTAAACATAAAGATAGCTAGGACAAACCCCACTAGCACAAGCCATATGTGTCAAATATGTGTCAATGTGCTTCTACCAGAGAATGATATGGAAAAACCACATAAACTAAGAGTATATTGTTCCATTATTAAACCAATCTGGACTTATGTAGTCTTCAGCATGCAAATCCAACATCTTGTGTCTCCAAAGAGCTCAAAACAGTATACTCAGAATCATAAGTGATGCCACCTGGTTTACTCAGAACTCCGATCCGAAAGATACAAGATAATCCCTAACTGTCATGGAAGATGCCCAACAAAAAAAATACATAGGTTCTTTATTTCCATTATTCATAGGTTTGGTTTTAAGCATATTCATACTAAGACCAACCCTACTACTTTTGCAGTTCTTCTTTTGAATGTGGTATAATTATCAGGTTGTCTGCAGATCTTAAATACAGTAATTGTTCTAGCCATAAATTGACAGTCAATATTTGTCTCAATCCAGTTGACGAAATACTTTCCCTAGGACTGCTCTCAAAGTTGTGGTGATATATAGCCACCCTGACACACTCCTCTTCCTGTTTTTATTTCTTTCTCTTCCTTCTGTAATTTGATTTTGGCCTTGCTGTTATATTGTATACTGGTTTGCAAATAAGTCAAAGTACTACAAATGAGACTTTTTTATTGTTTTTATACACTCATAGGCACAATTAACCGCCCACCTATATTTTTCGTCACCCTGTTTGTTTATGTTAACTGTGGCTTATCTACTGTTTTGTTTTTAGTTAAGTGGGTACTTTAGAAATAAACTAAACACTTAAAAACCCTTATTTCGACCCTTAAACTTGTATCGCCGAAGCGTTTTTAGAATTTAGTCACTGTTTGACATTGTTGCAGTAATGTTACATTGATTACATTTCTTGTTCTTGTCTGCTATCGTGTACGAACATTGTTTAATTTGAGTTTTTAGTGTACGATTATTGTTTGTGACTGATTAAAATGCCACTGGATGCAACTGGTGCTGCTAGGGCAGTGACTTTAGCTGACGCTGGGTATAGCCAACGTCGCATCGCTCGTACGCTTGGTGTACCTCGAACTACAGTGCGGGATGCCATCAGACACTTTCGGGAGACTGGTTCATACACGAGAAGGCCAGGTCAAGGCCGACATCGGTGCACCTCGGCTCTGGATGACCGCTTTGTTGTCAGTAACGTGCTAAGAAATCGCTTTTGCACCGCTACTGAAGCGCGCACACGTCTGTTTGAGGTGAGAAATGTCACTGTAAGTGATCGTACGATAAGAAGAAGACTGGCTGAAAGGAATCTGAGAGCTTTTCGTCCAGCTCGCGGTCCACAGCTGCTTGCACAGCATCGTAGAGCAAGACTTGCCTTTGCACAAGAATATGCTGACTGGACTACGGAACAATGGAAGAACGTACTGTTCTCAGATGAGAGCAGAATAGCCTTAAGGGGTCCAGATGGACGTCAGCGTGTTTATAGGCGCCAAAATGAACGGTTTGCTCCATGTGCAATAATCGAAACCGTGGGTTATCAGGAAGGATCCATAATGGTTTGGGGAGGTATCTCTTACGAGGCTCGTACCGATCTAGTGGTGTTTGATAGAGGCAGTGTGACTGCTCAAAGATACGTAGAGGAAGTCTTACAAGACCACGTCATACCTTTCGCACCATTTATTGGTGAAAACTTTAAATTAATGCACGACAATGCTCGATGCCATACCGCAAGATCCGTCACTCAATACCTCGATGAGGTCGGGATTCAAGTTTTGCCATGGCCGTCACGCAGTCCCAATCTTAACCCAATTGAGCACATTTGGGACAACCTAAAAAGACGTATTCGAGCAAGAATATCAGCCCCTGCGACCTTACAAGAGCTCAAGACGGCTGCGATAGAGGAGTGGCATAATATCCCTCAGTCGGATATTCAAGACCTCGTAGATGGATTGCCAAACCGACTACAAGAAGTCATCAGGGCCAGAGGTAGTAATACTCATTATTAAAATTTAAATAAAAAGAAAGCGGACGATTTTTTTCAAAATTAAAGTCATCACATTTTCATGCAATTTTTTTGCAAAATCGATTTTTGGCATATTTTTTTTTTATTAAACGGTTTTGTTTAAAGACTGTTCTGTTTATTTATCCTTAATTTTTAACATAACTTCCATCAAATGTGGTCAAAATTTTCCGACTACTGAAAATTGAAAGAAATACAAGGTGGGCGGTTAATTGTGCCTGTGAGTGTATTTTGAGATGATACTTATATATGTTTTCTAAAGGTGTACCTTTTAGTTATACTGGTGGACTGGTACTTTCATTTTAAATATTTGATATTTGTTAAGCCTTTTAATGGTATTCTTCAAATATATAAAAATTAAAGAATATATAATTACTTGACAACAAATTATAAAAGTAATTAATGTTTTGCCATATTGTATGTGTTCAGATTCTTGTTGTTTAATGTTCCCAAAAGTTTTGTACCTTTGGTTCAATAATAATTTTAGAAAAGTATTTAATATTTTCCATTTGTAATAGACTGGGTGCAAAAAATATCATCCATACATAGGTACTTACATTTATACACTAAAAAAATAAACCTACTTATGCAGTCCTGTAAAAAAGCATCTTAATAATTGGTGTCAATTTTTATCAAATTGGCTTTAGCATAATATTATGAGAAATATATTTTCCAGTGCTGCTTACATATATAACAATGGGTCTTATGTATAGTGAGTCATATGCAAATAAATAATTTTACAGTGTCAGTTTATACTAGGTGTGTTTAGAAAATAACGGGAATTTTGGTTATTTTTTTATATTTAATAAAATTCGTCTACATTAATATTGTCGCCTTCAAATATTCCCCATCAGTTATAATGCACTTATGCCAGCACTTTTTCGTTTAGGCTTTAGATCTAGGCTTCATTCAGTGGTAGAGCCATGCTTAGGCACGAATGGGCCGGCTCGACCGGTGCGATACCACGGCCTCACAGAAAACCGGTTGTGAAGTAACGCTTGCGTTGCATTTCCCCGAATTGAGTGAGGTTTCCGGAGGCCCAATTCCCCCGCCCCCCTTTTCTCTCTCCTCATCTCCTTTGTCCTTTTTCCATCTCCTCATCCCTCCTCTCTTCTTTCCGCTCCCTGCATCCCCTATCCCTCATCACCCTCAAAGGCGGGCAGCGCACTTGCGACTCTTGAGTTGCAAGTGTCCATGGACGGCGGTGTCACTTACCATCAGGTGACCCGTCTGTTCGTCTGTCCCCCTATATTATAAAAAAAAAAAAAAAAAAAAAAAAAAAAAAAAGATCTTTCAGTGATTCGTTTTTGATGTCATCTATTCCTGTAAAATGTCGGCCCTTTTCGCTTCTCTTCATTTTTGGAAACTGGAGAACACATCTTATATGTGAGTGTGTTCCACAAATAGCTGTAGTGCGTTTGGGTGTTCATTTTTTTTCTTTGTGTTTGTAAATTCCCCTGTTTTACAGTAATAATTCCTAGTGTGAGAGTTTTATTTACATAAAGTAATAACTGAATAAATTACACTATACCAAGGAACCATCAAAAGCTTTAGGTGTATCAGTAATTAAAGGTGATTATTTTTTCTTTTTTAATAAAACAATAATTACTGTTTATAACATCATGACCAAGTCTTTGTAAGTCTGGTGTTATAGTGACCTTATAGTAAGAAATCTTTAAATATAGCACTCTTGGAAATATTGGTGATAAAATACGAGTGAGGGGTTAAAAATCATTTGTATGGCAATACATAAGGACAGTTACCCCTTGTCACAGAGAGTCACATTAAGCCTTTACATCACTTCCTCCTCCACTATAGTGGAAGGTACTTATCCATATTTTTGTTAATTTGGTACATCATCATATAATGCAGGCATTTTTTAATTTACACTATAATTTCATTATGGATACCCAGAGTAGTAACCAGTCACAACTGCTTAAATAAGTACCTATGTCGTATAGGCTGTAAATCGAGACCATGGTCTAGTGTGCGATTGCGTGACATTCATGGTCTGACTTGATTTACGAGTCAGGAATGTCTTCCATAGACTTGCTGAAAAGGAACGGGAGAGAATCTGAGGTAATCATCAGAATTAATATAAGTAATAAAATTGATTGCGCGGATAAAGCAAGTGGTCCTCTTTTAACTTGCGGCTGAAAATGATCGCGCTATATTATATTACTACCTACATATTTATCATCAATCATAAATGACGAGACTATTGTTGCCAATAAACCTGATAATTTAATTATAGATTAATAAAAGCGCTGAGTAATGACTTGATCTCATACCATTTCTCATGAAGACATTCTCATAAAGATTCAAAAGCACAAAATAAATTATAGTTTTTTTTTAAATACAATTTATTAATATTTCCTGTGTCGCGGGGGACTTTACAAACATTCAAACAACTGACACAAAGAACACCCAGACTCAGAACAACAATTTGAGGATTACAGTGTTGTCCCGTGTGGAAATCGAACCCACAACACTCGGCGCGGCAGCGTGCTGGCGAGGTGACCACTTAAACCACTGCGCCATCCGTCGCAGTCTAGTCTAGTATTTGCATTTGGCCTGGTTAATGAGGTTGTTAACATGTGGGGTGTGGATTCGGCAATCATTGTGCACATATTCTCATCGGCCCATGAGTTGATTTGTTACGGGCCTGATGCAGAAGGCACTCCTTCTTTATATGGCACGTATTGTGAGAAGATTCCTAAGGCTCCAGAGACAGGAATACTCCCTGATACCGGTGGGACACAAATAAAATATATACAAATGTATCCCAAAATGTTATTTATGTGTAGTAGCTTCCGCTCACGGCTTTGCCCGCTTGGTATGTGGATAAAAAGTAGCTTATGTCCTTTACCAGGGTTCGAAGTATCCACATACCGAATTTAATCAAAACCGGTTCAGCCGTTTATCCGTCAAAGGTAACAGATAGACAAATAGATGTTTTACTTTCGCGTTTATAATATTAGTATAGATTTAAATGACTAAAGAGGATAAAAAGCATCCTTCTTGAACCCGATAATATTTCAAACCCTGTGTCATGTCAGATTCTTTTCCCGGGTGTGTGTGTGTCTTCTCTTTGAGCGTGGGGGGTCCACACCACTTGATGTATAACTAATTTGGAACTTAACCAATGAGGCGAATATATGCTTTGTATTTGTTTCAAGGTGAATGCTGTCCCTGTCTTTCGAAATTGCCTTCATATAACACTTGTAGGTGCTATAAATAGTGTCAGTGTGCCGACGAAGACTAGACTGTGGTGGTCGATCTTTTATGAACTTAAGGTGGGTGCGGTCGGGTGCGGCAGGTCAAACATCGCACAACAAGATCGATATCATTACGAACTATTCCGCGCTTGTGGCACGTTCCAAATCTAACCATATTAATTTTTTTGAGTATTATTGGAGCTAGTACATAATCATACTGCATTTTTTCTTGCTACGTAAAATCTTTAGAATCATGTACCATGTTAGTTAACTTTTATTTTGATTTATAATAAGTTCATAATTAAAAATATAGAAAATGGATGTAAAAAAAAATTACTTTTGTAGCTTATGATAAGGGACAACATGTTGACAATTATAACACTACGATAGTCGTCACATCGTCTGATAAACCTACAGATAAGCGACTTATCCGACAGATCAGCAGCGTTCGCATTCGCTGGGTCAGGTCACTCGGCACCAGTTATTTAGACTAAGTCGAGGTCAACACGGTTGGAAAATAGAGGATGATAAAGATTGACGATGTATTTTAGCTAACTCGTCGCTTACTTATATCTGTATGCATGGAGAAACGATTACTCCTGGTAATAAACTTAATATAACTACATATGTGAATAATGTTACCTTGTGATACCGTAGTATTACTCCGGTCGAACCGGCCTATTCGTATCTAGGCATGGCTCTCCCATTGTCCAATAAATTTAACATAAATCTGCAGACTTTTTTCTTTTAATAATATACTGGACAAACGAACAGACGGGTCACCTGATGACGGTGGTTCGGCCTCCGGAAACCTCAATGATTTCGGTGACATGCAACGCAAGAGTTGCTTCACAACCGATTTTCTATGAGGAGGATAGCACCGGTCGATCCGGCCCATACGTGAATAAGCATGGCTCTAGTACTCTTCAGAATTTGTTGAAATACATGTAATAATGTATGAAAATTTAATACCGGTATATATTCCATTTAAAGTTAATTCAAAGAAAAATCGAAAAAAAAAAATATTATAAAGAGTGATGCGTCCAAATTAATGTGTTTTGAAATTAATCGCTCTAAGACAACGTTTCTGTCCGGGGTATATCTTCTCTACATACGCCTTGTGACCATGTGCATTTAAGCACTGAATCATTTGAGGGCTATATACAAGAATCCAGAAATATACGTATAATGGAGGTGCATGGCCGGATTAAAACTAATTTAATATTTTAATATATTAAAATTATATCTAAAAGAAAGGAGTTTGAAGCTTTTCGGCTAGAAAGTGTTAACGAATATTTATTACTTACATTAAATATATATATACCTATTGATTTAAATTAATTATATATTTTTCGTCTTTGTTAAACTTTGACCGTCACGTCAGTAACGAAAATTGTGTTCTCTACGCCAAGGAACAAATTCCGTGTTTCATACCCACAAAATAATAGTGATGGCAACAGTAGATCAATAAATCATCGAAAGATTTCAACCATGTGTCACCTACTTGTCAGCTTAGTAATTATTTTATTATCGAAGTAACAGCGTTAAATAATGATTGACGTGACGGGATTATTATATTTTTATAGAATAGTATAATGAGGTATTAAATTTTTGTTGTGTTGATTAAACAGTTAATAATAAAGACGACACAACTAAGTGGTAGACGAATACTTTTGCGTTGTTTTTTAGAATATTTTTTTAAAATTTTTTATGTTATGTAAAGTCATGAAAGAATTTCACTTATGTTAAAATAAACTTAAAATGTTCCTCAAATTGTGGTTTACTTTTTATTAAACGTTCTTAATTATTTTACCAATATTTACTTTCTATATGTTACACTTTGCACTACTTTCCATACTAGACGGACTATTTTGCATCGGGGCTCGTATTACATTAGGTATTTTATACTATTAAAATTTTGTGCACTTCACTATCAGGGTCCGGCAGCGCGATCGAGGTCAAACAGTAAAAGGATTCTGCTGATAGGGATGCGTTAGAGTAATACCAAAATGATATCGATTCAAACATATTTACCTATGACTGGTGCTTATGGTAGATTTATTGCATATTTTGCTTTGTATTTAATCTGATATAAAATGTAGTTGACAAAAAATAATTGTCATCACATATTAGAGAAGTATTTTAATTTGTTTTCAGGGAGACTAAGAGAGAGTAAGACTTTTTCTCGACACTTACTGCTATAGCCGTGTATGTACTTCGTTCCGACCCCTCCCTTTTTACATTGAGTTTTTTTTCGATTACCGAGTGAGTAATTGTTATATATCGTTGTGTACTTTTGAAAGTAATAATAATATTAATTTTAAGTGAAATTAAGGGAATATTAAGATTTTTTTAGGCAAATCACCCATAGAATTTACATTATAATTAATATTTTTACATTACATGTCTATTCTTATATTATACAAATGTTACTACATAATTAAGATTCAATTAAATTAATTCTTAACAAAATTTTAAAGAAATTAATAGTTATTTATTCGAAAATAATACACTAAACATATGATTTTGTATGTTTCTTTTGTATTATAAAAGAGTCCTTTTTTCGACGTACCCTCGTAGCCGTCGTTGGCATAGTTAGCTCGCCGTCAAATAAAACAGCGTTTTATTTGATATGGATAGACGTCATCTGCTGTTAAAAGAACGTGCGTAAGAATAGTGCAAATTTATAAAATGAATACTTTGTGGTTACTTTTTTTATGAACCAATATGGCGATTATGCTTTTATAGACGGTTTATTCGCTCTCGAAGTACTTGATATTGGCGGAATCTCTGCGTTGTACTACACTCGAGAGAGTCCATAAACAACTGGAGGAGGATATTGGTGTATTTATTTACACCAATATCCTCCTCCAGATAAAATCAGACCGCGCGGATGGCGTAGCGGTTTGAGTGGTCACCTCGCCACTACACTGGTGCGCCGAATGTTGTGGGTTCGATCCCCGCACGGGACAACTTCTGTGTAATCCTCAAATTGTTGTTCTGAGTCTGGGTGTTCTTTGTGTCCGTTTTGTTTGAATGTTTGTAAAGTGCCCCGCGACACAGGAATTATTCCTAGTGCGGGAGTTGTCTTTAAAAAAAAAGCAGCCGCCAGCATTTGATAATTATATATATTTGTAATGTATATAATATATATATATATATATTACATAAAAATATAAATATTTTATATTACAAATATCGTTTGATTATTTGAGAAGAAAATTATTTTATTCTCACATAATATAATCAAAAAGAATAAATGAAATCCATTTGTAGTATAGTAACGGATTTAAATGAGTCTTTGTCTTTGATAGAGTATTTATAGAGAAGGAGCGGTGAGTATAAACGTAGATCAAAACTGCGGGGAACGGTTATTTTATTATAAGGTTATAATGTGATAGAGTATTCTCCTCACTTTCAATATTGTATACGTGATGTCTTCGAATTCTTTTGTCTATCGAATTTATACGTTTATTTTGGCACAAGGTGATTTAAATAATGCTGTTGCTCTTTTTACCTATCTCTTCACTCTTCAAGTTTTTTTTTCTAGGCGTCAAATAGCCGGCTTCCCGGTGGTATGTGGATACTGGTACTTTAATATACTCCATTTACGGCTATGGACATGCTCGGCGACTTGGTAATATTATCTAATAATGTTAGTTCTGTAATAAAATAAACTAAAAACTTGATACAACAGACTCAATACATCATCTTCATTTCTGTTCCGTCTCTGAAATCTAATATTTATGTTACTTCGTTGTTTTAATATATCTTACTGAATGCGCAACATAGTAGATACTTGCGTTAGAATTGTCATACGCCATCTTAATTAGCTAATATGATATTAGTATTAAATACTTGTTTTGTATTATCCGACTGCTGATTTAGCCTCTCGCCGTGTATTTGGCGTACTATTAATAACTTGGTAAATATGTAACCAAAGTCGAGGTTACAAATATTAACTTGAATAAATGTGTGACGCAACGAACCACTAGGAGTGCTGATAGGGAATGTACATGTCATTTGACATTAGTCAGAAAGTTGGATTTTATTATTCATCTCGTTTCTAGACATTTACAGGTTTTGATATTTATTGTGTATTGTGATGTGGAAGAGAGTATTACCTACTCCATTCGATTCCTTACCGTTCTGATGATGATATTATTATCTATGAGTTATAAATTCACATAAATACCGTTCACTTATATACCAGCATGTGTTATAAAACATACCTTGTATTGGAAAAGTACCTGTTAAAAAATAATCGAATCATATACTTAAATTCGAATACCTGCTAGTACCTGAAAAGAATCTACATTGTTCTACGTATCATATAAACCTGTACCTGTATCAGCATGTGTAACATATTTAAAAAGATAAGTTACACGGTTTACCAATTTTACAAAGATAATCTGCAGCGCATAATTAAAAAAAATGATTTTGGTTGTCTATGAGAGCCACCGCGCTCTAGTTATTTTTAATCATCAGGTATATTCATCGTCTTAGTAATCTTATCACTCGTTATTTGATAGGTAGGAGTGAAGTACTTCAGCTGAGTCACTCGACTGTTACTCGACTTCTTACAATTTTATGTCATTTATCGGTCAGATTGCGCGACTGTTAAGTAAATTTGCTTTTGTCCGCAGTTTTACTCGTGTATACTATTATCTCCTCACAACTAAGCTTGCTAGCATTCCTGCTATACCATTATATTTTTTGCTACTGTTTTGATGACATGCTGTAGAAGATCTGTATAATACAATAAAAAGAAAATTACTGACTTGACTGACTGATGACTTTTTGTGTCAGGGCACATGAAGTTGGGCACGCCGTTATTACGGCGGTAAGACCCGTTATGGAGGATTGGCTCGAGAGGCGTCACGGGACCCTCTCATACCGGCTGACGCAGGTGATCACTGGAAAGGGATGTTTCGGAGATCACCTGTGTCTGATCCGTAAGGAGCCAACGCCTGAGTGCCATTATTGCGATGGCCAGACCGTGGACACGGCGCTCCACACGCTGGCAGAATGTCCGGCGTGGGAGGAGCCGAGGCGTGATCTCGTGGCGGCCATCGGGGTGGTGGTTCTCTCGCTCGGTAACATGATTGCGGCCATGTTGCGGAGCGAGAATGCGTGGAACTCCGCCGTCTCTTTCTGCGAGCAAGTTATGGTTGCCAAGGAGACGGCGGAGCGGGATCGGGAGAGGTTTAGAACTCTTCCGGCCCGCCAGGCCCGGGAACGGGCCAGGTACCGCAGGCGACTCAGGCGCCGGAGATCGGAGAATGATCTCCGTCCTCCATAAGCGCAGGCCTGGGGGTGACAGATGAGGCCATCTATCACCCTAGCAGAAGCAGGCTTGGGTGGCGGCGCGGACGCTGCGGAGCGTGCGCGCCCTTGGGGGATAGTTACGGGAACATTGGGGTTCCCACACAGGAGGGGGCCATCTACAAACCGTAGGTGGCCCGAGGTACGTCGGGGTTCCAGGGTTTTCCTTTCTAGGGTGTACCTGGTTCCTCGGCATCTAGTACCCAAGATGGCGTGCGGTTTTAGTCGGTTCGAGTCCGACATGCCACCAGAAGGTGGTATCCGAGGGGATTTCCGCACGGAGAAAAAAATAAAAAAGGGCACATGAAGTCACTTATATTTCAATTATATTATTCTTGAACGCATTTTTAAGTGGCTTTTCTTTAACTTGAAATGTATATAATAGACGATTTCTAGTTAAAGAAAAGCCACTTATATATATATATATATATATAAGCATAAATACATAAATAAGCCTAATGGCAACGGTGGAGTAGAATAGAATAGTAAAAGGCGACTAAGGGATCGAAATGTTATCTATCTCATCCATCCCATCTCAAATTTTGGTGTTTAATACACAATAGGTGTGGCCTCCCCCATAAAGGATACAGACAAGAGCGTATGTATGTACGTAAATCGCCTGTTGGTCATTTTTCGACCACAATACATCAAGTGTTTAATGTGTTTTGTTGTCTTTGATTGATCAGTATAACTTGAACAATAATTGTATGTACTTTGTGTCATAATTTGTTTTATTGACATTTTCTCTGGTAAAGACATTTTTTTTTCCCCGCTACGGATTAACAATTAGGCTTGCCTGTTCAGCCTTTCCTTTTTTTAACGTGTGGAACCTCATACGGGTCTTCACCCCACCGGGCTAAACGGTGAGTTGATATGCCGGACTTGAACCGACTATAACCGCACGGTGTTTCGTCACAGTGTCTTATTGACTTCCTGTGTACCCCAGCACACCTAGCCTTCTGTTGAACAACAGACAACCCCACTGTGGTGTACTCTTCCATTCAATGAGGCGCGGAACACGGCGCCGCCATCTTGGGCCTGCTTCTGGTTAGGCGATATATAACCCTGTGCCTCCAGTAGAGCGCTTAGTGAGGCCGGAAATCAGCTTGTTCTCTCTTTTGGTATTACTCTCACGCATCTTATGTGTCTTCTGCGATAGGAGAGTCTAGTCCTCTCCCGTTCCCTATGTGCCGCCTCCTTGGCCTGCATTACCTCCTCGGCAAGGCAGGAGGCAGTGGAATCCCGCGCGCTCTCGTTTAAGACCAAGGGCATAATCATGGTCTAAAAAGAGAGGCTACCCACATGCCTACCATATATAAAAGAAATTATTTATCAAAAGGTTAGAAAACGGTCCTATATTTAAAAATGTTTTTTTTTTAAATAACACAATCTCGATATTGACGTAAGAATATAGGTCACGTTACGTAAGACAAAAGAATATAGGTCGACCAACATGTTTGGTAATTAAGTCCTGATTTTTTTGTCTGTCTATAAAAAAAATCTTGTTTAGCATTGATTTATTACGAAAAATAAATTGAAAAGGGAATGGGTAGGTACTGCCCTGTTATGCCTTCACCTATCCCTATTAAAAAAAAAGAAAAAACATTGAGTATCACTAAAATTAATTATAAACTTAAAGATTTTGAGTAAAGGTTACAAGTTAAATAATGGATTCCTTAAAATTTTAGTATATAGTTCCACATGATTCAAATAGAAAACGTTATCTGATTTAATTTGTTTATCACGTCACTAAAACGTGTCAATAGCTACAATAACAAAGGAAATTGGGTTAATAACTTTCGAGAAAAATTTTCGTTCTGTACTGTTTTGTCTTGTCTATCCTCTCTGGTTTGTCATCTCAGAAAGGAGAATAGATGTATAACATTTTTTCAACATTTAGTCTGCCATAAGCCAAGTTACAACAGCAACAAAGACTTTGTTAAAAATATTATTAATAATTAATTTACGTTTTTGAACTCCACAATATATAAGCTTCTGCTATTATTATATTGATAGAACCTGCGTAACAAATATGGGGCCATCATACCCCTGTATTATTTTAGTAGAAAAATAACTAATTCACAGATTGCACAAAAGCTAAAAATGAAGCTCCACTTATACTAAACTACTCCACTATCTTTTAACACCAAAACCCACGTATATCATCATTCTCCTGTCCATCCTACGGTTGCCTGGAAGATATTGCTATGGCCGCCATTTTTTTCTGTTATAATATCTGTTTCTGTGTATTTGTTTGGTGGACAATAAAAAAAATACAAAATATATTTAAAAATATAAAAATATGGTACTGGAACCTGGCTACCGATGTTTAGGGCTCCAGCGACAGGAACGATACGTGCCGAATCAAGAAGAACCTTTTAGCATCAGGCCCTTTAACCAGCTACTTAATGTGAGCCTCTGAATATGTTGGTCGAGGCTCTTAGCAATCAACCCTTGGTTTGATATGCTTACTATTTTTATTAACTTGTAAAGTTGTATATCCATCTATAATCCAACTTTTCCGTCGAGTACGTCGCTAGAGGAATAGATAGAAATTTGGATATAAAGGATAACTAGTTCAGGAAACAAAGTAGTTAGCTAATGAAACTAGCTACAGTTATATAGACTCGATTGAGCCAATGTGCAAGTTAGGAGTTTTAGTCATATTTCTATTATATACGTATACAATTCCAGTTAGCCAGCCCGGTGCAACGTTGCGATTGCGTGTAATATAATCACAATTATATTACCTTTTTATTAAGTTCTATAAATAGACGTGGACAACGTTATCGCGGACGTTATCATAATTAAGGCGAGATCATGTCTCATCGTCTTGGCTTGTACGAATGTGCGTTTGTTGTCCGCCGAGCGTGCGCGCGACCAATGAGGTAGCTTGAGTTTATGCACTCGTCCAAGCTAGCCTGCTAGGTGCCAATGTGACACCAAGGTGTTGAGTTAGCGGGCTAGGTGCGGTTATTGCCTCTAGGCTAGATAGTGTTCCACTTCTTCATGTTTGTATCTGTTTACCGATTAGAAACATATAATTGATCGAACGTTGACGATATCAATAATTATAATATCCGATCACCAAGTATATAAGACAGTAAAGAAGCGTATTATTTCCGATTCTCCTAAGCGCAGAGAACTCCCAAAGACAAGTTGCATGTTGTCAAAACAGCGGCACGTCAATTGGTCTAATCGGTGGCCGGCTGTGAGCCAATTACTTACTTGACAGCATGTAAGCAATTCCTACATTTGAGGGCGGAAAACGCGCTGCAGGAAGACTTCCTTTATTGAGTTACAAAAATAGATGCGCTCATTGTCGTCGCCGTTATAACATCAATAACTTTATTTGCAGTCGTAGCCTTGTTTCACTTAAGTATCTGATCTTAGCGGTGGACTGAGAAAGTGTTTATACCAACTGCCTTATTTCGTTTATTAAATAATAATATTTTTTCTTTGACCGTTCCATGGCTAGACTGGATCATAAACGTAGTTTACAAGATACCTTACTCTGAATTTAGTTTCTATTGAGGTTAGCTAGATTAAGCTTTAGTTTAAATTATGAACTTGATTTTAAGCTATGCAAATCAAACATTATTTTGAATATGAGTATTATATACTAAAATTCATGTCTCGACAGAAACCTAACTATGTTTGTCACAATAAATTTTAATTGCCATCACTATAATTACGTTGGCTGTTTGAGATCAAAGCGCACTGTGTTTTAGTATGACCATTATCAACTGATCATCCTCTTATCGTTATAGGACAATGACTCTGAAGTTTTATTAAACCTTTAGGGTTTATCTTGGTACGATATCACCTAATAGAAAAATAGCTTTCTATTGGTAAACTGCATCACATACAGTCGTGGTCAACTAATTAAGGACATTCAAGATAGTGGACAGCAATAACCGGCTATGTACATATAAATATAAAACCCTGTTGATTTCTCAGTAACTATTATTTGCATAATTTGATCCGATTATTATACTATAAATGGCTGTAAATAAAAGATTAAATAAATATAAAAAAGTGTTTAATATCAAAGGTTAACCATGTATTCAATTTAAGGTACAATTCTGTAGCTGGACATTTAATTAAGAACAGTAAAGTAAAATGAAAAATAGAGTTAAACAGAACTAATAATCTGCAGTATTTTAATTTCTTTAACAACTTCATTTTATTACGGGTAAAATCAGTACCCAGTAGCAAAACCTTTGTTAGTAATTACCGCTTGACACCGATGTGGCATAGACATTATCAGTTTCTGACATATTTCAACAGGAATGTTTGCCCATGCCTCACAAAAAGCTTCATTAAGTTCATCTAAAGTTGTGGTACGATAAATGGCAACTTTTTTCTTAATTTCGTGCCAAAGGTGCTCGATTGGGTTGAGGTCGGGGCTCCTTGCTGGCCAATCTAGCACTGATACCGACTGTCTGTTAAGAAACGACTTGACTGAACGGGCTGTATGTTTTGGGTCGTTATCATGCTGAAAAGTCCATATAATAGGAAGATGTTCCTCAGCATAGGGAAGCATAGTTTCTTCTAATATTGCCTTGTATTGATGTTGGTCTAAGTTACCCTGAACTTTCCTCACAGGTCCCACTCCACGTCCAGAAAATGATCCCCACATTTTAATGTTTCCTCCGCCATGTTTCACCTGCTTTTTTGTGAATCTTGGATTCATTTCCGCTTTTACAGGACGCCGTACGTATTGCCTTCCATCTGAAGAAATCAAATTAACCTTGGTCTCGTCAGAGAATAATACATGTTGCTATTGGTCGTAGGTCCAATGTCCATATTTACGTGCAAACGCCAAACGTGCATTTCTATGCTCTTTCTTTAACAACGGTACTTTGCGAGCCACTCTTCCGAACAACCCTGCTTCTACCAGACGTCGTCGAACTGTCCTCGCTGATACACTGACTCTTTCGTCTGCCCCAAACACTTCATGTTTAATTAAAATAGAGCCTAGAAACGGATCTTTCTTAGCTAACCTGGTTATCATTTTATCTTCTTGCGGAGTTGTTTTTCTCGATCTTTTTTTTTCTGGGCACATTTAAAGTTGTGTTATTGCGCCTGAAATGTTGCACTGCATTGCATACCATAGTTTTTGAACAATTTAAATATCCTGCTATCCTTCGGTATGACCAACCACGCTCGACAAACTTCATGATAATTTTTCGTAGTGTTGCATCGCAACTTTTATTTTTGCCCATTGTTCTTCAAAATAACTCTCAAAACTTGAAATTACAAATCTAGATTGCCGCCAAAACTACCACAAAGAATAGGAGAAGAAAGAAAATAATAATTGAGATTCAGATTTTGAAACTAGAACGCAATATCTCAGTGTCCCTAATTAAATGGCCAGCCAGCATTCTTTGAACAAATAGCACTGTGATCATCTATCAGCTATACTGTAAAGAGGTTTAATGTTTAAGAAGTTGTTATTGTTTGTATAATTAGGCACATAAATGACTAGTTATACTTACATGTAAAAGATGTGGAATATTGTTTAGACTCGTTGGAAAATAAAAAATAAATTCAAAATTTGGATTAACTAGAGAGTGTTCCTAATTAGTTGACCACGACTGTATATGCACCTCACCTTTTTATGTAAATATTCATTTTAATAGAGTCAAGAGTCTGTTTACTGTATATCTTTGGTTTTCTATAAAGTGTAATACAAATGTAATATATCCCTTGTGCAAGTCGCCTACTCACCTACGAAGAAAAA
Source organism: Tyria jacobaeae (assembly GCA_947561695.1). Classification (NCBI taxonomy): domain Eukaryota; kingdom Metazoa; phylum Arthropoda; class Insecta; order Lepidoptera; family Erebidae; genus Tyria; species Tyria jacobaeae. The sequence continues at coordinate 13,263,121 of OX387217.1, forward strand.
GGTTTGCACTATTTTCACTCTGTTTTGTAAGAAATTATTTACTTTATTTTGTAAACCGCTTACACCATCCATTCCATCCATCAATCGGTATCGAAGAAAATTTTACTTTGTGGTGCAGTACTTCTGTTGGTGTGCCGCATGGTGTTTATCTCCATTAGTCTTCACTATATTTACTACACTACTTCATCTAAACTTATTTAATCCGATCACCTTTATGCAGTTGATTTGCAAATCTATACATCCTCTCGGGCAGCTACATGAAGCCATAGATATCATTAATAAATATTTCACGAACATAGATGACTAGAGTCCAGAACGCGGTTATACAATTAATCCTATGAAAAGACAGGTTATTAATTTAGAGGTTAGTCATTGATAGCCCTATACTTACTTCGAAAATAGAATAGTCTTGGCTCCCACCATTCAACAAATTTTGTACACAGATCTTTTACGGTCCATGCAGCGCGCCTGTGGACTGTCTGAATCTGGGAGACGTGCTAAATCGATAAACATAAAAAAATATATATATTGTAATTGATAACTATCTGTCCTCGTAGTTACCTACATGTTCCTCTACACTTTAATGTATGATGTGATGTTTTGTTCTTATAGTATCTGCCTTTCATACGTTGATATCGTTTTAATGTTATCATCTTATTCAGCATTTTTTGTACAACTTTAAACTACGATAAGACCGTCGTTGCTACCATATTGGTAAATTTTTAATTATTATATTTACTGTAAAGTTTTCTTTTATTGTGTACAACAAAGAATATTGTATTGCATTGTCTAATGTTAATAATAACTTAGCTCTTTCTGGAGCTAATTTAAAATTTTCCTCTTACTGAAATAATATTTGTGTGAATGTACACAAGCAAATGTATGATTTATTATAACTTGCTTACGTTGTGTAAACTTAGATAATAATTAGCTATGTTCTATACAAAACAACTTAGTATTGTTCATGTTATGTACTTAAATAAAAAACTAGCATTTGGTCTCTAATTAAACCCTATAGATGATAATTAGATTCATCATTCATCGATATAATTTTTACATAATGTATATTATTTACAGCCAAAATGATGGTTTTATATCTTAAGCTCGGTAATTGTATGAATTTTAAACTCCAAAACACTCGCAAAAACGTTACTAAAGTTTAACTGAACGTGTGACGTTAATTTATGGTCTTTTTTTTTGGTTTGAGTTACCTACTCGCAATGATACAAACTTGTTTTCTTAAAAATAGTCCCTATATGTTAAATTGTTATTACAATTGTTTACAGGTTAGTGTACCTTATTGAAGGCGACGGCATGTGGCGCAGCGCGCGGGTGTTCGTACTCGCGGCGCTGAGCCTCTGGGTCGAGCCTTCGCTCTCCGCCAAAAAGCACAATATTACTATCGGCTACCTGCCCTGCCTCACTGGTGAACTTAGAGATAGACAGGGGCTCACTATTTCAGGAGCTCTATCCATCGCCCTCGAAGAGGTTGGTTTACTGCTTCCCATTAGCTGCCAAATAGAACAGTTTAGATAAAAACCGTAAAGGATGTATTGATGCATTATAGTAAATCTAGCCAAGGACTTAATTCATACTTAATACATATATAGGTTAATATTTTTAGTATCACTGTTACTGCACAATAGCTACCTTAGTGGTTATAAATGCGGTTTAAAGTAGTCCATTTATGTTTATTTTTATAGAAACGTAACACATACTATATTTAGTAATGACAGAATTCAATTAAATTACGTTGGACACATTCACACGACGATAAAAGTTTGTTTGATCAGCACAAAATCATATCTACACTTCCGTAGCTATTTTTAGCGCGAGGGCAAACAAGTCGAGTTAACTTTTAGAATTCCTCGTGCATAAATAAATATCCTATCGATACGTTTACATATCGTTATAACCACACTGACATTGTTAATTAGTCATTATTACTGAATATGGGATTAACATTGATAATTTTCAGTTGAACAACGACACAAAGTTATTACCTGACGTAGAATTGCTGCTTCAATGGCACGACACGAAGTACGACACGGTGACTGCCACACGCCTTCTCACCGACATGAGCTGCGAGGGTGTTGTCGCCTTCTTTGGGCCTGAGGGCAAGTGCCGAACTGAAGCTATTATCGCGCAGTCTAGAAACCTACCCATGATCTCTTATGTAAGTAAAGCGATTGCTAACCAACTAACTATATTATTTTATTTATGAAATTCCTCTTGGATTGTCTTCTACATGGACTATATTTACGGCTTTTGTGAGCACTAAACGACATTAATAGTTGCTACTAATTAGTGAGTATTGTTGTGTTGAGTATACAAATTAAAGAGTGGACCATTATTATTCTAAATATTGAATTGAGGGCGGCAGTTTCCTATTTACTTTATCTTATTAATTCCTATTGATTATTTTTGTTCTATCATCATATCTTATTTGGCATATCTCATAGATATAACGTGTGATCTGTCATATATGTCCTTTTTACTTGAAAATTGTTATGATCGTTTTCAATAAACAGACTGTGAAGGGAGTTTATTTATATCAAACAATAATATACGTATATTTAATGTACATTAGCTAATAAAGCAGTACTAATTAATAACTCACCCATAGATGTCAATCAATCACATATATGTACATACATATTATATCTAGTGCACATTGCTATGAAGATGATTGCTATTAAGCTTAGGATCCAGATTTTAATTTTTTTTTTTTTCACTTTATATTAATATCAGTTCCTGCTGAAATTAAAAGACAATGATTACTTCAGTCTTTTTAAATACAGAATTTATGTGACAATATTCGAAGGGAAGTCCAGTTATCGCGATGTATTGAACTACTTATTACATATTTTCGTTAATTTCAGAAATGTTCCGATTATCAAACATCGACGTTATCAAATTTCGCAAGGTTGGAGCCACCGGGAGCTCAGGTACGTCATTAATCTCAAGGTATTATGCCGATTTTCTGACCAATGTTATAATGCCTTCTATAATTTATTTTCTCCCCGATGGTAATAAAGTAACCTTGATATCTAAACAAAATAGGTGCTATAATATGTGTTGATATCAATTTACTCCGTATAACCCATGATCCATGATGATTATTACAAAGCCCATTGCGTTTGTATTAATGATGCAAATTGAGGCTGGATGTTTAATTTAATTTCAGGCTACAAAATCTGTGATTTCATTGTTGCGATACTATAGATGGCATAAGTTTTCGATTCTGTACGAGGAGACGTGGGTGAATGTAGCCCTGACTTTGGAAAATCATGCAAAGAGGAACAATATGACCGTGAATCACCAAAGACCCGTCATCGATGCTTTCAAATGTTGCGAAGAGAAACTCACGTGCTGTGCGCCTGGGTTTTGGTACCAGTTTATACAGGATACTAAGAATAAAACTAGAAGTAAGTTCATTGGATGGAAATCGTTACTTAATTGTTAAGGTACACGGCATTGATCAGAGTGACAGATTTCGTTATTTGCTTGTTGTAAAAAAGATCGTGAGTGAATTTGCATGTGTAATACTTTTGTGTGACTTTGATTATCGTGTCTAGATATATAAATGGGTAATAAGGTTGGGCTTAGTGGAACACGCGTGATTCTATCTACATACACTTCATGCGAATGATTGAATTTAAAAAAATATAGATAGCCGCAATCATGGAGACTAATTGGCAATTGCCTTGATATTCTATGATCAAATCCTGTATTGATTGCAATGGGACCATCGCAGGTGTATATATTCTTTCGAAACAATAAATAAAAAATAATCGACAATTGGCGAAGATATCGCTTAACACAAAACGCTTAGCATGAAAAAAATCATAGTCAAACATAGAACCTCCTCCTTTTTTGAAGTTGGTTAAAAAACATTACGGTACGGTACGGAAAGATCCCTTGGCTTCTTCGAGCCCTGGTACAAGCCCTCCTGTGGACCTTACAGCTGCAATATTAATTTAACATAGTCTTGTGTTGTTTCATTTAAAATGATGTATAAGTCAACATAATGTTTAATTGCTGTTTTGTTACAGTTTATGTCTTCTTGGGCTCGACATCTGGTCTCATAGAAATTATGACTGCTATGGAATCTCATCAGTTATTTTCAAAGGGTGAATACATGGTCATTTTCGTGGACATGATGACTTATTCACTAAAAGACGCTTTTAAGTATCTTATGAGTAAGTAGCCTATGAATAAGCTTTATTACTTAGTGGTAGTCGTAGTTAGTAGGCTCACATGATGTGGATAGATGACATGTCTCCCGAACGGTTGAACAGTGTTGATGTACGGGACGTAGCCCGCAGTTGTTGCCTACCAACCATTGTATCATAATTACTATTACTATTATTTTTTGTTGAAGAGTGCTGCAGTGAATACTTTTAAATGGTTGTTACTTTAATGGTCAAACTTGTAGGTACTCATGCAATTATAATAATTAAATGAACAGTGTATCTGTCATCTCCAGTGACGACACTGTTGTAGCAGGTTGTTTTTAAAATGAAATGATTCACTTATTAACAGGTAAATAACAGTAGAAAGGAGGACTAAAAGCTAATACAATATGACCGCGACTTTATAATGATTAGAGACATAAAATGATGAACGTATGTGATGCTTTAAAGAAGTTGTAACAATTTTGTTTCAACTTCGGACAATTAACGTGGGATTTTCCAGAATTATGCTTATCTGAATGATGTATAATATAATATAATATATTTGTGCATTGTATTGAGTCGTGTGGGTCTCGGTGGAGTCAACAGACAGTATATTGTTATACTGTGGCCCGATGATGGCAATGCGGGCTTGCCCCCTATTCGTATGTGGGACTAAATTAAGTTGGCGTTTGAAGTGTCTCTATCTACCCCTTCGGGGATATGGGCGTGAGTGTATGTATGTAGGCATAATGATGTAACTTTGTGAGATAGATAGCATAAGAAATCTATATAATAAATAAACAATGATGGCTAAATGTCTGGCTGAGAACGGCTTGACTCATTTGGATAGTATATCAAGGTTCCTATGAATGGCGGGTCAGCTAGTGTATTCTTTATTCTAATTTAACATTTTGTTTTTCAGAAACTGAAGACCGATCTGCAAAGCTGATATGTCCGAACACACCGGAGTTTAAAAAACGGGCGCAGTCGCTTTTGGTGATCGTATCGTCTGAACCTTCCAGTAGCTACGAAATATTCACCAACAAAGTGCGCAAGTATAACGCGAAAGAACCCTTTAAGTTCCGCGATGTATTTGGAACTATGTTCAATAAGGTATGTATTTGCAACTGAAATTTATATAAAAAGTTGTTTCTGTTTTGTTTGCTATAATAAACTTACATTTTATATTAATTAGGTATCTTAAACCTAAGTAGCGTACTTAATAAATAATAATATCTTTCTTTTTCAGTTTGTGTCAATATACGCAGCGTATTTATATGATTCTGTTAAACTTTATGCAAAAGCTTTGGATGAAATTATTAGAGAAGATACTGAGCAACTAACTTACACTAAACTACTGAGTATTGCCACGAATGGCTCACGTATCATTGAAAAGATGATTAAAAGTTCTCCATATAAAAGTAAGTAGGTATTTAGTTCGAAGGCTTTTTTGTTTGGTATGTGTCGCAATAATATAAGCTGGGGTTGTACAAGGCCGTCCTAAGCTTGTTAATGAGTATAAACAGAATATAATCATAATTCTGATTTAAAAAATAAAAACTACTTTAAGATTTCGAGTCACCATAAACTTGTTTCTTGAATGTCTCATAGCAGTTTTTGTTTTATTACTTAGTGCAGACGTTTTTGAAATCAAGTTTATACATATATATATAATATAATTACTGATTATTTCAATATTATACAGGACTGAACCAATTCATTCCAATCTTTCCATCCCTTGTTCGTATATAATATTTAATAACACTATTTTTTATATTTTTAAATATATTTTGTTTTTATTTTATATTTAAAAATGTAATTTGTATGTTGAATAATGTGAATAAAGAGAATAATAATAATAAACTAATATTTTTTTCCCCTGGTACAATATATCTTAATTTAATAGAAACTTAATTTCTATAAATGACTTATATTTTTCAGGTATATCCGGTATGTCGATACGTCTCGATGAGAACGCTGACTCAGAAGGCAATTTCTCAGTGTTAGCCTTCAAACCGACGTTATACCAAGACGGGCTCGTCCAGTGCTCTTCTAGTATGATACCTGTTGGTCACTTCCTACAGAGTAATAGAGAGTTTCCTGTGAGTTGACCTCGTTTAGCCTGCCTTAAACTTGACATTAATCGTTTGGACACATTTGACTCCATAATTTCCTTTCTACATTTTGGTGCACCTTTCAAGATAATTCATATTGCGATAATTCACTGATACTAATATAGTATAGTAAATAACTTTGTCATTTTGTTCGTTGTGCTTTGGTGTCCCACAAAAATTAGTTATAAGTTTCTAAAAGACATGAGAGACCGTCTCCTTAAGTGAGCTTTATTTCTGCTTTTATTTATTTCAGGAATACAAAGTAAATACTGGTTCTGCAATCGATTGGCCGGACAACGTAAAACCCGAGGACGAGCCATCATGCGGGTTTCTGAACGAAAAGTGTCCGAAAGACGATTCGCAAATTACTTCTTTGGTAGTTGCGGGGACTTTAGCTGTGACTTTATTTTGCGCTCTTGTCGTCACCATCAGTATATACCGCAAGTGGAAGATCGAGCAAGAGATCGAAGGTCTACTCTGGAAGATAGATTCTCAGGAAATAGCCGGCTATTTGGGCAGTGGTCTCGTGTGGTCGCCTAGTAAGGTAACCCCTTACCAGAAATAAACGCGCAGGCAAGCGCTAGCTTTTGTGTTAAAGTGAAGTCTATATATATGTGCTATTTTTTATTGTTTTCTGAAAATAAAAAACTGGTTCTTTGAATTAATATGTATGTTGCAGTTGAGTTTGGCGAGTGGCATTTCAGGCGAGAGTAAGTGTTGCGCACAGATATTCACTACGACAGCGCAGTATAGAGGAAATGTTGTTAGAATTAAGGAACTCAAGTTCTCTAAGAAGAAAGTAAGTGAATGTTGTTGTGTATTGCCATACAATTAATTCTCAACTATGTATAAAGGTATTCATTTAATGTTTAGCAAAAGTACATACTTAGAATTTGGCTTTATATATATCCTTGGTTGTATTTAAGAAAAAGTTAATTTCAAAAGAAGTTAATTTATTATATACAAAATGGTGACGGTCTCATATACACTAATTGTAGGTTGTTATTAAATATTGTTGTATAAACGTAATCTAAATACAATATTTCTGTGTGTGTGCAGGACATTCCACGTGAGATAATGAAGGAAATGCGTTTGTTGCGTGAACTGCGTCACGACAACCTGAACTCGTTCATAGGTGCTGTCGTAGAGCCGTTGCGTGTACTCATACTCACAGATTATTGTGCCAAAGGAAGTTTATATGTAAGTGTAAATAAATTATTAGGCTCCGAGAAACACTAAACCACAGTCTGAAGCTCCCTGACCCATTAGTAGACTTAACTCCGAAGACGTCAGCCTACAACAAGTAACAGGTGTCATCCACAGTGTAGACAATTAGACATGCAAAGCACGTGTTGTTAAACCAATTTGGAACGATACTAGTGTAAACCTAAAATAAAATACGTATGTCTTAGTGCAGCCCTTCATTTACTTATCAATAAATACTTTTCTATTAACATTTAAACTATTTTTGATTACAGGACATAATTGAGAATGAAGATATAAAGTTGGATAAAATGTTCATATCCTCATTAATTCATGATCTCATAAAGGTATGAACTAGAATAATAAATATTATGGTTTCTTAAACAACAAACGTTATATCTAGTATTTAATAAACTTCATCATTTACAGGGTATGATATTTATTCACACTTCGCCATTGATTTTTCATGGAAATCTCAAGTCATCTAATTGCGTAGTCACGTCAAGATGGATGCTACAGGTTGGTTTTCCATAAATACTACTAATAATATAAAACTTTAGAAATCCGATTACATATCGAAAATTTAAACATATTTATTTGAAGTTCAATCTCACATGGAAAATATTGAATAAGCGTGTTTATATGTACCTATTTACAGTATATGTTTGACATTACAGGTGGCCGATTTCGGTCTTCACGAACTGAGAGCTTGCGCTGAAAATGATTTCATAGGAGAGCATCAGTACTATAGAGGTACATTTTTTATGGTACACTTATGACAGTTGATATTGGGAATGTAATAACTGGTTGGACTAGAAGCCAACCCAAATAGACATGGGAGTAATAGAGCCAGGAAGAAAAAATGGATGTCCGCCAGTCTCAATTTACAGGATACTAAAAAAATCGCGATATCATTGGATTATACACTGTCGGCTATTCTTACATTTTATGTGTCTTATTTATAGGGTTATTGTGGAAAGCGCCAGAACTACTGAGAGAGATGGACATTCCCAACGGCACAGTGGGCGGGTCGCAAAAAGGCGATGTCTACGCGTTCGGAATTATTCTTTACGAAATAATAGCAAGAAGAGGTCCGTTCGGTATGACCGGGACTGAACCTAAGGGTAATATATTTTCGAATATATTTATTGATTTTCAAAGTGGTTTAATCTAGTTTATTTATCTAAACTTCATGTGTACTAAAATAAAATAATAGATAATCAATGTTATAGATACGGACTGCCCAAGACCGGGATAGTAACAAGGCGCTCTTTGGGTGAGACCTTGGGTGACCCTTGATGCTGATGATGATGATAGATATGTATATTAGATATCCCAATGCCTTTATGAATTAATTGATACGTATTCAGCTTCACGATTATACTGCGATAGCGTAGTGTTGCCTTGCTATCCAAAAGCCAGTGCTCTAACGTAACTAAACAGTGTTATACTCGTATAATAATTGATTATATTGGTAGTTGTTGTTACAAACATTTACATTTTGTTTTTGTTGCTTTGTACGTAAGGTGAAAAGTCATAAAAGGGGGTGATATACTTATTTTTATTTACGGTGTACGACTTTTGCAACCTTAAATTCTTATAATCATTACAGTAATTACATAATTATACATATATTACAGATATAATCGAGCGACTGAAGAGACCAAAGCAAGATGGTGAGGAACTGTTTCGGCCCGACACCAGTTCACTAGACGTAGAGGACTACATAGTAGCCTGTATGAGAGACTGCTGGGTTGAAGACCCTAACCTAAGACCTGATTTCCCTACTATTAGAAGCCGTCTTAAGAAACTGAAATCTGGAAAGTAAGTAAACATCTTTTTTGTTTTTAGGTAACTTTCATAACACTGTCATGCATTCCATCTTGGAATTACAAAAATATATATATATATATATACATACATACATACATACATACATACATACATACATACATACATACATACATACATACATACATACATACATACGCTCACGCCTGTCCCTCAAGGGGCATTAGAGGTGTATAATACACCCACACTTTGCCAACTAGGATATATCGAAAGAAAGAAGTAAGAAAAAGGAAAGACAATTAAAGATTGTGACTACTACTTAACTAGTATTTGATTCAATAGTTACTAATATTTTGATTAAATATTTCAGATCTAGAAATATAATGGACCAAATGATGGATATGATGGAGAAGTATGCTAATAATTTAGAAGAACTAGTCAACGAAAGAACGAGGCTATTGATCGAGGAGAAACAAAAGACCGAAGACTTACTTCATAGAATGCTACCAAAGTAAGCCGTTTTCTTTTTTTTATTACCAAATAAAGGTTGTACATAACGACCGACCTTGCCGTGACGTCAATTCATGTCTGATGATTTTTCGCGTAATTGTTATTTATTCATTATTTTATTTCTAAACGTCACCTGTATAAGCGGCCAAGTATCAGCTGGAGCCTTTTGAAAATTTGCATGTACATGTTATTAATATTCTGTGTACCTTTGTGGTAAAACATTTAGAGTCATAAAAAATATGTAATTGTTATATTATTACTAATTCGAAGGTATCGTGTCGGTGTAATTAATATATATGTGAGCACAGTTGAGGAAGACGCAAATACAACAAGCTGTATCACATACCTGGAGACTCATTAGTGCTTACTGGTTTACATTTGGTCCAAGTCTAATCATCACTATATAAATGTAATCACTTATTGTGAAAATACTATCTGCATGCAAGCACGGATTTGTCGTTAATATACCGTTAAAGTTTTTGTGTACTGCGTATTTCCAAACCAAAAGAGGTTGATAGAGGTCGGTTTGCAATTCTGTTTTCGAAAATACAACATTTTAAGGGGTTTTCAAAGAGAGATCCCATTATTTTAAAAGTGGTTGACGCCCTTAGCACCTTATTGTGTGTCCTCACCACAGAGATAAAAGATAGACGCAAAGTATGGGATTTAACTTCAGCCACTCCTTATCCGTAAAAAGAACCGCTCCTTAGGCACGGAAATAAAAATACAACATCAATTTTTTCATACAACAATACAACATACATACTTGTACATTACAAGAACAAGTCAATTCTATGTCGGTTGCCCTTCCTCCAATTCTTTATTATTTTCTATTTTTTAATTAATGACTGTGAATTGGACCAATTAGGATTGCCGTTAATAATATTAGTGTAGTATTCATACGTATTTGTTATAAGCCCCTTGCTTTAAAAGTATTACCCACCCACACATAAATACATAAAAGATGAGGAAAGGAATATGAAAAAGACCATCAGTATGTTTTGAAGTTTTAGGAGTTATTGGCTTGTATTGATACTACTCACAAAAGTCTGTAAATAATGTGACTAATAATGTTTATATAATGAAAATTTTTGGTGCATCGACATGGACTTGATGTAAAACAGTGGTAATCCATCAAAAAAAAATATTATATTCACTTTGTTGTACTTGTGTTCTTTTCCAGATGTGGAGGTTGAATCCATTATAGAAATGTCGTGAAAATGTCTTGAGGTAATTAACTCCCTATTGGTGGTTGTAGTTTAACATGGTTTGCATCACAGGTGCCGGGTCACATCATGTGCATTCAAATGTACTGAGACATTGTGGACTTGGCTCACCTTTTTTATTAACAGAGTTTGAGTAGAAATAGAGCTTGCTTGGGATTCTGTGGTGGTGTAGCGTGACGTCGTTGGCGGTGATGGCAGTTTCTTCTTGTAGTTTACTGGTTTTATAGCTTTTTGCAAGTGACTTTGGTAGAGATTCTCTCGGTCAACTATTGTTTTGGTTCAAAAGTGGACCCTTTTGTAATTACACTGCACTTTTTATACTTCATTTTTTTAACATAGGCAAGCATGTTTGGATAAAGTAGATTTTTAAAATGTATATAAATTTTACTGAGTATGAATTATGTAATTCTATTAAACAGTATTTTCTCCTAATTTAGAGACGGGCTTTGAACAATAGATAAACCGTTTTCGGCCTAATAATGATTTGTGTTAAGACTTTCTTTAAGTTTATATATTTCAAAAAATATCAAGTAAAAAAACTTTACATTATTTTAACTTTCAATTAATAACATCTCACTGTTTAAATGAACTGCTTGATTCATAACTTGATCTGTTGGCACTTTCTTATTTATTTTCTACAATATGTACCTGGTCATGATAAGTATAAAATAGATATCATTAAGTGATTAATTTTGTAATATAAAAAAAATATTTTATATAATAATAATTGCTTGTATATGACTGAACATTACTCATTATATCTAAGTATGTAGTTAGTTTTTAAGATGATTGTATATTTTCTATTTAAATAGTATTAGTTCAAACAGCATGTTTTATAGTCCTATTTAGTTATAAAGATGCCTGCTGAAACAATATGCGATTGTAATGAGTACTATAGACAATATCAGAGTATATTTATGCTATTGTTTTGATCGATAGGTTTAAACAGTTAACGCCTATAGTTGCAAATTGTACGTTTTGTTTTAGGTCAGTGGCTCGACGTCTGACGACAGGTGAAGGTGTGGAGCCAGAATCATTCGACTCTGTAACAATATATTTCAGTGATATAGTTGGGTTCACTGCTATGTCAGCTGAGAGCACTCCCCTCCAGGTCGTTAACTTCCTCAATGACTTGTACACTGTGTTTGATAGGATAATTAGGGGCTACGACGTATATAAAGTGGAGACTATTGGGGACGCTTATATGGTGGTATGTATAGCATTAAAAATATTTTGTTTTATATAAGGACAAACGTGTGTACTCAACTTCGTCAGCGTAAAACCAGTAATTCTGGTGGATTTTTTTTTATTTTATCTATATAATATATACGATATATATTATATATATATATATTATATAAGATAGACGATATAACTTCGAGAAAAATTGTTTTTCAGGTTTCTGGTCTTCCCATAAGAAATAATGATAGACATGTTGGTGAAATTGCATCTATGGCATTAGAATTATTGAATGCTGTTAAAAGTCACAAAATATCTCATAGACCAAATGAAACACTCAAACTTAGGATAGGAATTCATACTGGTAAGTTATTGTTATGGTTTTACAAATAATTGCAATTTACTGCGACTATGATTTAATAAATATGTCACAATTTACATCTATTTGTGCAAATCGTGGTAATTGTATAGAGCTTTGATCCACTCCTTTTTCTCTAATACCCTTTATGACTGCTACCAATACCACACCATGTGCATTAAAAACTTATATATATATATTCTTATTATATAACTTATATATATATTATATATATATATATATATATATATATATATATATATAGAAATTAAGCACTTGTGCCAACAGTCTTATAGTTGTTTTGTTGTAAGCAGTTCCCATAGTCTATAAACACTCAAATACTTAACCTAGTTCTAGAGACTGCGTCAGGGGTTTGCAAGAAAGAGGTTACAATATTTTTTTTTTCAGGCGCTGTTGTGGCAGGCGTAGTTGGACTGACAATGCCTCGCTACTGTTTGTTTGGCGACACAGTTAACACCGCTTCACGAATGGAATCTAATGGCGAACCACTCAAAATTCACATATCACCTAGTTGCAAACAAGCGCTTGATAAAATCGGAGGATATATTGTTGAACCAAGAGGAACTATTCCAATTAAAGGAAAAGGACAGGTACGTTAAACGTTCTAATAATACTTTAATACATTATTATTGTAATAATATGGTTGATTTAAATTCGGTCAGCATAATTTGAGTATAAAAAAAATTATAAACCAACCCATGTTGTTTGTCAAATTTGATATAATTTTAGTATATTCCTGAAGTATATACGTTCATACTATTTCCTTGCATAAAATACGATTCCTTGCGTGATATAATTAACTCATGTTCCAGCCTAACTTCTATAAATCTCCTCTCTTTATCAATGCACTTTTCGCATTCCTTGGCGCAATTCTTTTAAATCATAAAAACGTCCTATTTAAACACTCACTCGTAACGTAACGTATATAATTTAAAGAATGGTCTTCTAACGAGTTAAGGAGTTGTTATCTTCCACCATAAGCACAGCAACATGTGATGCAAACAACTTAATCCCATGATCAAATCATCGAAAATTGGCGGAGAAATGGATTACCATACATACATACATAAAAAATAATACATACAGTCGAACATAGAAATGAAAAATATAAAAAAGCCCTGATTTTCCCTGTTTATTTCAAATTTTCCGGACCTGGTTTAACCGACTTCAAAAAAGAAAGAGGCTCTTTTGAAGTCGGTCCTCCAAATTCGAAGATTAGAATCCTGAGAAACATTTATAAATTTGATTTAAATGTCATAAGTGCTCCGTCTACAAACCAGTTTGACCTCCACAATATACGATGATCAAACGGTCTCCTTTACCGATATGACACAGCATGCCGTGTTCATCCTTTCATTGCTATCATTTTAAATCGTTATGAGACGTATTAGCTATAATGTATGTTTTCTTTCTCTACGATATGTTTTTTTATAGTATTTACGTATTTCCACCTCAACGATGTTATTTGGCTGTTCGATAAGGAGTTTCCTTTTAGATCCGCATATCTAAAATTTATAACCTAGATCACGCAATAGTGTAATATATTATCTTCTCAAAGTAGAGCATTCAAAGTTTTCAGTTGGTAGTCAGTTTGAGATGGTTGAGTGAGTCAAACTGAGTGACTTCTCTTCTTACCACTCCGTCTACTTAAACATTTTTTTAATTTTTTTTTATGCGATACACACGATGCAAACGAGCAGACGGTCACCTGATGGTAAGTGACTACCGCCGCCCATCGACACCCGCAACTCGAGAGTCACAAGTTCTGAGAGTCTGTTTTGTTTTTCTCGGTAATTTAAATCTTTTGTTGTCTTATAATAATTTTCCTTGTTGTATATTTCTAGCTACTGACTTTTCCGATAGCCCAGTAACTTAAGCTATTTTAGGTATATTTTGTTCATATTTAGCAGAATTTGGATTTAGTTTTATTTTGCTAAAATATTCTTATGCGTTAAAAGCCATTTGCTTGCATTGACTATTAATTTTCTCATCTTGAGAATGTAATATTATGTATAACTCTCACACACACAACTGTCAACACGTGCGATCGCTAACCGCGTGGTAACTGAGCTACCACACTACGGGTAACCGTAACTGAGTTTAGATAAGAATTCGTCTGTCGCCCGCACTACTACCGGTTCCCGTTCTTGTCGTACCTCCACGCCCCTATACCCCGAAGCGTGGCGTGGGCACAACTAAACCTATAATAAAAAACCTTTATGAGTTTTGCTAACTGAGAAAATTAATTTCAGGTACAGACCTATTGGCTCCTTAGCGCTACAGAAAAAGCTATACAAAAGAGACCAGTGGAGGGTGAGGAGCGCCCATTATTTCGTCGCCCTAGACGAAGTCCTCGACTGGCTGACTCTAGACACCCTTCATTATCAGGTGTGTGACCAGTCTTTGATTTTGATTCATGTGTTAATATCACCTCTATATCAACTGATTACAGTCACTCAAGAAATTAGTATGACATGATTACTAAAATAATATACAGATCACTGATATGCTTGTAAATGGTTTAAACAAATGTTTTAAAACCTCAACACCCTGTTTTTAGTGTATTAAGAATGGTTGCTAACAGGTCTTGTCAGCACCATGTCTTTTCAATTGTGTATACGAGGGGCGTTCAATTTATTCTTGGTATCGGGGTGATTTGATATTATTGTGGGTAATTAAAATATATCATTAGCTAACAACATTATCTGAGGGTATTCATATAAAATTTCATGTTGATAACTTCATTAGTTTGTTTGCGACCTCCAGTCAAAGACGACGAAAATGATTGACGCGACAATGTTGAAGAAAATCGAGCATCGTACGGTGAGTAAATTCCTCACTAAACAAGGAAAATCTCAAAAAACTATCCAAGAAGAAATAGTAGCCGTTTATCAAGACTCTGCTCCTTCATTATCGACCGTACAGCAGTGGTCCAGTGAATTCAAAAGATGACCCCCGTCCAGGTGGACCAATCACGGCGGCTACCGAAGAAAATGTGAAAATTATCGAACAGCTTGTATTAGAAGATGCACGTGTAAAAATCGAGATGTTAGTAGAAAAAAGCTATCCGTTCGTGCTATACCCACTATACTACATGATTGTCTCACAATAGTCAGTGCAAGATGGGTGCCGCGCATGCTCACTGTGCTTCAATCAAAAGCAGGCGCGGGTTGACTCTTGTAAGGAGGTTTTAGAGCTGTGTGGCGACGATCCAGAAAGTGTTTTCGATAGGATAGTTACAGGTGATGAAGCGGGGGTTCATCAGTATGATCCTGAGAGTAAACAAGAGTCTATGTAGTGGCATAAAAAGGGATCAGACCCTCCGAAGAAGTTCAAAGTCACTCATTTAGCTGGCAAAATCATGGCACACACCGTTTTCTGGGATTCTAAAGGAATACTATTGATCGAGCACACAAAAAAGGTGAAACTATCAACGCAGAAATTCTCAACTATTTTACGCCGTTTGATAGAAGCAATAAAAGAAAAAGAAGTGGAAAGCTGGCAAAGAAAGTGCTGCTTCTTCACGACAACGCACCGATTCACACTGCGCGGCTCTCCAAGGCTGCTGTGCGGCTTCGAGGAATTTAACCACCCAGCTACAGCTTAGATCTAGTCTCCAGTGACTACTTTTTATTCCCAAATTAAAAAAAAAGACCTCGGGGAAAGCGATTAGTTGACGATAATGAGCTCAGGTCCGCTGTAAATGAACATTTTACGGGCCAAGAAGGTTTTTTTTTAAGGGAATAGAAAAACTTATTTCGCGATCAAACAAATACGGTCTTTTGTTTCACTCACTCACTTTTGATAGTACGTTTTAAAAACTTTGCCGTACGATTAAACATATGTATAAATACATATATTCTTGTCCCGACAATAACAAACTCAACAAAAATGTATTATCCGATTTGGTTTAGTCGTTCGAGACTTATGCGCGTACATACATTACGGTGATTCATTTTTGTTTGTATGTATTTGTACAGGTGGTTTTGATTATATGATATGTAGGTGTTGATGATTAAGTGTTGTTGTACAGGCGGTGTCCGACAGCGGCTGTCGAGCGCGGCGCGCGCTAGTGAGGCGGAGGGCATGCGCGGCTCGCGCTGTTCGCTGCCGGCCACCAACACCGCGCACTCGCCACACGCCGCGCGACGACCTCGCCCTGATAGTAGGCCCAGGTACGACATATTTACTACCCCTAACAGTATCTGCTCGATGTATACTTAAATGTTCTGTAAGCTTCATTGCCCTTTAATATCATGCAAAATATGTTAATAAAAACTAAAATTAAATGTAGCTATATAATTATAGGGCTATTTTCAGAAAGTGGTAACTTAATGTTACCACTTTCTGAAAATAGCCCTTTTGTTATAGATTTTTTTATAAATAAAGGCATTCGTACCTAATTTAAATTAAAACTAAGAATTTTTAACTACGAATTACTAGACATTTAATTGCATTATACCTGATTGAATGGATTTGACATTACACGCATTTTTTCTCTGCGATTTGTGGCGAAGACTGCAAACGAACCAAACCAAAAGCTGAACAACAAAAATAAACATATTTTAAATAGACCATTGTGCAAATAACGTATTTTGTATTCAGGCACGCATTAAGCTCAATAGCGTCCTCGACGGCGTGTGAGAATGAGGCAGACAGTGACAGCGAAGCAGTGAGGTGGACTGGCGTCCGCTGCTCCGGGCTGCGATGCGCGCACTCGCTTGATGTGTTGCCGCCGGCGCGACGGGACGCACTCGTTCGTCGCTTACACACCACGCGCTCCCTAGAGTCCGACGTAGCCGTAGCAACTGTATGCTGTGACCCCGTGTTCAACGGCACCATCATCGGCATAGTCACAGACGACCCGCCGCGGGACGAGGACAGCCCCCTGCTACGAAAAACTAGCCTATCCACCAAAATGGACCGAACGCGACGAAAGCCTACTGAAGCAAGCTACATCGAATTCTACAAGAGGTGGCGGTCGCTCGGAAACGTAGCCGAGGGTAAGGGAGAACGCAAGGCCCCGCGGTTCACGATCCCCTGGCTCCTCGGCATCTTTGGAGCCCCCCGCAGCAGTTCCTCGTCCCTGCGCCGCGCTCCGCCCCTCCTCGATCGGGAGTCCGCCGTCTGATCACATCTGATAATATAGCAGCTTCAGACGTATCTTAGATGATATGTACGTATATGTATATGAAATGATATTGTAAATAATATGTGTAAGTAAAACAATGTTACCGTCAATTGTGAAATAAGTTTAATGTTATTAAATAATTTCTATTGAACAAGGTTTCTTAATTATACTGACGTAGATCACAATTATTTCATTAGTGTTATTCAACAAAAAAAAAACCTTATTATACCTACACTTTATGAATGCTGTGACGTGGCTCTTGAAGCAAAAACGAGTGCAAGCATTTGGAACCTCTAAATTAGCAGATCCGTGCGGGCTAGAAGGCACGACCCATAGTTTGACAGTCCTAACGACTCAACCCGTCGCATTCGGAACTTCTTGGACAGAAACAGTCGTATCTTGTACAAAACGCTCACCGTATTTCGGATCAAGTCGGCAATATGTTTTTACCTCATATTATAATCAACAAGCAGGCCAGCTTTCACCCTCTTAATTGACTGTCCCATAAGGGTAAGTGAGTTGAGATTAATTTTTGGTCGCATATCATATATTTTTTTATTTTTTATTTGATTGAGAACGAATTTCTCTCCACTCAATTTACGATTCTGTTCAGATCATCATTAAAGTGTGATCTAATCTTATCTTAATCAATTAAAAGAAGTATAAACATGAATGTCATTAGCATAAATATGATATCGTGAATTTATTAAACATTTTTTCATACGTTCGATTTATCGTATTTCAAGAACTGTTTTATAGTCTGTGGTTGTTTGTTATGCACAGGGCAATTCACTATCCGTCAATAAAGTACGACATTATTGTAGTACAATATTTAAAAATAAAACGGTAATTTATAGGTGTAAGCTGTCAAAAGGAAATAAACTAGGGATGTACATTGTACCTAAAAAATAAATTTTTCATTAATCGATTTTTTTTGTAGCTTGAAAAATTTATTAATAAATAATCGATTTTTCTTAAGTAAATATTTGATTTTTCTTTAGAAAATAATTGATTTTTCTTAAGAAAATAATCGATATTTCTTAAGAAAATAATCTATTTTGTTATTAATTGATTTTTTGCCATTTTGTCAATTAAGTTCAAAATAAATGCCATAAATATTATATTAATAGATTTATTAATTAAAAATAAACAACAGAAATAGCAAGCTTACATAATCATCACAAATTAAAGTTTTAGCAATCAAATTATAAAAGGTTCAAATCAAAATGTTTTTCACATAAATTAACAAAATTAAATTATTCAAATAAATAAAAAAATAATTATAATTTTCAAAAACTAGATATCCGTAGGCAACGACTTCAGTAACAACAGCTTAGGTAAGCGTTTGGATAATATACAGCTCCTGGACTTTGTTAATATGGCACCAGTTTTCGAGAACAAACTCTCTGCTGGAGCCGAAGAAGCCGGTACCAATAGGTGCTTACACGCCAACTGTGTGAGTTGCATAGCTTCTCCAGGATTCTAAAGCGTCTTCTTTTAATCCTATTAGAGGCGCAGCTATATACAAGCTTAATTCAGATGTCTGACTGTGACTTTGACTGGTTCTCATAGTCTCCAATAACAGCTTGTTGTGGGTTTCCCAAATGTCATCGTCGCTGATGATGTCGATATCATCATTATCGACATCATCAGCGGCCGAAGTTATTGACAGTGGGCAATACTCAGGTTCTCGGTTTTCTTCAATAGATTCTCTAATGTGGTTTATAGTTCTTGCCAAAGATGCTCCGTCATCAAGGTGTATTTTTTTAAAACGAGGATCTAAAAATGTTGCAGTATTTAATCAATGAACTTTTAGTATGTGCTCAAATCTTTTCTTAAATTCATTTATTATTTATTTTTTTAATTGGACGGCCAAATCATGTGATGGATCTGTTTTTTCCAAAAACTGTTTCAGGCACATTATAATGGGAATAGCTTTGCTTGCGCTGACATATTTTTCACTACACATCTCCTCGGTTACTTTTTCAAGCGGTTTGAGATTTTTTACGACCTCTTTCAGTACAGCAATTTCACTAGCTTGAATCAATCATAGGAGGAGCATTAGGGTGATTCTACAAAATGCCGCCCACCGTCCCTCCCATAGCTATAAACCTTTCAAGCATATGCAATTGTGAATTCCACCGCGTTGAAACATCTCCTACTCGGTGTTTAATTTTTCCATCCGGAACATTTTCAGCCTTTTGACGCTTTTTGAGAATTTGTCAATTGATCTGCACCAACTCCGCTCTGATAGAACCATTGTACAATTTTGCGAACTCACTCATTCACATATTTTTTTAATGGTGGTTGAGAAATATTGAGCGGTATGACTTTCCGAAAGCGGCTCACAAGGTATATTGAAAGAAACAAGCTTAAAATTTTTGGTACAATGAATAGTTACTCCCAGATAGCTCTTCATTTGTAAATAAATCCTTCCATTCGTCGATCGTTAAACATATATTGGTAACGGATTGTAACTTTTTGATAATAATAGCTTTTTTCTCCTCGTATTTTCCAGCAATGATGCCGGTTATCGTTTTGCGACATGGGATTTTATATAATGGTGCAAGTAATTAAATCAATTTTCTAAACCCTTCTTCGACTACGCTGAAAGGTAGATTATCGCGGTATATCAATTCTGCTATAGCATCTGTAATCAATTTATTTTTTGAACCCCCTGATCCCAATTCTTATATTTTTGAGAATGATGCTTCTATGCCCATTTTTTGTCGTTTAGGAGTTGAAGACCCTACAGAATCTTCAATTTGAGATACGGAAGTAGTCGGTATCATAATCATAGAGTCTTCAGAACGTGTAGATGTCGATGGCTTAGCAAACAAGTCTGCAATTGATTCTTCCTGCGAATTGTTTCCCGACTTGACAGTATGATCCTACAATAAAATTAAAATTGGTTAAAATATCCTTTAGCATATGGCCACTAAACTAAAAAAAAATTTCGTATTATAAAAGCCAATCAAAATAAAACTAAATTTTGACTTGATTAACCACTGTTTAGATCGTAAATTTATTGGTTATCTGAATCGGTAAGTATATCTTCCGATTTGAAAACCCCAACCCTAAACTAGAGCTGTCAAAATTAAACTTTGACTTGTCATTAATCTTAATGAATGAGGGCCATAGAGGAGAATATTTAAAATGGCTGAATGGCCCTGATTTATCATTTGGTTGGTTCATAGCAACGAATATAACAGGTCAGTAAATATTATACGAGTATATTGCTACATTGACACATAACTGGACTCTAAAAACCAGAAGCGCAAACGATTAAAGTACTTAAGAGAAACAATATTTCCCCGTATTTCAATCATTTGCAATTCAAAATAAATCACGAACTGACGAACTAACGAAACATTTATCTTTTTAGTCGTAGACATTGTTAAAAACGAGACTTTTAAAAACACCAAACACTTATAGTCACGAAAAACTTTCAAAATTGTCGTTTGAAAAATGAAGTTTCACCAACGAATAATGAATGAATGACATATCAATCAAATGTTGGTAAAATAGTACAGTTTGTTGACTCCATCTAGTGAATGTTTGATTAAATAAATCTACTAAACTGTTTCAAAAACACAGAAGGAATGCCATCATAGATGCACAGATGGCGTTAATGTAATATTATGGAGTTAGTATTCTTTGGCAGTTCACGTTCCGGGCTGATTGATGATAAAAAAATTAAATGATGGATTACAAAAAAAACGATTATCAATCGATTATTCATCAAAATAAAATCACGTGTTAAAATCGATTTTTAATTTTAAAATAATATAAAAAAAATGATTATTAATCGATTATTTCCATAATGGATTATTTTTTCACATCCCTAAAATAAACGAATGGACAGAGTATAATCTCTTCGTTGTTCGTAAAGACATAA
Source organism: Tyria jacobaeae (assembly GCA_947561695.1). Taxonomy (NCBI): domain Eukaryota; kingdom Metazoa; phylum Arthropoda; class Insecta; order Lepidoptera; family Erebidae; genus Tyria; species Tyria jacobaeae. Next base: position 13,284,730 of record OX387217.1, read on the forward strand.
TATTTTGTACAAATCTGAAGGTTATGTAAATATTATTGTAACTTATTAAGTAGGTATGTATTATGCTATACATAATGCTCTTTTCTTATTTTCTTCAGTTTATAATACAATAACTGATTTTTTATAAAACTAGATTTTTAACTGACGCTGACTTTCCCAAACAAATCTTTAAAATTAGTTAAGCAAAGGTGAAGGATTTCCATTTTGCTACTTGTGTAAATTTGTGATATGTGTGTGTTTGATATTGGCTGTGAGTGATAATTTAGTAAAGTATAAAGGCCAGACTTTCTTAATTACATAAACTGACTGTTGGACAGTTTGAAGTTGTTGTAAGATTTAAATTAAAAAAAAACAGCTAATCATTGCTTATTTGACATAATAATGATGAAGAAATAGATAAAAGCTTTGTTTAATTGGAAAGGAATATAATTTAATTGATTATGAGCTGATGGAGACTATTATAATGAGTGCACATCATTCAGTAAATACATAATTAAAATATGATATGCTTTCAAAACTTCAGAATAAGAAAATAACACTTGCATTCTGTGCCTCTCATGCGTGAGAAAATTAGGTTATCTTTTATTTATTAACTTATTATTTTTATAAAGTTAAAATTATATACACTACTAAAGGGGTAGCAGGTGTGTACAACTGACACCCACATTTTGCTGACTATCATTTAGTTCTACCTACACAATAGCCTAAAACTTATATTATATAGATCTTGTTAGGATTGTTCACAACCACTTACAATCAAGTCAATGAGGAGCAACAACTCTAAAGTTTTATTTCAACAACATTTACCTGCAATTTTAAAATTATATTTCTCCTATTATCAAATAGGTAATTTAAATAAATTTATGCAATCACAGATAATGGAGACCCACTACTTAATATATAATAGATTGGAGCAGTTGTTCAAATTATTTTGTCATAGAGTAGTATACAGGCTCAAAATGCGTCCACTAGATTTCCCATTTATTTGGGTGCCCCAGTTACTAGTCCAGGAGGAATCGGTGCATGAGTACCGAAAACTATTCCACCTCAATTTTTTTATGCAATCCTCTTCAAATTTCCCTACTAATGATATAAATGCATGTTGCCATGGGGCAACCCCGTGCCATATTGTGTAAACCGAAATTGTTTAAACAATTGCAAGAAATAGTTATTTTTCAACCTGACATTTTTTTGTTATATTTACTGAAATGCAAATAAAAAAGGTCCTATGACTTTTCATGATAAAATTAATATTTTAGGAGATACGAATTTTTAAAAGTTCGACAAAATAAAATTTAAATAAAATTTTTTTTTAATTGTTTATATAATAGTTAAAAATATTGTTCATAAGTGTAACAGCTTGACACGTCTGAAATGAATCTGAATTATCGAAAGAAAATATTTGAATCGTACAACTTAACTTAGTCAAGTTAACCGTGATGACTGTTTTGGCACTTTTCGCTCTGAGCAGCCTTAACAGTAAAGCATGTAGCATATAATATCCAGAAAATATTATTGTCACTCATTTATGGCAGAATGTACTCATTTTTAACAACATTAACTAATGCTTCTTTCAGATTCTACATGGCACCACTGTTCGACATGATCAAGCAGGACTGTTTTATTTTAAATCATTCCCTCAGTCAGGTTACACATGACTTATTGTCTTATTATTTGAATACATAAAATTGAACATGCCAAGTAGAAAAAAATCCGACCTTTCAAAACTATCCCGAAACGCTAAAAGGTTGAGACAATTTAGATCTCAAGAATCAGAGGAAGATCGTGAAAAACGCCTAAATTCAGGCCGGGCTCGTTATGAAAGAATTAGCGCATCAATAACACCTACTCAGGGTGAAGCTCGACTAAGTCTACTGCGTGCTCCTAGGGAGACTCAGCAATTGCTGGCGAATAATACGAAATCCTATTCATCTGCTTCTGGCCCGGCGTCACGCGCTATCACGGAAGTCTAATATTTTTACTGAAAAGGAGTCAAGCCTGAATATTCAAATTACTCGCATAGTCTTTGTACTCTCTGAAATATGATATAACGAGTCAACATGAATCACAATTAAGTATACAGTATGCTACTACGGCGGCTACTTCAGCGCAGCATAGCAATAAGGAACGCGAAGCGCTCTTATGTGCTGACCCTCTAGGTCAGCACATAACAGCGCTTTCACATGAGTCTGAACAATTCTACGGAATAGAAGTCAAGCCTGAGTATTACAATTATTGGGACAGCATCTTTGAGGTCTCTGAAATATTAAATAACAACTCAACGTGAATCTGGACAGTAAAGCTGTTAAGATTTAAGAAGTTTATTAAGTAGAGAAGCAATAGGTGATGCCAAAATGTTATTGTCGATTATTTCGACCCTTTAAACGTCGATGATTGGCGACGGTTTTTACTCGTCATCGATGGTTTCGGGTCAACCAAACCGATTTGCTCGAGTACGACGCTCGCATTGGATGACGCAATGTTTAAAAACAACGACCATTCAATCACGTGTCGATTCGACTGTATGCGTTCGAGTCCTGAGTACCAACCAGTCGAATCTAAAAATTAAAATATGGGATTGCGGAGTCCTCAAGTTATTAATATAGATTTTGGTTAGTTCGTGTTAAGTCACTTTTGTTTTTGTTTTTGTAAGATTCTAGACATAATTGTTGTTCTGAGTCTGGGTGATTCAGAACAACAATTTGAAGATTACACAAAGTGTTGACCTGTGGGGGGATCGAACCTACAACACTCGGTGCGGCAGCGTGGTGGCGACCACTTAAACCGCTACGCCATCCGTGCAGTAATTGCTGCAGTAAGCTTATTACATAACGACTATAACTAACTATTACATAAAAGCAAATAAATTTGTTAAATAAATATAAATGTAAAACACAATTGCATGGTTTTGTTTTTTTGTTGAAGTTATCTCGGCATGTCACTCCCACTAGTAAGACAATTGAAATGGGTACCATTGAAATTGTTTTAGTAGTGGGAGCGTCATGTTGAAATTTATCACGTTTTAATAAAACAGACAACGGCAGAACACAATCCAAGTAAGAGGAGATGACAATTTGTCTAAAAAGCTTCGAGCCACATTGTGGAATCGTTGATGGACCACCTTCAGGATTGTATGATTGTTTTGAAAAAGTAATGGATGAGGTATTACACAAAATTTGTAACTCAAGCAAGTCCATCATTGTTTGTGGTGACTTTAATGTTAATTTGTTAGAAACTTCTAGCTTAAGCACTAAAATTATTAGTTTGTTTCAGTCCTACAATCTTGCAAATTTATTTATGGAGCCTACTAGAATAACCCCCACTAGTGCATCATGTCTTGATAATATTTATACTGATATTTTACCTACCCACAAAAAAATTATTAATTTAATAGACTCTGATCACTGTGGACAATTGATCACTGTACCAAATATAAAGAAAAATAAATTGAAAAAAGATATCACTGTTAACCCGAAGTCTGAATATCGCTTGGAAACATTTAAAACTAAACTTGCAAATAAAATCCAACTTTTGTCAACTAATGATGACCCTAATCAACATTATAATGATTTTTTCAAAATGTATTGCTTGCAATTTGATACTACATTCATTCCTAAGTCAATTTCGGTAAATAGCAACACTTCCTTCAGTGACTGGGCCACCATTGGTATTTATAAAAGTAGAAAACGGCTTTATGAACTGTATGAAGAACGGCCTTATATTAACACTGTGGAATATAATTTATATGTAAAGAATTATTCTAAGTTATTTAAAAAAGTTTGTTATTTGGCGAAATCTCGCTACTTAAGTTCAAAAATTAAAAATAGTAGTAATATAATTAAAATGACTTGGAATATTATTAATAGCGAAACGGGAAGGTCTTGCAACCGAACTTGTGATTACAGCCTTGCTGTTGATAGCAGTATCATTAAATCAGATTCGAAAGTAGCTGCAGCATTTGAAACTTTCTTTGCAGAGATTCCCGTATCGACTACAAAATGTCTAAATTCATCACCAACTGTTGCAGAAACAATACTTAAAGAAAACGTTCCAGTTTGTGAATTCCAGTTTTATTTCCAATATGTAACTTGTAATGATATAATAAAAACTTTTAAAACTTTAAATATTAAAAAGACTGCAGATCTATGGGGTAATTCTGTTGACGTTGCTAAGTCTATTATAAACATTGTAGCACCAACTTTAACAGTAATCTTTAATAATTGTATAGATTGTGGTGAGTTTCCTGATCTAATGAAATATAGTAAAATAATACCATTGTTTAAATCAGGTAGTACATCAGACCCTTCTAATTATAGACCTATATCAGTGCTACCTATTTTTAGTAAAATTTTTGAGAAACTTATTTTAGATCAAATGCACAGATATTTTACTAAACATAAATTATTACATAGCAAACAGTTTGGTTTCACAAAGGGTCGTTCAACAACTGATGCTGGTGTTGAACTTTTAGGGCACATTTATAATGCATGGGAAGATAAATGCGATGCGTTAGGCATTTTTTGCGATTTGTCTAAGGCTTTTGATTGCGTTCTCCATGATACATTGATCAGGAAGCTGCGCTACTATGGAATCCGGGGCACCTCTCTGGATCTTCTTACTTCATATTTAAGTAATAGGATTCAGAGAGTTGATGTGAACGGTAAAAGATCTCCCGGATCTGTAGTCAGAATGGGGGTTCCCCAAGGCTCTATTCTAGGTCCCTTTTTATTTATAATTTATATTAATGACCTGCCGTACCTCATAAAGGATAAACATGATATAGTGTTGTTTGCAGATGACACTTCACTTGTATTTAAACTCAAACGTCAGCAGGTGGTTATTGATGACGTAAATAGTGCCCTTTCAACAGTAGTTAACTGGTTTAATATCAATAATCTTCTCCTTAACGAGAAAAAAACTAAATGTATAAAGTTTACATTGCCTAATGTAACACAGGTGAACACTAGTGTGTCAATAAAGGGCGAAGTGTTAAAACCCGAAGATTCCACAGTGTTCTTAGGCTTAACTTTAGATGCAAAGCTTCAGTGGAGCCCCCATATAGATAAACTGTCCAAAAAGCTTAGTTCTGCAGCGTACGCCGTTAGGAAAATTCGTGGTTTAACAGATTTAGAGACAGCCCGTTTAGTATACTTTAGCTATTTTCACGGTGTAATGTCGTACGGTATTCTGTTGTGGGGAAATGCCGCCGATATTCAATCTATTTTCGTTTTACAAAAAAGAGCTATACGTGCAATTTATAAATTAAGTCCCAGACACTCCCTCAGAGATAAATTTAAAGAGATTAATATTATGACTGTGCCCTCTCAGTATATTTATGAAAATCTCATGTACGCACATAAAAATATTAATCTGTTTAAAAAATACAGTGATATCCATAGTGTAAATACTAGGAACAAAAACAAATTTGTTGTTCCTAAAACCAGGCTCAAGAAAATAGGTGGTTCGTTTAGATGCCAAAGTATACATTTCTATAATAAGCTTCCTAGCCAAATACAAGAACTAAGCAATAATAAATTTAAATCATTTATAAAAAAAAAACTAAGTCAAAAAGCTTTTTACACAATTAAAGATTATATTGAAGATAAAAAGGCTTGGGAATGAGCTGCTTCATTAATGTACATGAGCCTTTGTTTTTCGTTTATAATTTTTTTTTTATACACATTGACATTTTATATTTTACTTTTTGACATGAATACTTACTTTGTTAAGTATTATATTGTTTTTTTTTATTGTTTAATCTTTGTACCTTTTGACATGAATACTTTGTTAAGTATAATATATTATATATTTGTTTCTTTTTTTTAATTTATAAATTTAATTATTGTAAATGTGAGGACTATGTAGGTTATTTATTTATTTATTTTTTTTCTCTTTTCTCCTGTAGTTTGTTTTATAACGATGTCTGACAGTTTGAGTACTTTTGCGGCCTACCCAAATGTCCTTGCTTTGGTACTGTTCGTCGGTCCGTTGAGCTCCTTAAAGTTCTAAGTTGAGCTACACGATAACTGACAAATGCTTGCACTGTTTGGACGGGTCCACTCAAATGAGCGTGGTGCTTTCTTCAAAAGCTCATCTCAGACGTTAGCGTGCATGGTTCTCATATGTTTTTACATCTGTATGGACTTTAAAACAGACTTTGACCTCTGAGTTTGTTTCGGTGTTTCTTCTCAGGGTAGTCAGCTAGGAAACACCGGCCTCATCTAGCATAAACTAACAGAAAAAAAATAATATATTGACGTGTAAAAGTGTTGTTGTAACCTATTTACAAAATAAAGATCATTTATCATTTATCATTTATCATGACATATGAAGGATGTAGACTCTCTGAATCGTTTAATTTCCTTCCAAACTTAGGAGGGAGTCCTTGGAGAAAAGTTTTCACAAAAACGTAACCAACCTTCCTTCTTTTTCTTGGTTGAAAATTCTTCTAGGCTGGGCAGCTTACATTTTATAGTCAGTTAAATTTTCAAGTGACATGTTACAGTTGTAGGGCTGTTTTTCTTTCGCTAACTGCCGCAGAGTACTCTGGAGTCCTTGTAAGAAGGTGATATTTTTGAAACTGTAGAAAAATGTTTAACAGCTTTCTCGTAACCCAAACCCTCCGGAGCCATAAGCAATTAAATGCTCCTCTGTCCACCTCCCTCGCACCCCTACTCCTCGCAACCACTGCTTATAACAAAATGATTTCCCAGGCAATGAAGACATTAAGCCTCAGCCTGAAAAACGTCGGAAATCTGCCGAGTGGAGTTGTGAACACCGATGATAACACTACAGGTTGAGTAGGGATCAACATTGTTTTATTCCGAAGGCTTATAAAATTTAAAACCTACAATGAGCCTGGGCTGGACGTACATATTTTCTAGAGGGAACCGCCAAGTTATTTTCGGTGGTATTTCTTCTAGTTCACTATCGCATATAGCATCCTCAGCGGCAAGACTTCGCTTACCGTGAGTCGTTGAGTTAGGCTGAGATGGGATCGGGCCTGAAATTTCGACTTACGACTTTCGAGTTGCAGGTGTCCATGGACGGCCGCTGTCACTTACCATCAGGGGACCCGTCTGTTCGTCTGTCCCCTATAATATATAAAAAAAATAAATGTTTGAGTTCTCAGCAGAGTAATTGTGTCGTTAGTCAGCTCAACAGATTAACCAAGAATGTCATGGTAAACGCACTTGTGACTCTTGAGTTGCGGGTGTCCATGGGCGGCGGTAGTCACTTACCATCAGGTGACCCGTCTGCTCGTTTGCCCCCTATCGCATAAATAAATAAAAAAAATAATAATATGATTCTCACGATACCCTAGGTATTTTTTGCGATTTATCCAAACCTTTTGATTGCGTTGCTTATGAAACTCTGATAAGGAAATTATCATTACGGTATTTGAGATACGGCACTGGATCTTCTTACTTCTTATCTAAGTAATAGGATTCAGAAAGTCGATATTAACGGTAAGCTATCTCCAGGTTCAGGGGTTAACATGGAAGTTCCACAGGGTTCTATATTAGGACCTTTTTTTATTCTTTCTTAATTTATTTTAACGATTTTAACGATTTATTTAAACAGGTAAAAAGTACGGTAACTATTAAAGAAGATGAATTGGAAATAGTGGATACCACAAAATTTTAAGGCATTACTCTTGATTCATAGCTTCAATGAGGCCCCCATATTGTCGAATAGACTCAGTTCTGCAACATACGTAGGCATAAAAATTCTTCAACTGACTGATATTGAAACAGCCAGGTTAGTCTACTTTTCTTATTTTAATAGTATAACGTCGTATGGTGTTTTACTATGGAGCAATGACTCTGATATTCAGTCCGTCTTTGTGCTGCAGAGAGGCTTAGCGAGCGATTCATAATTTAGATAATCGTTATTCGTTTCGAAATTCGAAATTCAAAAAATAAACATAATGACAGTGGCATGTCAGTATATATATGAAAACTTAATTTGATTTCATACAAATAAAGGTCAGTTTATTAAAAAAAAAGTGATATACACTCTTATAAAACACGTAATAAACATAAATTTGTTGTACCTGTCTCCTGGCTCTAAAAAACTAAAAAGGCTTTTCTATGTCAATGTCTGCGATTCTATAATAAAATCACTGATAATAGACATATTTTATGTGTAAATAAACTTTAGTCCACTGTAAAACGAAAGTTGCGCTTTAACGGTTATTACTCAGTAGTGTGTTAGAGATTCACAGACTACTTCAAATAATCAGTACAATGTAACGTGAGCTAATATGTTTCACATTTTCTATCTTGTATTATATTTCTTTCTTTTTCGTTTTTACCTTTTTTTCCCTGCCTATTATTTACTTTATTTTAGTAGCCTAATTTTAGTTATTTACTATTAGCAAATTTTGAATACATGCATATAGTTGCATTTTGTCGTTTTGCTATACTGTATGTAAATAATTATATTTATTAAATGTGATAATGTACCAGCTTATGTGTAGGTATACGAAATGAAATTGTAAATAATATGTGTAAGTAAAACAATGTTACCGTCAATTTTGAAATAACTTTAATGTTATTAAATAATTTCTATTGAATAAGGTTTCTTAATAATACTGACGTACATCACAATTATTCTATTAGTGTCATTCGAGAAGCGGGATGAGCGCGGTTGAGACTGCGAGCGAGGGGCGGATTTAATGATATATTTTGAATACATATATTGCCCGCTGGTGCTCTTTATTGATGTCGCACGAGCACGAGTAACTACTGCGACTGATACTAGCTATGCTTGAAAGCCGCAGCAGTTTAAGATTCATTTATCGCTGTGATTGACTAGTTATACATGGTAAGTACAAAATGCCTTTTTTTAACATTACACGTCCGCTAACAATGGTATAACCGCACCGTCCCGTTCGTTATACGAGCAGCCATTGATGACAAGTTTGATGTCACACTGTTTGGTATCTAGTGGGAGGAGCGGTATGTCGGTTGGTGGAGCTGGCGGCGGCGGCGGCAGCGGGTTGTTTTCTGTGTGCTCTATAATTGGACACGAAACACTTGTGTATTCGTGCCGAAGACTGGGTGCCTCTAGTAAATCAGAGCGTTGAGCAGGCGCGAGCCTGCCTTCACCAACGACCTATTAGGAAACAAGTCATGTTAGTATTAACGATTGTCGATTAATTAATATTACATGAAAGTGAAATGGTGTTTGTTGAATAATCGTTAACCAGAAAAAGCTACATTGATCAAGTTATGAGAAGATATGAGAACATACTTACTTCCATGAGGTATTCATCACTGCGGTGGTGTAAGACACCGTCCGTATGCGACTCTAAGTGATTTCCAGAAGCAAATCGTAGTTTTTTGGGAGATTCTAAACTGCAACATCTGTAATACAATAACAAGTAAATAGTTAAATGCAGTCCTCTCTTTTGCTATAATATTACTGTCAGGCGCTTTACTCTGTGCTATGGTAACCAGAATGCAGATATACATATAGTATATATATGTATATATATAAACATTATTTTTTCAATAAGATACTGGCCCTACCTGTGCAGTCCACCAACTTGGTTCTTCCAATTTTTAGTCTTAAGAGAACTTCGTTGTCCCCTCTTATCTGGGTGTGCAGGCGTGGCATCTCGCGCTTGTCTTCGTCGAGCTCTGGCAGCGGCTGCGGCCGGCTCCTCGCCGCGCAGCCAGTATGTAACCTGGTCCCGCTTGCCCTTCATCGACACAATACCACGTTCTTCTAGTACATAACCCCCTAGTTGGTCAAGTAATATCTTGCATGCTGAGCTGCAGTGTATTTTTAAAGCTAGAAACGAGAGTTTTACTTTTTATTTAGACTAAGAATGTTTGTCTGGCTGTGATTTAAAATATATCCTAAAGAAGACTGCTACTCTCCGTCTACAGTGTGAAATCGATTACTAACTTACTTCTTTTCTTTAGACTCTACTGAGACTGTAGTGTCAACATTGTGAAGTTAGTTATCTTAATTATTCCCTTTGGTAACACAGGTTGTCGTTTGTGCAATGGCACCTCGTTAATTATAATACAAAAAGGGCAATAAGTGGATCCAAGTACAGATAAGACGTTAGTTAAATTTAAGTGTTCTACTCCTACCATTACTGATAAAATAGTAAAAGGGGTTGTGAAGACAATTTAGGTCTATAATTTCTTGAGAGAGATAAGATAATAAACTTAGCTAAAACACTTACGAGCTCCTGTAGATTCAAACCGGCTGGCAGTGTTTACTGTGTCACCAAATAGGCAATACCTTGGCATCTTAAGCCCAACCACTCCTGCACAAACCGGACCTAAAACAGAATGTCATTTGGGATATCTATGTTATGTATATTACATTTAATTTGCTGTATTGTAACATAGTATACAATGACAATAGGTAGGTACATAGTTGACAGACAGACATTTTGGCTTTAGCGCTTGTAACTTGATTACTGCGAATGTAAAAAACAATAAAGACAACCTACCCGAGTGAATACCAACACGCAACATGAGCCGATGATCGGGACGATGTCGCAACCGAAAGGCTCGCGTAGCAGACAGTAGCGCTAGAGCCATGGAAGCCACTTCACCAGCATGCAAAATGCCATTTCTTATTGGTAATCCGGATACCTGGTACAAAGTAATAATAACATGAGAAGTTTTTGTTAGTGTTTTCTTTCATATAGGTAAAAGGGTTCACTAATAACATAAGTTAATAAATAGTTACTTACGACCATATAAGCGTCACCTATGGTTTCCACTTTATACACATCGAAGTTCTCCAATATTGAGTCAAAGCATGTATACAGGTCGTTTAAAAAATCAACTACCTGCCAAAAAATACACGGTTGATTTAAAAAAGAAAGTCAACTAATTATTCTTAGAAAATGTAACTGCCTTAATCCTACCTGCAAGGGAGTGCTTTCAGCTGACATTGCCGTGAAGCCCACAATATCACTAAAATATATTGTCACAGAATCGTAACTTTCCGGCATGACACGACGACCTCGCTTTAATTGCTCCGCTACAGGTGCCGGTAACATCTCCTCTAACAAAGCCTCTGAAAAACACGTTTTATATTCGTTCACAATTTATATAGACTTTTTATGATTAACGTTTTCAGCTTACAATGACTAGCGTACCAGTCTTTTTTTTCTCTTCCTGTAATTGATCCGTCCGCTCGTCTACAAGAGCTTCTAGATTATTTGCGTATTTTTCCATCATTGCGATCATATTGTCAAAAATGTTAGGTTTCCTGAAAGTAGAGTTACGTTATCGTTATATATCTTTGGCACAAAATTTCAATATAAGGAATAATTTAATATACTATAATAAACTATTCTAGTTATAAAAAAATAAAGTATTATAATTTCTATTCTACTGTAAAAATATTTATACGGACTATGTACAATAACTTACATTCCTTTGCGTAAGGGCCGTAAACGTGTTCGTACGGCTTTGAAATCAGGACGAGCTATAGCGTCTTCTACCCAACATTCTGAGCAGCATTCACGTACGCAGTCAAACCGATCAGCTAGTGCTTCTAAAGGAGGCCTAAACAACACATATACAGTAAGCAAAAAAAAAAAACACCTTAGAATTTCATCCTTAATAAAACCTTTTATGTTTTAGTAAGTATGTAATGTATTATGATGAATATCTCTCGAGACACAAAGGCACGCTGCAATAAGTGATCGTATATAATCACTTTTATTGAAGTCAGTTATTTTTTTTAAATATTTCTTGACATTGTACTTACAAGTATATGTAATCATTGAACCCTAATTTTATTTTTACCAAAAACACACTTATGTTTGAACATGTTACTGTTTGAAATTTACCACTGTTGGTTAATTTAAAATAAGGGAAAATAGTAATGCACTCGAATATTTTTTTTTTCGAATGTATTTGCAGTCCTAATATAATACATACATCCGACTGCCAGTACTACCATCATTATTGTTAACTTCGGCTAAAATTCGAAATAAAGATTTTAGAATAAAAGCATGGTTAATATTGTATCTTCAGGTAACGACTTACTCTCAGGGATGTGCTTAATAATTCTTCATACGTTTATAATATTTGTGGTAAAGGTTATTTGTTTTTGTATACATCTATTGTGCTTGTGGTTTTAATTTTTGACTATGCAAATCAACTGCAGAGTGAACATACCTACCTCAATGGCGCTGGGTCTGCACTAGCAATACGGTGCAATAACGTTGGCGTAGGCGGAGCATCTGAACCAAAAGGCCCACGACGTGTATGCAACTCGTACAAAACGAGCGCGAATGCATACACGTCTGAATGTGGAGACCCTTCCCTCGAATCTTCAGTTGCCTGGGTATTGTCTTTGCCCCAACCCGCCGATCGAAGCAACTCCGGTGATAGATACAATAAACCTAAACAAATAATATACTTACTACATGTTTAAAGTGCGCATTCACAATCACCTACAAAAAGTCCTCAAAGCTATATGTCTAACAATAATTGTTACGAACAAACAAAAACGGTTATTGTGACTTAACTATAATTATAATTATTAGTTAAGTCACTATTAAGTCAAAACAAGGGTAAAGTACGAGATGGATACATCCTCATATGATATTTGACAATAATCATAATCATCATATATTTATTCTCTAACACAGAATTTGTTACAAAAATATAGTCCATGTACACATCTCAAAATAGTTATAATCTGTGTGAGAGACTGGCTTTAGTACTAGGCAGGGCCTGTATGACAGATAACCATCTCTAGATCCTCTCCTATCTCTAGATAAGTAGGTGCTAGTGTACGTGTAACTGGTAGATTAGTTACTGTGTAGTTTTTACATGTGAGATGAATAAATGAATTGTATCTAAAGTGTTGTATTACTGAGTATATAACTATTACTAGAATGAATGTAATCTAATAAGTGTGGATGTGTATGTTTATATTGTGAGTGCGTGCGCGCGTGTGTGTGTGTGTGGATGTGTGAGTGTGTGTGTGCATGTGTGAGTGTGTGTGTGCATGTGTAAGTGTGTATTTTTGCACTGGTACTTTGTAGAAGAGTATATTTGTAATTTTTGTTTTATTCACTTTATTATAAAGGTATCTTCCTAGGAAGCCAAAAAAATTGCCTGCAATTGCAATGTTGTGCACTATCGATTCTGACTTTGGGGACAAACCTTATGTTTGAGACGCTTATTTGTGCTGGGGGAGTCAAACGGCAGGAGAGAATATTACTTCAGAATGGTGTTTAAAACATATAATGTATACGTGAATTTAACATAAAGTATTTGAGAATATCCGTGTGCCTTATTATTTGAGAAGTGTAAGCTTTAGGCTGCGGGAGTCTCGGTGGAGTAGAATAGGGTCACACCATCTTTTCCAACGGTAATATTAAGATAACTGTCAAATATATAATAGGACCTCGCAATTGGCATGCAACTTTACTTAGAAACGTACTATCAAACAAAATATTATTGATAAGGTACTTTATAGTAGGTATTAATTTTAAATCTCAAATATAAATCATAATTTTGAGGTAATTTTATTCGAGTTAAGGAATTTTCGAGCGTCGACCCTTCAAGGTCTAGCGGTCTGGGTGTAACATCTTTACATAACTTTAGTTTTATTGAACTTCCCATCCAGACCAACGCGTCGAGACGTTCCCTAAAAGTTCCCAACTGCTCTAGGGATTCTGCTATCAGGATGATGTCACCGGCAAAATCAAGGTGTGAGATGATTGATGTTTATGGGATATAACATCCCCTTGTCTAACTACACGCTGCAAGGTAATGGGGTTCATCTTTTGTTCTTGGAGATGGACAGTCATCATGGCGGTGTCATATAAACTTCTTAACACTTATCGAGATGTTAAGAAGTCGTATCGAAAGTCTTAGATGCAGTTTTTTGACGCTTTGCAACCATGGCGTGTCACATCGTTGCGGAGCTTCCAAAACGGGTCTCGATGTAGTCGAAGGCTTTCTCGTAATCCATAAAAGCCTTACACAGCGATCGTTTGTACTCTTTGGTTTTTTGCATAATCTTACAAACAGTATGAATGTGGTCTATGGTGCTGTAGTCTTTTCAAAACCCTGCTTGTATTGGTGGTTGGAAGTCGTCAAGTTTTCTCGTGAGGCGGTTTGTAAGCTCCTTCTGTTGTGGGATATCACCTGCCTTTGGAAGCTCGGTAGTAATTCCGTCATTCCGCGTAGATCTGTTGTTCTTAAACTGTTTGAGAAACAACTCTATTTCGCTTTGCAAAATTATAGGTATGTTTTTGTTGAAATGGCGTGTTAAATGGACTCTGTGGTCAACGTCACTGAATCTGTTTGGTCGTGCCATCCGTGATGCGTACAGCTGTTCATAAAACTTCTCTATCTCATCGAGAATCTAGGTTCTTCGAAAAAAAGACGCACTAAGCACTAAGACAAATGTGTACTTGTGGTTCAGTGAACTCACAATACACTGAACCGAGAGAGTATTTATATCGTTTGTAATTTTCACAAAAGTAACTCTTTAAAATAAGTTTTTTTTCTATAGTTATAGAAGTATTCACGTACAACATGGGAAATATTTAAACTTGCCTCAGTAGATAATAATAAAATTAGGTACATGATAACATGTAAAAAACTTACTTTCTATGTGAGATCTTAATGCGTTTGGTTCAGTAGGAGGCATCTCTCCTTTTCTGAATTCTTTTAGTCCAAAATCAGCTAACTTCACTACCCAACGAGCATCCACTAAACAGTTAGAGGGCCTTAATGCGCCGTGAAACTGTAATGGTGACTCATGAATAAATATCATGCCCTGGAAAGATAGCACATTATATTAATAATATATAAATAAATAAATTCCGTTATTAGTTATACTTAGATGAATAAACTTCATATTTATTAAGGCACATACGGTTTCACTCACGTGCATATGTCGGGAATGTCCGATTAGTTTTCAGGAGCTGCACTGACACCTGACACCGTGGCGTAAGACCGTTTCACCCTCGGTGGTCAAGGTCCCTCGTTGGGTCCGAAACTACTTACATCAAAAGTGTCTGGGGATCAGGGACGTTTTAGACTATCGCCGCTATTGAGGACTATTATTTTAACTTTTTTGGATCTCTATTGATTCTTTTAAGTGATTTTTACATTTTGAATGAATTCATCATTGCATTTTTACTAAAAATATATAATCAACTGTCAATCAGGATTCCTATAAAAGCCTGTAATAAAGAATTTAAAGAAGAAGAAGAAGAATTTAAAGAAGCACCCTGAAATCATAGGGCCTGTTTACAATGGGCTCGCAAACTCAGTAATTGGGAGGAAGAAAGCTCCAAGAAGGCGAGGAGAGGGCATCCCCGAAATACACACGTAAGTAATAAAGAAAAAATACCTTATATTTCTACTTACTCTAATAATATCACCAACCAAAGATGCGATAAACATGTTGTCAAGTTTGATGTCTTCGTTCTCGAGAATATCCTGTAATAAATGAAGCCCACAAATAACACGCGTATTTTGTACTAAAACTATGCAGAAATATTAATCTAAATGATTGCGATCATAAATCAACTTCTGTTTTTACCTTGAGACTACCTCTAGTGCAGTATTCGGATAGGGCGCATACATTCGGCGGCTCTATACACGCGCCAACGAACCCGTTCACGTTATCATGTTGTAAATCCCGCATCTGCCGACACACGTTTTATTACACACGCTGTACAGAACGTCACATCCAAAGCTATCACTGTATTAGGATTATTGGAATTTAGAATATAAATGAAATGGTTTGAGGCTTTGAGCTCCTACAGTTTCCTTACTTGTGTACGGATATAAAGGGCCCTACTTTTTAGGCAGTGAGGTATCCTTCGATGGAAATAAGTTATCATGTTTGCCAGTAATCAATGATATTGATTTTTGACAAAATATGCTGTAAACACTAACAAAACACATGGATTTCGTTAAAACAAAATATCAGTTTGCACACAAGTTGTACAGACTAACATCTAGCCGGTCGTTCATCATCTTAAAACAACCGCTGCAGCACTGGTTCAACGGGTAAACGATTAAGTGAAACAACTGACGTTATTGTGCGTTTTAAGTATGTTGCAAGGGATCGGGGTTGGTATACTCCAATCCATTGCAACAGACTAACCTATTACAAATACCCTAAAATAGTCTTTAGGCAGAGAAACGCAGCGAGCCTAGGTCTTTAATTAAATCTGTATTTTATATAAAGCCTGTACAACTAATGTATTATTTGATATTCAAATATATTTTTACAAGGCTGCGCAAGGAGGATTGTTTTTCAAGTGTTGGTTGTGGTTGTTGTTGTGATTTTGGTTATGTATATATGTATGATATTTCTTTGTAACTAGAGCCTGATGATTCGAATTAATAGTGGCAATGACATATTGTCAGCAAAAAAAGTGGAAGTTTATAACGCAGTCGGGTTTTGATTAATAATAATAATTATTTCATAATTTTACTTTTTGCTTATCTATATTACTATAAATTTCGACACAATTTGTAATTGTCAAATAGCAAAATGTGCCTGGCGGCGTACTTACGGAGAATCCTATTACGTACAACAGGCCTGAGCAAAGCTGATTATGCAGTTGAAATTTTAAACCTAATTTGAATACACCCAGTGCCTCAAGTGAACTCCGAGCATTATATTTCGTCACATAAGTGTTAAGCTAACGGTCAATTAGGTACAAGGCAAGTATCTACGACAAAGCTAAGAAAACATTTTGAATTGTACCTAGCTATTTGGAACTGAACAAACAAAGAGCAGGTGTAAGTGAGAGCACTTATGTATGTACACCTGGAAAAGTTAAACACCCGTTTGAATCATTTGATACCCTTTATTATGAAAGCTTTATATTTAAACAAACGAAATAATAATGTAGTATTCTTTCTTTCTACTGAACTGACTGATACTGAACTACAAAAATATCAGAATATGTGAATAACAAGTTAAGTATTTTTGAGGTGTTGTTTTCTCGTTGCCAAAGCGTTTATTCCGAATTGATTAAGTACTTAGTATTTGTTTGGACTTAATAACCTTCTCACTTGTTTAAACTTCAGATCAGAGGCTTCGAGAATTATTCTTTGCCCTTCACGAGATTAGGACAAAGGTATTTTAACAACATAGTCTTTGAATAGATAGTACGCATAACCTGATACAGAGCAGTGTAATGATACATCTTCACAAAGAATAACAAGTTTGTATTATAGCAAAAACAAATGAGATGGTAGGCGTAGGTAGCGCACTGAATGGGCATAGTCTACAGTCATTTACGTCTCACTTTTGTTTCATGTTTTTTCACTTCTTAATGTTGTTTTGTTTTGTTATACGAAGTAGATTCTACAGCAAACAAAATTATTGTGAAACATATTTGTTAGATAAAGCCAGCTATTCATTATTTTGATTATTACATACCTGCGGCCATAAATCTAAATATATTAACGTGATTTGTCTCAGTTACTGCCACATAACAACTGCTTTGTTTGTTTTAGAGCCTCGACCATGGACAAATGTCTTACGCTAGTTTTTAGGGAGAACAAAGTGAACAAACATTTCACTTAAAGCGTAGGCACCAGTCATTAGTAATATGTAGATTCGTAAGACAAATTCACATGATTAAGTACCTAAGTATAAAACAAATCAAATCTTAGTGTTTGCTTATTAGTTATTATCTACATATAGAGCTATGATTTGTAAATAAATAGAGGGTAGAAATTTACAGTTGTATACAAAATGTTTCTGGTTGCTTTCGATCTCTTTATCATTTCAATTAGCTAAAAAAAATACTATTTAATAAGTACTCTTAAACTTTGACTTTTTATGTCACCTAAAATTATTAATATTAACATCAAAGGAACAACAAGAAATCATTTCAATAAAAACATTAACTATGTAGGATATACATACATATATATATATATATATATATATATATATATATATATATATATATATATATATATATATATTGGCCTTATCGTCTTTGCAGACGATATAAGCAATGTCTTTGAAGGTATTCAAGGCGTTTATTATTAATATTGTGAAATATTTTTTTTCATATGGCTGTAGAGGCCAATGCGTGATCGGCATGGACGTTCACATCTAGCGCAGATGTGTGATGCGGCCGGTAGTGGGTTTTGGTTGCTTCTATGCCTTTTGCTACGCTTGACCTCCAATGTCTTTAACCACATTTCATCGCAGTATTTCTGCCCGTCTTTTAAACATTTCCTCCACTCGATTCTATCAGCAGCGAGTTCGTCCCATTTTTTGAGGTCTATTTTGAAGGTGTTCAAATCTCGCTTGACACAATCTTTGAAGCGGAGTAAAGGTCGTCCCACAGCCCGCTTGGCATTCGCTACGGCTCCTAATAATATTTGTCGCGGAAAACGAGAAGGTTCCATTCTGTGCACATGCCCTAGCCACCGCAAACGCTTCTGTTTAAGAGCAGCGGTGAAACTAGGAATCTGAGCGATTTCGAGAACCCTTTCGTTAGTGACTTTTTGAGTCCACGAAATACCTAAAATATTTCTGAGGCAGCGCATGTGAAAGGTGTTTAGCCGTCGCTCCTGCTTGGCGTAGGAGGTCCAAGTCTCGGCCCCGTACATAAGTATAAGCTAAGAACGCAAGTCTGATAGACTAGGACTTTGGTTTTATTAGTCAAATGCTTATTTTCCCATACTCTTGTGCGAAGCCTTCCGAACATGGCGGCCGCCCTGCCGATACGGATATCGATCTCCACATCTAGTGAAAGATTGTTCGACACGGTCGACCCCAAGGAACAGAATTTTTCGACAACCTCCAGAGGCGTGTTACCCAGTAGTACAATATATCCGGTGGATCTGTGCAGCCTTGCGCCAAAACTACCGTCTTCTTAGCATTTACGGTCATAGAGAACAAATGGCAAGCGAACTGATCAACGAGAACCTTTAGTTCGTGAGCAGAATTGGCTACAAGAGCTGCATCGTCTGCGAACAGAAGGTTATTACAATACAGGTCCTCCCGATGCCGTTTCGATTTCAGGAGCGCAAGGTTGTATAATTTGCCATCTGCCCGTGTATGCAAATGAACACCCTGGTGGTCGTGGCCGAATGTTACTTTTAGTAGTAATGAAAAGAAAATTCCAAACAGGGTTGGCGCAAGAACACATCCCTGTCTGACACCAGCACGCATGAAGAAAGGGTCTGACAAATGACCATCGAAGACGATGCTGCCTTGCATGTCTTCATGGAATGACTTGATTAAAGATAAAAGTTTCTACCTAACTACTCGTCCTTATGACGTATTCTTTGCATCCTATGGTTGCCTATTAGATTGCCTTGTGCGATAAGACCGCCCATTGTACACCTGTGTATAGTTTTATTTTGAACTGTAGGTATTAAATACCTGCTGTACAATAAATAATATTATTATTAACTAAGGCTACAATGGTCAATATATAATGTGTCTAAATAACAACATTAACAATCCCATAAACTATAAGAACTATGTGGATTTTGTTTAAGTAAATACCTCAGCAGATAGTGGTCATAAAACCAACTTGTAAGTCATAAAATAGTGAAGGACGCGTAGTTATCACAGAAACTATTGTGTATCAAAATAAGACGCATTATAAAAGACAGTTACCATTTCAATTATTATTTAAGAGAGAGACACGCTGATTAAGACACACTTACAGTAGTAAAAATAAAAACAAAATAGAATCTGTTGATTATTCTGTAGGTACTTACAATTTTAAGCTCTTTCTTTATTTCCCTGTTAATATCGATATGATGTTTTCGCACTCGTTTGACAGATAGAAGACGCCCTCGGTAGAATGCGACTTCGGTGAAAATAGCCGAGTAGCGAAAGTCAAGATCTGGATTCGAACTCAGTGATACTTGGCTTGACCGCACACCTCCAGTGCTGCCTCCTCCGTTCTTTTCGTTGTTGACAGCGTTGGTCGAGGAGTTAACGTTACCGCCCGCACTGCTATCTTGCTGGAAGAAATCAGCTCTGACCAACTCGAAAAGTATAAAATTTAAAAGACAGATTCCTTGCTACGAATACGCTAAGCACAACCTTTTTTTTTTTAAATCAAGGTACTCAAAGATTAAGTTTTCTAAAAAGCACTCGTCTCGCTTAATGTATAGCACAATAAAGCGATCACACATACACTCACATCTGTATCTCTGAAGGGCTAGGCAGAGACGGAACTGACCCACGTTTTGCCGATTCGACGTAGTCCCATTTACGTAATAGGGGCTAAGCCTATTGCCGTCATCCTGGCACTTTTATGAATTAGGTAGAAAACTTTGGAGTATATTGGCAGGAAAGGGAGGATAGAAATCGACTGGATTGGGCAGAGACCTATAACTCGAACTGGCTGGTGCCGGAAAGTCCGAGTTCTCTAACTCTTGTCTCTTATGAACAAACGTAGACAGGGTGTCAAGTTTAAGACCATTATTTGCATTTAATAAGAACCACAACATTCAGAACAATCAATAATTGTGCACTATATTGTATTGATTTTGAGATTAACAGAATGTTTCAAGCAAAAAACCCGAGCGGGCGGGCATGCATACAACATATAGAAATTTAATTTACCTACTCAGTTTGTTGCCTCGCTGCTCTTCGTCAGGAAGGTGTAGTTCACGGAAGTCGATTTTCCAGAGCAATGAGTCCAGCTCTTGCTCATAGCGCCACCCGCGGTATAAGGCAAGAGCGGCTAGCGCTAGTAAAGCAAGCGTGCCTCCTGAAGCGCCCAATGCCCATGCTCCAATATGACCTAAACCAAATAAATTAAAAAAGTGGAAGTACCAGTCGGTATTATTTTATATATCAAATACCTATAAATCAAAGCTGTACAAAAAATACTAAATGTGCTTAACGGATGCCAACGTACTACGTATGTCAGACGACTTCAAGACTCTCGGAAACTGTTCCCGCTCGAAACATGCGCCAAAGAGCCCTTGAAGTTGGGGCCGAGACCTTCAAGGGCTAGGGCCCATACTCGGCCGGGTATGCCGTCGGGTCCTGGGCTGATAGTCTAACCACACCTCTTGATTTTTTCTTTACAGGTTTTATTTATTTATGTTTGAACATAAAGTAAATTCTGGGCAGATATACTTAATAATAACAAAGTTTAACCATTATATATGTATATATATATATATATATATATAAGCCTTTGTAATTTTACTGTACTGTACTGATTTGTAATTTATGACCCAGAAGTTAGTTCTTAAATACAGAGATTATTGTTTAGTTTATGAGATCGTTATCGACAGTCCGCTGATTCAGTAAAATTTATTACACTGTCCACTGTTACTTAGTATTTAGTTTGCGGAGCTACGATAACCGTAAATGCTGCTCTTACAAACTTAATATATAATTAAATAAAATTTTCTGTGCAATTTAATTTAGCAAACGTAAACAGTTTGCTTTGTAGAATTTTAATTGCTTTCAATAAATGTTTGTATTTAATTTATGACTAGATTCGATGCTCAACGCTAATTTAATATTATTAATTTTATTGAATAGTTCAACCACATCATACATAGTACCAAATTATATTATTAACGGTATGTATGTCTGATAAGTATTATAAAGTATATTTAAAATTGGCCGGGCGAAAAGGTATTACATACCTACTGACATTCTTCATTTCATACTAAATGTATGTGGCAGATAAGGAGATACTAGCTACTATTACGCAACCCTAAATGTTTTGCACATAGCCGAATTCGCTCATCAAAACATTAGAAACTTGTTTAGAAACTTAATTGCTCGGCTTAAATGTTTGATATCCGTCTTATGGTGTCTCAGTTTTTCTAAGAGTAGGATTAGATATTGTTAGAAATTAGTTGGGTTGTAATTGAATTTAAAAAGGAGATATCTGCCTTCAATGCGCCTGCAATCATTTAAAACGTTAAATTGTGCTATTAAAAGAGTCATTCGTAACGTAACGTACTTTAATTAATTATCCTCTAACTCCTTACAATTAAGAAGGTGTATCTCAGCAACATGAGTTGCAAATTTATTAATAGCTTTAGAAAGTAATACTTTCTAGAACAAATTTGGTAGAACAAAACAAAGTAATAGGTAGAATGGTTAGTAGGTGTGGTTTTACGCGTTGTATAGCGCACCATTAAGCGTTACCGGCGGTTAGTAGGTATTTTGTAACACTGTTATAACAATGCAATACAAAGCACTATTTTACAGTGTAAGAATGATAGCAGAAGGAACAACATTAGTAATGGAGGTATTTCTTACCATCCGTAGTTACAAATTCATATATTTTTTCAAATAAATCTTTAAACTTCAATTTATGACGCGAGATATAAGCTAAACTTTTCCTTGTCTCATTCATACAAAACTTAATATAGTACGTTCGGGTCTTATGAGTTTTCAAAGTTATTCTCGAATGTTTTACTCGATTACTATCGATATCATTATTTATAATATTATTTATTATGTTAATATTTGTAAATTATATTTGTTTGTTTGTTTGCGTGTAATTGAAATTGGTACACTTGTTTTAATCTCTGAATATACATACATATATATATATATCTCAGTCTAGTCTTGTCCCTGACAAATGATAGTGTTCATCGCACCATCATTTGTCCAGGGTGAAATTTGAACCCACGAACGCTGACTCAGCACTAAGGATTTTTTTTTATAATATAGGAGGACAAACGAACAGATCAGCAAACACTAAAACAACAGGTCGACAATTAGACGTATTGCATTTTTGTTCAATCTAGTCAATAATAATTTATAATATTGAATTTCTATAAAAAGTTTTAGCTTTAACTAAATTGTGTAATGTAGCAGACACATTTCTTTAATAAAAATGCGTTTTCGCGTTGATGGTAGGTTTGGTCTGTAACTATGTTATATGAGGGTAGGTATGGGGGCATTAGGCGGAGCTGTCAGCGGGTGTAATCGCAGCGGGTGTCGCGTGTGGCCGATGGCTCGCTGCCTCGCATTGCTTGTCACTAGAACTCGTTACGGCACTTTTACGACCCACCCCACTTACTGTAGCTTACAAACCTTGCGCTTAATGCCGACCCTGGCTCTAATACTACATATTAGTTTTTTACATCGACAGTAAACAAAATGGCTGCGTTCGTTTCGTAGACCTTTAAGTAATTAAGTGCTTTATCCCACATGCTGATTCTTTTAGCTTCAAACATACGTTGCGCAAATAAAAAAATCTTTAGGTTACTTACTAACGCATTTTTCTCCTCTGAATCCACATGGGGGCTCTGAGAGAGGTGCTTGACCGCCGGGCCACTTCATATCCCGGAGAAATCTGACTTCCTGTATAAGAATCATATGAATAAATCTTTTTTTTTTTGAAAAGATAGGAACTTCTCTGCGCAAGATTACATTATATTAAAGCGATACAAAATGCCTGAAATAGCTTGCTAAATCAAAGAGCACGGCGCGGTTAGAAATAGGAAGATTATAAATAATGTTCGCGAAGAAAATATTTCTGGAGTCAACATGTTTACAAAATGTTTCAGTTAAAAGGACCTTTAGTTTTTCAGACTTGGAACTATGCGTCGCTTGGCACCAAAATGCATCTTCCAAGCCAAAAATGTGACGTAAACGGTTATCTAAAGATGCCGTATATTCGGGACACGTTCGGATAATTCGCTCCTACGTGTCTCGGCTATTTGATAACAAAGCTATTTACATATAGATGTAAGTGATTTCACGTGAATATTTACAAATTGGCCACATTCTTATTTATCAATAAAAGATTTCTTCGTAACATATATTATGAATTTTCATTATAACCGTTAACATACATAGTAAAGGATGTCTCAGTAAGACCTTTAATTTTTTTTATTAAAAATAATAATAATAACAAGAGTGCATACCACCCCACATAGCAAATAGTGATTGTTTCACCAATATTTTTTTTCATTTAAAATTATTATCTTACCTTTATAAACATGTAGATTAATTACATAAAATAAAAGAAAAATGTATTTAATTTTTACGTTTTTAATTTAAGTTTTTGCTGAGACATCTTATATAATAATAACTAAACGTTATTTTACACAATTTGAACATCATCTATCAGATATAGAAAACCCAATTCATTAAAGTAAGTTGTTGCTTCCTTCTTTTCTGTTTACTGTATCTCGAATATTTCTGGCAAAATGTAGTTTTCTCAAAAGCTGCTAGTTATTTAGGGAATATAATACATAACAAAGTCTACATTACCGGTGAAGTCTTATGGAGTACGGCTAGGGGGTAGAGACCGGGTGGGCGTGAAGGGTCGATGGACAAGAGCGTGTAGTTGCCTTCGGCGTCGCCGTGCTCATCCATGTGCACCCAATACCTGGCCATGCGCACCGATTGCTTGTTACAAACATTCACTTGAGACAATATTGTAGTTTGAGAAAACTACAGTGGACATTGTCAGTGACAGATATTTTAAGAGTAAGCAAAAAACCGATATGAAAAAACCGGGGCTAATATTGAGCATGATGTTAGCTTCCTTGAAATTTGAAATTTGGCACGGGGTAGGTATGTAACGTTGACATTACAGCAGCATACATCGCATTAAATTTTTCCATAGTCTAATGTAGTTCCATTAATAGGTTATTTTGCCATATACATCAACAGACGGACTGTGTTTGGTCCACAAAAGGTAGCTCATATAGGTACCTACTATACTTATAATAAATTGTAACTGGTGAATGTCTGTTTATTGGAAAAAAAAATATATTTTAATTTAATAAAAATAGTTTTTTTTATTTAGTGTATTATTATTATTAAGATTTCTTTAACATGTTCTTTGTCTCCGGTCTTAAGTATAGCTAAATAATTAATTAATTTAAAAGGTTGGGTTGGGTATCATTTCGAGATTTAGCTAATTTGCTTTGTAATAAAGAATTGTAACGTTTTAAAAACCTCCACTTCGTAAATTAAATATAAAAATAAGAACTGACCTACTTAATATATTTATTACCAACTCCTTGAAGCTTTTAAAAGCTCGTAAAAGGAACGCAGTGACAAACTTGAACCGTATAATTATGACTTTATTCAATAGACGAAAGAACGAACGGACAAAGAAAAATCTGAGTTACTCTATATTAAAAGAGAATTCTTTAAAATATGGACATAATTCATAACGTTAAGCAAACATTTTAAGTATTGAATTTATTTTAAGGCTTTTCACTGGTAATGTTTGGATGATAATATTACTAATGGGTATTGATTACATCACTTTTATGAGTGCTTAATATTAAAAAACATGGTTATGGTCTGATTTCTGTGTTCTAAATAAGCGTTGGAAGTATAATGGCTTAGGCGACGGACTTGCGTTCAAGAGGTTGGTGGTTCGAAACCTACCCAGTCCACTACCGCTGTATACGCACTCGTAACACAAGCACTTACCTTAGTTGAAGGGGTTAACAAGAATACTAGTAATGTGTGACGCACGCTGCTAGTACTCTTAAAAATAAAAATGTAAAGTTATACGTATATAACATATATTTAACTAATGACTCGTAAACTTTAACAAGTCACTTATGAACTAGTGTGCAGTTTTGTCTTTGATAAATGTTGATTTACTTTAGTAATAGAGATTGCCGGGTAATAGTCGCTTGAAAATAAATGCAAACTTTTCCAATAAAGGTAGATTGCCAATCTGACTATTTCGGTCTCACAACTAAAAATAAGAAGAACTATAAAAGGGGCACGTCTTCTAGAATGTAAAGCCAGTTACTTGACTTCGTTTCGACTTAATTCGTTCAAGTTTCAAGCTTACAGTTTTATCTCTGATTGGAAGTAGAATTTTCTGTTTATAAAGTGTCATGGACAAAGACTTTTTGGTAAGCGTTAAAGAGCTTTGGACTTAATCAGATTTTTCCTTAAGTAGATTTTAACTAAATAGCGCAAATTAGCGTTTTTGCTTCTTTTACCATTTTTGTAACACTGTATAGAGCAATAAAGATTTTCTGTTCATTTTAAAAACCATTACTTTATTGTAAGAATTCATTTGAAGTTATCTTAATATGTAAAAATAATCAACAACAAAATTTTCTTAAATGCGGCGAGTAACAGATACCTAGTGAAAATTCCCCGGTAATATCATCTAGGAGATGAGTTAAGCATAAATTTCACTTCCTCATGTAAAATCTTAAACCATCTTAATATAATAATTATGAAATAATGACGTTTTAACTGTTACGTGTCTATTATTATTATATTATATTATCTTGAATTGGTTTATACGTACCCTACACATCCAAACAAAGGTGTTACAGTCAATTTACAACACAAAGGGTTTCAAAGTATAGTTAGCAACCTTGCAACGGCGTAGAACAGTATATTGTCTATGCAGATAGAAGATCACAGAAGAACATTTTGCAGAAGATCCCTGGAGACTTCCCTCCAAATCGAAATTTGAAAAGCTTATTTTATCCGTTTACGGTTATCTTTTTTTAATGTTTTCTATAAAATAAATTTTGATAACATTTTTCTCAACTTAAAATAATTTGGCGATCGAAACTTTAATACTAAATGTAATGCTTATATACCCCATGACGCTGTGGTAGGTAGTGTTCCGCATTCGGGCTGCGATTGCTCTACCGTCCCTTGGGGCCTCACCGCATGTCAGCGCTTCAACCAGGGCGCGTGTGTAAACCCATACGGCGTCATGCAGCCAGGCTGCTTCAACTGGTATCTGTGCGGTAAATATGTATATATAAGTCACACTCAAAGACCGCAAGTGCTCAATAAACGAAGAACAGCTCACACAGGGTTATGGTCGTTGTGAGAGATCCACATCGCGAAATTCGTGGTACATAACTGTGGTATCCATCCATCAGTATTAGCTCTATCTTCTCTCTACTATAGACGACATTAAATCCGTACTCTGATAGATATACCCTATCATTTTATGTCATTTAAATAATCCTAAAAGCATTAACGCCAACTTCAACTAACTTCGCAATATATCAAAGTTAATTAAACCTAAACGTCCTTTTTCACTGCTCCAAAAACCATTAAGTTTGGTGTAAACTTTGTTAGAATTCATTTAAGGGTCGAATAGGCCGTCAAAAGCCAGTCTAATAATGAAAACTCATTTAGAGGGTCAGATAGTCGGGTGGAGTTTTTGGTGCCCCAGGTAAATATCCATTTAGATTTTATTACATAAGTAATATTATATAACGCGTGGGATAGTGACCTTAGAATTCGAAATTGTCGAATCTTATAGCCGAAACTAAACAAAGTCTGCTCATTGTAGGCTACTTTAGCGAGTTGATATTACAGAAATGTTTTACATTTGCAAACCAGTTATTAAAAATGTGATAATATATATATAACTATAAACAAAATGAATTAGCAAACGGTTTATATGGAAATTGGATGATACAGAGTTAAGATTAACAGACTTAGACTAGTTTAAATATGCAAGTTTAATTATAAAAAAAAAGGATAATTATTAACTTACAAATCTGCTACAGTAGATCATAGTATTGTTGTCTCTTTGTATGTTATAGGTACTATATATATGTATGTATGTACTGTCTATGTCAGCAGTAAGTTATTTGCTAGCCACTGCGTCTCGAAATCAAACTATTGCATGCCCAAATTGTTCATTACTAAAACGGAGAGATGGTTATATTTTTCTTTAGTCAAATTATTTTCGTTTCTACTGATGGATGGCAGTTCATCTACCTTGTTTAGTAACTAATATATTACAGCCACCATTAATCTGCCTGCAAAGTTTAGCGGTAGTCTAGTGAAACTGTTCTGCTATTTATTTATTGAACTTTCAGCTATGTACCGAGTACAGTAATAGACTAGCTTAGTAAACTTTAACCTTGCAGTTTGTGAAAAACGAAATATTATTGTTACTGTGTAGAAACAGTGGATAGAATATGGAAGAAAAACTCCTTTTTATTTTTTTAGTAGTTGCAAAATTTAGAGATTTTTTAACAATATAAAGGTGGGCACTAACCACTTTCCCTCCTCCATAAGCCAACAAAGGATTTATGAAATTAAAAGGTGGCATCTGCAATCGTCTGTTCACTTCTGCTGCAAAAACAGGATACGATGGTGAAGGAGATGCTGACACCGCCATATATGAACGGAAGGCTTGCAGTGTTCTGGACGCAGGCTCTTTTCTTAAAGGACCAGCTAGGTATCTAACTGCTTCTTCTGGTTCGTATTTATCAACATCCACACCGATGACTGCGTATTCTCCTATAGGGTTAAAACAAATGTAAAGAGATTGATGACTAGAAAAGTTTCTCGTGGAACTCTGCCTCAACAAATTTATTAATACAAATATTTTTTCATATTAATATTCATTAAATCTACGTTAGTTGCTACGCAGTTTGATCTTGAGCTATATAACATTTTTAAATTCATTAATATGACTGATTAGTATATGGCACAGTAAAGGAGACTTAACAGATTCTCGGGTTTGTTTAATCTGTGCTGATTGTTTCTGAGAAATCTATACTCTATATCAACTCAAAGGGATATATGCTTATAATTATTTGTACATCCATTAACCAAATTACTCTAACTTATATTAGGTATGCGTTTGAATGTGACGAATCGTCACCATAAAAAAAAACAACAAACCTTCGATGATGACAATAATATTTTAGTCAAGTTATAAAAAGTATTCCATGTAAACAATATTTGAGTCAACCCAAACTAAACATAAGTGGTTCTATCGATTATAATCTTATCTCCATGTATGCGATAGTAATTTAGCTTTAAGTTTATCTATAGAGGCTTTTAATAATGCTGTCACGCTGACATATAAATATACAATGCTTAACAGCGGCTAAATGCTTCTAATATTAACGTAATATACGTAGGTAGTTTTTCTAAGCAAGTACTGTCAGTATAATGAAAGCAGGTGTAAATTGAATACTCGTAGTAGCGAGTAAGCAGCTACAATATTTCCTCCTTTAGTGATCGATGTGTTTCAGACGAGAGAAACTATTCAGACGAACGAGCAAAGCGCTTTTAACAACTATTCAAGATGTCGCCATCAAGAAAAGCTTTATAGGAATAGAGTTCACTACGTCGTCTCTTTAAAAATATATTTTGCAATGGTAGATCCGAACTATGTTCTTGAAGTAAGAAAGCATACTTGTACAGGGCTTATAGAAATATGTATATATCTAGTCATATTTAGAGCGCTTGTAAGAAGACGATAAATAGTTGTTAGCCTGGAAATTGTCTTGTACGATGATCATATAAATTTTCATGTAATTTCACATATTGTTAGTTATTATTATTTTTATAACAAAGACCCCAAAGTATAAGTACACCTTTCTGTAATCATACATTTGTCACGTTTGATTTCCTTGCTATTGCGCTGTAGGTATATTTTCTAACGGCTATAAGTACTTCTTTCGACAATATTTTACTGTCAGATATTATAGAATTTGGAAATGGATCCTATACTCCATTATAAAAATAGTTTTACAGGAACTCTACGGAATTGTGTCAAAAAACAAGTGAATACATCGTCTGTTATGCGTTATCTGTCGCAAACATGAGTGTTCCTCTTTTCTATTTTCGTAAATGATGTTGGAGCAAAATGTAAAATAGAGACAACACTAAGGTGTGCGATTTATTATTATTATTTTTGAACTATATATGCCAAACTTTAAAGTGACAATCTCAATGGTAGGTACTCTATTGAGTTCAGTCATTTAAGTATCCAGAATATAGATGATGATTTTATTATACTTGCGAATAAAACCAGGTGAATAAACCAAACGACCTACAGTTATTCTAGTAATACTAGTTAATTTGTATTCTAGTAATACTACTATACTTTATTAAACATTAAAATCTTGACTCGATTGGGATAATATTAAATAGAACCTGTGTGTTAAAAAGAACTATTAGTGTGACCCACGTAATATATACAAAGTCTAAATACAAAATAAAAAATTAGAAATAAGGGATTCCTGACATTTATGTTTGACTACCTCACGGTTGTTTCTATTTATAAGACTCCTTATGTACATACATTTTGGATTACTGTATTATTGGTGTATTAATTATTTTTTTAACAAAGTTTAATGAATGAAATGCAATGAGTGTTATTTGTTATACTTAGGATATAAACAAAGATATTCTGGTGAACGTAATTAAGAATCCAACCATAAGAGTGATTAATGCTGGTAAAAGATTCCTCGGCGAATATGCTCGTAGCACTCGTGTTGGTGTAACAAAAGAGGATCTAGAAAAATATATCACAAGCGAGCTTATGGAAATTAAGCACGTACACACGCTTTTTACTTATACGTTCACTATATTAAGTAGGTACATATATTATGTTTTACAACACTAATGGAGGGGATTAACTAAAAGTACTATATATTTTTCAACACACTTGCTCATAAAGTGGCTCTAATTTCACCGCGATTAGGCACATAGTGACACCTATAATCAAACTGTGACTTTTTCATTGCTATTATTCACAAGTGAGTTCTAGAGTTTTATTTTATTTTATTGGTTCTGTGGCTTTGTTCTTAAAAAAGTTACGATACAAAAAAGATCGTGTTCAAAAGTACAAATAAATTAATTAACCTATTGCTTGCTCATTTCATGCAACTTCGTATTTAAATAGATAATTTTAACTTGTACTTGTTTAATAAATAAAACTTTCAGTCAAATATAACTTTTGTTTTTTCTGTAATAAAGAAAACTTGAAATTCCCCATTTTGTACGTGGCTAGTGTAGATGGCCGATCGCCATTGTAAGATTCGCGCGCATAGGAAAACTGATTAATTTTTCCCGCCATTGCGAAAAAATTTCCACAACTCATTTTCACTGTTGAAATTACAGCTATTTATTAATTCAAATGTCTACAAGTACTAATTATGAAGAAAATTATTTATGTTGTACACGGCCCGATATAAGATGTGAAGCCCTTAACGTTATGGAAAGTTTACTACCTGAAAACTCCAAGGAAAAATATCAAAATTTAATACAATGGCAAAACAACAAGAATACGCTGTCTTTTTCAGAAAATATGTTCATGGCGTCCTTTAAAGAATTATTTCTAAGTACAAATCTAGCTCTTTGTAGTGTATATACTCCATGGTAAAAAGTACAGTCCGAACAAAGAATGGAGTGGACTTAAAAACATACACTAATTTGTCAGCTTATCTAAAGAGACTATCCGATGCATTTAGAAGAACACATTAAAGGTTTATCGTCTGGCGATATTG
Organism: Tyria jacobaeae; assembly: GCA_947561695.1. Classification (NCBI taxonomy): domain Eukaryota; kingdom Metazoa; phylum Arthropoda; class Insecta; order Lepidoptera; family Erebidae; genus Tyria; species Tyria jacobaeae. The sequence continues at coordinate 13,315,953 of OX387217.1, forward strand.
TAAACATTATAAAAGATGCTCCAGATAATCAATATCTGGTTACTAAGGTTAGTTAAAATAATTTTAAATATCTACGCGATTTCAGCCTGTGTTGTGTGTTGAACTTAATTATTGTTTCTTTTTTCTAGGTCGCTTTGATATTTGGTGTAACTGGTGCTTGTAGGATACAAGAATTAACAAATATAACTGTTAAAGACGTAGAGAATCATGGTCAGATGCTTTTAGTAAAAAGGTCGTTCACTATACACGGTTCATTCTATGAAATTGTTAAGAAGTATGAAAGTTTGCGTTCACCAAAAGCAAGAAAATTACCGTTTCTTTCTAAATTACTAGAATGGTAAATGTACCTGTCAGCCTATAGGTATAAACAAGTTTGGTCCTATGTCTAAAGAAATCGCTAAGATTTTGACATAGTTTCAGAAGAACTTCAGTTACATTGCTGGCTAATTCAGGAGCTGATATAATGACTTTGAAGCGTCATGGTGGGCAGCGATCTAAAAATTTAGCAGAATCATACGTACAAGATTCCATACTAAACAAGAAGGAAATTTGTGCAAAAATCACAAAAAGAATTAGACTTGATTCTGAGGCGCATCCTACTGGGGAAACACCAAGTACATCCAATTATTGCATTTCATTTTCGTACACGAATAATGAACCATCTCAAATAACAATAGAACATGAAAGTATTTCAGGAAATAATCTATCTGATGAGACCGTTATGCCATCAAAAATAGTTAATTATAATTTTACTAACTGCACATTTACTAATTGTTTCTCTAAATAAACTTTTTATCTACTAATAGAGAGAGAGAAGATATTAATAATAAAAAAATAAAATATTTTATAAGTATGTTGAAAAACGTCGTATGATACACGTGTGTATTGATGATTACCGTCCTCGGCTACCTCAAGACTCATCTAACGGCTTGGGTCTCAATGGCGCCTCAGCGATAATCACCAACATTACACTGTTGTACCATAATGTACTATTTTTCTTTCGTTTTTTTTATCTCCTATATATACTTTATATACACATATGGGACCCGGTTGCCAGTAATAGGCTTTTATGTTATATGTACCAAATTCTAATTGGCAAAGTGAAGGTGTTAAGTACACCTCTGCCTAACCCGTCAGGGATACAGGCGTGTGCTTACCTATGTTCTTGTCCGTGATATTTTTAAAATTTCAATCATAATGAGATACCTACCCCGTTTTTTTAGGTTTTGTGAGTCGAATGACGAACTTGTTTAAAGGGAAATAAAACTTGTTAAAAACCGGGTTGTCGGTGGAACGGCCCAGATATTTTGTGGGCCTGACCCGGTAGTTGTCCATGATAGAGGAGCCGAGGGGCGGAGCACGAATGGGGCAATAGACCCTTGAGGAGGCCCTTATATTCCATGGAATAAAAGACCCGCCCAAACCGATGGGAAAGTCGACTCGAATGGTCTTTATGGTATTTACTATACTTACGGTATTAGGTATATAATACAAATTCAACTCATCAAGTACCTACCTATTAGTAACGAAAAAACAAGCAAATAATAAAAATAAACCTACCCTTTTGACTGTGATACAAGTCCATATGAAATGTATTTTCAGTACATACAAGTATAAGTAAACATAGAAGGATTTTGTTTTTTATAATTTAGGGGGACAGACGAAGACGAGAAGACGAGTTACCAACGTCTTACCATCAGGGGACCACCTAAATCGCCGTCTGAAACTCAAGAGTCGTAAGTGCGTTGTCCACTTTTGAGGATGTTGAAGGATGCGGGGAGGAGCAAGAGGAGAAGGGGGATGAGAAGATGGGAAAGAGGAGAGGGGAAAGAGGAAAGAGGGAGTTGCGACTCATGAATAAAAAAAAATGATTACTTTGAATATTTTTAAATAAACAGGTATACGTACGCAAGTATGTTGTTCCACCACAACATAATTCTATTTTACAGTTGAATGTAATTATGGGGAGAATGTAAATAATGTAGTGCTACAGCAAATGGTACGAATTTACACTAACGTACGTAATTAAATTGTAAAGGTTTGTGTGTAGGCCTGAAACACAATTCTGTTGTTTCAGCTTAATCTAATTAAAACCCATTTCCGGCCAGAAATCTGTTTTTGTCCATTTTCTCAAGCAAAGTCTGTCGGTTCCTTTATTACTTATTACATTATTTAACTACTTACTAGCCCGTTATTATGTAATGTATTGACACGTTTATTTAAGTTTAAACAATTATTGGCAGAATAAGATCAGATTGATTATAATGTCAAAGACGTGTAAATTATCAAGTCGATATGACAACCATTAACAGTTTTTACACATATTAATAATTGTTGTCGGTATTGATCGTAAACATACAATAATTATATATAATAAACCATATTTTTTTTTATGACATTAGTATGTTCTCTGTTTATTTTTATGATTCAAAAATCTAATAGATATATACATGCAGAAAAATAAATTATGTAATCAGTAGAGGAGGGCAATTTACAGCATTAGTTTGCCGAATTTACTTCTAACCGTTTGCAATTTGACGTATTTGCAATTACATATTTACATCGATGATGGTAGAAGACTTTCTTTTATTGAAAAAAAAAAATTATCAGCTGCACACTCGAATTACCAAACTAAATTAGACATGGAATTACTTTTTTGACAGAAGTTCTTATATTTTTTTGGAAAATAAAATTCAATCAGGGAAACTAAGTCCTATTATGAAGTAATAGAGAGCAAACATCCTATCGTAAAGCTCGATGGCCCAGTTTATTCTCGGCAATAGAATCGATCATAAGCTATTTGCAGCATTAAATAATTAATAGGAAAAAATGCAATTCATGAGACATTTCTCAAGAGTTATTTTGTAACATTTTTTATACTATTGTATTTAAAAAAATGTTTTGTTATTAAAATTTCTATTTAAAAATGATGTTTATGTCAAAAGACGATGTATTGGTTGTCGAAAAATTTGGTATATTAGGAACAAGATTGAACACTGCGACGTCAAATTATGTGAAGACGAAAATATTGCGGTATTAAGTTATATGACATCTAAACATAGTAAAACACTGTTATACTCTGATATATAATTAGATAGACTAAAATGACAATTGGTAATGTAAAAATAGTGTTTTCTCCTTAATTACTTAATTTAGTTTTTTAGTTTGAACTTGCGTTGAGCAGTGGCATCACAAGCATATATTTATAATTGTATGATATTTTCAAAATATAAACTTAAGTCACGCGGCATCACCTATTTGAATCAAAACAACATTACACTGTCATTTATATTGGTAAGCTGTAATTAGGTACAATAAATCCAAACTACGCGTACAATAGGTAACATGCTATTTTAGCTAATAGTAGCAAAACAAAAGACAAAAACGGATAGGCCGGTACTGTAAGACTAATGCTCACCGTTCATGCCTATTTGTTTGATGATGACTTTGAAGCGTCATGGTGGGCAGCGATCTAAAAATTTAGCAGAATCATACGTACAAGATTCCATACTAAACAAGAAGGAAATTTGTGCAAAAATCACAAAAAGAATTAGACTTGATTCTGAGGCGCATCCTACTGGGGAAACACCAAGTACATCCAATTATTGCATTTCATTTTCGTACACGAATAATGAACCATCTCAAATAACAATAGAACATGAAAGTATTTCAGGAAATAATCTATCTGATGAGACCGTTATGCCATCAAAAATAGTTAATTATAATTTTACTAACTGCACATTTACTAATTGTTTCTCTAAATAAACTTTTTATCTACTAATAGAGAGAGAGAAGATATTAATAATAAAAAAATAAAATATTTTATAAGTATGTTGAAAAACGTCGTATGATACACGTGTGTATTGATGATTACCGTCCTCGGCTACCTCAAGACTCATCTAACGGCTTGGGTCTCAATGGCGCCTCAGCGATAATCACCAACATTACACTGTTGTACCATAATGTACTATTTTTCTTTCGTTTTTTTTATCTCCTATATATACTTTATATACACATATGGGACCCGGTTGCCAGTAATAGGCTTTTATGTTATATGTACCAAATTCTAATTGGCAAAGTGAAGGTGTTAAGTACACCTCTGCCTAACCCGTCAGGGATACAGGCGTGTGCTTACCTATGTTCTTGTCCGTGATATTTTTAAAATTTCAATCATAATGAGATACCTACCCCGTTTTTTTAGGTTTTGTGAGTCGAATGACGAACTTGTTTAAAGGGAAATAAAACTTGTTAAAAACCGGGTTGTCGGTGGAACGGCCCAGATATTTTGTGGGCCTGACCCGGTAGTTGTCCATGATAGAGGAGCCGAGGGGCGGAGCACGAATGGGGCAATAGACCCTTGAGGAGGCCCTTATATTCCATGGAATAAAAGACCCGCCCAAACCGATGGGAAAGTCGACTCGAATGGTCTTTATGGTATTTACTATACTTACGGTATTAGGTATATAATACAAATTCAACTCATCAAGTACCTACCTATTAGTAACGAAAAAACAAGCAAATAATAAAAATAAACCTACCCTTTTGACTGTGATACAAGTCCATATGAAATGTATTTTCAGTACATACAAGTATAAGTAAACATAGAAGGATTTTGTTTTTTATAATTTAGGGGGACAGACGAAGACGAGAAGACGAGTTACCAACGTCTTACCATCAGGGGACCACCTAAATCGCCGTCTGAAACTCAAGAGTCGTAAGTGCGTTGTCCACTTTTGAGGATGTTGAAGGATGCGGGGAGGAGCAAGAGGAGAAGGGGGATGAGAAGATGGGAAAGAGGAGAGGGGAAAGAGGAAAGAGGGAGTTGCGACTCATGAATAAAAAAAAATGATTACTTTGAATATTTTTAAATAAACAGGTATACGTACGCAAGTATGTTGTTCCACCACAACATAATTCTATTTTACAGTTGAATGTAATTATGGGGAGAATGTAAATAATGTAGTGCTACAGCAAATGGTACGAATTTACACTAACGTACGTAATTAAATTGTAAAGGTTTGTGTGTAGGCCTGAAACACAATTCTGTTGTTTCAGCTTAATCTAATTAAAACCCATTTCCGGCCAGAAATCTGTTTTTGTCCATTTTCTCAAGCAAAGTCTGTCGGTTCCTTTATTACTTATTACATTATTTAACTACTTACTAGCCCGTTATTATGTAATGTATTGACACGTTTATTTAAGTTTAAACAATTATTGGCAGAATAAGATCAGATTGATTATAATGTCAAAGACGTGTAAATTATCAAGTCGATATGACAACCATTAACAGTTTTTACACATATTAATAATTGTTGTCGGTATTGATCGTAAACATACAATAATTATATATAATAAACCATATTTTTTTTTATGACATTAGTATGTTCTCTGTTTATTTTTATGATTCAAAAATCTAATAGATATATACATGCAGAAAAATAAATTATGTAATCAATAGAGGAGGGCAATTTACAGCATTAGTTTGCCGAATTTACTTCTAACCGTTTGCAATTTGACGTATTTGCAATTACATATTTACATCGATGATGGTAGAAGACTTTCTTTTATTGAAAAAAAAAAATTATCAGCTGCACACTCGAATTACCAAACTAAATTAGACATGGAATTACTTTTTTGACAGAAGTTCTTATATTTTTTTGGAAAATAAAATTCAATCAGGGAAACTAAGTCCTATTATGAAGTAATAGAGAGCAAACATCCTATCGTAAAGCTCGATGGCCCAGTTTATTCTCGGCAATAGAATCGATCATAAGCTATTTGCAGCATTAAATAATTAATAGGAAAAAATGCAATTCATGAGACATTTCTCAAGAGTTATTTTGTAACATTTTTTATACTATTGTATTTAAAAAAATGTTTTGTTATTAAAATTTCTATTTAAAAATGATGTTTATGTCAAAAGACGATGTATTGGTTGTCGAAAAATTTGGTATATTAGGAACAAGATTGAACACTGCGACGTCAAATTATGTGAAGACGAAAATATTGCGGTATTAAGTTATATGACATCTAAACATAGTAAAACACTGTTATACTCTGATATATAATTAGATAGACTAAAATGACAATTGGTAATGTAAAAATAGTGTTTTCTCCTTAATTACTTAATTTAGTTTTTTAGTTTGAACTTGCGTTGAGCAGTGGCATCACAAGCATATATTTATAATTGTATGATATTTTCAAAATATAAACTTAAGTCACGCGGCATCACCTATTTGAATCAAAACAACATTACACTGTCATTTATATTGGTAAGCTGTAATTAGGTACAATAAATCCAAACTACGCGTACAATAGGTAACATGCTATTTTAGCTAATAGTAGCAAAACAAAAGACAAAAACGGATAGGCCGGTACTGTAAGACTAATGCTCACCGTTCATGCCTATTTGTTTATTTACCATTATCACTTTAATCGAAAGAGTAAATGTAAAAAATATCAAAACGAACTTTTTTTTTGAAATTATAATTTAGCGATGCACATAGTCATTTACCTGTTCCCATTCTTATTTCTAAAATATTTATGGTCACAGCGGTAAGGGGCAGTCTTAAGAAATTATATGAAATGAGCCACTCTCCAATTTGGACTTAATGCCACGCCATAGTGGAAGGTTTTTTTATACCCAATATCCAAAACAATATTGAGCTTTTTTAGGAAGAACTATTTGCAATTTTTAGAAGGGTTTTTCGTTGCAAAATTAAAAATATAATGAAATCTCTGATGAAATCTTTTTTATAGGAGCTCTATTACATTATTTGCAAGAATAAAATAGAATAAAGTCATAAAATTTATAGGAAGATTTAATAAACAATTTTAATTGGAAACACCCCTTTCCTGTTAAAATCGCAAATCGATAAAGCGTACATAAATCGTCTAAATTAAATTAATCAAAGTTTAGTTAGCTATCTTTCATATTGTTAATTTCACATTTTTTATTCGTTTTTGAGTTGCCCTCTTATTTCAAAGCAGATCTTCTAGGCGTAAGTCGTTTTTTTGTTCAAAAGGGTATCACTGACATGTTAAAAATACTCTAAAGCATTGAAAGTTTTATAGGACATACCTGAATCCAAAAGCTGCATAGCGTCAAGTGCTAACATAAGTCCAATGTGATCGTGATAATATCCAACTGATACGTATACTGCAAGAAAACGAATGTTACAGTTAACGTTTTCACGTGGATTTAATTAGTATAGTATAACATTTGTAAAGTGTGCCCCTCGAAGGATATAACAAACTGAAAGGTATTTCGTACATATTACAAGTAACAAACGACGAGTTTATGTATACTAATACTCTTAAGAAAATAAAGTTTGTTACACATTCAAAGCTCATTCCACAGATCTTGGCCTATCAAAAGAACGACATTGAACTACCTACATACTCGTACAGCAGCACGTAAAATCTTATTTATTTGTGTATAAGGAGATTCACATACATTAAAGAGAAATTTAAGTAAATTTAAACATATTACTTTAAATAAGAATCAATCTGGGTTTTAAATGTTATTTAAATAATCCAATCTACTCATATACACATCATAGTATCACTATAAGTCCGTGAAATATCTAGTGGCTTGATAATATAACCAAAAATGTAAATATCGTTCACTATGTTTTAACCTTCCAGGGACACACTGTAGTTAACATACTTCTGGTGTCCTTGAAAGTATCTCGAACAATATCCAAGAAGGGGTTTCTTGAGAAGTTTTCCTTTCTATTTTCATAGTAATATGGCTGTCTGTATACTTGTACCGTCCGGACCGATATTTGGTTTTCCCTCGCGGCCGCTATTATTGCAAGGGCTAAGCGTGAAAAGTCGTGATTCGGGGCTTTTAGGTACACAAACGCTACCTGCACAAACAGACAAAATTGGCTTTTAAATGTATTTTTTTACACTTTGCTGGTTTTCTTCTCTAACTTGAAAGGTAATACGAAACGACAATGAAACGGTTCAATTTACGGGTTAATCTCATCGGTAAAAAGCATTTTAATAAAGATGTTCTTATCATAAAAATTTAAGAAAAAGTAGGTTAAGTAAATTTGAAACGGAAGACACCTTGTAACCACTAGAGAAAGGCAACAAGTGTATTATATAAAGAAATTGGTATTTTCCTAAATACTGATCACCGTATCAATATTCTAAAAAAAATACGCTTAGCTTAGTAGCCAGTAGGTGCAAGCATTTATTTCGCCATAACATATCTCGGTGTCGGAATAAATGTGGGTGGTTGGATGTGGTTGAATATATTCAGTACCAATATGATACATTTGTTTAACAATGCTTTTATATGTTTCTACACCATTGTGCAATTTGAGATTTGTCAAAATAGATATCTATATGTACATAGTGTTGATTTATATGTATGTAGTATTATAATGTTTACATGCATGAAACTGAAATGCCTGAGCACGGCGACGACAGAACGAGATATGTCGATGTCCGAGGGCCGGGTTCGCGCGAACGTTGAATACACCCGCTTGTTTGAACTGGCCACATCGCGGCAATACTGTGGACAATTAAATGCACGGTTAAGTATGTTTACGGCGGAGATAATGACCAGAAATTTCTTAAAATGTTTCGTAAAGGGGTTTATTACAGACACATCAAATCAATGCTGGTGTATTTGTGGAAGCAGTGAGTGCAACTCAACCCATGTATAAAAAAATGAAAATATAAGTGCATATATTTGTGACAAGTAGATATATATAGTTACATACATATATAAATATAAATTTATATATTTAATAAATAAATATCTTTTATTGCCATAACAATTAACATTTCCTCAGAAGCTCAGAATCCCGTGCTCAGTGTCTTCGCCAGTATTACATAGTTTACATTAGTTCAATTAATAGAATAGAGACAAAAAGAGAAAACAAGCGAAAATATTCTTAATTGTACACAACTTTGGTAGATGTTTATCTTATCATACAAATAGTTACTTAATTAGTAGTGAGATTTATTTAAAAAAGCCTTGGATGGAAATGCAGACTAAAATATGCGGAATTTGATTGCTATGCAGTCAGCATATTATAAATTATTATATTATATGTAGTGAATTTAAAGACTAAACTAAAATTAAAAATATACTACTCAGAAGTTAGGGTTCTCGATAAAAGTTATGCAGAATCTTGTAACTTTGAGCATCTGCTTTTGTAGGCAGTGCATTCCACAAACTAGTTTATATATATCTTTAAAAGAGTTATCTGAACATATTTTCGTACGTTCGTACGTACATGACAATTAGAAGAAAATTTCGTGGCTCTTCCAAGGATTCGACAGTTGCTACCACTGTGATTTCTTGCCAGAAGTTATGGGTCTCAGTATAATTCAGTATTTCTCGGAATTAAACACTTTTCAATGAAAACTATCACGAACTAAAGGATAACCAAAATTTTAGGTTTTATGACTTCATACAAATATTTAAACTGTTCTACTACTTTTATTCTTCACAAACAGGACTCTAATTTATACACTACACATAAACTACATAATATCAGTGATATGAAGTTAGAAGAATTCTTGAAGAGAGCATACTAAACATATTTTGAAGTATTTTTTTTTATATACAGTGGAACCGACAAGCAGACGGGTCATCTGATGGTTAGTGACAACCACCGCCAATGGACACATGCAACCCAAGAGTCGTAAGTGCGCTGCCCGCTTTTTAGGGTTGGATGAGAGGAGGGGAAAGAGGGGAAGTGAGACGAGGGGAAGGGTTTAATGTGTATTTAGTGTGTACATAATTATACATACATAACATAAATTAACGACAAAAACATAACATACCTCTGAAAGACGCATTTATGTGAAGGCACAGAAGAGGGTCGGGTTTTTAAAATAACTATAATTAAAAGAGGTAGCAAATCTGTCTTCGTGTAAAGGAGGTATTACTACAAGAAAAGGACTGGTAAGTAATATAGTATATACTGTTTTACGAGTAGTATACTAAATACTGTCGATAAAATCATTTAATATAATATTGCAATTAGCTTGCAGGCAATGTGCAGGTGTACTAATTAATATTCAAATGATGTCTGACCTGAATTGCAAAGGTGAGCTTAACTTACAAATAATCATCGTATTCAGCAGTTTTGTTAAAGTATTCAATAGGTCGTATTCACATATAAAAATTCAATATTACATTATATATAACAATTCACAGGGAATTTTGCTGTATATAGTACATACGTTTTTATGTATCGTGGCACGCGAAAGATTAAAAGTTAGTGAGTAAGGGATTCACATATCATATTCACAAATATAGCATTGTATAATGTGGAACTGACTGCTGGAAATAAGGGTTGAAGCCGAAGGTAAGTAATAAAAAAAAAGTCGGGTTTTCATTAGAGGATTTTTGATAAATTTTTAATTTGTGGTTATGAGGTAAGTGTTTGGTAAATTTCTAATAAGATATAAAGTTATTATATGTCTCTTGTTAATATGTTTACATTAGCATAACATATTAACTTCATATACTCTTTCGCAACAGTCAACTTCAACATCAATAACATTTTATTGCTCTTTTTTGAATTATCTCACAGCATCTTGGCATCTTGCCTCCTCGTATACAATAAGTATTTTGTTGGCTGTATTAAAGGCTGAATAGGCTAAAGAAGGTGACCTCTTCGTGTGAACTATCTTGTAAAACTTAACATAATGGAGAAAATAGTGCAAATTGTTTAAAAAATACTATTTGCAGAAAAACGTTTTTTTTTTTTGTGTAGATAAACCAATGGATTTATAATGTGTATTAATCCATATTTCACCAAATATGCTATTTGTCAAATATAATAATATGATCCTATTGATGTGATCTGGATTGAGAGACAGGCATTCTTCGGGTATGTCATGAAGTTAACTTATGCAAAAATATGTGTTACAGTATTGTGATTGCTTGTTTGAAAACTTATTTTTAAAAAGCAATATCTACTTTTTGTGGCTTATTTATTCATTTTAACCTATTTTAGGTACATAGTAAAAACTAAAAAAAAATATCAATATTTAGGATTAAGTTTTCAGTCTTAGTAATAAAGCTCTACACATGGAAACAAACATTGTGTTTTGTCGTGCATTTCCCATTTACATATTTTTCACTGATTTGTGATACATATGTACATATTTTCACATATCAGTTTATTAATCATTGGATTTATTACAGTAATTAATATTCGTTATGGTTCATTGCGTATTATAAGCAGATGGTCATTCCTATTTGAAGCAATTAATATCAAACCCATTGAACATGATTATCTTGTAAACTATTAATACTTCTTTAGTAAGTATAAGAACAGTTCTTGAATTTAATGAATTCAAATCAGAAATGCTAAACGAACGTGCACAAAGGAAACTTTCGTTACTAACAAAAAAAACACGATTTGATTAAACATGACTTGAGTTTAAATTCAACACAGAAAGAAGGATATTTTTTTTTTAAACTTGCATATATTAGTAGTAATGTCCAACAAGTCATAAAAATTTTACTATAAGTTGAAGATAACATTTTGTATAAAGATTGAAAGAAATTAGTAATTCTCACAGTCTCGTTCATCTATCGCTAATTAATACATTATTAAACAATTATGCTTGTATTTTAAAGTTATTTAATTTATTATATTGTTAATAAATAATGGTCTGGAAATAACAAATATGTACGTATATACTGTTATTATTTAAGTAAATACTTACATAGCTAACCATAGGCAAATTGAAAGCTGCTGCCATGCGTCCTTCGTGGACACACGTCTCTTGCGGTCCGATGAATGCAGACACGTTAGCTGCCCACAAAGCGGCCACCTGTAGAGCAAACTTGGTAACTATACTATATACTTGTCTGATTATAGACATGGTCTCGGGTCCAGATGTTCTTCCGCCTCTAATTGTAAAATTGGAAGATTTAGTCTACAGATGATATGTCAATATTTTCGCTACGATGCAGCTAAGTTTTGGACCTAGTTTCAGAGGAGGCAAACCTTATAATAATATACAATAGTTTTCAGCAATCCAATTTCACCATAAGCCAATTTCTCTTTCTCTTTCTTCAGCCTTTGATACAATTATAAACAAACGATAAAGCTATGCACTATCAGAAGAAAAAAAATGCAACCTGTTTCCTGAACCTATGGGAGGTTCAATGCTGTGAGGAGATTTCAATTCCATCTTCCCTTTTCTTTTTTTTTATTGAGAAACCTCTATACTAAGTACATAAGTCTATTATTTCAGTATTCCTAACTGTGGTTGATACGACGTAAGGCATTTACGCCTCACTAAACTTGTAGTATCCGACAATTTTATGTCTCTTTAGTTTACGAGTGGTCCTGTGACAAAATGCGATAGAGGTTTAATATAAAATGGAAAGATTTTTCAACATAGTTGTCTTTACTTCACAAAGCGCTCCAGCTCGTCATAAAAATAAAGAGTATTTTAAGAATCTTGTTTCTGTTGAGAACATAAAAATTTAATGACGCGACTTTTGCAGAGTCAAGTGTTCTGTATGTAACCAAGTGATAACGAATACTATCACATATGTTATGTTTATTTTTTTTTAATTTACTTATTTACATGGGACAGTATTGCCTTTGTTACATACTTGGTTGGCGTTTTCTGAGTGTAGGGAACGGTGTATAAATAAACCCCATGTCATTTCGTCTATTGTATAAATATATTATACGGAACGGGGATGGGAGAATCTGTTCGAGTTCAGCCCCAAGAAAACACAGGCGTGCGTGTTTTCTAATAAAAGTCTCCATTCCTTCCTTTCTTCAGAACAATCAACTTCCACTGCAGGATAGGCTTAGTATCCGGGTATGGACATTTGCCGGGATCTTAAGGATTAATTCTTGTATTGCGGGGGACTTTACAAACACTCAAATAACGGACACAAAGAACGCCGGGACTGAGAACAACTCACAACACTTGGCGCGGCAGCTTAGTAGCGAGGTGACCACTTAAGCCACTGCGCCATCCGTGCAGTCAAACTTCTTTACTTTGGCTTTAACACTTTTTTCATGAAATTTTAAAATGTGGAAGGTGTTTTCGAAAAACCACTAGGCAATGAGACAAGGGTTGGAGAGATACAGAACAGGGAATTTTTTCATGGCTTTATTCGTCTTAAAATGACGTATCCAAGCATAAAATATTTATATCTTGGCATTGGTTTAAAAAATACCAATTTGTTCTAAATTATTTATATACTACTAACGTACGGTACGGTTATTTTTTCATCTAGGAAGCTGATGAAGAAATTGTTTCTATACAATTATTATTACAACGAAGAACTAACACAAATGCTTAGACTTTCATGTTTATCTCAATAAAATATACATAGGCAAAATCCTAATTTTATACATATTTTTAAGTCATGCACCATTTATACATTAACAATTTTAGAGTGCATATAAACATAATTAGTCCGCCATCATGTGTCCGCCAAAGTGGTTAAAATAATATACGGAACAGGAATTCCGTAACGTTTTATGGTTATTAAAAAAGCGTACAAAAAATTACGAAAAGTTCTGAGGGTGCAACCACTACGGAACTTTATAGTATCTAATAAGGATCTTATCGCTATATTACCCGGAGCTAAACATGTATGCTGTTATTTGTTTACACATAAAATAGTTAAATAGCTATTCTAGCTCTTTTATTGTACTCTTTTCTGGGCCGCGGGCATACGTAGAGCTATTTAACAGCGAGCACGATTCCGGTTGTGTCTTAGTCGTATATTAGCCAAGATTATACAAACAAAGAGAATTAAAACTATACCTTTGTCCGAATAGGGATGACGAAAAGTGAGTTTTATAAATCTATTATTATTTGAGCTGCTCAACATCATCAACACAAACATCTATCAAAGACAATCTTAAAAACCGTCATAAGTAGTTTATCCAAAGAATTACGTTATCAATGTGGGTCGCCGAGTTATTTCTCACATGCAGCGAATACATACATTCATACATACTTTTTTTTTTACATTGAACACATGCAGCGAATACATACATTCATACATACTTTTTTTTTACATTGAAGTAGTAATGTTGGCACTATGTATTTATAAAACGTCATCCGGAAGAGGAAACTTAACATAATTAGTGATTAAAAGTTTGTTGTGAACGTAGCACATTTATTTACACTAGAAGGAAACAAGAAATAGCAATTATTTGTCAAGGCATAGCAGACAGGTTGACGAATTCACCTTTTTATTCTTTACGATTGAACTGACTGATGTATTTAAATCTACATATTAAAGTAAATTATTTCATCCGAAGATGATAGTTTAGTACTAGTAAGGTTACCCAGCTTTCTGGTTTAGCCAATATCACCTGGCAGTAATTTTCTTCAGGTTGACCACTCCCATACATACATATGTACATATAGATATACCTCTAACTCGAACTGGTTGTAGCCTGGAGGTCCGATGAATGACATTATATATGAATGCTGTTGGTAGATATAATTATTAATATATGTAAGCACGCTTATTCATGTGTCTGTGTGTTAGCTCACTTTCGAGTGCAGTGTTTTATAAGCACGTACATACGCAGCTAATATGATTGCTTCCGCGGTCGCGGTCGAGTCCACTTTCTCCATGGACGTCCTAGACGAGACACTAGGCTTATCGAAATAGCATCTAAGCATGTGGCCTAAAAGAGATCATGAGTATTTACTGCACGTATAATTCTTTGAAACCAAAAAAATAAACATTTAACTTTCGTAAGGGCAAGATGAAACAATAAAATATTTCTTTTATAAACATGTAATTTTCATGCCGATGTGTTATGCATAAAACATGTAGGTATGTAGGTACGGTTTTTCGCTGCTACACTAAAGGCCTTGTTTGATTAGACTCTGTCACAGCCATTGCCTGTTGCCGACAGGGACTGATGCTCTCATTTTTTACATAACGATCGAGGTTCCCTCCCTTCTTACTGACTGTCAACTTTGGCATACTTTCTCGCTACATCAATTTCCCAGACAAATATCCGCAATAGCTGAAAGTTTGGAAATATAGTGTTCCTCATACAACAAAAAAGCTTGGTTGATATACTAATGAATACACATACGTGTAATACAAGAATAACAGAGAAATTTACAACACATCACACACATATCGCCGCATTATTTTTAACTATTGTGTTGTTTTTTTTTTAAATTAGATTATTTATTTTTTTGCATACATTTTCATTATTTAAAATAATAATTGCTTCATCTATAATAGTGTCGTGTATTTAATAAATAATAACAATACTTAGTGACCAATATCTTTATAAAGTTCATTAAATCTAAATAAGATAGTTAAATTTATTAGGGAGGTACTGGAAAAATAAAAAATTATTAATATTATATTAGTGATGACGTATTCCGTTAATTTAGAAATAAAACATTCAGACTAGTGTTTCTGACTGTACCTTTATATCATGATGAGCATGATATATAGGTACAGTCAGAAACAAAAGATGTACTGTACCCTGTTGTACTAGTCATGATGACATTAGATTAAACTGAAATACACTAACGAACACTTTTTTCCATACAGAAGACTTCTATTCTTATCGTTCACAGTTTATTGGTTCGAAAAGAAATATGGCAATATACTTACTTTTACTCACTTATAAGTTGTTCTCAGAAAATACGTTTACAGAAATTTTATTGAGTCGAAAAGGAATCCGTGATTACCATTTTATGTGTTAGCTGGCTGGTACGTCAGGCTACGCACAGAGGGTGGCATTAATGGGGTCCCTATTCTCATTTACTTACTAACTCTAACAACGACGGGTAAAAGGCTTTTCTTGTGATGTTTTATAGTTTGTACATATGGTGTTAAGCAATGGGGTTGATGTATAGTAAAATTTAGTCAAACATAGTGTAGGTCTAGGATACATTTTCAAAATGTTCTATGTCTAGGTACATGATCTCCAACCGGCATCGTATAACAGCATAACAGCAAAACTATCCAAGTTGAATCCCTACGTATATTTTTTCAGATATTGTGATGTTCATGGAATATGTCATCACGTAAAGAGTATATATATGAAGTCTAAGATGACACGAGAGTATGAGTGGTGTTTACTTTTTCGATTACAACATATTTATATGTTGACCAGACTGTGGTGTTAACTTCTGTGTGTTTATTTTCTTTTGGGTACTTAGATTTGACACCCCAGTCACTACTATTAAGACAATACAATTGACATCTCACATTTCGAAATCCGTCAACCCGTCTAGGCTCGAGGGCGTGACTGAGAAACTATATATATATACGAAGGAAGGTAAAAATAAGTAGGATCTCAATTCGATAGTTTTATTTTACGTGTACGATGTTATGTGGCACTTTTGCCATTTGTGAACCAAATTAATATTTTTTTTTTTAATTGAAACCTAAAAAGGTACCTACTCAAGATTGGTTCAATATTAATTTATAGAAAATTAAGGAATGAAGAATACAGAAGTTATTTAATATTTATTTTATATTGAAGTTATATACTTTTTATATCAAATTTCTTAAATTATGTGTATATGGGTATGAACCGGTACCAGTTGAGAGCAGCGCTCACCGCCGTGCAAGGTTGTCGAG
This sequence comes from Tyria jacobaeae, assembly GCA_947561695.1. Lineage (NCBI taxonomy): Eukaryota > Metazoa > Arthropoda > Insecta > Lepidoptera > Erebidae > Tyria > Tyria jacobaeae. Next base: position 13,332,547 of record OX387217.1, read on the forward strand.
GCTAGCCAATAGCAAAATCACACAAAAAAAGGGCATTGAAGTATGGGGTAATGAAGAATGTCTATAGGTAAAACGGTATATTTCTTTTTTGTAGATTATTTTTACTTCATTATTCTAATTAGATCCACAACAACAGAAAGTAGACGTCACTTATTTTGAACACTCAAGTAACTTTATTTTGTTTTTTCTGCTAAGGACAGATCGAACTTTGATCATAACAAAACTGTTTTCTCTGCCTTTTTCATGCAGAGAAAGACTTGAGACGAGTCTCTAATATGTTTCACTTCTAATATTTAGTTTTAGAATTAATTAGACTCATGCATGCATACGCTCACTCCTGCGCCCCCGAAGGGGTACGCAAAGGCGTAATTAATGCCCACAATTGGATTCCTAAAGTTCAATGCATAAATATTAAAAATTATAGTACATATATTACAAAGAAGCTTTTTGCCTCGCACAACCAGCCTACGGAACAAATTTTCGCCTGCCTCCTACCTAAAAGGCCCTCAACGCACTTGTGACTCTTGAGTTGCTGGTGTCCATGGGCGGCGGTAGTCACTTACCATCAGGTGACCCGTCTGCTCGTTTGTCCCCTAACGCATAAAAAAATAAAATTATAAATGCTGGATTCATATTTCAGCTGATGGATTACTCAATCATGATTAAATAGCCTAACAGTTCTGAATGAATTTTATTTATTTATTTTTATTTAATTTTTAACCACTTTATTGTACACCAGTATAGGTAAATGTAATACGTTTATGTTACGTTACGCAGCCATGAATTGGCGGTCTTATCACACGCGGTGATCTCTTCCAGACAACCTTTTTGGCATAGTGAGAGATTATACATAGTAGCACACGGACTAACATTTCCACGAGAACGAAGTCACGAGCAAGTAGCTAGATATTAAATATTCGTGATTGTTATTGTCCGTCTCATTGTTTGAAAGTCAAGGGTTTTTCCTATCGGATATAAGTGTATAATATACCTGTAAGAACTATATGCGGATTGAATCAATCTAATGAGATGCTTCAACGCCTTGACAACGTGTGTTGCGTTCTGATACCCACAATTACTAAGTCATTATATTGCAGAGGGCTTACAGCCATGGCGCTGGAAATTACTAACAGATAAAGGGCGTCTATCAAACGACTTTATATACATTTATGCAGTTAGCTTTGTATGTACAAGGTTTTATCGTGCCTACGTATACATTTTACAATTCAGTTTAAAGAGATTCAAAGTGTGTTAAGTGAATTAGACGTCATGTAATAACCATTAAATAAAAACTTTAGATGATAAGAAAAGACTGATAGATATATTAGTTTTATTTAAAAAGAAGGCCAATACCTAAGCTATTAACTAATATCATTATTTTATTGTTATAATATTATAAATTATTAATAATACTATAAACGCAAAAGTGAGATTGTTTATATGTGGGTTACGCGTATTGCGTAGCGTTCCCATACCCTTCATCCAGGAAAAAGTAACGTTCCTTAGATATAGGGAAACACTTTTATATGGGCGAAGCCTCAGGCAAAAACTAGTTTTGACATAAGAGTAAGAGTAGCCAAAATAAACATACGAGAAAATATATTATTTCTTGTTATGACCGGTTCAAGAGTTCAGTTTAGTTTAGTTTTTCGAGTTATGATCGTTGTTAGACGCTGGTCTATGGGCCATAAAACTAGTGATAACAGCGCATAATTTAACTTTCTAACTCGACTAGTGTATTTGCGAATTCTAAAATATACAAAACTTTTTTATATGATAATAGATAATTTTATTTGTTTAATATCTATTTTATAGGATTACACGACATAAAATAGGAACGGTTATAGCCGTTTGCCAAATTTATATAGGTTAAGTTTTCGCTCGAATAATGAAAATAATACTTGTATCGACGATTTCATATACAACAGAACTTCGGTATAAATTATGGTGACAGTTTGATACAAAGACATTGCGAAGTTTTTTTCTAGCATAAAATATGAGCTATTGAACTTTGATATAACATATAAAAGAGATACTGCCCTATGTTTTAAATGTAGCAAACGAGTACTGTAAAAGAAATTAATGTAAAGAAATGTCTTTATAATATTACCATTAGGTACTATAACATTTCCTAAGAGTTATTTGTGTTCACATTCTGTGAAAGAATAATGGCTATCGAGTGAGTGGGCACTCTCAATGAACTCTAGTCATTTTGTAAAATATTGAAGAAATCTTCAGACTAAATTGGCATTTTAATGATATTTTGTTTTTTAATTGTAACTAAGATAACAATCACAGTTTATCTGATGACATCTGGTTCCTATTACCATTCGAAGCATATATTGAGAGTGTAAGTTGCGTTGCGCGTAGTCCTATCATTTTTAATAGATTTTGGTGAATCTAGTTATTCATGAAATACTTATTACGATACAAGAAAATTATCAGAAATGTATACACTACCACAGAACTGTGTCCGAGTCGGACGGCCTTGTTTTAGACCGACATCTGCAATGCTTTACCTTTCTACCCCTTTGAAATCGTAAGCAATTAAATATTAATAGATACTATAACTACTAGAACAACATAAATAGTTGTATTTGTAGGGTACGCACCTGCCGTATGGAGACTTCTTCTTGTCCATATGTTTCTGCAACGACGAAGTCCAGAGAATGACCCATTGGTCCTAGGAGCTTTTCATTCACTTCATCCACAGCCATGGAAATGGCGCCTGTTTAGAAATACGGAAACTTATCACAAAAAACCTTTATACATTACTACAATAATATTTATAAGATACAGTGCCAGCCAAAAGTTAAAGACAACACTTAAACAACATAATTATCAATCAATTGTAATAAAATCCCATAAGATCAGTAAAAGAAATGCACATTTGCATATTCTATTGTTAAAATCGAATATTTAAAGAAGTCATTCTTTTGTTTCCTTACAAGTTATCCTTAGATGTTTATTGTGTAGGACAATAATCATCTATTGTTTTCAAATACCGACAAACGCTGCGCTAGAGCCAGGTGGTAGAGTCGTAATAATATTTTTATGATGTGCTCATTACTTATTACTCTGCTTTTGGGATTATTTAGCTTCTGAAAACACGTGTTTCCTACTTATTATTATCTGAGTTCCATTGGGTTTGTTCACAAACACTCTGAATTAGTCTAAACTTGTGGTTACTACAGTGAAGACGTCTTAAAATGGGAAAAGCACGCGAAATTAGTAATGAAGTGCGCTCATCATTTTTTTACAAAATGAAGGCAAATCCGCAATGTGCTCATGGTATAATAACTCTATACAGGGAGACAGGCAGGTTTCAAGATCGTCCACGCTCGGAAAGGCCGTGAGCTCCCACGTCTAGTGAAGATAATTTCATTGTCGTTACCAACAAGCGAAATAGCTGCTTAAAGTGAAGCCCGAGTTAAACATTTATCATTAACTATAGTAAAACGAAGTTGCATGGTCTCGTCGCCGTTCGAAAACCTCTGCTAGCTGGGCCACAAAATAAGAAAAAATTGATGCATTTTCCATCAATATTGGACTGAAGAAGATTTTAAAAAAGTTTTTTGGACCGGTGAATCCAAGTTTGAACTATTCGGTTAAAAACGAAGAATTTACGTTCGACGCGAGGCCCAAGAAAAGATGATGCCAGTCTGTGTAGTCCCAACAATCAAGCATGGTAATGGCTCAATAATGATCTGGGGTTGCTTCTCTAGCCAAGGAACTGGCGATTTGAGCAAAATTAAAGGAATTTTGAAAAAGGAACAGTACAAAAAAATTAAGAACAAAATGCCGTTCCTTCCGGGTTGCGCTAAATTTGAGATGGCTTTATTTGTCAACCAGATAATAATCCAAAGCATAGCCTAATATTATGCAGAGAATATTCAGAAGAGAAAGAGACACAAGGGGTGTTAAAAACATGGTTTGGCCTCCTCAGAGCTCGGGTCTCAATCCCATTGAACTTATGTGGTAAAGGCTTGATAGGAACGTCCGTAATCGTGGCCTTTCCTCGCAAGAAAAAAATTAATGTAGAATGCTTTATGTGAAAGTTGGAACAACATATCACAAGAGACCAACAAATTGATCCGTATGCCGTCCGTATGCCGAGATTTGTAAAAAAAGTCATAGAATGTAAAGGAGTATTTTTTTATGAAAAATTAGATCAGCTAACTATAGCTCCTTTTAGCATGGACTGTTAATATTTCTTTACGATTTTAAAGTATATTGTTTGTCAATGAGAGTTTTAAAACATGATTAAACAGGTTAATTAAACATATTATTTTATTTTCCTACTTTAATTAAGGTGGTCTTAAACTTTTGACCTGCAGTGTAAATATTTCCTGACGGATATTTCATAAAACGAATTCCGCGTATCCATTAATCCTGTTTGTTGTTCGATTTGCCAGTGAGTAAACAAATGCAAGTATGATGGCTTCAGAATAATGTAAATAATTGTGGGTATTTGGTGGGTATACCATTATGTTTCTGCTCGCTTACGAATTATTTAGTCTATATCTCTCGGATAGAGACTTTTTTCTTTTAAAGATCCATGTCTATGCTACTTTCTATATAGCATTTTAAATTATGCCGTACTCATGCCCATCATGTTTATATGGATCTATTGATATAGCTACCAACGACTGTTTTTGTTCTGTGCACACAGAACAGGCATACAAATGTACGTACAAAGCATACACTAAAAAACACATAACCCTCCTTTAAAGGTGCTTTCTGTCTCTGGCATGCAACATTTTACGATTACTGGTTGAGTAGTTAATACGTAAAAACAAACACACTACTATTTATACTGTTAGGTAGGATTAGTCAGGATAATTTATGAATAAAGTTACGCTACTACATTGTTTTAATTTATTGACGTGGTAAAGCTTTTAAAGTTACTTAAAATGTGTGAGACAATTTGTGAATATTCCAATGTTGACAGTTTGTTGTAATTAATATATATGTAAATTTATGCGTTTAAGCTTTTAAGAGCGTAGTGTTAGTTTGAATGTATAGTATTTTTTGAAATGTGTAGTTATTTCAATGCAACTTAAAGTTTTGAATCTACACTAATATTATAAAGAGATTATAGTTCGTTTCGTTTGTAGGGGGTAATCTCTGATTATCTATGATCTCTAATCCATCAATCCAGTTTTAAAAACTCTTTCACTGATAGGAAAACTACTTAACTTCTTTCTGAGTGAAATATTTTATTTTTATATATACCTTATTGCAGTGTAAATTACTGCATTTGTTAACCAAGTCGGAGAAAAATTAAGCAGTTATATGCTTAATCGGCCATCTTGCGCTAGGCAAATAAAGGAATACAATGTACAGGATAAATATTAGCCCTCAGTAGATCTACTATAAAGTCCGCGACACAACATGTCTAACTAATATATTTAACACAGAATAATTATTTTTTTAAGTTTTTTTTTTAATACTTTATACAAACGAATACATGGGTCACCTGATGGTAAGTGACAACCGCCGTCCATGGACACTTGCAACTCTTGTCGTAAGTGCGCTGCCCGCCTTTAAGGGTGATGAGGGATAGGGGATGAGGGGAGAGGAAAGATGAGAGGGGGAGTTAGGCCTCCGGAAACCTCACTCATTTCGGGGAAATGCAACGCAAGCGTTACTTCACAAAGGGATTTATAAACTTTCTAACTGAAAATTCTAAAGATATGTTTAGGTGAATTTATTACATTCATTATATGCATTCGTACATTTATATAACCATTGCGTTTCAATATGTATGTATGTACATTGTGTATTATTATAATCTATATTATTGTGAGCTATAAGAAATAATAATTTTAAAGATTTTTGTACTCACTTATGAATTTAAGATATGCAATAAGGAATATACACTAATGAGGTTTATGGTCAAAACCTCATTAGTGTGTTGCAAACTAATAATAAATAAATTACTTCAATGAGTCAGTCACTCAATACACGTGTAAAAAGGAAAATATTGAACGGTTTTCCCTATACATTATTCAATTATAACAAGTTGTGGTTTATCTGTACATACCTGATATAACTCTGCCTGGTCTTTGGTAACTGTAGTCGCCGGGACGTCGCTGTGAACCGGTGAGATATCCAAGCATAAACTTTTCTCCACTGGCGTGCTTGAGTGGTAGCACCAGTAGCCGCCAACACCAATGCCACTGAAAGTGAAAAAACTTTTTAGTTTTATTCAATAGGTAAGGTAACTAAAACACTGAATTATGTGCAAGTTTAATTTTGAAAGTTAACGTTGCTTGTTGCACTTTAAATTGCAATTGTAGTTTTTATGACTATAATTTCTAGCCCAAAACAATATTGAGACAGTGTTTTGAGTGATAACTCCAATGTCTAGTTTACTAGTTTTTTGTTCAAGGATGGTTAGAAGGCTGAAAGCTCTTACAGAGTAAAAGTTAACTACTGCAAAAGGTTCGTGGAAAATAATGTTTTAAGAGTAAGGTGCCAAACTCAATTATAATGTAAACTCACATTAAGTTTTTACTAAGGGATAAGGGACAGGTGATCGATGTTACCTATATCATAAAAAAGTAAAATATATTTTTTGTTGTTGATAGTATCTCAAAATGTAACATCATTGGTGTTACAAATGTTATACCTCTATTAATCTACCAACATACATGCATACATACACTCAAAAACATAATCCTTCTTCTTGTGCAGTCGGGTAAAGGGAAATTTATAACAAATTCATCAACTCGTTAACATTTATTCGTAATAGATTTCGAGTCGCTGTATTTATGCAACTGAGTCCTGTGCTAATAGTGGTGCTGCTAAGCTAATATAATCTACTAAGGATTGGAGAAGGTTGAATTATTACAATAAAATGCTAGTACTTAGTATACAATTATAATTAGCTAATTTGATGTCAAAGTGCATGACGAGAAGAACAGTGCTATCAAGTACATAATCCTGGAACTATGTTATCACTAAGTATATCATGGTCACTGTTTATCATTTTAGTTCTGTTCTATACAATTTATCGTTGTGCATTGTACCAACTTATTACACTATGATTTATTGTATAGTAAAACAAACTGAAAGTGTAAAAAGTTACGAACGATATTTCAAGTGAAGTGACAATTAAAAAAGTCGTGGTTGTAAATCGTTTTGAGAGCACGTGTTGCCAACATTTTTCCAATATTGCCTTCTCGTAAAATGGCACAGATTGCACTTTGTACGCCTTTAAAATCTATTTAAATACGCGCTTCCGCAACCTCTACAGGTGCCAGCATCTCACTAATATTTATCGCTCTAAATTATAGACATTTGCGATAGGACGTAGGTTGTAATGTAGCGTCGGATTTAGTATCGAAATTCTATTACTGAAATAGATGGAAATGTCAACGGCATATCCATGAAATACGATCTGCTATTACATGTAATAAGGGTTTGTTTATAATGCTGATATTAATTGTATATCGTGCAATACCAATAAATTCCTTGATGTTAATTGCCTGACTATGAACACAGCCCCATATTTATCATTTGATCCTCGAGAGTGTCTCTACGTTACGACCGTAGTCTGTAAAAGTATAATATATCTACGCTATAGGTACTGTTTTGAGGTAGTCAATCAAGCAACTGAAAAGCGATAATGTTATTAATAAACTTTGCAGTTTTTAAAACTATACTTAGCCTATGGTTCAGATATTTTCTCAGCAATTTTTTATCATTTGATGTTTCGGTAAAGATAAATCGGTTTTGTCTATGTATTTGTTCAATTGAAATTTAGATTAAAAAATATACACGATAACCAATGTTACGGTATTTAGACTATATATTATGACTCTGAAATTAATATTGTATAAAAAAAATTGTGAATTATTAAGTGAATGGGTTCACTTTGCCGCTTTTATAGAAAGTAAGAGACTAGATTATTTATCCCCTGTTGTCATATCACTTTCATAATAATAAAAAATATATACATTGTTTTATTTTTCACATCTAGTATCTATTTCTGTAGTGTATCACTGTATTATCTATACTATTATCTATACTACTCGTATATTCCCATAGTGCGCAAGATCATCGTCGAGAAATCCTCGTTTGTAGTGCATTGAAAAGGGTTTCTCAATTTAAACAGATTGAGCCGAACCCATTTGGAATTTGATCCAATGATTAACAAACGGCGTCTACTATACGTAACAGAATTTCATGTATTTTAACTTTCTGTGAAACCTTACCTCCGGTAACTAAACTCACTCTGTGAAGTACAACGCAAGTATCGTTTAACAATCGGATTTCTGTAAGGTCGTGGTAATACCACTTTTGAGCCGGTCCAAACGTGCTTGAGCAGAGCTCTCCAACATCTTTATATTTAAACACTTATTGTGGACTACAGATATTAAGTTTATATTTATTTCGTTTATTTTATTCTACGTTGCACTTAGCAGTGTGAACGTTCCCTATAGTTGTGTATTAATGAGGCTGTTGGGACTATTTCCTACTTAATATTCCGTGTAACTTTGCCACTCACTATAATTGTTCGTATTACCAAAACGTCAAGTAATTAGAGCTGTTTTACGCAATAGTATAAATAGTGCCGCTACATTACATTTGTCTGGGGAGACAGTGCGCGGCGCTCGTCGCATTAAAACATATCTGTAGTAAAACTCTGGCATTCAAAGTACATATATAATTTGTATCTCCCTTTTAAGTAACATTCTATTAATTGCTTTTGACTCATACCTATACATATTGAGCTTAACTATGTATCTCTTTCAGAGGTTTGGAATATAATATAATATCTATACCGACACATTTAAAATTGAACATTGTAAACAAAATGTCAGTTAAACTCACAAAGTTGGGGCTTCACTGATTATTTAGTAATAAAATGGACAAGTAAACTTTTTAAATGTGTTTTTCAAACTATTTCATATTTTATTTACATATCTAAAGCCGCCAAATAATTAGTAACTACATAGCGGCTTATTATTTGAAGTATGTGTATGCAAACTCGACTCGCGATGTCGGCAGTAGGTTCAGATACTAGACAGCGGCGGCCCTCGTTTAGTACACAATATTGTTATATATAGCCCCCGTGGGAGATATTTGTGTAACTATGACCGGGTTAAGTGAGCGAGTGTCATAAAAAGTCCCTTACTTTTTTATATCACTTGATTTAGACCAAAATTCTTAAAATTTGACTAAGGAAACAGTTCTAATTACATACATAATACACTTATGCCTGTATCCCCGGAGGGGTGGACACGGGCGTAATTAACAACCACATTTTGCCATTATAGTCCCATTTAAGTAATAGGGGGTGAGACCACTGACGTCACCTGGGCACTTTTGGGAATTAGATTTGAAAGTTTGGAGTATATTAATAGGAAAGGTAGGATATAAAGGGATAGAAAGGGTAGGAAAGAATATTGATCATAAAGATAGATTGAGGAGTATAAGCAATAGCTCAAGCAAGGCAGGGTCGCAACAATACTCGAACTGGCTGGTGCTGGGCAGTTCGAGCCCTCTAACATATTAATAATTATTTAAATAAGTAAACAATTATAATAAATAGCCATATTTGAATGGAACATTACGGAAAGTGAGATTACATCATAAGTTTTTCGCAGAAAACTTAGGAGCAAATTCTATATAGAATCCCGATTATCCGGACTAATTAAAACACGTACTACGTAGAAACATCGTATAATAGAAAATCCGGATAATCGATTGTAAAATGAAAACACAAATGCATTTTTTTTAATGAATTAAATTTGTTTATTAATTAAATTTGAATTGAACCAACATACAACGCAACCGAAAAATATTTTTCCTAAGAAAAGGAACTTGATTGAAATTTATAGTTTCACTGAAGGTATCATACAGAGAAAAATCATACAGCGGTTTAATGTCAAAAAGTGTATGCCGTCATTGAAAAAGTTAAATGCGAAATTAACACACCTTTGCAAAAGGTTCAAATAAACATAGACTTATAAGATCTAAAAACTTTGATTCTGTTTTATATAGCAAGTTGACTTCACTAAGATCAACGTAAACAATGTAAATGAATTTACACCCATTTCTTAGCGGTAATGCAAAAGGAATTTGAAAATCTGCTTCAAAAGAAAACTGAGAATTTGTACCCCCGATTTGTTTTCAGTGATTGGGCAACTACTAGAATTAGGAGAAGTAGAGATAAACCTCTGTCAAGTAACTTTCTGAATCTGTCAAAAGTGTGTTAGCAAGTGCAAATTTGGTGGCGGTTGGGAGAAAATTCCGTAGTCATTTCAAGGATCCTGCAGATCCAAAGATTCGTCGACTTATTTCCTGAATCTGTGCAGTCCAAGTTAATTATCTGTCGATAAGTATACCTAAGATTTTCACTACTTGACTGATTTTGATGAAACTGCTATCAAATAGGACCTGTGGAAGTAGTGTCTACTCAACCTTTGAAACCTTTCTTGAACTTCCGATAATAATTAACTGAGTCTTCGAAGGGTTCACCTGAAGACCATGCAATTTACTCCAACAACTGATCTGTTCCAAATCCTTGTTAATGATATTAAGGGCTTCAGATAATTTGTCTAATGGTGCATGAGTGTATATCTGTAGGTCATCAGCATACAAGTGGTAGGAAGAAAGAAGTTTATCTGCCGGGGTACACAGGGACTTCCTTTCTAGGGTACACCTGAGACCCCGGCCATAAGATCCGTTGACGGAACACTGTGTGATTTTAGTCGGTTCGAATCCGACATACCACCTTACCCATTAGCCCCGGTAAGGTGATTACCCGTAGGGGTTTCCACACAAAAAAAAAGGATGGAGGTTAAATTGAAGATTCGATACTCCTTGAAACATTTATTTAAGGTTTGTTCAAAGTACTACGAGTACATGAAGAGAATGATTGAAATTCCGCTTCAAGTGGTTTTCGTTTTATGGTTATTTTATGTGAACATAACCATAACAATAAACCTTTTACTCACCTATATCCATGTATAAAAACTTATGTAAACACATTTTGTTTGTTCGGGTCTTTGTGAGATAATAAGTTTCGCCCTCCCATAAAAGCAGTTAGTATAGAAGATATGACCCGTAAGCTTGAAAATACTTATGACGCCTAGAATTGTGTTCGTAAAAAAAAATCCCAATGTCTGAAGTTTACATTAATTTACAAAAATGTTACATTACTCAGCTGTATATACAAATGTGTACCAATACCTGTACGCGGGTCACACTGAAAGTTTTTAGAGTAGACCAGTAAGATAAGCAGACGGTATGTAGAGATGACAGAGATTTAGATTTAGATTTAGATTTAGAGTTAGTGACTCATCCTCCTTACAGTCCCGTAATAAGTCTCCAAATAAAAGATATACTTAGAGGAAATCGATTTAGGAACCCTGAAGATAACGTGACTGCGTTTGAAAAAGAGTGGAAGACCCCTAAATAAGAGTGGATTCACTGGTTCAGTCAATGGTTAAATCGCATGTGGCAGTGCTTTGAGAGGAACGGAGACTGCTTCGAAAAGTAATAAAAATATGAACAGGCTTCTATATCATTCCATTTCTTAATTTCTTAAAACTTTAAGTATGTATAAATGTTACAATACTTACTTGGTGATGTTCTGAAGAACTTGATTGAAAACTTACTTGAAAGGTTTAATGACGAAAGGATAGCTCATTATGTACTCGTATATAAGGAGGAAATGAAATTGAGAAAGTGTTTATTCTCAGCAAATATACATTTTAGTAACAGCTTTTACTTCTGCCAAACTGCAGTAGTTTGTTTCCAGATGTAGGTCCCATAGAATAATATCAATAAATTTCACTAGTTAATTACCTACACTTTCTCATCCATCAATTAATTATAATTCAAAATTTAAATTTTTAAATGACAGTAATAAATATAAAGTAATAATAATAGTAATAACAATTCAATAGATAAAGCATAGAAGAAAGTACGGGCTGTTGTATATATCTTGTGTATGTATATATATAATCTGAATTTCGGAAACAGCCCCAACGATTTTCCTAAAATTTAGTATGCAGGGGGTTTCGGGGGCGATAATTCGATCTAGCTAGGTTTTATTTTTAGAACGTCGTGTTATCCATGTTTTCAGGCAATGAAAAACTGCTACAATATCATTAGAATACGAAGGTAAATTTCGCCACCATCTACAATGTTATAATAGCTCAGGTGGGAAATCCGGTTTGAGTCCAGATGATATTTTTTTTTCCTTTTTGCACTCGTGATGTTTATTTAAATAACCAGTTCATATTTCCTTCTCATTATGTCGGTAAGATCGAAAAATATTATTCACATTTGTAATTAAGTACTAAGAAAGTTTTCGCATTACTGTTACTGGTACTTGGTTCTAGAACAGCTAATAAATTATACTGACATATGACCCCTCGTACTATGTTTGTGATAAAAAATCATACCTATAGATTATTATTGCGTTTTCTTTACCGAATGAGTGAGGGTATCGGAGGCCCTTCCCCATTTTCCTTCTTCATTTATTTTGCCCTAGAAATGGGCTTTAGTGGTTGTAGCTGAGGTATTGATAAATGTTATTATTATTACAAAATTATACAATATTGGCAGGCAACAATTGGTACTGCAAAGTCCTTTTTTTATAATACATAATATAAATTAGACAGCCCAGTTATCAAGGCCATCAACGATATATTTTTTTTTTAATTTAAATAAATGATCGAAATCTTAAGTTCACAGCCGATTTCAACTACCAGTGACATTGTGTGTTCGTTGTTCGTATAGATATAAGCAACAGTACCTATTTTTTGTACGGTACGGTATCAAAATCCTGTCTGGTGTTTGAAATAAATTACCATGTTTCGATCTACACGTATAGATTAACGGTATAAGTAAAACAGGTTGATTACAATGAACTAGTCCGACACCATATACCCACAATTAATCAGTGTATTTTGAAACTTGTTCTTAAAGGTTTAAAGATTAATTGGCTGCTTACTCATGCCCAAACAATTTCCATACAACATTCAAGCGTTTTGGCAACCATCTTCTAAAGAAAAGTATATTATGAAGGCTGGCATTGTTTTGAGGATTTCTCATCGTCTATGCCTATAGACTATTGAAACTAGTTTTTTATTCAAACTCATGAATGAATTGTCCTGAATCCGTTGGGATCTAAAATGGTAAACGTATTTTCATTGTAAGATTATAACGGTGCATTGGACGTAACATACTCGTATAGCTTGTTATTCGCTATTACAATATTTTCGTTCTAGAACTGTTTGCTATGTAACTTCAAGATTTTTTTTAAATACTTTATATACAATATTGAATAAAAAAATCTTATTTACTTCAAATGTTTTGAGATAGTCATGACCGCGAACCTTGAGGACAATTTTTTTTTTTACAATCTTTCTATTAAGTTTATAGTGATGATGGGCAGTTATCATAAATGCATATCTGTTGCCAGATATGGTGGTATGATGGTATCTTAATACACCTCTATCTAAGAGGTGTATAAAAATACCATATTTTGTTACTTAACTCAGTCCTACTTAAGGGGCACGCCGTCAATAGCGAACTGTATAATATACTGTCTGATAGAGTCCTACCCCTTATTCGTCTATTCCGACACCTGTGGTAAGAAATGGGGTGACCCTATTCTACTCCACAGAGAACCAAACGGCGTATATAATACAGACATAATGACAACTTCTGTGTTTATATATGTCGGTAATAATTGTAGCAGTTACGAATTAAATGAAAATGTTTATTGATTTCGATGTAGGTCACAAGGTTAAAGACGGAAATAAAGTTTATGAACGTTAAAATTTTAATAGAAATGAATTTTACTTTCTCCTTGAAGCGATACAGTTTCTGTGGGGCCAAACAGCACAAAAATGTATATAACATACTTTAATAAAATTCTAGTGTTCACGTAATAAGTTTTTTTTTATGCGATAGGGGGCAAACGAGCAGACTGGTCACCTGATGGAAAGTGACTACCGCCGCCCATGGACACCCGCAACTCAAGGGTCACAAGTGCGTTGCCGGTCTTTTAGGTAGGAGTACGCTCTAGGTGATGGGGATGGATATTTTGTCGCGTAGGAAGATGGCGGAAACCTGCAGCCGGTATAAGTCCGAAAAATTCCTATGAACACTCCCCATGATACAAGCGATAGAGGATGCAGAGTGAAGCTACATCTCTACGCAACGCCAAGGTGTTAAGTCGATCAGAAATATCTTGGCAGTCGATGATGCGAGTCGCTCTCCGTTGAATATATAAGTATTACAAAATTTTGTGTACAAAATATGCTTTACAATAAAACAATATTTTATCTTTAATTAGGCTATTAAAATAAGATAACTGATAGGCAGCGAAAAAGAAGGTAAAAAGGAACGAAAGAAATATAATACAAGAAGATAGAAAATGAGAAACATATTAGCTCACATTACATTGTACCGGTTATTTGATGTAGCCTGTGATTCTCTAACAGTTCAATCCCAAGCGCTGCTATCTTCCATGTAATCTACTAATTAGTAATGAACTTTAAAGCAGAACTGTAGTATTACTGTGGGCTTAAATTATTTACACTTAAAGGTTGCATATTATGAGGGATTTTATTATAAAATCGCACACATAGACCTAGAAACACCTCATTTGTTTATTGGAACCTGGAGAAAGGTACAGCAAATTTATGTTTATCACGTTTATTATAAATTTATAAGCGTGTATATTCTTTTAATACGTGAAAGTAAATTTGCTTATTGACACACAGTAAAATACCATACGATACTATACTATGAAAATAAGAAAAGTACATGAATCAGACTGTTTCAATATCAGTCAGTTCACATTTTTTTTTGCGTTTGCTGCAGAGCTGTGTCCATTCGACAATTTATTAATATGTGGGCCGCAGTGAAGCTTTGAATCAAGAATAATGCCTATAAGTTTTGTGGTATCCACTAGTTCCAATTCATCTTCTTTAATAGTTATCGTACTTTTTACCTGTTTAATGTATCTAGTATTGAATGGATATACTACTATCATAATATGTTCAGACCGGATCATTGAATCATCAGCGTTTAACGATACGAACAAATAAACGCATGACTATTTCATGATAAAGTGAAACGTTAGTTATCATATCATAAAGTAGTGGCACTCCACTATTAACCACTGTTGGAAGCGCTGATGTCCTTTTTTTGTGATGAACCATCTCGGCTGATAATTATTTAGTTTTGAAAGCGAACAATAATTTGCAAATAGCAAGTAAAGGTACGGTGAAATACCATTACGACAACTTCGAAAGGCAATTTAAACATTTAGACTTCGTATTAAACCTATCACATAATGGACATTTTAAATTAACGATATGGCCAAAAGTGGATTAACATAGCGTTAACCGTTGACGTTTAAACGATATGGTAAATTTTAGCTGACTATTTCATGAAATACGACAATATCATGAAATGGTTGACCACAGTAGGCGTGGAACTTATTACATACATAAATGGGACTTAAAATTGTGGTAAGACCTTAACATGACATTATTTATGCCCTTCTATTTATTCCTTGAAAGCATCGATCAAAACTAATATGTTAAGTCAAACAGTTTTAAATTTCCAGAATTCATCTCAAGACTGATTTTATAAACATTAATAATATGTTTTTTTTTAAATGTAAATGTACCAACATGAGTAGCTAACGATAAAATAACATGAGGTTTATATAGATGAAAGATGATTTACACACATAAATGGGTACACAGCTTCGAGTATCTACATACATCTCAACCAAACAAACGTGCAATAACGCCAGCTGCGTTTGTGCGTGTTAATTTTTTTAATAAAGTAATGAGTAGGTAATCTTTGGAAAGTATTTTTTATGTTTTCCATGCGAAGTTTACTAAATATTATACATTAGACTAAACGAGTTCATTTAGTTAGTTGTATCTAACTCAATATTGATTTTGCAAAATGTCGTTAACAGAAATTTAAAATATGTTTTGAGGGCTCTCAAGTAAGTCACGAGCACAGAACACATAAATTAAAATTTAAAAAGGTACTTAATTTTTATCATAGAATTTTAATATATCCTTTAATTTCTTTTATTATTGTAGGTAAAAAAGATTGCTTACTAATCTTTGATTTAAACATTCAGTTTAAGTTTTATCTCTTGCTAGCAAAGTTACAAAAGTTGATGATTATGTATATGATTGCACGGATGGCGCAATGGTTTAAATGGTCAACTCACCTGAGTGTTGTGAGTTCGATCCCCACTTGACAACACTTTGTGTAATCCTCAAATTGTGACCTCAAACTGTGTGTACTTTCAATGTTTCTAAAGTCTCCCGTCTCCACAGGAATTAATCCTAGGGCAGGCGCTGTCTATATATATAGTGTTATAGTCTTCCTACCTAGTATATATACTTACTATGAGTCCCGATAGTGACGCATACAAAGCAATCTTCTGGCAATCATTGGTTCAATTAAAAAAAAATTGAGCCAAAACTAATAAATATGTCTCATATTACAGGCGTATAGCGAATAAAATATTTGAATAACAATGTTTTTGGAGTATCTTGCCTTTTCTTCTCCGTAGGATCTATGTATTGGAACAGGCTGACTCCTTCTCTTAAGTATTAAACAATACCTGTGTTTGGTTTGATTGAAATATGTAAATGATTTAGATCTTATGGCTAGAGCAACAGTTACCTACAACCAATATACATTTCTTTTGCAAGACTTTTGTCGATTCCCGGAGAAAGAGAACTTCATTTCTATCACAATAAAAGGGAAATTGTAATAAATATAAAAGATTTATTGCTAGGGTCCCCTAACTTTACTTGTGAGGACCAACTGCGATAGGATATAGTTGTAGAATGGATTTTACGATCAATTATCGCTATTCCACTTTGCCCGAACTTCGAACAGGTTATAGACTACTATGTTGGTATGTTTTCACGTGGCTTGAACAAGGAAAACACCTTGAGAGTGGCAAACTCCAGATGTGTGTTGAATCACGGGTCGTTATACTGTTTACTGATTACTGACCTCGAAGTTCGCAATATCTGTAACTTCATTCTTAGAAATTATGTCATATTATAAGCCTTTGATTTTAAGAAACTTTCATTACTAATAATAAAAAATCGTCTTGCAAAGCAGTCTCTTATTGATGATTCCTTAATAAATTATAGTTTTTTAATTAGAATCTAATAGTGTACAGGTACTAATTCTTTCCCTTTAATTTCGTAGGCAGAAACTAGTTTGTAATTAAATAGACCCTTTGATGTAATTACTTATTACTTATATATGTAATTACTTTAATTTTAACTTCACAGTAATACATGTTAACGGAATAACTAATAGTGTTTCATTAGATACATCTACTGAACCAATGCATATTCTTGGGTAAATTTGAAGATCTTTTAATTTAAAGTTTATGAGGTGTAATGCTACGCTGTTGATAAAGGTTTACAATGACGGTTGACCATAAGTAATATTATAATTATGATTAATATTAATTAAGAAAACTAAATATGTTTGCTTCTTAACGGGCGTCATCATTATCAGGGCTATTGAGGCTAGGGATTTAGTTAGTCTCTAACCTGAATATTTTCCTCAAAACCACTCATTACATATTATCATTTGCCATTTACCCTAGCAATAAAAACCAAACCAAAGGAGAAACATCATTCTTCATAAAACTTAATATTAAAATTATATGATCCTTTGCTTCTTGTAAAAATAAGGCAATCTGCATCTAGTATGAAGTAGTTAAGTTGTTTTCCAATATATCGAAGAGGTCGATAAGAACTATGCGATTGTGCAGAAGCGGGCGCGGCATTGACATACATGCCGCGTCACAACGTCATTTAACGTCAACGGCCCGCCACAACTTACGACTCACGCGCACGCCAACTCTTCAAATTACGAGTACTTTAATTGCTAAAGAACAACTTGAGATATGAAATAGGAATTCAAGCCATCTCATAGCTATTTAATTAGTTTAGTATCAGACACCGAACTTCGTAAATTGCTAAAGGAAAAGCTTCTAGGTAGTTATAATTAAATTCCTGCTTCGAGAACCAATATAAGTTACGTTGGACTTTCTTAAAAACTTTACAGTAACATATAGGTTGTATATTCAGTACGATACTTTTTCTCACATCTTGTGTAATGTACTAGCATGTATCTCTTTCATTATTTTAATATGGTTCGTTCTACACCGATATATAAGTATCCTTTCTATTACTTCCTACATCTGGTGATCTGTATGAATCTTAAATTTCTGTAAAGCACAAACTTCTGGCAGCCACGCTTATAGTAAAGTGTGTAATGTTTTAATAATAGAAACACTTTCTTCACGAAACTGCTACATTTAACTCGGGGCCTCAACAATGGCAAACGTTGAAATATAATCAAACTCGAGGATTTTTAATCACGTAGCGTCTGTATTTTAACATTAACTTTTAAATATATACATATCACTATAATATAACTACAATCCTAGTACTGTATTTATACATTTTGTCATACCAAGGGTTAATGAGATAAGTGAAAGGTTAAGTATTGATAAATACATTTTAACCTACAAAATTAGTATAATAATAATCGGCTACAATCGTGTATTCTACTTGTAAATATAATTTATATTATTTAAGTATGAAATATTGTTACAACCGCAATTCAGGACGCATTTGGTTACCCGCAAAGTTTAAAACATTCATATCTTGATTTTTAGAATAATTGATGAAAGCTTTTAAAAATATTAACTGAAAATATTTAAAAACACCATTACTCTCATGAAAGTATAATAGTAACTTTATTCATTACGCTGATGAAACATGGGTTTACCTACAAACATAGTGAAGCTGAAGTTTTTAACGCTTTCAAAATCCTCTTTTTCATTCTTTTAATACATGTTATGGATATATTAGTCATTTGAGTGTCATTTTTGATTTCAAAAATGTTTTATTTAAAATTGAATTATTTATAAACAAGGTGGTTCAAGTTTAAATTTGGAAAATATGTTCGTCATCTATTGTGACTAAGGACTGAAGAATACATGCCACGAGACATCAATTATATCTAGAACCTAATATGTAGCAGACATTACAAAAGTAACTGATGAAGATTATGATTTTGCTAGTACTTTACTTACCCGCTTTTCCCTCCCTCTTAACTGTCATATAAGTCAAAATATTATTGTCTTTTCTACGCATTTGTTTGATTATTGCTACAAAGTTTAAACATTTTTCTGTACAATACCAGCTTCCGCTTATTTTCGTTCGCTCGTTTGAATCCAAAAGTTGTATGGAAGATATCGCTTTGAACAATAACACCGCACATATTTACTTCCTAATATTAATATTATCATTGTTTAGTAATATCAATGATGAGTATTTTTATTATAATGTATAATGTACACCCAAGAATTTTCTATCTATAGTAAGTAAAGGCTACTTGTACAACATCGACCTATAAAATAGTTATCAATGTACTAGTATAAGTGAAAAGTGATTTGTATGCAGAAGAGCGGACCTATACCTGACAGAACCATCGATTGTGCCCGTATCATTGTTAAACAATGTCTAAATGATCACGGGCGCGGCGCGGCGTCCGCGCATCCTTCTCAACGCTGCATTTTAATGTTCTGCCTAAGGTACTTTTATTAGGTAGGTCTGTAAATATATTTTACGATATATGTATGAGTTTTTTTAAGAGCAACACCTATTTTAAAATATAATTATAACAACAGATGGATGCACTGACGTACGAGTTTGCGAGGTATGAAAATGGCAACAATTGCGAAAGATATAATAATAACAAAAAAAAAACATCATCATCATAATCGTTCTACCCTTGTCCCAAATTTATTTGAGATCGCTGCAATGTGTACGTTTGGAACAGAGTTTTGGCTAGTTTTTTGGCTGCTACTAGACCACCGGCTGCCTGACGCCCACCCTCCGGGGGAACTTAGCCGTTTTAGACGGGAAAGAATATAATGGGAGATTTGTAGAAGGAAAATAATTACGTACAGGAAATTAGTAACCTGGGCTTGAGGATACTACAAGTGATGAGGAAGCGGACTGAGACTGCAATAACTCGCAGAATCCAGGGTCGCGTACCCGTATCTCTTGTACTTAAAGTGACATAGAGATAATACATAATTATCTATAAATATGTCTATGATATATCGATATATTACACGCTCTCGCTAATTACAAACAGTAGTCGACATAGAAAGTGACGACGTGAAATCAACCCAGTCTTACTTAAAGCCCAATGAATTACTTGTAATAGTAATAATAGTTATGTGATTATTGTATTTTAGAGGTAGGTATGTGTGTAATAGGTATTTTTGAATTTTGTTTATTATAATATTTGAATTTCTGTTTTGTCTAAGTTATCGCAGTTTTATCTATTTGTAAGGGTTGTAACATACATAGGTGATTTTGATTGCAACACCGATAATTCTAAAATGCTTGGATTATGAGGAAATATGTACTGATATAAAAGTACTTAAAAAATGAGTACGGGCGTATATAATAGGACATTAAAACAGACTGCGTTTATAATGTGGGTCATCGTCAACTTTAAAGAACAATAATGAGTAGGTATCTCACATTTGAAATAGATGTAGATGTTAAACACACATGTTTTATTATGTCTATGTGAGTGTGTATCTACACCCGCATATTTAGGCAAATAGATTAACGATACCATTAGCCTACATTCAGAACAACAGATACAATCAGACGTCTATTTTACTGTTAGCATTGATAACATCGACGTATGAAGTACCAAGATGATTCTGAAATAAATATGTTAACACAATAATTAACTAACGTAACCGTTTAATTTTCTTTGAAACGATAAGGCTCAATTAATACAAGACTTTGAGAGCGATTGTAAAACGCAAAAACTTTAGGATAACTAAAATTATTTGTATTGATTAAGTATTTAGTATTGAGTCTTTTAACATATACTTTTTCGTTGCTGTAGCTAATATCATAACTATTCTATAGCTCTCATTAATGGTGATATTATAACATTTTAAGTCGAATGCGTGCAATACAATAGATTATCTTTTATTGTACCCCACAAAACATTTTAAAATATATAACAATTAACGGTACAATCCACTGTATAAGACCGGACAGCAAGATACAACTTCTTACAACCTAGGTGGACAGATGAGCCGAATCAGTGCATAGGGCAATTAGCAGATGTACGAATTTAGCTAAGCATATTATTCAAATCATATTAATTATAATTTTATAGACATCAATCACTTCAGTTTTAATTAAAATATTTAAATTAAAACATCAATTTGGATTTCATGATACATTATAGTCAACTTCACGGCGTGTTGGCAAAAAGAACTGAAAAATTATAAAGAAAGAAGAAAGAATGGAAAAATTATACATACATATATATGTATATTATATATATAACAACCGGGGTTCTCAGTGGGGCCGTGTATATTAACAGATTCGACAAAACCACATGATATGATCTGCTAATGGAATAGCCGAAGTGCAGTGCAGTGCCTATAATAATTACAGTTTTGACTTTTCCAGTATTGTAGTAGTGGTCTCTTTTTTGAACTATTGAATAGGGTTGCCAGAGCTTCAGCAGAGGTGTGACAGGTTTGCCATTGGTGTTGCAAGTATTAGTGGCCATTGTTAACGGTTTAGTAAAAGGAAGGCCATGTTTCTACTTGAGCTGATGTGACCACTTATTTCTGTCCCCATTATACCTTATATTAAAGACCACGCAATAGGAAATATTTCTGTTTTGCGGGGGACTTACTAACATACAAACAACAGACTCAACGAACCCAGACTTGGGACAACGATTCTTTGTGTAAGTTGTTTGTGTGTTTGTGAAGTGTAATTATTGTCCCGTGAGTATCAAAGCCACAACCTCTAGCTCGGTAGTCAGAATTACCAACGACTAATAGGCCAGTCAAACTTGTTGACCGTTCCATATGCAAAAGCAAGACGATTTTGAGGTAAAACTAAACACTGGACAATTAAGAGATAGCCAAATGTATAACACTTTAACCCCGGGTCTTTTAAGTGGGGCGTGAAAAAGCATCTCACCAGGCCGCCACAGTGTGGGTCACCATGCTGCATTGACCACACTTGCAATGAGGATGGTGACCACCACTTTTAGACTCCACTTGTTGCTTTCCATCAGGCAGAGTGGAGTCATTATGGTAGGCTAATATGAAAAAAAAAATACAATTCACATCAAACGTTAAACATGTAAAAAGTACGATAACTATCAAAGAAGTTGAATTGGAACTAGTGGATATCACGAAATTTTTAGGCATTGTTGTTGGTTCAAAGCCTAATAGGGCCCCCACATATTGATAACTTGTCGAATATATTCAGATCGGTAGCAATCGCAGTTAAAAAAATTCGTGAACTGACTGGTATTGAAACAGCCATATTAGTCTACTTTTCTTTTACTTGATTAGTCTGATGTTCATTCTCTTTGTGCTGCAGAAGAGGGTTATCCGAGCAATTTACAATTTAGATAATAGTTATTCGCTGAGGAGAATTCAAAGAAATAAATATAATTACGGTGGCATTTCAGTATTTCTATGAAAACTTAATTTACTTCTATAAAAATAAAGGTCAGTTAATTAAAAAAGTGAAATACTTACACTCTTACTTATAACTAGTTATAACACATGTAATATATATAAATTTGTTGTACCTGCTTCCAGTCTCCAAAAAACTAACAAGTCGTTTCTAGGTCAATGTGTGCGATTTTATAATAATATCCCTGATATATTTAATAATATGAATCCTCTAAATAAATTTAAGTCCACTGTAAAACGAACGTAGTGGTTTAAAGTTTATTACTCTGTGGTGGATTACATGGAAGATAGAAGCGCTTGGGATTGAACTGTTAGAGTCACATAATCTTAGTTCGTTTACTTTTAGCAGCATATTAGCAAACGATAAAATAATGTTTTATTATATTGTATATGTTGTACACTAAATTTTGCAAAACCTTTCTAGTGATTTAATAGAGTGGCCATGACTTTGTATGCCTTATTTCTTCTCATAAGGCTCAACCATTTGGAAACCGGCGGTCTACGGCGGATCAACATTATCTTTTTAATATTAATTTAACACATTTGATAAGGTAACCTATAGTTGCGGTGACGCTGTATGTATGGATCTATAATTTTTAAATATTTTTAAATCAGACGATAGCAAATAATTTGACTGCCACTATGCTGTATTTTATCCTCACGCCTTCATCTCATTATCTATAGCTTATCCTACGCTATCGTTCAAGGTTGAGAGATTATCTAATCTATACTACAGATTTATTCGAACAGATCTTAGTAAACACAATTTTGAAGGTTTATTTATTTACATATAAAGTATCAAGAATGAATTGAGATCAAGTACATGCAAGTACCATTTTCAATTTATCAAGGTGAACCTAATTGGATTTTACGTCTTTGACTTCTTGAAACGTAGGAAATTTCGTTTAATGTTTATGAAGGTGACCGATTGAATATAAATCGCTTAAATAGTATTATTTATCAAGATCATCAAGCCAGTAACGTCACATATAAAAAAAAAACCTTATTTTATGGCTAAAATTAAAAAAATACAACAGTATTTTTTTTATTTAAAATTCTCTAAGATAAATGATACATCAAGTTGATTACAGGTTTGCGTTATTTGTAGTGTCAGTGTAGTAGTTTTGTAGAACTACAAGTGCGTCTGCCGTGACTGACGAAATCACTGTCGGTATGGAGCATTATATCCCCTACAGTGAAGTCGCCGTTGGCCAAAGTCGTGCAGTCCAACTACTGCCAACCTTCGCTGCCGCCGTTGAACCACCCTGACGGATCACTGGCCAACGAGCCGCAAGAGAAAGCGAATCTACTAGCTGACCTCTTTGCGGCTAACTCCCGAATCGACGACCGTGGCGCGCACACGTCCACCATTGCGACCTGCGACTCCGCAATGCGGGATATTCGCACCCGACAGAGGGATGTCCGTGCGGAGCTTCGGTCAATCGATGTCCGGAAAGCCAGTGGACCCGATGGTATTCCGGCGGTGGTTCTTAAGAACTGGGCACCTGATTTGTCTCCCGTACTGACGCGCTTGTATCGCCTGTCCTATTCCTCAGGAATTGTTCCGGAGGCCTGGAGAGAAGCGAATGTTCAACCCATTCTCAAAAAAGGCGACCGCTCTGATCCAGCCAATTACCGACCTATAGCCGTCACTTCCATACTCTGTAAGATGCTCGAGTGGATCATCAAAACCCAATTAATCCGCCACCTAGAGGTTCACTCCTTGTTAAATGATCGGCAATATGGTTTTAGGCCGAACCGATCCACTGGTGATCTTCTAGCCTACGTCACACACCTTTGGGGTGAGGCTATGGATAGGCATGGGGAGTCCTTGGCCATCAGCCTCGACATTGCCAAGGCCTTCGATAGGGTCTGGCACCGCTCGCATCTCTCCAAACTTCCTTCATTTGGTCTGCCACCCAAACTCTGCAACTGGGTTGCTGCCTTCCTCCATAAGCGCCGCATTAGGGTTCTCTGTGACGGTGCGGCCTCAGACTTCCAGGAGTTAAGCGCTGGTGTACCTCAGGGCTCCGTCCTATCGCCTACGCTGTTCCTTCTGCATGTAAATGACATGTTGGCTCTTGGCAATATACATTGTTATGCAGACGACAGCACAGTACATGGGCGATATTTTGGACATCATGCTGCCAAGCTGGCAGACGTTGAGGGAAAACGACAGGAGCTTATCGCTGAGCTCAACCGGGTCTTGAGCCGCATTTCCCAATAGGACTGTGAGAATCTGGTCGAGTTCAGCGCCAAGAAAACACAAGCGTGTGCGTTCTCTACCAAAAAGTCTCCATTCTTTCCCCTTCCTTCTCTTCAGAGCACTCAACTGCCACTGCAGGATAGGCTTAGTATCCTGGGTATGGATATTTGCCGGGATCTCAATCCGCGCGATTACATCGAGAGTGTCACCAAGGCGGCCTCGCGAAAGCTCGGCGTTTTGAACAAGGTGAGACGATTCTTCTCGCCCGAGCAACTGTGTCTTTTATACAAGACCCAGGTTCGCTCCTGCGTGGAGTACTGCTCTCATCTCTGGGACGGCTATGCGCAGTATTTGCTTGACGCTCTCGATCGGTTGCAACGGCGCGCAGTCCGCATTATCGACTGTCCTGAGATCACCCAGTCTCTTGTGCCTCTGCAGTTGCGAAGAGATGTCGCCTCTATGGCAGTCCTCTATCGCCTACATCACGGGGAGTGTTCTGATGAACTCTTCCAATTGGTTCCACCTTCTCCCTTCCTCTACAGGACTACACGTGCTGGCCTGAGGAGTCACCGTTTGAGCGTCGAAAATATACGTACCCGAACTAAACGGTTTGGCTCTTCTTTCCTGTGTGGATCGGTAAAAGCCTGGAATTCTCTACCAGCGCACGTGTTTCCTTCCCACTTTGATCCCGGGTCTTTTAAGCGGGGCGTGAAAAAGCATCTCACCAGGCCGCCATAGTGGGTCACCACGCTGCATTGACTAGACATGCAATGAGGATGGTGACCACCACTCTTTGACTCCACCTATTGCTTTCCATCAGGCAAAGTGGAGTCACTATGGTAGGCTAAGATAAAAAAAACGTACCATGTTTGGGATGAACATTCATCCCCTATATTTGTGACGGTGGGAAGTTTTCTTTTATTGAAATGGGAACAACTTTAAGTCCTGTCTAAAAAAAAAACAAATTATCGAAATCAGACAGAACCCAGTAAAAAATTAAGTATTATCGACCATACGTAAGTTCCAAAACGTTCTTATTTCTAGCGATACAACTACACTAAAACTACATTTGAGCACATTTAAAGCTCTTCTCTTTTGCTATTGCTAAAAGTTCAGTATATTGTCCTGAACTTTTAAGCAAAATCGGGTTAAGAGTACATCAATCTTTTTAAGGAATCATCGCCGAGTAGAGATTAAAGTTTAATAACGCAAGAATTCGACGACGTTGATTTATTTAATATTATATAGTGTACAACAATTCAGAAGAATAATGAGCGATTCATTCTTACAGGTGAAAAGTTAACTTGGATGTTGCGATAACTGCGATTTGCAAACAATGTCCTGTTAAATAAATAAATAAAATAAACTTTTTCTTTGTATACACACAGCATACAACTTATATTAAAACAAAGAAACACCTATAACTAATTTTTAATTTATTAGATAGTAGTTATCTAATTAAGACATTTTTGAGTTAGTGACGTGTGACCATGTTTATTTTTTTAAGTTAGGTCAGTAAAAGGGAAAAGAAACTAATATCCAATTATCTAACCTACATATGTATGTATGTTGTAAGCAACTAAGCCTCTTAAGAGCGTTGTACGCCATGTACAAAATAGGTAGACCCTCAGCATTTACTGCGATAGACATAGTCCGTCCCATCTGATCGTCTAATTTTCAGTGGTCAAGCCTAACTGTTGATTTGACGCCAACAGTCCCAATTATATAATACATAAAGGTGTTATCTCCTCTCCTACTTGAGCTTCTAATTCTGTTATGAGCAAGTGAGATTTGGTACTTACTGTTTTATCTAAAACTAACTGTATAGGTACCATTATTACAGACTATTTACTTTTTTTTTTATTTGTAAGCCTACCATAATGACTCCACTTTGCCTGATGGTAAGCAATAAATGGAGTCCAAGAGTGGTGATCACCATCCTCATTGCATGTCTAGTCAATGTAGTATGGTGACCCACACTATGGCGGCCTGGTGAGATGCTTTTTATCTCAAAGTTGCAAAAGTAGTAAGATACCAAACTAGATACTTTTCTATTGTTACTTATATTGTACCTGTAATAGGTGTAAGTTTTATAAAAGAATATTAGAAATGGAATATAGAGATTGTCTCAGGAGCTCTTCCGTTTTTTTGAGTGCCAAATAGAACCACACTGATGATCAGGATTTTATAAGTTTGTTGAAAATATAAATTCTCGTTGAAAAACTCATAGTTAATCTGCGTAATCCTTAACCATAAAATAACTCCTACGTATTCGATGATGTTCAACAAAATGCGAACATTAGTATAATGTAAAATTTTATCCAAAAGTTGCACACTGATTACCGCGAATTATTTATGTATTACATTCTTCGTAAGTTTGTGTTATTATTTCTGAAGAATACATATATGTACGTTATGCGCACTGCGATGAACTCAAGTAACATTCTCTATATATACATATATATAATATAGTATACATTACTGATCATGTGTTTAGTGTTCCTATTGTAATATTCATGTCTATAAAAAAAATATAATGCCGGTTTTCATAGTAACCACTTTTGTAACTTCTTTAGCCATTACTTATTAGTTAAATAATATTTTTCAAAACCTCCAGTAACCTTTTAAATTATATAACTTGTATAATGGGTCCTAGAGCAGAGACCACGAATATTTACACGCAAGGTAGGACGGCCCACAGCCAGATTAGGGTGGGGATTGGGATAGACTGAATGTGAAATGCGGTCGACCGGGGTTTATTTTTTTACTGTTTCACATTTAACATAACACGAAATTGAACCCGCCATTATTTTGTTTGTTTTAATAAATTGTCAATAAATTATCTTATATACTTGTCAATACATATAAAATTTAAACTTTATTTACTAAATAGATAACTTAATGGTTATGTTAAGTTGTAATTTTGATAGAGAATATTATGAAAAGAAATGTTATTTAATCCAATTTTTATGAATAGTAATTTTTGACAACTAAATTGTTTGAGTGGTTTCGGGATTGAAAGAAAGATCGAAACACAAACAAAAATCTTTTAGCACGACGTACATGGGGCTTTACGTTATAACTATGGTACAAACTTTATAACTATTTTATTTTAATTACCGTATTGTTGTTAACCCCTCCAGCTAATCTACATAAAATGCTTATGTTAAAAATGTGTTCCTCCACTCGGTAGTGCACTTGGTGGGGTTTGAACCCGCAACCAATTGATCACAAGTCCGACGCGACGCCTTGGCTCTTACGCCACCGCCGCGCCGTCGCAGTTCCTGAATATGACTATTTAACATAATGCTCAATTAGAGCGTAATATTTAACCATAAAGGTAGTTTTGGAGTAGCGGAAAATGGCTAGTGTAAAATATTTGCCTTATTTTAATCTTCTTAAATAAATTTTATCTCATACTAGCTCAGATCATCATTATTGTCCATGTTTTGTTTCATATACAATGTATGAGAAAACTATTTTTTGTATATTGTAGTATTTGGATTTCCTGTATTTTTAAATGTGTCAATAGCTATTCGGAACGGAGTCAAATCCACCTGTACCTGACTTCTGAGTGGTGTAACTGAACAGACTTAAAAAAAAAATACAACTCCTGTACTAAGATTAATTCCTGTGTCTCGCGGGACTTTACAAACATTCAAACAACGGACACAAAGAACACCCAGACTCAGGACAACAATTTGAGGATTATACAAAGTGTAGTCCTGTGCGAGTATCGAACCCACAACACTCGGCGCGAAAGCGTAGTGGCGAAGTGACCACCTAAACCGCTACGCCATCCTTGCAGTTCTGTACAATATGTATATGTATGTAAACAGGAAAAAGAGTAAAAAAAACAGTATATCACTCAGTCCTTGGCCGTCGTCAGTCATTTAGCCAGCTTTATTCGTTAATGTTATAATTTTCTTACTTATTTGGGAGCTTAAATAATTTGTTCAATCTACACTAACATTATAAAGAGGTCCAATTGTTTGTTTGTTTATAGGGAGTTTCTCTGGATCCACAGATAAGATTTTCAAAATTCTTACACTGATATAAAGCTAGACTCTTTCTCAGTTACATATGCTATATTTTATTATGATAAATGATGATATGAAAAAGTAACCAGTTATACGCTTTATATGAAAAGGAATCAATGTACAGGTACAATAATGGTCTTTAGTAGATCTCCAATAAAGTCCGCGACACCATACATCTCTTAAATTTTTGAATTCATAAAATAATAATTGTAAATAAGATTATGATGTATTTATAAGATACACTATATTCATTCGTATAAAATAAAGAGTTTCATAACCACGGAAATTTTATGAAGATGGGCATAGATAGATATAGACGGCCCTCGCGACTTTGTAATCATTTCGTTGCAATTTACATATTATTACATCCGTGTGTGTGTATACCCAGCGGACACATTTATTTAGTTCATTTCATCAAATAACATTTTATTTTATACTTCAGCTTAGATGAGGTCTAAACTGGTATTCTTCACAAGTGTGTTATATAATGGTAGGTAGTATAATAAGGACATTTATGTATTTAGTTATGTGAGTTTAAATTTCTCTCACGTAGAGTTCGTCTGGTAGTATTACTGATAAGTTCCCACAGCGTAAATAATGTGATCACCACATTTTATTATCGTTAAATATGTGGTTTAGTCTTGTTGTTGCCCTAATGCATGTTATTTATCAGTGTGAAATCGTTCTAAACTAAAAGTCAATACCTTGCATGCATTACAACGTGGTCTCATTGGACGACACGCGCAATCCTCAAATTTTTAATTGTTTTGAGTCTGGGTGTGTTTTTGTCCATTGTTTGAATGTTTTTAAACTCCCCCGCGTTTTTAAAGTTGTCTTTAAAAAAATTTTAACCTGCCTACTTTATCGTTTTAAAGCTATTTACGTAAAAAGAGAGAAAACTTTGTTAACTAATGCAACCTGACAAGGTACTTATGTACAACGTAAACTTTTTTTTGATCATTTTAGAAAGTGAAATGTATGGAGTAGTATGTAGTATTCAAAAATGCATATATTAAATGTATTTCCTAAATGCTTACCAATATCCACGTAAGAAATTTCATTTTGTCCAAGTTAAGATAACGTTTAACCAATAGTATACAATGAATTAGTCATTACTTCGAACAAGGCGACTTCTTTTCATATTGTTGTCATTCGCGTCACAAAACTATTAACCTGGTATATTATTTTCGCGCCATTAGGTACGTAAAGTTTGCACGCGATTCGCGATACGCAGCGTAAAGCGAGCGGCTCTTCTCGGTCGCCGACCGTAATAGACTGGCGAAGAGTGGAATACCTAACCGAGTTGACTGACTGGTAAGGTGAAATTGTGATGACGTTGATCTGCGATCGTCTGAGCAGTACAACTCTGACTCATACTCTGAAAAGCGAAACCCTTATGTTGTTTCAATTTCTTCGAATCAGCTGAAGTAGTTATCAACGTTAATATATATATACATACATGACAATGGGTATCTTTTGGCTCATCAGTACATATGTCTGAGTAACGACAGTAATGCAATTTATCAAATCGTGAAATACTTAGCCTGCTTTTAACCAGCGTATAACTTAGTTTCCTATAGTTTTAAACTGAAATAACGTCTAAAGAAGTTAATTTCATGTCATGCTATTAAAATATTCTTCTGTAAATATTTTTGAAGATATTTAGGTATCTACCACAAGTAAGCGACATTAACTCCTAAAGTTTTGTACTACTTTTGCCAATTTTTATACAGTTTAAATACTTAACGTACCTTTAAGTATGTTATTACTTATCTACCTTTGATTTCACATTTAGTGAATTTTAATAAGCTTTCGAGAAATGTTTAAAAGTCTTTGTGAACCAACGTTTAGTAGTTGACATCGTGTACCTGCAATGCAAATTGCAATGTTTTCGGACAGAATAGGGGCTGTGCCTTACTTTAGGTTGCTTATTAGTTGCCAGTTGTTGACACCATACATTTTTATCATTGTTAATGAAACCCAAACATGTAATTAGAATACACCATGCCGAAATCCTACAATTCCGATAGGCACCTAGTTACCGTCAAAGATTACTGAGTAGTTAAACCTATTATATGTGTTTTACGAATACAAATTGTCTCTGAAATTTTTGCGTAGCCTTGAAGACGCATATTTACATAGTACATTTGACTTCCGTTCTTACTGTGAATATGTGAAATCGACAAAGATTACGAACATTTTATCATCGGCGTGACATTATGAATGAAACATATAGGTACATACATAACCGGAGCTCGGTCAAGGCGAGCATGGTTGTTGCACTACATGTATAATTATGTACGTACCGATATGTACTTTGGCCACATTTGAGCTAATAGATAATACAGCTCGTCATAAAACTCTAAACTGAATTACTTTAATACCGTTATGTGTTGAATAATATATTGGTCGTATGAGCTGGAGTAATCCAAACCCAAAGTGGTATTCTTAAACTCGTTGGTGTTTTCCAATTAAACAGATTTATTAAAAAGTACGAAGCACTTTTTTCATATTATTATATCTTTTTTATAAAATTGTTTTTTGTTTGTAAAAGTTATCATAGAATATCCAAAAAAATATGGCTTGGTAACCGCTTAGAAATGTATAGATCCGTTACTACCAAGTGATTGTCCTCTCAATCAGAAGGAAAGGTTGTGGAGGTCGAAACTCATGACCTCCACAACTTGTAGGGATACGGTAAAACCAGTTTGTTCGAATTTTGAAAGCGTTGAAACACTGTCGTTAATAGAGTTATTATGTGATCAAAGTATGTTCTAGCTGCATAAGAACACATGTAGATCTGATCTGAGGTTTATGATGATATCTTGCGCCGCGGTACCATCACGAGAGGTTTATTGTTTGTTAGCATCATAACATCATCTGAAAAAGAAAAGTATTCTTAATTTGTACAAATAATCTTGATCCAGCTGCTCACTGAAACATCTGTGAAATTAGTGTTAACATATGTTTCTGATTTATTAACAAAGTAGTTCATCACCATACATTTTTATTTATAAGTTTCTCTTGCCAGAGCGAATGTAACTACTATATTTAAAGTGCGACGGCACGCTGAGCGATATTGTTAGCCGTTGGCATAATTACTCCATGGCGAAAAACTCTACAGTGCATAATTAAGGACAAGTCGTTAGCTGATATGAACACTGCTATCTATCCAGCTCAGGTCTCTCCGTCTAGCATTATAATTAGTAGCAATATCTGCTTAAATTATTTGCCTGGCTATTGAAAAGCTTAAATTTATTTAAAAATACTTTCAAATTTACCTTGAAACTGTGATAATTATTCAAATAAATGTAAGAAATGTACTTATTTAATACAATTAGGTACTTTTGATTATTTACTTAGGTTTTTTCATGTATACCGGGACTTTACAATCTTTGAAAAAAAAACGGACATAAAGAACACCTTTTTTTAATTTATTAGTGTGGATATCCCAACGGGTCATCGCCTCATCGGAACTGAGGGTGAGGTGGTATGTCGGGCTCGAAGCGACTAAAACCATACGGTGTTTCGTTACAGTGGATATATTCCCTCTTGCAACAGACCCACTTTGACGGAACACCGTGTGTGAATCCACGATACCCTAATAAGGATGCCTTTCGGAACCCCTACAGACCTTGGCTACCTGATTGCATGAAATCATGAAACGGAACGAAACATGTCGCGCCTCCGTCTCAGGTTTGCTTCTGCTGGGATAACCGTATACCCAAGACAACTATTATAGATCTCACAAATGTTAGCCCCGTGTGCAAATCGAACCTACGATCTCTGGCTCACCAGTCAGTCGTCACTAACTAAGGCCCGACAAATAGTTATACATAAATATAATGGCTTAATTCTCCATATACCGATGATAAAAAAAAAAATAATAAGTTCGAAATTATTTTGTATATTTTGAGCATTAAATATATATTTTAGATATATCTTTAATTATAGGCACACAGTACACGTAATCTGCAGGTCAGTAGGTGGCACATTTATTTCTCCAAGGAGGTGAAACTACTAGTAAGTAACATTCCCTAATGGATTTCCTGTAGTTGATTTGTGTAAAGATCCGGTCTTGCCAAAAGAGATACGCGAAGGGTGACTACGGGTTAATGAAAAAATCGTTATCGACTGGGTTCATTACAAGAGTTTAAGACAAAGAGGAAGATCTGACTTTACCCATTAATCATGTCTTTATCTCGATAGCTTTCAGATGCTTAGAGCCGTAAAGCCATTAATAAAATACTCAGATAATATTTTTTCTTATAAGTAGGTAGCCATTTTAATTGTAGACCCTTATAAAAGGTATTAGCATTTGAAGCTTGTTGACAATTTTAGCTTAGGAGCTTTAGGAGCTTTGGATATCGTGTAATATCTATATTATAATAGCATACATAT
Organism: Tyria jacobaeae; assembly: GCA_947561695.1. NCBI lineage: Eukaryota > Metazoa > Arthropoda > Insecta > Lepidoptera > Erebidae > Tyria > Tyria jacobaeae. The sequence goes on from OX387217.1 coordinate 13,365,791, forward strand.
CTTAAAATATATTATCGTTATCTTTAAATAAGTAATTATAGTAAGTAAAACGTCTTTTTTTATTGAAATTACTTATTAAAGCTATATTGACCAGCTTATTATTCTTATAGTGTAGCATATATATTATCAAAAGAAGAAACAAACCGATTTTGACCACCGTGTGGTAACGCTCGCCCAACTTACAAATAAAATAATTCTCCCAATCAGATTACATACTTGTGCCAAACTCACAGTCTAATCTTATTTTTTTTTATACTATTAGGGGACAGACGAACAGACTGATCACCTGATGATAAGTGACAACGGCTGTTCATGGACACTTGCAACCGAAGAGTCGTAAGTGCGCTGCCTGCCTTTGAGGGTGATAAGGGATGGGAGGATGCGGGGAGGGAAAGAACAGATGGGGATGAGGGAAGAAGAAAGAGGAGAGGGAGAGTTGGGCCTCCGGAAACATCACTATGCAACCCAAGCGTTGCTTTACAACCGGTTTTCGGTTAGCCCGTGATATAGCACCGGCCGAGCCGGCCCATTCGTGACAAAGCATGGCTCTACCACTTTTAAAATTTTATTTAAGAATGATTTAAAGGCAACCATTATCATACGCTTAGTTGCTATTCCACCAGTTAAAACTATTTTGTGTTGTACTATTTTATCTTAAGTAAGTACATCAACTTTTTGTTTGTTTGTTAAATTGACTAGGTAGGAATATTATTTTAGAATTTTCTACGTGGATGCATATCTATCGAGAATTATTAAGAATCAGTACCTTCGTAGTAGGATACATAAAAAACCATTCCTTTTTCACTGATTTCAGAGGAGGAGGTTTTCAAAGTTTACTGATTGTTTCACTGTATTTTACGCGACCCTCGCCATTTGTAAACCAATTTTAATCATTCTTTTTTCGTATTGTATTGGTTGCTGGTACTCAAGATTGGTCCTACTTAAATATAAGGAAAAAAAAATCTAAGGGTAGAGAACTAAAGAATTAATTACAGCTTATTACAATTTAACATGATTGAAGACTATGATATGGCGCATTGAAGTCGGATATAAACTATGGTCTACACTACTGCCAAGCCTAAAAGTAGTCTAAACTCTCCTTAATCTTTAAATCTTTCCTCAATTTTAAACATAACTTATGATACGACGTACGTATGTATAAAATTTTATGCAGCGAGTTATAGCTACCAACAGGAATCTTAAAAAAATATATATGATCATAGTTCGGTAGGACGAAGATGTTCTAACACCTTAACCATACGTTACACACAATATAAAGAATAGACACGAGATAAATAACTAAATAATTTTACTTACTTGTCTGTTTTTGGTCTATTCCACTCTAGCTAATCGAGAAAATCCACCGAGGGCACACACTAATGATACCACTTACACCCTTGTCTTCGTGGATTGTTCCTCTTGTAACTGTCTCGTGTAACATCTTAAAAACCGTAATAATTTATAATATATACAAAGTTACTATATTATTAAGAGTGCTTGTAAATTGGCCTTTTCTCAATAATAATATCTGATATAATTAACTACTTATGTAGTTCTATTTTTTGCTATTATAATCAGAAAATACTTTAACACTGATTGTGCATATGACGTTAATGACTTTTTTTTTGTGTGGAAACCCCCACGGGTCATTATCTTACCGGGGCTAATTTGTAAGGTGGTATGTCGGACTCTACCACACAGCGTTCCGTCAACGGGTCTTATGACCGGGGCCTCATGTGTACCCTAGAAAGGAAGTTCCTGAGTACCCCGGCAGACCTGGCCGCCTTTTGAGCAAGGCGACCCCAATATGATGTGTTCCGCCCCTCATATTTAGCAACGCGCGCCTGGAACACATCGTGCCGCCGACTCGGACCTGCTTCTGCTAGGGCGATAGATAGCCCAATCTGTCACCCTCAGGCCAGCGCTCATTGAGGCCGGAGGTTATTTTGCACTCACCGGCGCCTTGTGCGTCTTCTGCGGGACGGAAGACTACTAACTCTCTCCCGTCCCCTTTCCGCCGCTTTTTTTTGCAAGCATCACTGCCTCGCAGTACGAAGCCGCGGAATCCCATGCACTCCCGCTCCGGACCATAGCAATAACCATGGAGACTATGGTTATTGCAGGAGGCTACCTACACCAATAGCTGCCACGAGGTCAGCACATTTCTGTACCCACGCATAGCAATCCACTAATGTGTTAAGTGCGGTATCCTCGTGACAGCTCCCGCAGTGGTGGCACACAGGCGTTGCCTCCCGGCCTATGCGATACAGGTACTTACCGAAGCATCCCTGTTCGGTGAATACCTGCACTAGCCGATAGGAGAGAGCACCATGTCGCCTCTCCCGCCAATCCTCCATGATGGGTCTTACCGCCACAACTGTGGCGTGCCCAATGACGTTAATGATGCCTAGAATGTTAAGAAGACAAATAAATAATATGGTATACCGCCGAAGTGTATTATACAGTGGATATGGAAAATAATTTTCAGATGATTTGATAAATTATGGCATTACCCTACCCTACCAACGATATTGGACTTTAGAAAATGACACCAGGGCGTTACAGATTTATAAAAGTTATACACTAAGCCAATACGGAACAGATCTCATTTAATTGTGAAAGTCAATTTACGTCAAACAATCTCATTTGCCACGAAAGTTGATTTCCACGATTCAATGTTGCGGATTAAATAGGTAGGTAAACCTCAAAAAAAAAATGTGTACATACATTCCCGGTATAAACGCATTCCCCATTCTGATCAAGTAAGCAATTGAAGAAGAATGCTATTAAAATGTGCTTTCGATGCGTTGAATTCGACAAGAAACAAGTTGTACATTGTCTACAAAGACGACAGACGATCTCATTATAATGGTATCAGTGTCTCTGATCTCACTCACGACACGACTCATAAAATAAAACTACGAAATGACTTCTAAAGAGATGGCAAATAAGACAAGATTTTAATTTTTAACTAAAGATTTATGAGACTTTACTGGACAGAATTGACGAGAACTCGAGTTTTTTTGATCGAATGCTTTAATGAGAATAGGAACGAACCAAGCAAATGAAAACTTATTTATAAACAAAAAAATCAAAATAATGTATTTCAATTAAACCAAAACTTGTTAACATTTATATTGTCAGGAGAAGTCAGTTAGACTAAGTCAGTCATGAAGCTAGTGACCTATTCTAATACATAGGTCCTATGGATAAGAATAGGCAAGAAAGTCCTAGGACACACTTTTTCAAATATTTTATACAATTTTTTAGTTACTGTAAAAAATGTGAGGACCATGCAATACATCATTCTGAAATATTGGACGATTTCTATAAATTAATACTAAGTATATTTTTAACAATAGCAGTCCGAAGACGACCCGCCCCAATCAACGGCTCTTGTTCACGAGCATAACGCACGCGTCAGCCATCATCCACCTCAACCATATTAAACGGACCCGAATGAACCGACACATACGCTACCATTGGCAGGACTTCTAAGCGAGCATGACATACTCAGAACTGCCAGGACACATAGAAAATATACCTAAATAAGTTATTACACGGTTATAAGTACAACTCAAAAATGTCTACATTAAAACATATCATTTCATGCAATCATTAAACAATAATCTTACATTACATATCATGCAATACCTACAATGTAAAAATATTTTTATAAATACTATGTACACACATCAAAAGTGTCTAGGGATCAAGTACGTTTTAAAGTATCGCCGATATTGAGGATTATTATTTTGACTATTTGGATCGTTATTAATTCTTGTTAGTGAATTTCACTATTTGAATAGATTGTTCTTAAAACTTTAATTATAATATAAAATCAACTGTCAATTAGGATTCCTATAAAAGTGTGTAATAGCGTTATTACAAAACCATTAATTTTTTTTCTTAAGAGCGTCAAAAGCCGCCACTGGACATCTATCGTTTCAAGGGGATAATTATATATACGCGGGATAATATCCGCAACTCCACGTCTTCTGGTGTCGCCGGTGACCTCGAGGGGAGTCCTTGGCGATCCAAGGTGTTTGGCCCGGTATGTGGTCTGGTCCTGTGCACTCCAGAACGATGTGGGCAGCCGTCTCTTAATCCTCCAAGCATGCTCGGCAGAGGGGGCTGTCGGTTACATCTGTATTAAACAAATGTTTGTTAAAAGGACTGTAGTGTCAACCTTATTTAACTTTGTATTTATAACAATTATTATTTATCTTGCATCTATAGATAACGCCTACCCTAGCATGTATGGCAATATTATATAAACTTACATATTAACTTTAGTCTATTACTTCTACAATAACAATTAGGTACGCGTTATTTTATGTGCGGCGAACTCATCACTCGCGAGCACTCGGGACTCTTCGTTTTAGTTCGCCGGCGGATGATTTTTACTTTTTACTTTTTGATAAATATAGAATCGAAAAGAGCTATAACAGTGCATTGTTGTAATTTGTAAAGAATAGTTGTAATTTTTTACTTTTTTGTACACTTTTTTGTGTAATTAGTACGTTGCATTAATGTTTACAAAAAAAAAAAATGTGCGAACAAAACTAAAAACTATAGGACCATGACCCGTTATTACCTGGGTTAGTTTCCGTAATTTTAGACTTGGGAGTTTTAGCAGCTTGCTGGAAAAACTCTGGTCTATGCGAGGGAGAGCCTCCTTTGCTTGTCTGCATCTTATCGCCTCTGTCCAGTATTTGTCGTGCATTACCTTAGTATGATGCGGTATGACTGATGTATTCCATCCAGAAGAGGAATGATTGGATCGGAACCAATCGCAGTCAACTCTGATGCTTTTCTAGCTAGTTTGTCTGCGGCATCGTTGCCTCGTGAATTACTGTGACGTTACTCGTGAATTAATCCATCAGGGACTGGTGATAGTAGTATATAAGCTTTGAGGTGATTATGTTGCTTTGTAGGGCCTGTAATGTTGATTTGCTGTCTGAGAGGATGATGCCCATACACTCTGCTTGGAATACAGTGTTATAAGCACCCAACGATGCGGCTATATTTATATTTAGGACTTCTGAGAATACAATGTACCTTGTACCAGACCTTGTTTTTGAGCCGTTAGGAAATATTCTTAAATATTTTGCATTAAGGCCCACATCAGTATCTATTGTGAGGTATTCTGTACTTCTTGTCGAAAACAAATTGCTTTGGAAGCTTATCACATACATACCGCCAACAACATTGGTTCCTTTTCAATTACCTTGTCTAGGACCTCTAAGTGTGGGGATCGGCTACTTTTCCAAAGTTTTAATGTTTTTAACCTTACTACTGCAGAAGCTGCTTCTTGTATTAAAAAGAAGTGTAGTGCCGGCAGATTCAGTATTGCTTCTAATGCTGCCTGTGATTGTACCACAGGCTAGTCTTTGGAAGTATTGTAATTTGTTCTTTTTTTTTATTTAGGGAAATCCTCGTGGACTATCCCTGCCGGGGTCATCAGCGGGGGTGTGCCGGACTTGACCGGCTAAAATTTGTTACTTGCCGTTGTTATTTTGGTGCGTTGCCTTCTTTTTAAGATAATTCGTCCACTACGACCGATGTGTTTATTTACCTGCAGTTTTGGTATTAAAAAAAATATTATATATAATATATAAGCAACGTATCTGCTATACAAAATTTGTATAAAACAACGTACTACTACATGCATAAATTCCAAAAATAGTAGTATAATTGACCAACAATTGGCATTTTTAATAAATATTCCTATAAGTTGAATAAGATTAGGTTAGGTTTAAGGTATGGTGTTTTATGGTCAAATCGGTTAGTAATGATGGAAACTTCAACCCCTTAGAAGATCTAGGTCGACTTAACCACTGTATAATGGAGCTCTGCCTATTCAAAAAGTCGCAATTCCAATTTAACAATTTAAAATCTGACTCAAAAACAAATATTGCCAACAAATATAAATACAATATTATCTTACCTAACATAAATAACTGTAAAATAACATATATCACTGCTATACGTATATTTAATCACATTTCCACTCTCAAACGGTGGCTGCTCGGGCCAGTACGTGTTGTCATATTATTATAGAGAAACTGAGAAGGTGGGACCAATTGGAAGAGCTTGTCAGAACACTACGTGATGCATGCGATAGAGGACTGCCATAGAGGCGGCATCTCTTAGCAACTGCATAGCGAACCTGGGTCTTGTATAAAAGACACATAGTTCCCGTTAAACGTCTCGGTTCTTGTAAAATGATTGCTTTCAGAACCAGAACACAATTTCGAAATTTCACTTTCATGTGAAAGATAACAAATGTACTACTACTCCTTAAGCATTAGTATTCTTTTACTACTTTTTACTTCACTTGACGGCTAAGAAGATTCTTTCTCTATAAAAAAGTTTCTCACAACTGCTTATAATAAATTATCTCTCAATAACTGGAAAAACAACAAAAAAATTAAGACTACAAATGCCAATCTACTGTGATGTTTCGTTCTTGCTACTTCATTAAATTTACTTATATTTTAATCTCATAGGTAGGTAATGGTTTTGAAATCATAACAGAATCTCAATTTATTACACACTTGTGTACAATCAAACTCAAGAATTTTTTATCGCTTAGGTACCGTTGGTATTTTATCAAACCCTCTAAATTGTCGCCCCTATAATGCGTCGTTGAATAGTCCTACTTCCGTTTTTATGTATTTTGTCAAGTAGTTGTCAAGTAATAGTTAATTATTGATTGATACTTTTCATCTACAAATTAGTGTAATTAATAACAACATTTCTTATCAATTATAGAAGATTATTAGGTAGTCTAGAGTAGACTTTACGTATATATACTTAGTAATACCAACCAATAAAATAGCAACCGGTTGGCGATTATTTGGTATTTGAAAACACTTCGTAATTAATCCTAAATCGACAGATCTGCTTAACATTTTATTTTAATTTCTAGTACAATCTTCTAATTAGAGGGACAAGTAGCAAACAGAACAGTTTAAAATGTCAATAGCCTAAATTTGCTTCGGGAAAGTTTCTAGCACAAATTGTGCATCTGGCTTTTATTGTACATGAATGTTTATTCATCCAGACGTTTTAGAACAACTTCATTAACAGACTGCCGACTGCTATAAAAAAATGTTAAATGAGAAAACTTTCATTTATGATTTTAGTTATATTTTATTAAGAGGGATCTGTTAGTAAACAAAATGAGATCAAGTGCAATACCGTCTGTTTGGCATTATATTTTTATTAAACTAAAACCGATAATAATATTATGTAGACTTTACGAATCATGATAGATTTCCGATGAATCAAAGGAGTCTGTCAATCAAATAAATCAATACTACTTATATGTAGGTTGGTTCTATTTTTTAATGGCTGTGTAAGTTTAATTTGCTTTTGACCAATTAATAATAAAATAAATAGATTCATAAGAGTTTTAAGAACCTTTTATTAATAATCACAGCATATTCGTAAAGCTAGCAATAAATAAATAAATGTTTGTCTTGTATTAAAAAGTTATCCTCGCAACACTGTCCCGCTTCGTAGTTGCGGCATTTGTAACTATCATTGCACTTTCTGAAACAAATATACAAAATAAAGTCTTAGTTTTGGGGTATGATACACTTAAATAGTTCAGTTAATAGGAGCAATGTGGCAGACATGACGTGCTTTACCAAGTCAATGCATTTAAAATCGTTTGCGTCATTGAGTTCATATGGTAAGCGCTTGAACAAAGTTGCTTACTTGCTGAGGTAGTTTCAAAACGAAATGCACTCAAAAATAAAAAGGTATACCTAAGTGATATGAAAATTATCAGTCACGGACTCACCATGGTAATTTCTGGAAATATAGTGCTGAGATTGAAGTTAGCCCGTGAGGTCACAGGGAAACCAGGTAACGATCTATCCACATTGTGCCCCATACTTTGCATATTAGTTGGCATAAGATGACTATTAAAGAAATCACTCTGATATTGAGTCGGCATTTGATTTCCTACGTAGTTTGGAAAAGGCAATTCCTCCGACATTAAATTTGTATGTTTTTTACTAGACACCTTGTTTTGCCATAACAAATGAGACGGGTCATTCCAATCTTCTATCTCGTTATTGATTTTAGCTTTCTTGCTTTGATATTTCTTACTGGACTCTTTCTTAGAACATTCTAGCTTATGCTTTGTTGATTCTCGCCTTGAACTTTTACAGTTAGTAGGCACCTTTTCTGAGTGGAACATGGCTGTATTATTCCTCATCTTAAGCTCCTCGTACTTGTGATTAGTGTAATTGCATTCTGCTGTTTGGTTGTAATCGATAAAATCCCCCGTGAAAGGTCCACTTGCATAATTACTGGGCATTAAGTTACTACTTCCTGGCATAAAGTTAGAGTAAAAAGAATTAGATATCGTATTTGTAGTAGTGTTGTATAAAGTTGTGCCTGAAAATTGTTGGCTGGTATAGCTGTTATCTGAATAATCTATAATGGGTGGAAAATGAGACACTTGTGCGACAGCAGAGTCCTGGGCAGTTCCATAGTCCGTGTATTTCTGCGACGGCATCATGAACTTAGCACTATGGGAATCGTGAATCTTCTGAGTACAGTTTGCTCCTCTAAGAAGAGCCTCCGTAGAATAATTATTCTTGTGTGACTTAGAAGTCTTTTCGGATTTGCTATTTGCTTTGGTTTTAGTATGTGTAAACTGCACCATATTATCATAATTGTTTACCACTTTAGGATCATTGAAGACATAGCATGGTTGCCCCATATGGTTTTCAAAATTGGCCATAGTTTTGCGATGGGTGTCGGTTGCAAAATTGTTAATATGTTGTTTTGCTGGCATAGATTTTGAAGCCTCGATATTAGGCACTTGAAACCGTGACTGCATGTTGTCTGATGAACGATTCATTAACTGAGTCACAGAAAGGAAATTGCTACAGTTTTGTATATCAGTCTGCGGTGCTGTCCGATTAGTGACGTCTGCTTTTTTATTCTTCTCATGTGGGCCTAGGGCTAGATCTCCAACTAAAGTTGGCAGGTTTATAGGTGGTGGATCAATACTTATTTCTGTAGTTCCTAATGGTCTTGTTGAAGAAGGCCATACTTGGAATTCATCTTGGGTTGGCTGTGCCGTGAAATTATGCATTGATATAGGGAAATAATTGCCATCGTTATGATCATGTTTTTTTATAGAATGGTCAACGTGGTTGTAAGATTTATGAGATTCCTTTATTTCTGGATGAGGAGGCTGTACAGAGTTACAATTGTTCTGTACTGATCTTATTTCTGATGTCATCCAGTTAATATGCATTTTGCTTGGGGATTTTTTTGTATATTTCTCAGGATTCGGTTGGCCTATTATAGTATTGCTATCTTTGATCCCAGGAACGTTGCCAGCGACGGCTTCGGCCATTTTTGTTTCATAATGTTTATTTATATTCAATTTCACATTAGCATTGGATTGTAAGTTATCTAATATAGGATAATTCTGATTTTTTGACGTTAATGCTTTCGATATATTATTATTGGTATAAAATGGTACGTCTTCGGACCATAAATTCGTAGGTTGCGAATAAAAACTTGTAATAGTATCCGCGAACGTAGAACTAGGAATTTTGTTAGAATTATCTTTCTTAGTAGTAGATGGTACTAAGGGAACATGAAAATCAGGATTGAATGGATTATAAGACGTCGTATACGGCGCAGCAGTACTCGTTAATATAGTGTCCTTATTAAATGTATTCGTGGTAGTCGTACAATTTACAAAATCTAAGCCTTTATGTGACCAACCCAAGTCAATATCGTAGGTTAATCTTGACGATCCAATTTTCATGAGATTGTCATCAACACTTGAGTAATCTGTTTTATTTTTGGACGTATATTTTTCCATGGCGCAAGGATAAAGTCCCAGACTATTAAACTCGTGACCAGAAGTAATGCTACTTGTACTATAAATAGTGTTTTTAACAGTACCAAATGGATCACTTTTATAGAAAAAGTTGTTGCTACTTGGGATAGTCTTAGTTATGCTACAATCAAATTCCAAGCCAAAATTAGTATCTGCTAATGTGCCATTAGTTGATATCATTGAAGGCATAGGTAGGTTCAAGAATGGATTTTCACTACTTATATTAGATAATTGAGCAGTGTTGTAGGGTTTTGTTATAGTGACATTGTTGCTGGACTCCTTAGTAACTACATTGTTGACGAATTTTTGGTGTTGACTTTGTTTACTCGAGGTATTACACTGACCAGCAAGTTTACTCGCTGGTTTCGTTTTACCTTCATTATTAAGTTTATCAAAGTATGGAACAGGTGGTGGAGCTAATTCAGATCGCCTTAGGTTTTCTTTTGGATTAGCTGGATTTGTGTTATGAGTGTGTTCTTCAGCGGGGCTGTCAGCTCTGTTACCACTAACTAACGGAAATGACATAAGAAATGCGGCCGTTGGTGACGTTGCTAGAAATTCCTCTGCTAATTCTAAACGTGCATTGCCTGCATCGACAACATTATCACATAATGGCGTATCTAAAGGCAAAATATTAGGCAATTTATTTTCTTTTTCTTTACAATCTGGTACATTTTCTTTGCTAGCTGAACTTTTTATAGTTTTTTTAATAGTATCAGAATTTTGGACAACAGAGGAAGTTATTACAGGAATGGGCAGTTCTTTTGTGACGGTTTCAGGAGTCTTAGGTTTATCCATAACATTAGGAACTTCATTATCCTTATTATTATTAATACTTATGTCTGATACGTCACTTTTATCCTTAATAACGTTAATAGTTCTTTCTTTTTGCATTTTACTCTCATCATTTGTAGATTGACATGTATTTTTCAATATGTTTTTATCACTTTCAACTTTTGTTTCAGTTTCCAGAATAACTTTATTGTTTCCATCATTTTCTTTGTTAAAATCTTTTGCTATTTTATTTTGTTTGGAAATAACCGTAGGTATTTTTATTGATTTGTTAACCTTTAACGGTTCTTTTGTAGTGTTATCCGTTGGCTTAGATTTTTTATTTGCTTTTTTAGTGATTTCATTTCTTAATTTAACATTTTGCTTTTTAATTTTTACAGCTGATACTGGATGTGAATATGCAGATATTGGAAGAATATTGACCATTGTTGTTTTTGTAATATCTCCATTGTTTCTATTAATTAAAGGGCCTTTACTCAATGGCTGCATATTTTGATCTACTAATACAATAGCCGGAGGTACAGCCGGAAATAATAACGGTCTTGGTGGGAACATATAAGGGGCTGCTGGCAGTACTACTATCGTATTTTCTGGACCTGGAACTAAGCGTAAAAACTTGTTATAATATTTATCTATTAGCTTAGTTAGCTTCTTAGCTTAGTTTTATTTATTTTATTATTGCTAGTAAAGTGTGTTTAAGTGACTAATATAAGCCTCACTACAATAACAAAAGAAACCCTATTTAACTAAATTAAAAAAAAATGAATGAAAAAGTTGGTATTTTATGTATACATTTTTAAATTATAAACGAATATTTCTTCGATTGGATTTAAAAAAAAAAGGGTTTTGAAATACTAGACACATTAAGTGTCATAAAAATAGTTGAGTTAAATAGCAACAAATATTTATTAGTATGTGATGTAAAATAAAGCATAAATAAAATATACTTGTGGTTCACATACCTTTCTTTGCTGATGTTATCCCTCTTGGTAAGAGTTTGGGTAGCCTTCGGATTGATTCAATCTGTGGCTTCTTTTTATTTTGTACAATATTTTTATTGTTTTTAGCTTTATTCTTTTTCAGCATCAGTAGTTTTACATACTTTCCATCTGAAATGATTGCAGTAGTATTATTACATTGTTAAATAAAACAAAAATATATTTGAAAAGCCAGCCAGAAGTATAAGATGAAAAAGAATATTACTAGCTACCACTATAACATATTTATTGAGTAGACTACTAAATTAGCTTATTTTAACAATTACTTAGGACTCGCCTATTGGCATAGAGGTTAGTGATTCTGACTTCTAAGCCAGAGGTTGTGAGTTTGATTCCCCCCCGCGACAAATAATTGTGTGATGAGCATGATTATTTGTTCTGTGTCTAGATGTATTTTATCTACATTTAAAAACATACAAGTATCTTTTTCAACAGTCTGATGACCATAATAGAAGCTTTGCTTAGTTAGGGTTCAGGTGGCCTTGTGTTTAAAGATATTCTATAATATATGATGAATTAGAATTACTCTTATTAAGAAAAGACAGTCACAACCAGTCTTAAAGAGTGTATATGCACAAGATTGTGTGACAAAAAAAATAATGTGATAATTAATGACACCATAATCTTAGTATTGTAATATCTTTAAATATCTAGTTGCTTATATTTTAGAGGGCTCGGACTTACTGACACTAACCAGTTCGACTTATAGCCATGACATGACTTGCTAGACCTATTGCTTATACTACCCAATACATCTGTATAAGTCATAATCTTTTTTTCCCTTTCTATCCACAATGTCAATATATCCAAAATTTTCCCAACTGAAACCCAAAAGTACCCAGATAACGGCAACAGGCTTGCCCCTTATGTTAATAGGACTAAATGATATTGGACAAAATGTGGGCATTAATCACGCCTCTACATACCTTGAATGAGTGCATGTATGTATGCTTACATTTAGAAAAGTAACTTATTATAATAAAATCATTTTCATCATGTCAATAGATGGTGATAGGCTGATGGTGATGGTTAATCACAATGTAGGTTCCTAGTAATACCATCATCAGAGACCTTACATGTGCCACCTTACTATGTTGGATTGACAGTTTAAAGGTAGTAAATAGTTATTTTTATGACATTTATCATATACTACTAAAAGGTATATAGAAGTGAAATGCTACAAAATACAAGGAGAGGAAAGAGGATAAAGAGAGTTGGGCCTCCATAAACTTCACTACTTTCGGAGAAATGCAATGCAAGCTTTAACAACCGGTTTTCTGTGGGGCAGTGTTATGTACCTGTTGAGCCGGCCCATTTGTGCCTAAGCATGGCTCTACCACTGCAATCATAAAGGTAATTTTATATGTATATGTAATGAGATATAATATATTTTAAAAAACTAGACAACCAACTTCAATGCCTCTATCATAAAATTTAGGACTTATATAGTTTTCTCATGGATTGCATAGTCAGAACTGGAACAAATTGAAATGGTACCATACGGGAAGCACCATCTTTCAAATAAAAAAAAGACACATCAAAATTGGTTTACCCCGTCCAAAGTTCTGAGGTAACAAACATAAAAAAAAATACAGTCAAATTTAAAAACCTCCTGCTTTTTTTAAGTCGGTTAAAAAGTGAAGTATGTGTGGGGTAAGACGGGTTGTCAGGAAGAGGCAGAAGTGTGGCTTGAAAGAAGATATAGTTACGAAAATTTAATAGGGCTATGCTAAGGTGGTTTGGGTCCGGATGTTAACAATAAAGCTGTTCCCGGATTCTTCCTATTTTAAGCGCATCATGGCACACCGTGTGGTTTTAGTCGGTTTGATTCCGACACACCGTTCCACCAAAAACCCACACGAGAAAAAAAAAGGTGGTTTGGCACAAAAAAAGAATGTATGCAAAACAAATGACAAATCAAGTATATAAGACAAAAGTTAATGAGAATGTCAGCAGGGCCAGAACACAGAACATACACCAATGAAATCAGTGATGTTCTGTAGAATGAACAGGTCAGAAGAAGCGGAAAAGTACAGGCTTGCGTGAAAGGTGAAAGGTAATGATAATAGAGAAGCCTTTCCCAAAAGTGGACGATAACGCCCTCTTGTGGGCGCTGCAGGCCTAAAGGGGGGAAACCCAGAAAAAAATGGGGGCGTGTGGGGGCTTAGGGTGTGATTTGTAATTTCATCTAGACACTGACTCTTAGACACCGACTGAGCTCTCGACTGTCGACTACAGCTTGTGAACATCAACTAATATTAATTAAGAGATTGCTCAAACTAACTCGGTTCGATATTTCTCTCCGTGTAGTTCATACATCTGTTCTGTTTTATTGACTAATTATAATAAAAATCATGTCAATCGGTCGCTCCGTTTCGAAACGAAAGTAGGCACAAACAAACAAATAAAAAGGCAACAGACACACTTTCGCATTTCAATAGTTTGTAATTTTTGTAGATAATAGACCGCGGGCAATCGTGTTTTAGCAATTGTTAAATAACCCGATTTGTGCATTCCTGTATCAATCGGCTTCATAGAATACTTGGTCTTACTTGTTGAGTACGATTGAGCTTCGAATGAGAGAACGAGTTTATGCATGTTTGTCTTATTCCCGTCGGTGCGTGCTGCTTATGCAATCCTATATAAACAACGTAATATTTATTTTATTTTCTTTTTTTCGCGCGTAGTAGATAACCAGTACTTAAGTATTTCCCAAAACAAAACAATGTCGCCTTCAAGACTGCAAGATCATTTGAATAAAGTGCATCCAGATAAGAAAGACAAGAATGTAGCATATTTTTAAGACCTAGAGAAGAAGTATAATACTCAGCCAGGTGTAGCAAAACTCTTTTCAGCAAGATGACGACGGACTTCGAACTTTGCACAGTATATCTTTGTTAATTGCTCAAAAAGGCAAAAGGCAAACAAAAGAGTTAATTTTGCCGGCAATAAAGAAAGTAATAACTACGTGCTTCATAAACCGGCCGCAGTCATTATCCAAAATAATCCTTTGAGTAATAATTCTGTACAAAGACGAATTGATGACATGGCTGAAAACATTGAAGAATCATTGTGCAATCATATGAGGACTAGTCAATTCTCAATTCAGCTCGATGAGTCCACTTTACCTACTAATGAAGCATTGTTGCTGTCTTACGTGAGGTTTATTAACGATAAGAAAATATGTGAAGCACTATTGTTTGCTAGATATTTAGAGACCGATACAAAAGGTGAAACCATATTCAATACATTGGATATACCTACTTTTTGTTTGTTTGCTATCAAGAGGCAATTGTCTGACTCGATTCTACAACCTGTGTGTTTGACTCTGTTATAGAGTTCTTGGAAGCTAAAGATACAGAATTGCGCAACAAGCTCATTACATCAAAAAATGATATAGCTTACATGTCAGACCTGTATAAATTCAAGGACATGAATCTCCAACTGCAAGGTGATGAACTAAAATTAAATAAAACAAATAATGTTGTTGCTGCTTTCGCAGCAAAACTGCTTCTACACAAAAAGAATATGGGCAGACGTGAGATTCACAGTTTTCCGAATTTATCAGTACCCTGCAGTAACGACGACTTGTCACTGCCTGTACTGCCAACATTTGGAAAACCTCTTTATTGACTTCATCGAATGATACCAGGACATTTTGAACTTGGAAATACCAGACTGGGTGTAGGGGCCGTTTTCAAATGACAACACAGTAATATCACCTCAGCTGGAAGAACTTATAGAATGGACAAGAAACAAGGAAATAAAAATCAAGTTCAAAAATGGATTGTCGGTGAATCGTTCAACGATTCTTGATAGCATTCCCAGTGTCTTATTTATATGAAGGTGCATTTAGTGCTGTAGCAATGCTGATTACTAAAAAAATAAATTGTTTGCACGGTACCAAACGTGGTGACTTGCGGCTGTTCTTGAGTAAATTGGAACCTGATATCAGCAAACTTATTAAACAGCATCAGCTTCATCCTTCACATTCGTTTTTATATTAGAATCTATTATGTTTCTTTTATTTTGTATAAAAGATACTCTGTCTGAATACTATAAAGTTGCATTTCAATAATCATTTTCCTTGGCAGGTGTAGCCAGTCTTAACTTTTTTAACGCTTAGGTCTCAAGTTCACTCTTGTGGGTTGTTGTCTCTTGCAAAAGTCTTGTTTAGAATGAATATTTAATCTCCGCTTATATAGGTTAAGGTAATTAATTTAATTTGGTGTTATCATATTTTTTAAGTCGGTGAAGAAATGGGGATGCTAAAACACAAGTTATTCCCAAAGTGGTTCCCAGTAGACAAAATAAGTTTGGGAACCCCTATAATAGAGGAAGCTTGCAATGTATCTAAGGATAGAAGCATGTGCCAGTGAGCTTATGTATATATGTATGTATTATATTTAATATAAAATTCATTGATTTTACTTAGGTTTTATGTTTAGTTTTAGATCATTGTTTAAAAAGCTTACCTTTTCGTTTCTTTGATAATCCAAAATAAACTTGAGTTGATGCATCATTATTAGACTTTTCTTTTGGTTTTGTTGTTTCGAGTTGAACTCTCACTGCTAAAATGTCAGCTTCTGTATAATTAATAGTTGGAGTTAGTAACAGTTATCAATTTGAGAGTTTTTTAAGGC
Organism: Tyria jacobaeae; assembly: GCA_947561695.1. NCBI lineage: Eukaryota > Metazoa > Arthropoda > Insecta > Lepidoptera > Erebidae > Tyria > Tyria jacobaeae. The sequence goes on from OX387217.1 coordinate 13,382,107, forward strand.
AACTCTTCTTTTAGGTTGTAATTACCTATACCCATTTTTGGGCTTACTGGACATTACTTGTGTACCATGTAAACAAATTAAACTCATAAGCAGTATCTTACTAGCGGAATTTACAAATAATACAAAAAATTTCGACTTACTTAAATGTGTAATTTTCTGAGCGCAATTCGTAAGGCACATAATAGCCTTTTGGATTATTTCAACTTTCGGACATTGAGCATCATCAACATCCGCATCTGGAAAATTTGATTTGTTTACAGTCTTCACAACTTCGCCAAGTTTAGTTATAGCGTCGTTAAATTTATTGCGCCTGACACGTTCCCATTCCCGACAGCGACTGAAAATTAATTATTATATTATTTAAGACCAATTCCTATGTAAAAATCATATCACTATATAAGGTGTTCTTTATTTACCTAGGAGTACGTTTTTGAGTTGGTGCTTCCATTTTTATAAATAAATTTTTAACTACATTCCTTACAAATATTATTTTATTAAGATTCCAAACTTTATTAAGCTTTAATTTATATTCACTTGATGCCTATTTCAATTCAATTCTTCATTGTGGCCTTTGTGGAGATGTAACCACAATTTCGCCTTGATGCCTATTTATTTGGTAACATACACTCGACTCTGACGTTTATCAATGACTCGAATTGTCATTATTGTCAATTGCAAATTCGAAGAGTGTTGCTTGCTTGACCAGATAAAAAGGAAAAGCCTCTATAAAAACATGTTTTGAAATGATTTTTTATCTCAGAATCTCATAACAAATAGGGTGAACAAAAATCGTATAGTAAATATCATAATACCAGGGAAATTGGATTGAACAGTATTGACACTGAAACTTATTTTATATATAAGTATTTCGATTTTTATCCGTAACTAGTGTTGTTTAATTTGTTTCTGAATATTATAATAACAAGGGGTTGCTCCACAACTGATGCCGGTGTAGAGCTTGTAAAATACATCTTTGATGCCTGGGAGGATTCTCAGAATCCTCTAGGTATTAGTATTATTTTATTAGTATTTATATTTTATTATATTTGCGATTTATCTAAAGCTTTTGATTGTTTTTCATTAAGCTTTGATCAGAAAACTATATCCCTACGGTGTTAGAGACACGACCTTGGATCTTCTTATTTCTGATCTAAGTAGTAGGTTCTGTGGTTAACAGGGGAATTCCACATGGTTCTACACCTTTTTTTCTTAATTTATATTAACGATCTACACCTTCTTGTTAAGAACCGCCATAAGATAGTGTTGTGTGGAGATGACACTTCACTCAAGTGAGTTAATTGGTTCAACGTTAACAATTCACTTCTTAATGTAGAGAAAACCAAATGTATACCATTCACTACTCAAGACGTCGTACATTGACGACGTGGAATTGAACTGTCAGAGATTCATAGGCTAATTCAAATAATAAGTTCAATGTTATTTATTTATATGTATTATGTATTATATTTATTTCTTCTTCTTTTTAACCTCTTTTTCCCAACCTATCAGTTACCTACCTAATTTATTTACTTTTAGCAACATAATAGCACACACGATAATATAGTGTTTTATTATAGAGTATATGTTGTATGCTTAATGTATAATAAAATAATATTTCCACTCATAAGGCTCAACCATTTGGAAACGGGTGGTTACAGTTAAACACTGGCTGGTATTTAATTATTTTATCTTTTTAATATTAATTTCTCATTTGACAAGGCAACTTATAGTTGCGAAGACGCTGTATTTATTGATCTATTATTGAAATAAGACCGATTTCAAATAATTGTTGAACAATTTTATGAAATATAGAAGTTTAATTTGAATTTCAATTTATATACTTTCTTATTGTTTACTAGGAGTGATGTAATCCTTTTAAGACTAAACTACTAAAAAGATCTTGTGTGGGGATACAACACACAATCCACTTTAAAATAGTGATCTGATAAGATTATTGAAGATGATATGATAATTCAAATTGAGATGTGCTTAGGCTACATTTTATTAAGGAAAAGCTTTCCAAGTTAATTTTCGTAGTACTCCTTATGCACATTTCTCTAGAAAATTAACCAAAACAGCACTATCTGCCTATCATCAGTGATTCGCAGTACAGTGGTACTGGAAACCCTCATTAAACATAATAAATATGTATATAAAAGAATAAAAATACTACAGGTATCAAAATCACTTATTCCGACTAATCAGTCAATGTCAAATCAAATATTTCTATTATTAAAGTTACGTACATCACAGTTTTTCTTGAATTTATTCTCAGTTAATTAATGATGCGTATCTTACAGGTTGCAAATCCTAAGTCATATTTTAAGATACGTGACATGTTTCTAGGTGCTATATTTATTTCCTGATATAAAATAATAAAAATAATCTTGACACATCTCACACACAGCTGTCTGATTCCAAATTAATCAGAGCTTGTACTATGGTAACCAGACAGCTCATAAAATAGTGATATACTTCTAAATATATACATATTATAGATAAATTACACCCAGACAGAACAAATGATCATGCTCATCACACAAATATTTTTCCTGGGTGGGAATCGAACCCACGACCTCTGGCTTAGCAGTCAGGGTCACTAACCACTAGATCAACAGGCTAGTCGAAAATATATTGCTTTCGGACAGTTTTTCTTCAAATTCTTTCCTTCACTGCTTTGATCACCTTTTTCGTACGAATCCTAGGGCTAGATCGTTTTTGTCACAAACAGACTAAGATGGGTAAATATCCTTAGCACCTTTCCTAATCTTTCTTGTAATGTAATGAAAATTTTACAGTTTCAAAGAAATAAAGCAATAAAAAATTCTGGTGTAAAATCACTGGTTTCCTAAGCGTTAGCAGCTGCGTCAGGATTTTTCAGCATATATTCGATGTCAGACGCGATATCCTCACTACTTTCTTCTTCAGAACATGCTACACCTTTATAGACAAACACACTCGTATCTTCGCCTTCATGATCATCAGATCTTCTCTTTTTTTGTATGCTTCCCAGAACTTTAAATGGCTTTCAAGACTTCTTTGTAATTTTTCCAATGGAGGGTGATGTCGACAGTTATGAAGAGACTGAGTGTGCTCTTGATCTCGCATCAGTTGGTTCTTGAGTGACGAAATTTGTAAAAAAATAGAATATAATTAGTTTTTTAAATGTATCAATGATTCGGTGGGTTGTCTGCCACTTTAGTGATGCACATCGAGCGAAACTTTGACAAAATTCTTTTCGAGTTACTCGAAAGGCGAGATATAACTGCGTCAAACAATGCCTCATGATCAAATGAAGTACTCTAAAATTTAGATTTTCAATAAAAGCGTATTTTTTTTGTTTTTTTTTTAAACTATTATTTATTAAATATGATGTCACAATTAAACATGAACATATAAGTATTTGAAGACGTTTTGAAGAGGGTCAAAATCATGTTCAAAGTTTCCGTTACATACTAACATACATACGTATGTAGTTAATAAAAGCGTGTTAAAAAACATAAATATCCCTCTTCCGCAGTACAAAAATAGTGTTAATGTCGGCAGCACTCCCCCATTATAGACCGCTATAAGACATAACACTATGAAAGTAACTAAAATAAACCATTCCAACCGTTTCTACAACCGTCAACTGACAGATTTTATATACAGTGTAATCTGCAAAACTGAGCCTCACCTATGAGATTAAAAACATGAAAGAAAAATGTTTTTTTTTTTACAAGGTCAACCTTTTTTTTACTTCTGACAAACTGCATTACAGTATGTTGGCAGACGTAGCTCCTTAGCTAATCAATGTTTACGTTTTTGATAAAGACATAAAGCATTTTCCTTTTAAGTACTATATATTGCACAAAATTGATTAACTATACATTATCTCAATATCTATGACATATTAATATTCTTATGTAGGTTCTCAAGTAGGTACTTCACCAACTTCCATTTAAAGATTTCTCTTGAATGAGAGACTCGACAATTTTAGATGAGGATGAGGGAGTACTTCATTTTACCTCGCTAGGTACTCGTGAGGCACACCTCATTTGAGGTGAGGCTTTGCTTGACACGTGAGCGCCAAAATAAACAAAATATGACACTTATTCATTCCTCCTCCTTATTCGTAGATGCATAATAATAGGTATGCAATATTTATTGCCTTCAAATTCGTGTTATAATTTTTATGTTGCTTCATTATCTAAGTAATATGATACGAAACTCTCATACTATCTCATAATTCATAATTTCGAGCAACACTCAAGTGATGCCGCATGCCGTGAGGAACAGCTGGTTTAAATAAATGTCAACATTATACAATAAATTCCTTGGCTATTGGTTAATTTACTAGAAAAGTCGTCACTCACACCCTCACTCATTTATCTACTAACAGTGTAATAATTGAATCACTATGACTCCCTCACACACACTCACACATATCACGCGAGAACGAGGAACGAAGAGCGAATGAAGACAATGAGGTGGTTCAATGTCAAAATTTGAGTAACTCTTTCAATTTTCCGACACGAGTTCCTCAAATGAGGCAACTCATGAGTGAGAAACGCATCAGTAATATAGTGCCATGGCGTCATTTAGCGGAGCACAACGTGAGTTCTGTGTTCGCGAGTACTATCGAAACAACGATTCTTCGACTATAGCACAACGAAAATTTTTCGCTCATTACAACATCATCATCAGCCTATCGCAGTCCACTGCTGGACATAAGCATCTCCCATTGCACGCCACTTCGATCTATTTTCGGCATCTCGCATCCAGCTCCTGCCAGCCATCTTGCGCAAATCGTCACTCCACCTGGCCTGTAGGCGTCCTACGCTACGTTTGCCGAGACGCGGTCTCCACTCAAGAACTCGTTTTCCCCAACGGTCGTCGGTTCTGCGGCTAATATGGCCAGCCCATTGTCACTTCAGCCTGCTGATCCGGTGGGCTATGTCGATTACTCTGGTTTTCTGCCGGATCACCTCATTCCTGATGCGATCCCTTAAAGAAACACCGAGCATAGCCCTTTCCATAGCACGCTGAGCAACTTTAAGCTTGTGGACCAGCCGTACCGTAAGTGTCCACGTTTCGGCTCCGTATGTCATGACGGGAAGGACACACTCATTGAAGAATTTCGTTTAAAGGCACTGTGGGATCGATGATGAGAAGACTTGGCGTAACTTCCCAAAGGCTGCCCAACCCAGCTGAATTCTTCTGTTCACCTCGTCCTCAAAGTTGTTTCTACCTAACTGCAATGTCTGCCCGAGGTATACATATTTTTGAACAACTTCCAGAACGGCCCCGTGTACCGCAATCGGTTCCGGTAGTACATGTTTATTGAACATGATCTTGGTTTTATCCAAGTTCATCCGTAGGCCGATGCGTACAGAAGAGTCAGCTAGGTCATTCAGCATCTGCTGTAGGTGCTGCAGTGTCTCTGCCATGATGACGATATCGTCTGCAAATCGCAAATGAGAAATGTATTCGCCGTTGATGTTGATGCCACGCCCTTTCCAGTGCAGCATCTTGAACATGTCCTCCATCGCATTTGTGAACAATTTCGAAAACAGCTTGTAGACGTGGCTTAGAAGGGAAATTGGTCGATAGTTTTTCAACATTGTCTTGTCACCCTTTTTGAAGAACAAGACGACCACACTCTTACTCCAGGCCTCCGGAGTTCTTCCTTCAAACAGGACAGCGTTGAAGAGCTTTTGAAGCTCCCTTAATACAGGTTTACCTCCAGCCTTTAGCAGCTCTGTTGTAACGCCATCCTCTCCAGGGGCTTTTCCATTTTTCAGCTGTCTAAGAGCCATCTCAATTTCGTCGGTATTGACTTCTGGCAGGTCTTCGGTGTAGTGGCTTGTTAATGCGGCTCTGGGGTCCTCATTTACGGGATCCGGTCGAGATGCATGCGAAGCGTATAACCGGCCATAGAAGCTTTCTACTTTCGAAAGGACTACCGGCATCGAAGCAACGACTTCTCCGTTTGCTGTGGTCATCTTCGTCAGGTGGCAGGAGCAAGAGATTGTATAAACACTTTTGACCCCCGATTCTGCTCGATCGCCCTTTCAATCGAGAGAGCGTTAAACCACCGGAAGTCATGTAGTACGAGCTTACTAATCTCTCGGTTTAGAGTCCGCTTTGCCAACTAAGTGACTGGTGGGTTTAAACGTCGTTCCTTCATTAACCCTAGGGTCCCTTCCAAAAGCTTCGACTTCCTTCCCTTACGCTGCAATTTACAAAATCTTGTACCTTCTTCCCTGAGAACCCGAACCACGTTTTCGAGATTCTGGTTTACGTCTTTTGTGGTTTCCACGGCAGCGAATCGGTTTTCCAGCTTTGCCTGGAACTTTTCAGATCCTATCTTGGCTTGAAGCAGAGTTGGTCGGAGCCTGGACTTCATCAAACGAACACGTTCAGCCTTAAAGTCGATATTCAGAGAGCCTCGGACAAGTCGGTGGTCACTACCGGTATTAAACCTATTGATCACTGAGACGTCTCTGAATATGTGCTTCCTGTCCGTCATGATGAAATCGATCTCATTTTTGGTCATAGCGTCGGGGCTTTGCCACGTCCACTTTCTCTGGGGCTGTTTCTTGTCGTTTTTTGCTTTTTTATTTATGAGTATATATTGATATATTTAGTTGAAATAGTTTATATTGATGCTTTTGAAGGAGAACTGCTTAGAGAAAATCTCGATGGAGAGTGCTGAGGAGATTCTAAATCGTGTGGGAGCACTTATTTCCTGTACCTTTCGCACTGTTCCTTCTTATGATTGTTTGCACTGCTTAATTTTTCTTTGAAGTTTTGATATTTACTTGAACTCCTTTGTTTCTCTTTTTATTTGGATGATTATCTCTCTGATTCATTATCTATCATTTCAAAAGGTTGAAACGAATCGGATTGACTTGAAGTCGACGGTACTTCTTTTGGTAATAGATTTTTATATGCTCCTCGTTCTTTTTGAGATTTCAAAGCTTTTGACAATCAAAGTTATGAGGCCATATATGAGTTTTGACTTTAATGTCCCAACTATTCGATCTATGACTAAATTTTGTGTGTGATCTAATTTATTTACAGGTTGAAAATAACCTGTAAAGAAATTAGATTTTTATAGTACTTAAATATATATAAAGTTATGAATAAATACATTTATATCTCACAGGCACAATTAACCGCCCACCTTGTATTTCTTTCAATTTTCAGTAGTCGGAAAATTTTGACCACATTTGATGGAAGTTATGTTAAAAGCAGCCATTAAGGATTCTTTTTATTTAAATTTTAATAATGAGTATTACTACCTCGGGCCCTGATGACTTCTTGTAGTCGGTTTGGCAATCCATCTACGAGGTCTTGAATATCCGACTGAGGGATATTATGCTACTCCTCTATCGCAGCCGTCTTGAGCTCTTGTAAGGTCGCAGGGGCTGATATTCTTGCTCGAATACGTCTTTTTAGGTTGTCCCAAATGTGCTCAATTGGGTTAACGACCGACCTCATCGAGGTAATGAGTGACGGATCTTGCGGTATGGCATCGAGCATTGTCGTGCATTAATTTAAAGTTTTCACCAATAAATGGTGCGAAAGGTATGACGTGGTCTTGTAAGACTTCCTCCACGTATCTTTGAGCAGTCACACTGCCTCTATCAAAGTCTTGCTCTACGATGCTGTGCAAGCAGCTGTGGACCGCGAGCTGGACGAAAAGCTCTCAGATTCCTTTCAGCCAGTCTTCTTCTTATCGTACGTTCACTTACAGTGACATTTCTCACCTCAAACAGACGTGTGCGCGCTTCAGTAGCGGTGCAAAAGCGATTTCTTAGCACGTTACTGACAACAAAGCGGTCATCCAGAGCCGAGGTGCACCGATGTCGGCCTTGACCTGGCCTTCTCGTGTATGAACCAGTCTCCCGAAAGGGTCTGATGGCATCCCGCACTGTAGTTCGAGGTACACCAAGCGTACGAGCGATGCGACGTTGGCTATACCCAGCGTCAGCTAAAGTCACTGCCCTAGCAGCACCAGTTGCATCCAGTGGCATTTTTTTCAGTCACAAACAATAATCGTACACTAAAAACTCAAATTAAACAATGTTCGTACACGATAGCAGACAAGAACAAGAAATGTAATTAATGTAACGTTACTGCAACAATGTCAAACAGAGACTAAATTCTAAAAACGCTTCGGCGATACAAGTTTAAGGGTCGACATAAGGGTTTTTAAGTGTTTAGTTTATTGCTAAAGTACCCACTTAACTAAAAACAAAACAGTAGATTAGCCACAGTTAACATAAACAAACAGGGTGACGAAAAATATAGGTTTGCGGTTAATTGTGCCTGTGAGTGTATATAGCCTACGAACCTATCTATGACTCAAAATATATATCAATCAGAAATAGGCAGCTATTATTAATAGGTAGTTACTTACACTTACAAATGATCTTCACACACATATTTAGTGTTTTTAGGGTTAATTAAATCACGCTTCATTAGTTTGCACCACTTTTTTCTTGTTTTTATATTATTTCGTACACGAAAAAATAAATATTGGGATTTTTAACTGTTGTGCTTTGACACATAGGAACAATAACATTTGAAGGCGTTTTTTATTAACTTTGCCATCGGGTAATAAACACAGCAAAACATTCGTACGTACCGGCGAATACGTGCTTCGTCGCCTAGGTCAAATGACTTCATTGATTAGTAAATGGGTGCAGAAATTCGAGGAGACGGGTTCAACAATGAATCAACCACGATGTGGCGACCTAAAACTTCAAGGGACCCCAAAATCGTAGAGCGTGTTTTGTAATAGAAATTTCAAATCAAAGAGGACATGCTGTTACAGTGTATATAGAGCACAGGTACATACAGGAATATTGCCATGCTGCAGACCTTTTTTGCTCCAGCACTATAGAATTTCAATGCTTTTAATCAACGATCATGGTTTCAACACGATGGGGCAACTTGTCACACCTCCAATGACTCAATGAGTGCAGTTCGCGACATTTTTATGCAAAAAGTGATGTCGAAAAAAGGTGAAATTAACTGGCCACCTCCTAGCCCAGATTTATCCCCAATTGATTTTTTTATTTGGGGTTACCTTAAAAGTAAAGTTTTCAACAGCAACCAAAAGACTCTTTAGGAATTAAATTCTCTCTTCTCCTCTTGGACTCTTTAGGATTCAAGAGGAAATCCATAACATTTTACAAGACACTTGTAAAGCCGTCATTGAAAATTTTCGCTACAGGCTACAATAGTGTCAAAACAATAAATAATCAAGGGTCACATATGGATGATGTAATTATTAAAAAATAAAATCCCTATTTGTATACTTTCATAATTTATAAACAGTTTTTATCTAATTTATCTAGTTTTTATTAATCATTGTTTGAGAAAACTTATGGACCACCTGTATTACAGACAAATATCCTCTGCCGGGCAATTTAAAAGAATTATTATTTTGTTGCATTTTTGACAATCAACTCTGGCAACATTTTTAAATAAAACAATCTCAATTGGGTTTTTATTATGAATCACCGTGTATCCAATTAGTCCATACAATTGAATTAGTCGTAAAAATAGTGAAAACGTGTATCTTGGTGTCTGTGGAATACTGGAACCAAAAACCTTGAATTTATTGAAGACGCAGTTTTGTATTTATATACGAAATGGCGCTTTACCCATCTCTAGAAGATATGAAACTGGATAATATGGCTCGGGCTCAGATGACCCAGTACCAGGCGACATCATCTGCGCCATCCTACGCCCTGCATCATGCTGCTCCTGTGGCTACTTCCCCACCAGCCCATGTTTACCCGGCCCTCGGAGACTACATGGGACTTGAATTATCATCTGATGTTATTGCTCTAAATATGCCAGAGTATCAAATACAAACGGTAAACATACGTATATTAGGTATATTTATGTTAAAGTTTCTAACTTATAGACAGTTTTGTCTATAACTAAAACTACAACGGGTACTAATGTCAATTAGGTTGTATGATAGGAAATTTCCATATATATATATGGAAGTTTGTCATGTTCTTCATATCTTTTTCCAGGTTCAGACCGGAACTCGAAGTAATTTGATAGCTCCAATTTCATCTCAGTCAACAACATTGGCTAAAGCAACAGTTACTCAGGCCATTAGACAAGTAGTACTTTGCAAAGACAGAGATGGAAGATGTGGTTTGAGGTTGCATTCTGTTAACAGTGGAGTATTTGTGTGCTATGTAGGTGCCAATTCTCCAGCAGCACTTGCAGGACTGAGATTTGGTGACCAACTTTTGGAAATCAATAATGTGTCTTTAGCTGGGATGACAATGGATCAGTGTCATGGATTACTAAGGAAAGCTCCAACAAATGGCATTACAATGGCTGTCCGTGATAGGTATTTCATGTTACTTTTTACAGTATGGTGTTGTGAAACTTAAATTTGTTCTAAATAAAATCTTCATTACAGGCCTTTTGAAAGAACAATAACTCTGCATAAGGATTCTCTTGGCCATGTTGGCTTCCATTTCAAAGATGGCAAGATTGTGGGTTTGGTGAAAGATTCATCTGCAGCTCGTAACGGTCTTCTGACAGAACACCAGATATTGGAAATTAATACTATTAATGTTGTGGGCATGAAAGATAAAGAGATATCAAAAGTAATTGATGACAGTCCATCAGTTGTAAATATTACTATTATTCCGTCCTACATATATCAACACATGATAAGCAAGTGAGTAATGCAATTTAATATTCAAAACAAACTGTATGCAGCTACATGATTTTATAATGTGTTCAGAACTGGAATTTTTCTCTTAAACATTCTCTGTAAATATTGTTAGGTAAAAATAAAAAATATTGTTAATCATTTTAAAGGAGATATTCAGAAAGAATCCCTCAAACTAATTGTATAGGAATTTAAGTTTTTTTAATTTAGTTTGGTAATTAAGTTGCTTCCTAATCCTTGATTCATAACTACTCTGACCAAAGTACAACATGTACATTAGTCATTTTGACCTACATATTTAAATTGTGGTATTAACCATCATTTATCTGTATTAGCAACATGCAATTACAGTTATTTATTTTGCTATGTAGTCATAGTATATGTTTTATTTCTATGCAAGAAGTGAAGTCTTAGTGTTTGCTTTATTTGATATAACAATGGTACTTATTTATGATGTTTTACTTTCAGGATGTCCTCATCGTTGTTTAAAGAACTTGACCGCACTCCTGCTGTCTAACAAGTATGTAAAGATAGTGTTATGAGCAAAGTCCACAGATAAAACAGTTACTTTTTTATATGATTACTTTAGATAACTTAAAGGACTTTGCTCACTAGAAATTCAAATATAGAATAAGATTTTGTCACACACCTTAGTTTTCTGTTTAAAAAATAAGTACACAGATTGGCACCTCAAAATTAAATATTTAGAGAATATTATATTATTTGTACTAGAGTAAGTGTTCCCTTATGCAATGATTAGTGTTCATTTAATGTTAAGTGAATATGGTTATATTTGTGAAATTAAAATAAAGAATAAGATTTTGTCACACACCTTAGTTTTCTATTTAAAAAATAAGTACACAGATTGGCACCACAAAATTAAATATTTAGAAATTATTATATTATTTGTACTAGAGTAAGTGTTCCCTTATGCAATGATTAGTGTTTATTTAATGTTAAGTGGATATTGTTATATTTGTAATGCTTGTAATAGTCAGTAAGGGCTGTGAAAAAACGTCAAGGATGAGAATTAAACTAACAGTTGGTGTGCCGTGTGTTTACTTCAAAAAATATTTACACGGTGCTAAGCTATGGAAAAAGAGTGATGGTCTTGATTATCATTGAAGGTGTTTAGTACCCTCTTCCTACTATTGAAGCAATTTATTTTTCATTCTATACATATTTTCAATAAATTCCCTCCATATTGGTGAATATAGACTTTGTTGAACTTCCATAGATTTATCTAGCTCCATTCCATTTTTTTTCTCTTTATACTAATTTCTGGGAAATTGTATACTTGATTTGATGACACAATAGTAAATATATTCATTAGAAAGGAAATTAAATATTTTAATACAACATGCAAGTAACACCATAGAAGCTGTTTCTCGATTGTAATAACAATGTTAAACTTTGCAAACGCCCAAATCTCAGTACTAATGAAACATAATAGCACCAATTACTACTATGGTTTAAAATTAAAGTTTACTTGTCTACTTTGTGTCTATCTACTCGGTGATTAAATATCATATCGGGCGTGTGTTAAGTAACCAGTTATGTAGTTTTGTGTACCTATTACCATATAATACCTACTCCATTTATAAATGTGTGAGTGCGAGTAGCGCCACTGGTTTCCTGCGGACTAATCATAACAGCTTTATTTTTTACATTGTATAATTTAATGTTTGCAGGTATGTATAAAGTGGTGCGTTTATGTTGCATTCCTTTTTTAAAATACTATCACTTTACTTAAAACTTGATCCTTTAAATAATTAAGATTTAGATTTAAATATGATATTTTTTTAATTGCATGCTGGCCATACCACTTGCAATTGATTTAAAAAAATATTATTAGTAGATAACTAATAATGGATGATAAAATCACAAATACAAGATGGTACCACCAAACCTCTTTAGTTTTTACAACATACACATATTTAGGTTCTAAAATAGGTTTACTTTTAAAGTACGTTTAACACTTTGTAATGTACTAAATTAGTACAATACAAGGTGTTAACGTAAAGCTCTATGTCTATACTGATTGATCTAAATTGATACATTGCAAGTAAACTGTGGAAGCTTCAGTTGTCTTAATTAATACGCTTACAAGAGAGAAAGTGAGCCCACATTAATTACTCAAAACTTCGTGTTATATACTTTTTATCAAAATTAAAAGGTAGGTAGATTTAGAGACATACATTACATTTAGACTCAAAAGGATCATCAGTGTGCGCTGGCTCTAAGCTTCTAATGGTTTCGCTGGTCTGCTTCATGCCATGTAATGTTGTATGTACATTTAGATAATCGTGCCATATCTGATGTCCGAATTATTAAAATCTCATTAATTTTCATCGACGCATCTTTTATTACATGTCTACATATTCTATAAAAATATATAAAGACAATGTAATGTATGTTATTATTTTACAGATATTACCAAAACTACCGACTAATGTTGTACATTTAGTTCATCGTGCCATGTCTGATGTCCGAATTATTAACATCTCATTAATTTTCATCGACGCATATTTTATTACATGTCTACATGTAGACAATGTAATGTATCTATATCATATTATTTTAAAGTTATTCCCTTAAAATATCCGACTTTATCGTAGTTAATATTTTTTCTATTCAATAAATGATTTTATAAACTCCTTGTTTTATTTTATCTAGCCTACAATTGCTTTTTAATTGTACAATTTCTCCTAATTTCGTGGTTAAATTATGTCTTTCCAGAGGGTTCGAAAGTTTTTAAATATTACGTCACTCTACCGCTAAATTGCTTTACGAAGCAGAGTATTTTCATCTTTTTGATTGAAGAGATATTTTTTTTAATTGTATCAAGGTATGAACCAATTCGAAGCAATATAAAATATTATCTATCCGTGTATCAAATAAAGTGTAAATATAATGAATAGACCTGAATAGTTTTTCATTGACCCTTTTATTTTTTATAGGTTTTTAGATCGGTTTTACGAGAATTGTGATTACACACCTACTTCAGGTATAAATTAAATTTGCAGTCGGAGCATTGTTGTCAATATGTAGATATCTATAACATTTTTTTACACCTTTAGAAGAATCATTGATTTTTTATTATATAGGCGGACAGACAAACAGGTGGGTCACCTGATAGTAAATGACAACGTCTACCCACTGACACCTGCAACTCAAGACTAGTGAGAGGTGGTGGTAGCGGACGAGAGGAGGATGTGTGGAAGGGGAAGAGAGAGTCATTTGGTCCTCCGGTACCCTCACTCACATAGTTTGACAGCCGGTATTCTATGAGGGCCTAGTATTACTCCGGTCGAGCTGACCCATTCGTGCCTAAGCATGGCTCTCCCACAATTATTTTTTTTCCTTTACTGCAACTTTAGTTGTTTGGTACATAAATAAAGAAGAAATATTGTACATATTATATACATATATTTATTTATTTATATTGATGGTATAATTGTACATTGTAGATAGACTAATTCATCCCTCATCCCTCATCCTTGAAATAATAAATATATTTTTATAAACAATAGGTATTGCGTTTCACATTGTATGCCACAATTTATGCTTTTTTAATTGTACCTACTTACAATTTAAAAGAAAAGAAACTATCTAACTAATTTTTTTTCAGATTCATTTCAAGATGTATTTTTTTTAAAGAACTTGCTCTTTTATGAGGCGTGTTCAAATAGAAATCAGAGCTTACTGTAGTACCTAGTTACGAAAAAATGCTTTCCCATTTGTTTATTTCCCACCGAAAACACCTTAATAATTGTTAAAATGAAAATGTTTGGAAAAATAAATCTAGAAGAAGACACTTAAAGGGTTGTGGAACGTCCAGCCCGGTTTAAGGATAATTTCTGGACAAGACCATGATTTTGGTATGAAGAAACTGTCGTCCTTTGAGGGTGGACAATTCTTGCGTGCGAAGTATTCCATTGGGTACAAACTCCAAAGGACCCCTAAAACAAAAATTGATTGTCAGTTGTTTTATGGTAAATATAATATACTAAATTGTAATATTTTATGCAGATAAAAAAAAAAAAACGGATATTCCATGAGTCCTTGGTGATAAATACCCTTAGTTAAATTCAGATCATGCCTATTACGCTATTCACGGGTCTACTATACAACCCTAAAACGAACGACACCGTTCTGCAACACACTGTATAGTATAAAACACTTGCTTTTATTACTTTTTTATTACATTTTAAGGATTAAGAAGGAACTGTAGCTCTATTATTTAATGTGTTGGATTTTGATGTGCAGCTGTCGATATCTTACGATTAAAGTTGTGATGGTAATCACAACTTTAATCGTAAATTAATGAAGTGGGTTGTGCCTACGTGTAGTTACAAATTTAAGTAAAATACCATTTTTTAATATTCGTTTATTACAAGTAGCGGCACGTGAGTTTAATGCTGAGCGAAATGTGGAGAGGATAGTTGCGCATGGGTACAGTCGCGAACATAATACAATTATATTATAACTTGAATAAATATAACCGAATAATTTTAAGAACATTATTAAATAAATAGTAAGTCTATCACTGAGCGAAATGTGGAGGATATTAGGTACTGTAGCTCTCTACTGCGTCTCTTTTAATTTAAATCAGTAAATGAAAATAACGACTTCCATACTAAGTTGTTCATGTATCAAAGTGATTAAGTTTATAGAGGGTAATAAAAATATAATCAAATATGTAAAGTTTTATTTAAGACAAAAACAAGTTATATAGAAAATACAACAACATTTAAATACGATATTTTCTGAAGTTTCAATTTTACTCATTAAATCAAACCACTTTAACGGATTTTATCGCAATTTATTACTCCGTGACCATGGCTGCTGTAAAGCAACCGTAACGTCGGGTTAAAATATAATTAGTAAAATTATTGGATATAGAGTCAATAATAAATCGCGATAAAATCCGTTAAAGTGGTTTGATTTAATAAACATTGAAACACATTTGTCTATGCTGCTTATCCTTAGTCTGAATCAGATAATTGCGTCACGCCTTCCATTAAGTAAGCGTTTGTTACAATGGAGCTGTCACGCCGGGGCATTTTGCTCGTTTAAGGCTCAGGGCTGCGCCGGTCGTCGTCACTAACAACGTCATCGTCATCAGAAGCTCCAAGGTTATCCTCTGAGCTATCTGCATCAAGGCGAATAATGAAGTCTTCTGTTACCATATCCACGACATGGTCACTCTTTGCATATTCTTCTTCTATATACTTCACTCAAGAAAAAGTTTTACTGATGAGTTCGTGGGATTGATTGCCAGAAGTTATGCCTAAAAATTTACCAATCCTACGCACCCATCAGTAAAACTTTATCTTGAAATAGGTCTATACATTTAGTAACATTCCATTTCACATTTTTGCTGGCTACATATTGTTTTATATCAGACCATGCCATCTCGAATGGATTGAGATCCCGGTAGTATGGTCGTAATCTTAGCACTTCATGATCTTTTTCGGCTAGGATTCGGTCAATCGAAAAATCGTTATGAATCCTTCGTTGTTTGACTTGATCAAATTGTATAAATGAGGTTTCAGTAGCGTTTCGTCGTAATGCATTTTTCGTGTTTTCGGTGTACAAAGCCTGCATGTCAGCTTTCTTTGCATTTGAAGCTTGGTGAGATATCCCACTGTTTATTGTGGTAGGATGCGTTGTCAACTACCACGACGGAATTAAGTGGTAATTTGGGCATCAATTGAGTTCTAAGCCATTTTTCGTCGTAGTTCAAAATTCATGCTATCGTGGTAGTCATCTAATTTGGTACGCGCTTTAAAAGTCAGTTTTTAGGCCCTTTGTACTAGCGTCGGTCCAAGATTTTTGCGTAGAGTACGAAGACGAAGACGAAATCTATGTACGTACGATTCATCCGTATAGATAACAGGGCTTCCTTAGTAATATTTCTTAATTTTTTGTAAATATTCAATACGTTGCAAACGAATATTTGAAGTCTCAATCAGCACTTTTCGATTGTTTTCAGTTTTTTCTAGAGAAACCCCAACCTCTTAATTATTCGTCGAAGACTTCGTTCTGAGCCTTTGAAGTTTATGTATTTTCTAGCGTCTGTTTTAGCTTTCCGACGGTGGGTAGCTCATTATTTAATGAATGATAGTTGTGTATGCACCTTTGAATCACGCTTTGGTCAAACTTGTCAATTTCTGTGACCGTTTTGCTCTGGATAGTTTTTGCCAGGTGTTCTGAAAACTGGCATCTAATCGAAGCTTGATTGGTGATGTTTCTCACCGTTGCAACACACGTATGTGTGGCCTCTGCTGTCCTTTTTTGGATTTTATCGAAACAACTGATTATATCGTTTATTTTCATGTTCCCCGTCTTCGTAATGTCTGCAGTTTGTCTCATCGCACTGCTATTCGAATGGCTGAGCAAAATACTCGTCACTTCATCAATCTTACTTTTTATTTGCTTTAAAGAATCAACCAATTCATTGGTTTCTCTTTTAACAAAACAATGCACGTCATACACCATTTCTCGTGCCTGTCTTTTCAAAACAGTATTTCTTCTAGGCATATTCTCTATCTACTAAAAATACACTAATAAAAAACCAACAGTAACAAACGAACTCAAACTTAACAATAACAATGAACAGCAATAACAATACACTTTAGAACGCAACTGTACAGTCAGAAGTCCGCGGAGCATCAAAACAGGGCGGGGGACGGAATACGACTGGCTAGCCAACCGGCGCTACGCACGCGCACCCATCGTCCCTCTAGATTCCCTGTGATAACTATTTTTTTGCTTCTGCGCAATAATGTTAAGCGCTATAGTTTCGTGCTGCTACATATACGTATTAGTACTGTCGAATTTCCGTTAATGCCAATTCTATCGATATGTAAATACAAATGTAGTACATATCTACTTAAGTAGGTACCTTAGACTTTTTTTAACATAAAAATCTTATATTTTTTATTAAAAAGTTTTTTTCATTAATTTGGCACAAAAGTACATCAACAGCGTCACAAACACGATATTCAGTATTTACGATAAACTCTGGCACCCAGAATAAGATTCAACTTGTGTTTAGGGTACCAGCGTTCTCGCGCACACTGTAAACATATAACGTCAGCAGTACTCGTAAGACAAACACAGTGTTAAATTAAGAAACATACTATAAAAATAATAGTGATACGAAAAACAAAAAATCTAATTAAAACTACTACTTAGTTGCTGACATTTTAATATTATTATTGTCATACTCCTATCAAGCTTAAAACTGATTCCTAATATTTCGCAATTACCGAAAATTAACAAAAAACTTAAATGAGAGGTGAAACAGGAGTGCAGGATGTTTAATACCAAACATATTGCGGAATACCCAGATTTTCCTTATAATATATGCAAAGAAAAATCATCACCTATTAAAATTGTCTGTGAATGTGTTGGAAATGTAAATTTGTTGTTTATAAATATTTACGTACGCGAATAAAACATTTTAGCAGTTACAGATTCTAATACATCCGCTGTTTTTTACTCATCTAGAATCTTATACATTCAAATCTCTAATTTTTACATAAGTAGTTTTCATTATCACTTACAAAATGAACCAATTTAAAAAAATATTTGTATTACCATTTCCGATGAAAAATCCAAGCCACATAATTATATTGAACATATTAGGATAACGGCGGCCATAAGTCGCAGTCAGTGGTACCATTAATACCCCTAAGACTCCGAATTCCACCAATAGGACGGGGTAGAAGAATCCAAATGATAATGCAAGGATCACCTCATGGGCTACCGATGAAACCTGCAATGTAAAGTACGACTCTTCAATAAGACTTCATTATAAGTAGGTAGTAAGGTACTATAGACTTTAAATTCTATACTTATTGTGTCCATAAACTATGTATTACCACAGAATAGGTACAGGTTACCAGAAAACACGTCGTATTCCTACTTGTTTTATATTTGTATATTACGTACGTTACTGATGTTATAAATATGCTAATAAATGTACATGGGTTAAGTTGCACAAAACGAATCATAAAAATTACTTAATCAGAAATATTATTTACAATGAATCATTTCAGTTCCTTTTTAAGAAAACATTTCAACTTTTCGTATAAGTCTTAAAACATTTCTATGGTTTTTTGATGTCAAAATTTTTGGTACGTTAAATAAGAAAACATTCTCTACGCCAGGTACCTAATCGTTGAGGTACTTCCATTGTTCCTGGTAAAAGTAAGATATAAGACGAAGAAGGTGGGACTGTCTTTCAGCTCGGGAAACTCCCCCTTATCTTGTCACATGCACGGCCCCTTGTTTGTGTCGGACGAGGGTTGAATTTTTGTTTATCTTTTGGTAGCAGAGAACGAAGTAATTAATTTGTTTTCTAAACAGATATTTTTGAATTCGGTTCTGTTTAGACATAATTGTTATGACAAAGGAAAATGTTTTTTCATCTGTAAGAGGTACTAGTAAGCATCTATATCCTTACATAAATATGTTTACTATTGACTATTCTGTTTAAAAATGAATATTTTAGACAGTTTAAAAATTGGTAACTGACAAAGACGGTCACTTTGTCACGTGTCTTATAAGAAATACTCGTAAATACTTGGAAAATAAACTGAAGCATGTCTGAGCTTTCCCTATAGCGTTCTGGAAGCACCTTCTTGATAAATCCTCAATGTTTATCTGACAAACACTCTAACTTACAAGAAAGTTAATTAATTAATACATTATATTATACAGGTATACAGGCACAATTAACCGCCCACCTATATTTTTCGTCACCCTGTTTGTTTATGTTAACTGTGGCTTATCTACTGTTTTGTTTTTAGCTAAGTGGGTACTTTAGCAATAAACTAAACACTTAAAACCCTTATGTCGACCCTTAAACTTGTATCGCCGAAGCGTTTTTAGAATTTAGTCTCTGTTTGACATTGTTGCAGTAACGTTACATTGATTACATTTCTTGTTCTTGTCTGCTATCGTGTACGAACATTGTTTAATTTGAGTTTTTAGTGTACGATTATTGTTTGTGACTAAAAAAATGCCACTGGATGCAACTGGTGCTGCTAGGGCAGTGACTTTAGCTGACGCTGGGTGTAGCCAACGTCGCATCGCTCGTACGCTTGGTGTACCTCGAACTACAGTGCGGGATGCCATCAGACGCTTTCGGGAGACTGGTTCATACACGAGAAGGCCAGGTCAAGGCCGACATCGGTGCACCTCGGCTCTGGATGACCGCTTTGTTGTCAGTAAAGTGCTAAGAAATCGCTTTTGTAGCGCGCACACGTCTGTTTGAGGTGAGAAATGTCACTGTAAGTGAACGTACTATAAGAAGAAGACTGGCTGAAAGGAATCTGAGAGCTTTTCGTCCAGCTCGCGGTCCACAGCTGCTTGCACAGCATCGTAGAGCAAGACTTTGATAGAGGCAGTGTGACTGCTCAAAGATACGTGGAGGAAGTCTTACAAGACCACGTCATACCTTTCGCACCATTTATTGGTGAAAACTTTAAATTAATGCACGACAATGCTCGATGCCATACCGCAAGATCCGTCACTCAATACCTCGATGAGGTAGGATTCAAGTTTTGCCATGGCCGTCACGCAGTCCCGATCTGAGCCCCCAATTGAGCACATTTGGGACAACCTAAAAAGACGTATTCGAGCAAGAATATCAGCCACTGCGACCTTACAAGAGCTCAAGACGGCTGCGATAGAGGAGTAGCATAATATCCCTCAGTCGGATATTCAAGACCTCGTAGATGGATTGCCAAACCGACTACAAGAAGTCATCAGGGCCCGAGGTAGTAATACTCATTATTAAAATTTAAATAAAAAGAAAGCGGACGATTTTTTTCAAAATTAAAGTCATCACATTTTCATGCAAATTTTTTGCAAAATCGATTTTTGGCATATTTTTTTTTATTAAACGGTTTTGTTTAAAGACTTTTGTGATTTTATTTATCCTTAATGGCTGCTTTTAACATAACTTCCATCAAATGTGGTCAAAATTTTCCGACTACTGAAAATTGCAAGAAATACAAGGTGGGCGGTTAATTGTGCCTGTGAGTGTATTATTAAATATTATGTTTTATAAGAGATTAGAAATATTAACATTTATCTTCCAGTTTCTTTTCCTGTTGTGTTATTATGACAATGAAGTACCTAATGGTTTCGTCAGCACACTTAATGGTTTAAATATTAGTTAGTTGCGAAAGGACTATCAGCGGAATACTTTTGGCTTTTTGCTGTAGTGCTTATAAGTATTAGGATGTCAACCAACATGTACATTTAAATTTTTACACGTTTAGTGGCTAAACTAGTAAAAATTTAAATGTACAGTTTAACGCATTCGGGGCACTTCAATCAAAATCGCAATTTTCCAACACCGATTTGACATAGATTTTATATTAGTGCCATAATTGTTTATACAAAAGCTATTATTGTAAATTGTCTACATAAGTACTCACAGCGGGGCTCAACTGTTGACCTCGTTAATATCTAATTAGCAGCCACTGTAGGTCGACGCTCAATTAGATATGACTTAATCTAATCATGTTCTTAACTACATGCCTACATATAATATTAGTTGGATAAATCTACGTAAGCAATTTGTTCTTATTTAATAAATCAAATTACATACACACCCGTTTATCGCCGAGAGGGTAGGCAGACACGTATTAACCGATATGGCAACAATGAAAAATACCTACTTATACGGATTATCATTTTTCTTTTGTAATAAGGTTAGTAATTACAATTATACTACATATAGTGTGCTCGCAAGTGCTAGTCACCTCCTGCGGCATGTGAGCGGTAGGAGGGGAGAGGTAGGCAAACGCCAAGCTAGCTCAGTCTGCGCTCAACCGCCGCGATGGTTACACGATTAGGTTGTTCTCACCAGTCTGTTCCAAACACACATGAGATAAATAACCTAAGATGGGTGTGCCAATACTACGACAAGTAAAAAATGTTATTTACAATGTACATATTTTGTTTCTCAGACGAAAGAGTGACAAGGAAAGTATGGAACACAAATATGATATGAACATTAATAAATTAGTAGCAGAGGCTATAGGACTCTCAGCCCGCACCGTACTGCGAATTGTAGCTGTAGGGAATTAGAGTCTGCCATCATCGGAAATTGCAAAATTTTCATCTCCACGGAAACCCAAAGAAATAAAAAAGAGAATTCACATTGATGATTTTGACATGGGAGTAATACGAAAATACCAAGTATTCGTAAGCTGCTTGCAGTTTTGAAAGAAAATGGCATCGTGAACTGTGGTTGTACCTACTTACGACAGCTTTTACAGAATATGGAATATTTATTTTAAAAATGTACATCTAAGAGGCACATTTTAATTGAAAGACCCAGTATTAGTGAATAGCGAGTAAGGTATTTAAGAACTATACGAAAATCTAGAAATGAAAACCGAAACATATATTTTCTGAATGAAACCTATGTTAACAGTATATATAGCCACACCTCTAATATGTGTTGGCAATCCGAATCTGAGCCCGGAATTTATGCTGATATTGGCAAAGGGCGTCGTTTGGTGATTGTTCATGGTGGTAGCCGAGACTGATTAATTAACGGTGCCTTAATAATTTTCAAATCAGATTCAAAATGCGGGGATTATCATGGCGTTATGAATGCCACAAATTTTCATAACTGGGTTAGTCACAGATTGAAAAATAAATTAGCTCCTAATTCAGTGGTCGTAATGGACAATGCCTCCTACTATTGTGTACAGGTTGGGAAAAAACCTACTATGTCTAGTTTAAAACGGGTACTGCAAGATTGGTTACGAGAACGTAATGTTGAATTTACACCAGACTATACTAAAGCTATATACTAAGACTATACTATAGATAAATAGAACTCAGTCTGAAAATAATTACACCACTGACGAAATGTTAAAGGCTGTAGGTTATATTGTTCTTCGCCTTCCGCCATATTAGCCCGATCTCAACCCCATTGAGCTTGTCTGGGCCGATATAAAGAACAATTTAGCTTCAAACTATATAAATTCTTCACTGGACTACAAAATTACAATCTTGACAAGATTGTTTTCTGAATTCACTCCGGAATGGTAGCAAAAGTGTGACGACCACGTACAAAAAATTGAGAACCAATATTGGGACCACGACACGGCAATATGGTTTGACTATGTGATAGACGAATTGAGCATAAACCTGGGAAACGGTTCAGATTCTGAAGAGGATATGATTTTCATATCCTTTTCAGATAGAAGAAGATTTGTATTAATTTTGTATTATACCAAATTAATATTTTTATTTTATTTATTATGAAATGTTATTTGTTTGTAAAACTGTTTTGTAGCATATAATATAAAATTTAATAAACACTTT
The DNA here is from genome assembly GCA_947561695.1 of Tyria jacobaeae. Lineage (NCBI taxonomy): Eukaryota > Metazoa > Arthropoda > Insecta > Lepidoptera > Erebidae > Tyria > Tyria jacobaeae. Next base: position 13,405,172 of record OX387217.1, read on the forward strand.
AAGAAACGTATTTATTTTTGTTTAGACCGCAAATACAAAAATATAATGTAATAATTCACCCATCACATTAATTAAGACTAATCTAATATGCTTATCAGGAGATTTATTTGTCCTCAAAATCCTCTTGTCAATCGCACCCTCCCCCATCTCACCGCTCGCATACCTCAGGCGGTGACTAGCCCTTCCGCGCAGACTATAGTGACAATGAAGACTGCAATTTAAAGTGTAAACTTGTAATAGCTGAAGCTGTAGATCAGAAAGAGGCAGATCCTTCTTCAAGCTTGTAAAAGGTATTTTTCTTACATAAGAACCTTTGTATTAAATTCCAATTTCATCATAAATCAAAAACCGTCAATGGTTGACTGTAATTTTCTAGTTCACATGACAGAATACCAAGAATTTACAATTGAATATAAGTATAAAATCCTCACCACAAATACTATAAACGTTGATATGGGGCGTCCTAGTGATGGTGCAAGAGGGATGTAGATGTGATCCCGCAGCCAGGAATGAACCACACGATTCCATCGACGGTAATACCGTGAGAATCTTGACGTAGTCCACCACTCCTGAAACAATTTAGGTAAGAGAATAGGCTCATTATTTATTTAATATATACAACCCAATTGTGTGTTTTTGTGAACTGAATGTCTCTTTGTTTTCTAGAACGTCATTTTGAAATCGAATGCCCTATGTTACTCCCACGATAAAACGATTCAAATCATTATACACACACACACACACACATAGCCTTTTTTTTTTTTTTTTTTTCGTGTGGAAACCCCCTCGGGCCGTCATTCCACCCGGGTTTTCAGTGGAACGGTGTGTCGGAATCGAACCGACTAAAACCACACGGTGTGCCATACTGCGCTTAAAATAGGAGGAATCCGGGAACAGCTTTATTAAGACATCCGGACCCCTCCTAGCGCCTGCCCGCACTATGCGGGCACCACCTACGGGTAACCTATCAATAAGACGGTGTCCAGACACACGCGGACGTCACCCCCTCGCGGCTAACTATATGGCGGATGGAGGGGAAAACCCGTCCCGACCACCCGCAGCCACACTCAGGGCGGCATGAGGCGCTGGTAAGCGCGCCTCCGCCGCCCGGTTCGCCGGCGGCGAATTGGGTCCGAGTGGAGATTATCCTCCCGGGCCCGCTCCGCCACCTCCTTCTGTGAGATGACCTCCTCACAGAAGGTGCGACCGCGGTAAAATTCCTGTCACTGCCGACCACGGAGCGTATGATGGCCGGCAGTGACAGATCCTCTCCAATGACTGAAGTGAGGGCCCGACGCTGCGTCGCCCAAGCGGGGCAATCCGCGAGCGTATGCTGGGCCGAGTCCTCACTACAGTCGCAGTGGTGACAGACGGGACTCAATTCTCTCCTAGCGACCGAGTGCAGGTACTTTCCGAAGCAACCGTGCCCGGAAAGAACCTGCGTTAGTCGGAAAGAAAGGGTCCCGTGCTGCCGCCCTGCCCACTCGACGATGACCGGCTGGAGCGCCTCCACGGTGGCTAAGCCAGCACATGGAGCCTCCAGCCGGGACGACCAACGAGCCATAGTGACTCGGCTAGCGGCCTCGCGCCACTCGCGTACCTCTTCGGGCGGGGGTCGATTGCCACTACCCGCCCGGAAATCAGTCGTCCGCCGATATACTTCGGCGAGCACTTCTGCCTCCAAGTCCCACGGGGGAGTTCCGGCCAACGCGCACGCCGCCTCCGTCGACACGATGCGGTAACCGCGTATGGCTCTAACCGCCATGACCCTCTGAGGGCGCCAGAGGCGTGCCCTATTCTGGGCGGTCAGAGCTTCCGCCCACACCGGTGCACCGTATAGTGCCATTGACCGGACAACCCCCGTGTACAGCCGTCTTGTTGCGACGCTGGGTCCACCCAAGTTGGGAAAAGTCGCCCAAGGGCGGACGCAGCGGCAACCAGCTTTGGAGCAAGCTGCCGGAAGTGCTCGTCGAAGAGCCACCTCCCGTTAAGGATCAGGCCCAGATATTTAATGTGGGCCCGAACCGGTACGAGGACTGAGTTGACCATGATGGCAGCGCCAGCGGGTGGACCACGACGGGACACACACATAGCCTAGCCTAGCCTTTAACAGCTCCTTTTTGGTTTGCGCCGCGTCAGGTTTGGAATGACCTGCCTGCGTCTATTTTTCCAGAAACCTATAATCCTTAAACCTTCAAGAGTATAGTGAATATGTTTCTCTTAGATAGGTGTGCACCAAATTCGTAGTCACTTTCCATCAGATGAGTTGGAAGACAACCAGTTCCAATATAAAAAGGTTCCACGATATAAAAAGTGTATTACCTCATAAAATAGTCGATCTGCAAATTTTAACATCTCCGCCCAAGCATTCAACCAAGCGTGAAGAACGCAGTAGAATCCGCAAAGAAAGGATAGTAGACCGGGAAGTACACATGCAAATATTCCTCGCACGACAACACCGGCTTCAACCTGTTTCGCAAGAAATAAAAAACAAATGGAAATTATATTTGGTATGGAATCGATTTGAATTATATTAATTTGGAGTAGGTAGTAAGACATAAAACTGGTGTAAAGATGTAATCATTTTTTTAATCAGCTTTCGAAATAAGGCTATAAAGTTAACTTTAGTACTTTTTTTACTTTAAAAGGTCAAGCTAAATAAGACGGAGTTAAAAGACAGAAAAAAAGAGTCAAAATTGCTTTTTGTCTAAAAGGTTTGACTTATGAGGGTGCGTTTTTAAGTTTGCGGAATGGAATAGAAGGGGTTGAAATAATTTGACAAAATATATTTACTTCATAAAATATATATACATATATATACATATATATTTCATTTTCTTTTTTTTTTAACGTGTGGAAACTTCCCCGGGTATCACCTTATCGAGTAAGGCTCGACGAAGTTGCTATGTCGGAATCGAACCAACTCCAAACACACAGTGTTCCAACACGGCTTTCTATGGCCGGGGGTTAAGGTATAACTAGGAAGGATCTTTTATTTTTTTTTTCGTGTGGAAACCCCCTCGGGCCGTCATTCCACCGGGGTTTTCGGTGGAACGGTGTGTCGGAATTGAACCGACTAAAACCAACCGGTGTGCCATTCTGCGCTCCGGGAGGAATCGGGAAACAGCTTTATTAAGGCATCCGGACCCCTCCTAGCGCCTGCCCGCACAATGTGGCGCCCAGACACACGAGGACGTCACCCCCTCGCGGTTGTGGCTCCCGTCCCGACCACCCGCGGCCACACTCAGGGCGGCATGAGACGCTGGTAGGCCTCCGCCGCCTGGTTCACGACGAATTGAGTCCGAGTGGATATCATCCTCCCGGGCCTGCTCCGCCGCCTCCTTCTGCGAGATGACCTCCTCGCAAAGTTGCGACCGAGGTAAAACTTCTGTCGCTACCCGCCATGGAGCGTATGATGGCAGGTAGAGAGAGATCCTCTCCGATAACTGCAGTGAGGGCCCAACGCTGCGGTGCCCAGGCGGGGTAATCTGCGAGCGTATGCCATGCGGAGTCCTGACTGCAGACGCAGTGGTGGCAGGCGGGACTCAATTCCCTCCTAACCTAGGAAGGATCTCCCTCGAACCCTGACAGACGTGACTACCTATTTATAAAACAGGTGGTCTCGAAACTGGTTGGGAGTTTGCTTCCCAATCCGAGCTCGAAGGACGTGCGCGGAACGCGTCACGGTACTGTCTTTTTCAGGCCAGCGGTCATGGAGGCCGTAGATAGTCTCTACGGCGCCTGAAGCGTCCTCTGCATTCCGTTCCCTTTCCGCCGCCTCTTTGGCGTACATAACCTCCTCGCAACATGAGGCGGCGTAATCCCAGGCACTCTTCCTTTGTACCATGTCTAGCACCATTGTCTCAGTATATTCACCTGCAACTCTAATACTTTCTTAGATCAATGAATGAACTTGTGAATAACGATTACTTTTTTATGAATAACCTTCATAAAAAAATATCCTTCGCTATAATTTTTTAAACTGCTATATAAACTGTCGCCATGAGCTTTCCCGACTGCGACACCTTGATTTTCTTAAGCGGTGATGGATAAAATGGGTCACTACATGGAATCTGGCTTATACTCAGGTTTATGCTGATAACCCCAAGATTCATTCCCAGTAACAATTCGCTCAAAAAAATATTCCAACACTCGACGCCCTGCTGTTTGGCGGTGTGCCCATTCTAGTCACCCATTTTGCACTGCGAGTTTTTTTTAAGTGCATTTATCTATGAGATCTAGAGCGGTGATCTCAACAGACCGCCCAGTTCTAGGATCATCTTCAATAGATTCACTGCATTGCTGAAAGTGGTTGCGCCACTTGTAAACCATGGGTTTTCCTCGACAAGAATCCCCGTAAACAGATGACATCTTCCAATATGGTTTCATCACATTCTCCGTGCTTGGGATGGAAGTTTATAACGGGACGGAAATCGATTTTCTCCATACTTCAGTTTAGACGATAGTTTAGACTTAAGTACTGATGGAGACTTTATCTCCATTATGATAGTACGTGGTACATATACTAATAATTAATTACTGAACATATTTGGACCAAAGTGAGCGCCCTAAATACCCGCCATTTTGCAAACATAAAAGTGCACCCTCGTATGAGGTTAAGAAATTCATAGCCGGTTCACGCGATCCCACTCAGCACACGATCGGCGTAAACCCATTCGAAATATTTATAATTAGTGAATACACTAGTTATCATTAAAAGAAAACATTGTGGTGTAAAGATTAAGATCAGTCGACACGAGTGGTCCTGAATACAATAAGAACACATGCTACTTAAATGACGTGCTATGATTGTACTTTTCATTTTAATATATTTTCACATTTCAGTACATAACATACGCTGTTACATATAATTGTATACACGCTTTTATATAACGCTAAACCGTAATAAAAATAAGGTTTAATTTTACCTACCCGGCTCTGTTTCCCGTGGTCCGACCAGTAAGGCATAATGAATCTCTCCCAAAGAAAACAGTTGTAAAATATAATGGCGGCCACTTCTCCAAAATGAAACAGGACCTTTCCCCATCTTATTTTCTTTGTCCTGTAGATAATGGAATTGAGAGCTTAAATAAAACAAAACGATTTTGCAGAAAAGTTCAATGCACTGCAGCTGACATTATATTCATTTTTTTAATCCTGTGAACGTATTCCTTTTATCAGATTGTTTTAGCTTTGTGTTGTGTTGTGTTTATTAAAAGGAGATTGGCGTTGTACTATTTATACTATTTTTTTTTTGTAAATCTTATTTCTAATACTACTATTAAAATGTGCTGTGCTAATAATAAGGAACTTGTGTTTTCGATGCGTCCTTGCGTTTATGGTATTCTCACGAAACATCATCATCGTCATTTAGCCTACCGCAGTCCACCGCTGGATATAAATGAGATGGACTAATGACCTGAAGAAGGTAGCTGGGATAAACTATTCTTAGGTATGGGTTTCAAATAATTACTTACGTATTACGATAAACTTGCATGTTTTAATACTTAACGAGTTTCATATACTTAATAAATTTTGTTTAAATAAGAATTAAATGCATTTCTAAAAATATTTTCAATTCGTTTACAACTTAAAATGTTCCCTTTATACACTTTCGTAACCAGCTACAAACATGGTATTTTTTTTCTCCCTTGTAATAAGTAGCTACGGTAACAGAATTAAATTTTTGTTTCTGTAACTGGTTTCTATAACCAGCAACCTAAATGGACTTATTTCTCTCTGTTCATAACTGGTTAAAAAACCAGAATTACAGATTTTTTTTGTAACTTAAAAAACTGTTATAAGTTTATAAAATATGTGCAGTTTCGAAAGTGGATGGCTGGAAAATTTTAGTCACCTTTCATAACCCGAAAACATATACAGACATCTGTATGTATGTATGGGACAGCTACATTATTATTACTCACGACGAATATGCACAGCTCAGAAAAATAAAGAAGTCGTTTCGTGTCTGAGATTTTTAAATTTCCGATTAACTTATTTTTCTTTCAGCTCCTTAGCTGAAACCGTAAGAAATGCATAGGAAATTGAAAAGTCATTCTTCAACATATTGATAACGCTCCATCAGATTATAGATAGGTAGGTATAAAAAGCCCACCGAATTCCCCGTGGTGATTAAAATCTATTAACGTTGTTAAATGTATTTTTAATTATATTCTTTTGATCAGTCTTCTCTCAAACTTTAAACCTTTAAACATTAAGACTATTTCTTTGGAAAAAAAATATTTCTCGACTATTGACCAAAAAGTACGAATATGTGTACTTATCTATTTTTACGAAGTGGATGTTGGAAATAGCAGTCTTTAATCGAATAATACAAAGCCGGTGTCAATTACTTTATCAATTACTGACCCTTATACGACGTCAAGGTTATATGTGCATATCATTAGATTGAAACAATCAATACTTGTTACAATACTCTTCGGAATTTCTTAAAATGTAAACAAGCAAAAAATTAACAAAAAGTTTTTTTAATTACTTTAATACAGTGTAAAATGAAATATAAATACAAAGTAAAACTAAAAAAAAAACTATAGAAGCGTGGAGTTTTATTTAAACTAAAGGTGAGTTTGAAGAGGACTAAAGCTGTCTCTAGTGTCATTTGAACTTTTATTTGGAGAACATTTTAAATTATGAATTAATATGTAACCAAAACCATATCTTTGTTTTTTATTCGGATATTTATATTGTTTGTGTTTTTCCCCAAATATCAAATTACCCTTAAAATATGTGCAATTAGATAATTCCACTCGATGGATAGGTACAATCATATTTTATAGGTACAACCGTCATAAATTTAAAAGGGTCTAGACCAGACATGAAATCCCCGGTTTTGTGTTCCATTGTGAGAGTTTTATAGAGAGTGCTATAGGTGAGCCCGTGTATGTGTATTTCTTGATTATCACGACTGAGATTCTTAGTGATTGACGTGTTTAAAGTGAAAAATTTACTCTGTTATAAGAATACGAAAGTGATTCAAGAAACAATTAAAAGTGTTGAGGTTAAAGACCTCTTAAGAAAGAAGATGTCTTATAAAGGACATCATTGAAATCTAAGATCTTTAGTTCCGATTTATTTTTTTCTAACTATTATTGTCTGTATTCCTGAGGAAGGAGGCAGAGGCGTATTAACCCAGACTGTAATTAAGCCGTAATTTTCCCACTTTGGGAATAAAATGGGAAAAGTGGTAGTATATTTTTGGGGAAAGGAGAATAAATATATACTGAAGTTATCATATATTTAAAACCAAATAATAAATAAAAGCAGTATACCGTCAACCCTCTACATACGTAAGCTTTTTTACCAATTAAGGTATTTCAAACGCTTTTTATCGCACATGGCATATTAAACTATAATGCTGCTCACTTACCTGGGGTATTTATCTCTGTATATAAGAGTCGGTGCGAATAGGAAGTACACGTAGTGTCCAAAAGTTGGCAAAGGTGTTTTTCCGCTAAGGCATCGAGGTCCACATGCCACTGCTATTGAAACTATTTTCATCATATACCGGAACTGAAAATAAAAAAGATAATAATTTATTCTCATGTTTAATTTTTTAGGATGACTCTTAGAAATAGAAGAGGAGAAATGAAACAACGGGAACAATATTAATAAGAGAATATAGAAGATCTTCGACATAATTAGTACACTAAGCGCATACTTGAATGAACTTTTTTGACCTAGGAATAAAACTGATATTGTCTGGAAGTAATCGCCGGAAGCGATAACACCAGATAAGACTATCCCTTGCATATGTCGGATTACTTCACTGTGAAAGATATTAATTTTGATTGTCTATTAGTTTAATATTAATACAAATATATATTATAAAAATATGATTTAGATAATAATAAATTGTCTTATTTAATACACAGTTTAACTCAAAATAACTTATTTAAAAAGAGATAAAAAAAATGGTCCGTTATAGCTTGCGAGTTTAAAAAAATATATATGTTTTTTTATTTTGGCTATATTTAAAAAAGAAATAAAATAAAATATATGTAAAATTAATATCTATTATTATTAAATTTATGTTTTGTTTATTTTTTTTCGCTCTCGCGCTTTTCACATGATTGGTTCTCGTCTGAACAGCTAATTACATAAGTTAATCTAAAACTCAGCTAACACTATGAAACAACGGTAGTACGACATGCGACTGATAACATTTCGATCAATATTAATTAAAATCTGTTCCATTTCAAAGATTCTGTATCACATGCGCGCACACGTTGTAATAGCTAATATTCATTGGGTTGCCCATTCATGGCATTCATCCACGAATATACATACAAAAAAAGTATCACAAACAGGAGTATCGATTTCAAAAATATTTGAAATGGATTCAGAAGATTAACTATGTTTATTTAAAAAAATGCTTTTTTTCATTTTTGTCTAAAAATATTAGATTAGGAAATGATATCAGCTACATTAGTAGGTTGTTTCGTCATGAAAATGAAATTAAATGTAAACAGTAATTAAAAACTAGTGTATTTAATTTTCTGTGGTTATCTGTGAGGCTGTGGTATTACTCCGGTCGAGCCGGGCCCATTCGAGCCTAAGTACGGCTCTCCCACGGTAAAATTAATTTTATTTAATACTTCCGGGTGTACGCAAACGCAAAACCGAAATTACAATTAAACATAGGTATATCAAGGTCTTTCTTATTAGTTTTAGTATATTTCAGAGTTAGGTACTGCTTACAAAACAGATTTTCTGGAAGCAAGTGATATACATATATAGTATAGTCATAACATTGACTAGAAATATTGTATCGTAGACACGTTGACAAAACCCGGTTCTTTTTGTCGACGTGTAGCAAGGGGACGCGGTAACAAGACAAGTATGCTTGTTGATAATATTGAGGCATCAACATAGTTAAGGTGGCCAGAAGTGACTCGTATAATAATTTTACGGAGTTAGTTTGGATAACGTAATTATTCAATTATATAAAGAAAAAAATGCTGAATATACTGTTTGATCATCTACAGTTCTAAATCATCACAAGTAAAGGATATTTTTGTCAGTATCCAGGCATTTCTCTTAGGTTGTCTTTCATGCAGCTTTCTCTTCAGCTAAAGGTCGTGTTGCCCCCTACCCATACAGACGGTATTTATTTACACCATGAAACAAGCGCAGTAGTCCTGCTTTTGTAGTTCTACGAGTTATTTTGAGGGCATGTGCAATTTTACACACTGTTTGTAACCTTATAGTGGTAATGATGCTTCGTCAGCGGCATACGGTTTCTGTTATTTGAAGGCGTCGAGCCATGCGGCTTGACAAGGGTCTCTACTCAGGTGATTTATGTAACATTTCACTTTCAACGCTGTTCTGCCCATTTCTTTTACATTACATTATTTATAATGGATTATTAAACGCTGTACCTAAGAATTTATTGTCACTTTCATGTAGGTGTTTTTTTTGCAAATGTGTTTATGGTATTCACTTAAAGCTTTGCTACATTTATTTGAATAGTAGCTGAAAATACTGAATACATTTTCATCTTTTTTTTTGTATTTTAAATTATAATTTTTCAATTAGCCCAGCTCTAAGGTTATATATACCAATAGTTATTATTTTTTATAACTTAAGGTTATATAACCCAATAGTTATAGTTAATGAACAATCTTATTTATGACTTTAAATTAAGAGTTTTTAGCACGTAATTGAAAAGGGGAAATATAAGTGGAAAGCTCAACTTACTGCAGCTTTCTAATTTATTAATTAAAGAGAAGTTTTTCATATGCATAAATGCACGTTCTAAGAATCTAATTACACATCCAATTATGTATATTACATTGTACCTAGATAATGGATAATTATTTAAATACAATGGTGCTTTTGGATCAAAGGCTATTTGTTTGAAAATTCTCAAAACATTTTAAAGCTGAACGTGAGTACCTAATTATTAATTTTTTTCACGAAGTTCAAGCTTTACTTATTATTCTTATTTATTGCTTATTTTCACAAATAATAAAAAAAAAATATTATTTATACAAATTACTTGTATTATTGTATTAATTTATAGAAATTGCTCGAGAAGTTCAGGGTCGCAGCTGACTGTCGATGGTAATTACGAGCCCACTAACATACATACACACATACCTACAAAACTATTTTTTAAGTGCAGGTAAAATTTTATTTAAATCATAAGAGATTGTTTATAAAAGTGTTTAAAGTTATTGTATACTAACCATTTCCGTAGTAACTGCTACTGAAGACCCTAGGGCCAAATGCTTTCTCGCGAGGTCAGACACAGGGATCGTTGTCAATATAAGCTGAGTAACAATCAATCCAACCAACCCAATTTGAATTGTTGCGTGTCGTAGCACTAAAAAATAATTATTTAAACGTTTTAATAAGTCTTGTGTATATTTGGAATCCTGAGATAGAAATAAAAAAAAATATATATATCTCCATGCGGTTCTCTTTTTGGCAGAGGACCTAAAGAGACCTGTAACTATATATAATACTACATCTGTCTTTTAACTGTAGTAAACAACATTACAATAATTTTCTGTACCTAATGTTACACACACAGTAATAGCGACTATGAAGTATAATTACTAGGAGTTAGTGAGAGTAAAACTACTATGAGAGAGGTTCCCAAAAAAATATTTCTGAATTATGAAGTCCGCCGGTCCGCATTATGACATCCTGGTTGACTATAACGTTATATCTCTCATAGTTAAGAGTTCCGAGAAGAGGGGCATAAAGACTTATGATGGCTTCATCAGGTGGGCAGTGTGTTTATTTGGCACAAAGGATATTTTTAGAAATTAATTGCACGGATCTCGGAATTTTAATTTATTAATTTCGCAAGGCATCGTACTTTTAGACTAGCTATTAAAAGCAGAACATTATAAATTCACTTCAGTAGCATTAAATTTTTAACCTTTGTTCGGACTTCGAATTAATGTATACGAATAAGCCCTAGATCAAAACCGATAAAAACTTGAAATTAGGTATGATTTTAAAATCGTTTTCTCACCGTTTGAACAAACAAGGAACTGGGAATCTAATTAAAACTTTCTAAAATGTTATATAATAACTTTAGAGTAGATTTTTCAAATAAATCATTATTTTAGCTAACAGTTATTTAGCTGATACGTATTTCGAGAACCTTTGGTAATTGAAAGTTAATACAAACTTTTATTTGAGGGATGTTGTTGTGTACATCGTGTAACTCAATATAGCTGGCCTGTATTAGATGTTAGTACTACATGGTTCTGGATGAAAGTCTGTGATGCGGCAAATTGGAAGGCACAACGAGTTAGGCTATGTATTCATAGAGAAATTGCAACGTAAGGGTTCGATTTATGTCTCACAATATCGTCTGGTTCACATACATTTTTTGTGCTACATACACCAAAACCAAATAAAACAAAATACATATTTGACATGTAGACTAAGAATCTATCATCATAATTAGGTAAATATTACTAGCCACGCCTAGCAGGATCACCAGTGTTTATAGTTCTTAAGGGTCGTAGCGGTACTTCTGGAGATTTACCCGTTTTAACAAAGAAACAAAAACTCTTCTGATGTAGTATATTAGTAGGTATATGTAGATGTGTGTACTTACACATAGGATTACACAGGTAATACAAAAAAGTTCAGTACAATAATTCTCTGCTTGCAGAAATTAAATAAAGTAACGTTACGAGGTACATACATATATAAACTAAATAAATATGTATAGGGAAAGTTGTATCGTTACAACAGCACAGAAACGATACAAGGAGTTATCCAAGTGTATGATTATGGGCACCCAAGTGACTAATTGACCTAGGGAAGGCATCGGGGGGCGTCCGGCAACTCGTGACAAAAGTCTCCACTTGACCGACCCTCTAGTGTGCCGGTTTTTGAGAGAGCTGATCAATTCCAGCCAGTCGTGAAAATTACTGGAATTTACTATGATGCCGGATACCAACCGCATTTATACAAATTATGTATATTATATGTGCTGTTACAAGTTTTTCAGTAACTTATAATATATTTATAGTAGTTGCAAATAAAAAACATTTAATATTAATATAACTTTTTTTTTAACGTTGCGCAAGATTATTTTGCATAATACAAATAGCTTTTTTATAGTTCTGAATATTGTATTAAATTCCTTTTTTAATTTCTGTTTGGTATTCAGATGATATGATACCAGAGATGTATAAATAGTAATGTATACTTATATATAAAACCTTAGAGTTGCTTTTATTGAGTCTCTGAGTCTATCAGTTTGGATTTGAAAAACACTTTTTGTATTTGATAACCCAAATTAGGAGCCGAAAATGTGTACATAAACGTAAGTCATTTATTCCTAATTAATTTTAATAGTTTTTTAGTGTATACTTAGGCATGTATGTATACTATATACGTATACTATATATTATATGTGTATATTACATGTGTGTATACTATATATTCTATATAAGGGTTTTGGGTGCCTGCTTTGCGACTTTAAATTACACGATATGTATTTTTTAATTATTAAAGTCTTTACGCTTAGTGAAAGTATTCAATTTCGGGTTAATGTTAGTAAAATGGCTGTTTTTTTAATAAATTATATTTGTTTTTGTTTTTTAGAAGTTTCATAGAAATACTTAGATATCCAGAGGATATACTGATTTTATAAAGAGTTTCGAGAAAACGTACAAAACATTCATTTTGTTTATATTGTACATTTAATTAAAAATATGGGTATTTTGGTGTCATTAAGTGTGTGTACATATACCGCATTTAAAGACACAGGTATATAATTATTATTTTTCTAGTTGTAAGTATATTTTATTTTTATATCACTGCCATTCTTATCATATATCACTGCAATTAAACGATCTTGTCATATTACCACTACTTTGTATTGTTGAAAAGACAAATAAAAATAGAGAATGAATAACTTAGAAATATTGAAATTCATATCATTTGGGAAACAGATAAACATATATCACTGAACTTGAACTTTGTCCTTCCGCGCGCAGTAGGTACTTTAGATAGCTCTCCGATAGTTACTTATTGCCTTTCAAATTAATTTACAATCTCTGAAGTAAGAAAAATACTCAGGTTTAGTCAACGACTTAACTATCTATGGTTGATTAATCATGAGTGTTTTTATGATTTCTTCTTCTCGTCTTGTCACACATCAGGACACCAGTCCTGGGTCACACACACAAGCCAAGATTGTTTTAAATTTCACTTAGTTAAAAGCACTTTACTTTGATGGCTTTTATTCTAATTCCATATCATTATAAACAGCTTATAAAGACAGATTAACAAACTATTAGGAAAAATAAAAAATAAAATATTTTAAGCATAACGATAACCAAAAATACTTTTGAATAAATACAAAATATTCATTATTAAAATTGCTATTACCACCTAAGTTCTAACTTAAAATTAGAATTGTTGTTGATAAATGGGTTTACTTTGATTAATAGACCGATATAAGATCAAATTTGAAGTTATGGTTACATTATATTTATAGTAGGTATTATTCATAATTACCTGGGTAGGTTCGCGATAGCTTTCCAAGCCAGGCGTATATCAGTAGCAAGGGGTAGAATGAGAGCGTAACTAACAATTCGTAAATCCATAATTTAAATCCACGTCCTATGTCTCCGAATCCGTGGACAATCACATCTATCCCAACATTTATCCTGAAATACGGAATGTTATCAGTTGTTTACCGCACTTTAGTGTACACGTCCTTACTCATAAAAATCAAACTTACTATGGAATGTGAAAACACAGACCATTAAAAATAAAAAAAATATATAACATTAAGCTAATAAATGCGCTTAAAAACACGTGGATTAAATTAAAATCAAACACATCTATCACAACTAAAGTGAATGATAAGAATTAATAAAAAAAATAAATGAAAATAAACAAAAAACACCCGACTGCGTCAATATCTGCCATCTGTACCTATTAAATTAATTAAAGAACTGAAAACTTTTTTTTTCTTGTTTTGATGTGCCCAGTGTCACTCTCACGACTTAGATGAATTTGTTGACACCTCTTCCATATAAATACGACAAGCCGCTCAGGCTCTAAGGCGTGCCAAAGAAATATACATACATACACTCGAAAAACATAATCCTCCTTCATTCGCAGTCGGGTAAAAACTACATGTGATACACAGAATGTTAAATTTCTAATAATACAACCAAATAAATGTTTTCTTACATTAAAATATGTAATTATCTTTAATACAAATAACCGAGGATATTGTATATTTTTATTAAAAAATACTAAAAAAAGAACAGTTGTTAACAAAATAACAAAAATAAACAAATTTCTAACAAAAAAAAACATACCCTGCTTAAAAACCAGTTACGCGCAATAAAGCCATATCTTACGAGTATATTGGATTTCCAAATTCAATAAACTAAATAACTATTTCATGAATTTACAATTTACCAGTAATGATTGAGATAAATTATTAAACAATAATTCTAATGTTCTATTCAAAAAAAAATCACTTTAAAAAACTAAACAACAGACTTCATTTCGTCTATCATAAAATTTAAGACTAATATGGTTTTCTCATGGATGCCATTGTCACAACTGGACCAAACTCTCATCTAACTACCCTTGAAGTACATCCTTTCCATTAAAAAAAGAGTTATCGAAATCGGTTGGCGTGATATTGAGTTATTCGTCCATTTGTCTTAATGCAAATTTAAGACATATGGTTTTCTCATGGAACTGGACTAAATCACCACAACACGGGAAGCACCAGCTTTCAAATATAGAAAAATCTTCGAAATCGGTCCACGCAGCCGAAAGTTCTGAGGTAACAAACATAAAAAAAAAAGGAGTCGAATTGAGAACCTCCTCCTTTTTGTTATTGTGTTGATAAGCTCCGCGTTTTTATGACTTCATACCGACTATCGATTGTAATAATTTCAATGTTTACTTGCTTTCCACGCTCCACCAGCTCATATATGAGGGTATCACAGAAGAGGATGAGAAGTATAACGACGAATATATGGTATATTGCTCTAACGTGAAGAGAAGATTCTATGAGATTAGTAAGTGGGGATTCCCGTTCAATAAATTCTTCATCTTTTATTTCTTTGTCTTGAGTAGCAACTTCAGTAAATTTAGTCTGTCCGTTGTTTTTGCTGCGGTGCCTTACTCCGTTTTCTTTCATTTCTGCTGGTTAGTCTGAAACAAAAATAAATGTTTCACACACTTCAGTTCGACTGTATCTGTAACAAAAATAATTATTTCAAATTCGATATGTATATAAGATGAATGGTTTATGACTCTTTAAATATGTTGTATTATTTGTTAAAGTTTTTAGTTTGCTTACTAGCTATCTAGAACATTTGGATTGGATTACTATCCATACGAACCTTTAACTTTTATCTAATACTAGCTTTCGCCCGTAGCTCCGCTATCGTAAAAGTAATTGTCTATAACTTGGGAACAGTATTTTTTCGGCATAAAGGTACCCACCCTTATCTGTATTCGTAGGCGACAAGACTACTGGTGTCATCCAGGCCCTTTTCGAATCGAATGAGAAAATTGGGAGTTTAGTAAAAGAGAAAGGGAGGATAGAAGGTAAGAAAAGGGTTATTGCTTATATAAAGGGATCGGTGAGTATATAGTATATAAGTTATAGCTCAAGCCGATCAGGGTAGCATACAATATAACTCGAACGGCTGATGATGAAAGACCGAGTCAGGTACATACATATCTTCTGAATAAAAAATCCACTGTGGGAGTAGTTAGAATTAGTTGTAAGAACAAGCGGCGAAGAAATAGAAATGCTTATGTATATACTTTTTTGAATATGTAGAAAAAAAAAACAAGAAATATGTTATGTATCAGGAGCTCACTTGATTGATCTTCCTTTTCAAGAATTATAACGACCAATCAGTAATCGCATTCCATTTTTGTTTATTATCTATTTAATCCTGTTTTATGTATTTCGCATCACTATTTCTAATATAATTTGCTTTTCATACATACTTTTTAATGACGTTATATATCCGTTACATAGCTAAAATATAATTCGATAGTTCCGCACTCTCCTCATCAATCTAGGGCGTTGATAAGGCAAAAAAATAAAATCATGGGGCGTAGCGTAACCTGAGTAACTACGTAAATAACACTTATAATAATATAATCGGTTGACTGTTGATTGAAATTTCACGACATACGATTTCGATTTTAGTTTTACGGTAGTACCGTTCTTACTACGAAGTAAGTAATAATCTAGGTCAAAATCCCTCATACGTGAATCTAGAGTTAAAAGCGATACAATGTGTAACAACTGTAAGAAACCTTGCAGAAAAGTCTGTTAACATTAATAAGATAAGGGATGAAATGATTTGCACATATGCAGTAATCTGTGCCTTAATCTAAATAATTTGGAACTAGATGTGGGAGGTCGGTACGCGCAGGTTTACGCAACGATTTCCGAGAAGGCTTTCTAGAAAATTGTGGCACCTCAGGTCTCGCGGTCTCTTAGCTGTTTGGACAAATCAGGTTTGGCGTGTTAGAAGAAAAAGGGCACTCTTTATCTCGGCTCTCGACCGCTGAATGTGAAAACTATAAACATTAGATACTTCTAATGTTAAATGATCTAATGTTAAAATATTAAATAGACAGAATTATTACCATTATTTATATATTGAGACTCGACTCAGTACAATAATGTTAATGATAGCTCAAAGACAAGATTAGACTATCTAGACTTAAGTGGTGTCATGAACTTTATTGTGAACTACTGAATGATAACAGCTCTGTTTAGAAATCTATTTACGCCTTTAGTTATCTATTTTTATGTTGATGGTAGTTTTCCTATATCTGTTCATGATGGGGTTGGGATGTTTTAATAATAAATTAAAACTGTAACTAACGTTTAACGAATGAGAAGCAGTGTGCTAGTAATAGAAGTTATCACAATGTTTTCTCTATTTAAAGTCTAGTCGCCAAGTACATGATTCATTCATAACAAAAAGAAATGTAGCCCGCACGCCGAGTTGTGTGCTCAGACGATTCCTGGTTACTTGCACTGGTTATATTTTGACTTTTTACTTTATCTAAATTACATCTAATATCTAAATACGCAATTGGTACATAGGTACAGTTAAATAAAAATAATACTTGTTAGTTATACTTAATTCCCGCTGACCCTAGATTTGAAGGGTTGCGTAAACGCTTAGAGAGCTTAGGCAGTTGCATCATTATGCAAATTACACATATTTCAAACAGTGTATTTACTTAGATAAGTTTAATTAGGCATTTCTTGGCCATTGTATTATTATAATACGTAGATCAAGAAATCATTGTACATATCGTTTTCTGTGCAAATACATGTTTTCTGACAATATTTAACATAATTTTATTTACATTTAAGTGATTAATATTGAAAGATCTTACGACATGAAAGTAAATCAATTAACCCAACGCACGCAAGAAAATTGAGAAGCGAATATTCGTATATAATGTTGTGTATAAACACCTACATGCTTTACGATTTCAGACAAATAAGATGTTTAAGACAACATCTTGTTCCTCCTCGTATCACTCCCGGTATCATGACCTTCTTGACGATAACGGTTCTCTTGACGATTTTGAAAAAGATTTCTACAGTAGGAGAGACTTTATGTCCAAAAAAGTATTTTTTTTTTATGTCTGACTATTATAAAAACTACAAAAAGATATCAAATATTTGAAGTTTTTACGTTGATTAATTTAGGTTTTATTGCTAGACGAACGCAATTGTTAGTTAGTACACAATAATATATTTGAAAGCAAAACACAATAGAATCTATTTTTTTAAACAAAGTTCAAACGAAAATATTTATCACTGCGTTATACGTCGTTTATCGATAATGTTGATTTAAAATTGTAGCATTGTGTAAGTAATCGAAGGGCCAATGAACTTATTAAATGAACTTAAGTTGCACCCGTGCTTGAGTGCTGGTGTACTTACACAATATGATTTATGATATGAGTAGGTTTTATATAATATTGCTTTAGCCCGACTTAAAATATCGGTATAGTCGAAAAAAAAAAACATATTGACACAAAAAAAAATGGTATTGGTATAGTGGTGAGTGATCCTGACTGCTAAGTCAGAGTTCGTGGGTTCGATTCCCACACATATTAGTCAACCTAAATTATGTCCCATTAACGTGTCAGGACGCGAGCCTATTGCCATCACCTTGTACTTTATAAAAACATGCTGTCTGAAACAAGAAATTCTCGTTTTAAGTTATTAAAATATATTACAGTTACCAAAATAATGGCTAAACAAACACACACACTTTCTTACACAAATTTAATAAATACACGAAGTTAAGTATATATATTCTGATTTCGTGGGAATTGTAAAAGTAAGTAGATAGTAGTTTGTTCAACGATGTTTTGAACACTGAACTCTACCTAATTATCAAAACGCAATTTGTTCCGTAGAAGTATGAACGCTGTTCTTTTTAGGATTAAAAACTTTTGGCGATGGTAAGAAGAAGCAATAATACTCTTGAATATAGAGTCATGTTGACTCAGAATTATTTAAGTCAACATGATTCCTGTAGGTAGTACTAATAGGCTGTCCAGCTAAGCTTCAAAAGTAATATTTTATTTACTTTTGAAGCTGACAGCCTACTACTTTATTTCTTCAATATACCTCAATATTCGTAACAAAATTTCATATTTTTTACATTCACAGACATTAATACAATGTAACTAACCAACTAACCTTTCACACTTGATAAAATTCCAGATGGACGTTGCTTCATTCCATTGTATGCTTACACACTTGTATACTAATCGAAGGAACAAATTATATTTACTTGAAATTTCAACACAGATTACCTATCGCTAGTACCTATCGCTAGTTTGAAATAAATAATAATAATTATTATTATTAGAGTTATGATTAGATTAAGGAACTAAATGATTAGGAATTAAATAAACAAGCTTGAAATAAAGACTGCAAAGTTCTTTGACGAAACGGTGACTGACACGCACTTATTATGTAAAACTGTATAGTAATATTAAACTTTGAATACAGACGAGACTTTGAATCGACAGTATTGATAACAACTTCTTAAATTATAGTATTTATGTGTACACGCCTAATGGAGATATAACCGCGGCCGTTACTGGATGAGTGTAGCATGTTATCAAATTGCGTCCTATTGTCAGCCTTATTTTACCGGTCAGCTGAACGCTAATATATTCGTACCCGATTTTTATTAACCTGCATAGTATGGTTGTGTTTATGTATATAAACAGCCGATATTTACAATATATCCCTAGGCTTATAAATCATTATCAGAGTTTAAAAAATCAAATGATAAGAAGAGTGACTAAAAATTTAGCAAGTATTTGATAAACATATGACTGTCACGATTTTAGTCAATGTTAGTATCTCTTGGCAAGCTTCAGTTTGGTTTAAACTTTTTAAATACCTATACTTATAACATTGAAGTAAATGCAAATACACATAAAGCAAGTTTTCTTTACCCTAGCAAATAAGAAATGTTTTATATAATATTGGGTGGCAATATTCCTACGCTACCTGACGGCTACTTACATTCTGGCTATTGGTATAAGTAGGGTTTTCCTGAGTAAAAAGTGATACATAGACAACTGATGATGGTTGTTCTCGATGTGTTTTTCTTAAGGATATACAATCCTTTTAAAGACTAGTCCACTATAATTGGGTTATTAGTTATCCTGAAAAGTGTCAAGCCATTATTATCCGAAGTCACCGATCGATTACTATAGTCGAATTCAAAACGTTTTCAGCTTTAATTTTTAATTATAGCAATATTCCATCAGTAGATCACTAAAAGCTCTTTTTTTTTTTCTTGTGCCATCCTGCGCCTAAAATAGGAGGAATCCGGGAACAGCTTTGGTAAGACATCCGGACCCCTCCTAGCGCCTGTTGCCCACAACAGCGCGGGCACCACCTTGGGGTAACTCTCAATTAGGCAACGTCCAGGCACACCAGGACGTCGCCTCCTCGCGGCTGGCCATATGGCGGATGGAGGGGAAAACCCGTCCCGACCACCCGCGGCCACACTCAGGGCGGCATGAGGCGCTGGTACGCGCGCCTACGCCGCCCGGTTCGCCGGCGGCGAGTTGGGTCCGAGTGGAGATCGTCCTCCCGGGCCCGCTCCGCCGCCTCCTTCTGCGAGATAACCGCCTCACAGAAGGTTGCGACCGCGGTGAAATTCCTGTCGCTACCGGCCATGGAGCGTATGACGGCCGGTAGCGAGAGATCCTCTCCGATGACTGCAGTGAGGACCCGACGCTGCGCCGCCCAAGCGGGGCAGTCTGCGAGCGTATGTTGAGCCGAGTCCTCACTGCAGTCGCAGTGGTGGCAGGCGGGACTCAATTCTCTCCTAGCGACCGAGTGCAGGTACTTTCCGAAGCAGCCGTGCCCGGAAAGAACCTGCGTCAGTCGGAAAGAAAGAGTCCCGTGCTGCCGCTCTGCCCATTCAACGATGACCGGCTGGAGCGCCACCACAGCGGCAAAGCCAGCACGTGGAGCCCCCAGCCGGGACGACAAATGAGCCATCGTGGCTCGACGAGCGGCTTCACGCCACTCGCGTACCTCTTCGGGCGGGGGCCGTCTGCCGCTACCCGCCCGGAACTCAGCCGTCCGCCGATAAACTTCGGCGAGTTCCAAATCCCACGGGGGAGTTCCGCGTTCCAACGCGCACGCCGCCTCCGTCGACACGGTGGGGTAACCACGTATGGCTCTAACCGCCATAACCCTCTGAGGGCGCCAAAGGCGTGCCCTATTCTGGGCGGTTAGAGCCTCCGCCCACACCGGTGCACCGTAAAGTGCCATTGACCGGACAACCCCCGTGTACAGCCGTCTTGTAGCGACGCTGGGTCCACCCAAATTGTTTTCCGGGCCTCACGGTACTCCTCTTGAAGCCGGTCCTCTTCCCCTTCTTCGCGGTGACGCCGCCGGCTGCGGGTGTAGGATCTCCGGGCACGAATACAAGCCGCGCGGAGATCTGCCAAATCCTGGGACCGCCAGTAGACCTCCTTCCTTCGGAGGCCGCCGACCTAGAACGCGGTGCATGGCCGCATCACAGATCTGCGTGATCGCATCACGAAAGCGGCCTGCCCCCATTTCTACCTCCTCAGTCGGAGGTTGCGGAGGCAGCCAAGAGTAAATGATGGCTGCCTCCTCCAGTAGATCCCGGTCTAGTTTCGAGACAGCCCATCGCGGAAAGCGGGAAGGGCGCCGCGCCATGTGACCCCTTCTGGGGTCCTGGGTTCAGGAGAGCTCAAATCGGATGTAAAGGTGATCCGAGAGCGTCTCAACCTCTTCCAGGACACGCCAGTTCCTTACTCGTGCGGCGAGAGCAGGGGTAGCGAACGAGAGGTCCACTATCGACCCCCCCTGCTGTCGCACACACGTGTTGATGGAGCCTCTGTTTAGGAGACAGAGGCCCAACGATGTCGCCCACTCTTCTACAGCGTCGCCCCGTGCGTCCGTCCTGGGGGATCCCCACGCGACGGACTTAGCGTTAAAATCCCCCAGCACTAGGACGTGCCCAGACGCTAGTCGCCGTATCGGTCTCCAAGTTGTTGAGAAAGGCCTCGAAGTCGCTCAAACTCCGGTTGGGGGAGAAATAAACACCGTATATGGTGATTCCCCCCTATCCCCTATCCGCCGCGGCTACGGCCACACCGATCGACCACTGTACCATGGTTTGCAGGAAGAGATCCTGAGCACCGGCACAGTGGTTTAGGTTCGTCTGGACAAGGAGGCTCGAAACGTGGTCCATTACTGGATCGTCTCTACAACCTCCTCCATGGGTGACGACGACGACGCGCGATTGTCATCGGAGGCAGCCAGGGCCGATTGGCTAGCCTCCGATGTTTGCGGAGAAGTGCGAGGAGGCTTACAGCCGCCCTGCCCCATCTGGTGATTGGCCGGCAAATTACCCGCCGCACACGCTGGGCAGTGAGGGGCGGCGGAGCATTCTGCCACTCTGTGCCCCGGTCGACCGCAGCGGAAACAGAGTCCGCTGCAGTCAAAACAGCTTCCGCACTTGACACGGCTGTGTCCCGACCCTAGGCATTTAAAACACCTCATCGGTCTTGCCGCCAGGACTGTGACTCTGGCGTTAACAAAACTGATGAGGACCTTGCCGGCGTCACCCAAAGTTTTGGCCGACGCTACGGGACAGCTGGACCACACCGCGCCAAGACCGCCCATACCCGGTCGGATGGTGCCGACCCTAATGTTGTCCGCGTTGCACCCCGTCTGCTCCCGAATTGCAACCCGGACATCATCGACCGTAACAGAGTTGTCCAGGCCCGAAATGCGCAGTTCCGCGCTCTTGGTGGGCCTGGTGACCTTCACTCCATCCGTCCCAGAAAATACTTCCCGTAGCTTCTCCGCTAGAACATCCGCCGTCTTTGCACCTTCGGCCCCGGGGAACTCTAACACGCGAGCCCCCGTCTGGGCAACGCGCAGCTTCACACCTGAGGTCCCGAATTGAGTGCCGAGGCTATCCCGGACCTTCTTAAAAACGGTCGCATAGGATAGCCCACTGCTTGCCGCCTCCGTCGATAATGTGACCACAACAGCCGGCGTTTTGGGTGCCTGCAGTTTCTTTGCCTTCTTGTTTGTGGCGGTCACTGCCATTGACGACGTCTGAGGTGGAGAGGCTCCACTTTTGGCGGCCTTCTTGTTCTTCTTTCGGGACCTCTTCTTATTGCCTCCTTCAACTTTTAGCCAGCCATCATTAGACGCGACAGACGTGGAGAGGGCAGGAACAGCTTCAGATTCAGCTAGAGCAGACGCTCGTGCTGAATTGGTGCTAATGCCTCTTGGTGTTAGAGAGGGGAGTGGGGGGAACGCCGTCGTAGCCCCTGTCCCGGCCTTAGCCGCTCGTCCGGCCTTTGCCGGTCGCCCAGCCTTAGCCGGTCGCCCAGCCTTAGCCGGTCGCCCGGTCTTCAATGTGGAAGCGGGGGCTGGCGCAGACGCCACTGTCACGTATGAAACTGCGACGCGGCCACCCGTAACCGGGAGAGGCGTCGGAGCCGTTGCACCTCTTGCTTTATCTGCAGCGAGCGGTGGCCGAACAGTGGGTGCTGGAGGCAACCTAGCCTCTAGGCCTGCGAGGCGTCCGTCCATCATCCTCCACACTACTTCAATGACATGACGCAAGTGGGAGCCCGATACATCAGGAACGTTGACGGGTGCTTGGGAGGGAACTGGATGTCTCACAACCGGGCTTTGGCACTCTGCATTATGCGCCTGAGCTCTGAACTGTGCGAACTGTGCGCTCAGTTCAGCCACCTGCTCCGTGAGGCGGTCATTGGCTGCTTGGAGACGAACCACGTCCCCAATTAAGTTTTCAACGACCCCAGAGATGGCGGAGGATGAGTCCTTTAAGGCTCTTACAAAGGAGCCCTTTAAGTTTGTGGACTTGGTGGCCACCTTATTAATAATAGCCACGGCTGCATTGGCTCTTTCTTTCAATGTCACCGGTGTTTGAGGAACGGAACCTCCTTCCACCGGCGGACGGATTTTAGGTAGGAGATCAATGATTTCCTCCTCCGCGACGATTTCCCCCTCTGCACGAGCTCGCGCGTACTCCCCCGCTCTAGAGAAGGCGGAAGTTGCCAAAGGCGGAGCAGGCATGCTCGATCTCGACCTTCCTCTCTGGCTGCTTGCCAATTTGGGAGGAAGCATGTCTGTGGACGGTTCCGCATCATCATCCCTCGAGCGACCACGCTTTCGATTTTCGAGCTCGCGGTCCCCAATCTCCATCTCGGAGTCAGTTTTGGAGAGTAGTCTTTCTGACCTGCGACTGCTCCCAGAAATCACCGACGTAGGCGTGGCCAATAACACTTCTTCATCATTTGACGAAGTGTCGTCCGCCTTCTTCTTATTTTTCTCCTTTCTCTTCGTATTCTCCTTCTTTTTTTCCTCTATTTGGTTTTGTGTTTTTAAATACTTTTCCATTATTAGACCCACGATTGGGGGAGAACTAAAAGTCAACCCGGGCAGAGATCCCCCAACACCCGGGTAAGCGAAAATTTATGCCCAACCGAGGGGTCCGCAGGTGCCTCGGCTCGGGAGTGTGCTCACGACTGAACCACCCATCAGCCATGCATCCCCTGGTCACGCACCAGAACACGGGATTCGGGGTAATTTTTTATAGAGGTTTTCTTCCTCGCAGTCCGGGCGGCTAAGCCAAGACCCTCGCCCCCGACTGGAGCCCGAGACTTAAACTCGACACTCCTTTCGGGATAACGATATGCCCGCGGTGGCATCGAGACAAATCTCCAAATGCCTGCTCGGTGGCAGTGCGAGTGAACGCCGAGCCCGTCCTCAGTCCTCCGCTATGGATAGGGTCCCTTGGATGGGTCCCACAGGGTATCCTGTTTTGTCTGGAGTCTCACCCTGGGCCAATCCGGTATGAGTGGCTCTGCCGGCACAGCCCCAGGAATCACTGACCCGCGCAAGCCCCCCCACGACGACAGCGTAAGGATACAGTTGGGGGGGAGATCAGTAAAAGCCCTAGGCTAATATATCGACTCTACGCTAAACTAACCAACTAGTAGTAACTATGCTATGCTGTTGACGAAGTTGATGATTTTGTTAGAAATTTGCAAGTGATGCGGTACGTGTTTAGTAAAACAGTTTCCTGAAGTATATATATATGTATATGAAATACGTGAATACTATAATAAAAATATCTTACAACATGTCATTGTCGGCACTTGTTGTTTTCGGAACCTAAGGCCACGGCCACGAAAATTTATATTATTATAGAAAGAAATTGTTTCAAACCACCTACAAAATGTTAAAAACAAACTAGCCATATTTCTGCATGTTCAAATATCAAGAAATAAATAAAGAGGTGCACCAAGTAACCAAATACCAATTAATTTATCCTTATATAAACGGAAAAGCAGTTCTGAGGTACCAGAAAGTTCACCCCGAGGTGCACAGGGCGTCACAACCACGATGTGATCAAACTAATCCTTGAAAACGAGAAGACAGGAAAGGACGTTCCTGGACAACCCAAGTTCTCTCCGGCATGGCATATGATATCGATAAAGAGTATGAAATAGACAGCACCGTGGCCTTAGGTTCCAAAAACAACAAGTGCCGATGGTACAATGCACTCAAGTCGAAGGATGAGACATCCCGCATGTGCCGTAGTGCTGGTAGGAGTAGTAGTAGTGAGTAGAGTGGTGCTATAGTAGATTATATGTTTACTATTCCCTATTATCCTTTTTTATTTCTTTATTAAAAGTATACAAATAATACAGCTACTTTTCAGGGTAACTCTTGAAAATATTTCGGTCTATACGAGCAGATCTGACATCAATTATAAAAACAACCGATGCAGGAAAAAAAAATTGTTTAATTAAATATTTTTATCGTAAAATGTAACTGTTATTATGGTATTAGGAGACTGTTCCTTTATCCTTCTGGTCCGTATTACGTAAGCGCCTTTCACAGCGCTGCCAAAATGAATTCAAAGGATAAGCCAAGGGGTTTTGTTGGAGTTTGTTGTTATAAACTTATTTAGACTGTGATTTATTTAGCATATTTTAGGGTTCTCATGAGTCAAAGAAATATACCTTATCATAAGGACCACATCTTTTTTCGTCTGTATGACAAAACATTCCCTGCACCTCGTGGAGGTCATCATCATCACATGGTTGTTGAGTAAGACTGCAACGAAAGTCGTAATAAATATTTAAGCGAAAATTTTCTCTAGTCAAATCCAATTCGATACACAGCAGACCGTTTTTCAATTGCCGCTAATTTGTAAAAAAAAACTGTTTTCTTCATAAACATTATATCCTTATAAACATTTAAACAACGGACATAAAGAACACACAGACTCAGAACAACATTTTGAGGATTACACAAAGCGTTGTCCTGTGCGGGGGTCGAACCCACAACAAAATTCATTAAACATTCCGAAAGAGTTCCTAATTCGAAATTTAAATAAATTCTTCATCGACTGCTTTTCTTACTGGCCTACTCTTAAAATGTTTCAGTTATACCAGTACATATGTACATATGTATATGCAATTATATAAGAGAAGTACCACCAATGAAGGGATTGCCTCAGAATGCCACTTTGCTGTTTTCCATAAATTATTTTGGTTAATAAAATATTTAAATACCAATTAAGTCAACAACAAAAGTGTATAGTTAGCGCCTGGTTAATGGTAATATTAACAAGCAGGATGTTGTCTTGTGACCAGAAAATAAAAGCATTTGCCACCTCAGTATTATTGTGGGAAACGACAAACAGTGGTTCTTCCATTATGACTAGGAACCTGGAAGATGTGTGTACTCTATTGGGTTTTTTAAAGGATGCAGATCTGCGATTATTGAGTTTTTCAGTTTAAGAGGCAAAGATTTTGATTTCAATACCTATGTATATGTTTTATAGGCAAGGATGCGCCAATGCATGCGTTTTTGGTTTCCCTAGTAACAAAAACAGAAAATTATTTCAGAGTAGTGTAAACGACTACAATTTTATATAGTCTTGTGAACAGTGAATACCAATCTTCGATATTGTTATTGGTTTTCGTTTGCAGAAACCTTTCATTTCGAAGTACGCCTGTCGCATTATTTGTACAGGTAAATGTCGTGTAGGATTATCTTTGTGTATTTGTATATAGTAAAATTCAAGTAATCAAAACGATATTTTGTCTTTTTTTATATTTGTATTGAAAAGAAAGTGCCAAATAATGTTTATAAAGCATCTAAACAAAAGGAATCTCAAATGGTACTTACCCACATTAATATATATATATATATATATATATATATATATATATATGTATATATATATATATATATATATATATAGAAAATTATTTCTTTTGTAAAACACTTTCCAATACTCCGCATGCTGTGTCAAATTTTTCATAAAAGAAACCACTTGAACAGCAAGTGTTTACAGTGTGCATTCTAAACTATCTAGTACTGTAAATATTGTATATAGAAGCGTACCGAGGTATGTATGGCGTATACATATATAATATATAAGTACAATTACACCACAATTGATATATTTTTCATTTTTTTTAAGATTTTGATACTAGTTTGGTAATTTATAAATCGTAAATCTTATGTTGTATAAACGTTTAAATTACTCCAAATGAATCCGGATACAACGAATATTTCCAACTCTTGACTTTTATCGACCCTGTCTTAATGAGAGCAAGGTGGGCGGGCTTACCTTGTCAAAGAAAATAAATTTTATCTTTCAACAGGTAAGTTAATTAATAATTATTTATCGGATACACTCT
This sequence comes from Tyria jacobaeae, assembly GCA_947561695.1. Taxonomy (NCBI): domain Eukaryota; kingdom Metazoa; phylum Arthropoda; class Insecta; order Lepidoptera; family Erebidae; genus Tyria; species Tyria jacobaeae. Next base: position 13,432,481 of record OX387217.1, read on the forward strand.
GTAATACTGTTTTTAACTTCAAAAGCAAGTTTTGGGTAAATTTGAGTTTTCCGAAGTTGGTTTGTGTAGTAATATTATACGATCATAACAATTTCCTATAATACGATCTTATTGTGAATTAAAGCTTCAACGGAGTAATACATCTATATAGTTCCGTCTAAGCGTAATTTTCTATACTTTCTTTTCATTTCCTGAGTAGTTAGCCTTCCTAGCCTTTTACGTACAATAATATTTCATTTGTTACATAATATGCTTTGCATCAACATATCGATACGCACCATTAACTACGTACATTTTTGGAAAAGTATTGTAAGCGATTCTTGTCACATACATCTTGAATAGGATTACTATCCTATACGTAGTCTATTACAGTTATTTATTGAGGAAAAATGTTATGTAAATGAGAGTCGTATTGACTGCTATTCCTCTGTGTATATAGTCAAAAGTTTTCGATAAATATTTTCATATTTTTATTAAAACTTTTTACATTATCTTCAAACAACCGCACATCTTGTACACCATTATCATATTTTAAGTATCTCAATTGTGTGTAATAATAAATCTCAATAAATACCTTTGAGGGTTGGTAGATCAGGACGAAAACGTTGGATTAAAGAAACCACAATTTTTCTCACTGTCTGATAATTACTCCGAAATAGAATGTGATTGAAATCAGAATGTACCTAATTATTTTTAAGAAGAACAGTTGCTGATGACAAGATATAACCGTGTCGTCAGCAATTATTCTTCTTGATGTAATAACTTGCACACGTGTAAGTAGTTGCTTGTAATACTTACAAGAATGGCAAGTGAGGGTAGTTCAAATAATTTTCAAGTGACGTTAACTTTTAGACCAATGAATTGAATAACACGAATTGAAACGAATGTTAATACGAATTTTAAAATTCTACACTGGTATGATGTGTTTAGAAGTTGACTTCACTTACAAAATGGTTACAGTATTATGTTGATGGTTTATTACTTTTAATAATTATTTTTAGTTACATTTAACTAAGTTGTAAAAGAGCAAGAATCCGAAAGCGTTATGTATTATATTAAAATGAATATTTAGCTACAGCTTACATTATAATGTGGCTTCCAGTTCAAGTATATGTGTACATATATGTACATACTTGTGTGATTTAGGCACATAACGTGATTACACTTCAGACACTAATTACGTACCTTCTTATCTATCAAACATAAATTAGATAAATACACCTACTTATAGGTATATTCCAAACTATGTGTAAAAAAAACCAGAATGTGTTATTAACTTAAACTCCTTTTTCTGCTGTCATTGCTGTGTCATTTCGATTATTAATACGATTCAAATGACTCCTAATATCTAAATACATGACTTAGACACAATATACATACATATATGTATATATATACACTCGTAAAATATTGTCCTCCTTTTTGATTAGTCGCGGGTATAAATAATATCACCTCCGAGATGAGCCATTGTATATATTCATGATATGTGTTAAATTAAATTTTGCACCTGGCACAACATTTAATGCTTAATACTCAGGTACACGTTGTTCGTGACCTAGCTATTATACTAACGTCCCAGAGGAGCTCTGCTCTGCCTGAGCGAGATAACTCAAAATAATATACCTACGACAAAGGTACACAAAATAGTGTCTACACATATCCGTAATAACCTTTACCGTTCTACACATATTGCTTTTACATTATACAAGGTATTGAATTTTCGGAGAAAACGATTCTAATAAAACTGTGCAAGTCTCGGATATATGTATGTATATAATAGGAAATGAGTTTCCGTTTCGCGTAAATGCTTTCTCAACTGAGTCGTAATTCCGTGTAGGTTATATTGACTGTCAATACATTACGATCTTATTCTCTTAGGGACATTGAACGAACTATATCGAATGACTATGTCTTCTATGTCTATTAAATCTGATATATTAAGTTATTTGTAAAGTATTTTGTTTACACATTTTTCTTACTATATAAGTTTTCAATATGTTCGGCGGAACGTTGAACATACGAAAATGGGGGGTAGGTTGGATCGTCTTTTTTGTTATATTCTACCTTTTTTTTATTTATATATTTTTATTGGAATCTTTATGTTTGATAGGATCTTTTAAAATTTAAATTAGTTTTAGGTTACTGCTAGAAACAAAGTTATGGAACCTCAAACGTAAAAAAAAAGAGTTAAATAAAGTTTTGAATGTTCACTCCGCTTAGCATTTAACTACGGTTGGTAACAGACGACTCCATGTACCCACCATATACGTATCTTCAACGTTACGCCGAACACCCTATAGTCACTGTCATGTGAAAGTAAAACCATAAGCATCGGGCGAGATTGTGGTATTAATATTACGGGTTTTAAGGAAATGAAACCCAGGAGGTTTTCTTTGAACTTCTGAACTTCCACCTAAAACAAATATTCTGTCTGCCTCTTTAAGTGCCCTGATAGAGCGGATAAGCTTTTGGGCAGAGATTCTATCACTACGAAGTCCAATCTCTAAATTTATCAGTCCCAGCGAGGACTAAAAGTCCATGATTAATCAAGATCATGGTGACATTTATATCATAAAGCTAGTAGCAAAGTACCATGTCTTGTAAATCTTTAAACAATGTTTGTATTACTTATTCGAGGGCTGTGTACCAAAAAAGGTAGTAAGTACTCTTATCACACTGATGACTGTACAAAATACGTAATGTCTATTAATATACATTATCGATGATATTAATGTAATAAAGTTGAAAGATTTCGTTTGTTTGTTCGTTAATACAAACAAACAAATCTGTCAGTTTGACGGACAGATTTGTTTCCATTTCTTTTGTTATTCTTTTTGTATTGCGTAGGGAGGCTGTATCATTAGGTTTTGTAACATCACGCTACTTCGCTTGGAGATGAGTAGTAATTATAAATGCATGTATAGATGCGGGGAACAGCTAATTATATAATGAGTCATTAGTAAATTAATACTAGGGTTAATATCTTACGTAATTAAAGCAAATTTTTAATATTGTGATTAATTTTCAACCGAATTCAAAAAAGGGGGAGGTTCTCAAATCGACTGTATTTTTTTGTTTGATCCTCAGAAGAAGCTGATGCTTCCCGTGTGGTCCCATTTCAATTTGGGCCAGTTCTGACACTGGCATCCATGAGAAGACTATATAAGTCTTAAATCAGCATTAAGTATGTGCGCGACAAATGGACGAGTAACTCAATATCACGCCAACCGATTTCGATGATTCTTTTTATACCGGAAATGTAAATGTACTTCAAGGGTAGTTTGGTTAGGTTCTGACATCCATGAGAAACCCATATAAGTCTTAAATTTTATGATAGATGGCATTGAAGTCGGATGTCTACTTTTTTAAAGTGAATTATGTATAAGTGTGATTTGTCTGCGTTATGTGTATTTAATATTAAAAACTTATTTCTTTTGGAACAAGAACACTAGTAGGTAATACATACAAGGTTAAATCCTAACTACATAAATAAACTGAAATAAATATTAAAGAGTGAGTAAGTTAATGGCTGTAGTGAATTACTGAATATGTTAAAAATAGTAGACGGAGCCTTTATTGCCAAGGTCACTGTTGCTCTTTATTAGAGCTCGCCGAGACATCATTAATATATATTATGATTTTAAATATGTACCTAAATAGAACGATCCAATCACTACAAAAGCTTCTTTTTTTATAATACTCCAAACATACTCATCACACACGGCCGCCTGATCCCAAACTAAGCAGAGCTTGTACCATGGTAACCAGACTGCTGATAAACTAACTTATATATTTCTAAATACATACATATTATAGATAAATTACACCCAGACCCAGAACAAATGATCGTGCTCATCACACAAATATTTGTCCTGGGTGGGAGTCGAACCCACGACCTCGGCTCAGCAATCAGGATCGCTAACCGCTAGACCAACAGGCCAGTCAAATATTCTATTTATAGTAAACTTCTATATATAGTAAATTAATAATTATGTAGTAGATATAGAGCATTCATGTATAAACAGTACCTTATTATGCGTACACCTTTTTCATTGAAAATATTTTATATTTTAGTGTCGATGCAGTAGTGTTGATTGTTGATATACCATATGATTGTATATATACATTTGTTTTCGAAACTACGTACTTTATTTTCAAAGACAAACGGAGTATCATATTTAGTATAGGCTTTTATGCGAGACTACAGTTGTAGGACCATTTATTTTTATTTCTGTATTTATGCCTGTTATTTTTGTATTACCTTAGCATTCATAGGTTTGTGTAGATTGTTTGCTATCTATGTATGTATGTGATCCAATAAAGTAAACAGTTGAATATATGGCTATTGACTGACAAGTTAAAGCAGTTTCTTTATACCAGAAAGCTGTAACATTTCATGAAAGCTGTGTAAAATGATGATTACAAAATAGAAAAAAAAAAAAAAAATGAAATTGAACGAAACCATACCTCTAGTCTGAAAACTAAATTTGAATACATATTTTGAAAGTATATTCATATTGGTGTAGTTTTATTCCTTTAGTTTATTTGGTATCGGACGTAACTATATTTCATATTAAAATAGAGTTGTAAATTCTTTGTGTGCAGCAGCAGCGCAAATCAAAATTCATGTGTGAATCTGTGACAAACGACCCACTTTATGCTTTAGGTGTATTCAAACATATTTACATACCTTTGAATACAGGTACACTGAATAATAACGATCGGTGGCTAACTCGCTCCTCCCTCGTAGGAGGTTAAAGGTGAATATTAAGATACAATCCGCATTTAAATGATTAAACTTCCCCAAGCTTTATAGTTTTTGCAAAATATGCTGAGACAATATTATATATTCCGTAAAAATTTCTGACCTGCAGCTCAAGTGTTACTGCTTATAGAATTAGTGATATTAGACAGTGTCGGGTGCAGCGTCGTAGTATGCTAGACTTTGTGTTTGGGCAATTTGTTCTTCACTCGTCCTTGCCGCAAGCGCCGCATGTTGTTACGCCAATCCGTGCTGCATACGTTCTGACATGCTCTAATGTGATTCATTCTGTATCCAACAAGAGGATAAGATATCGCACCTATTAAAATGTTTTAATACTTTACACGTGTCACATTATAGCTATATCTTTGCCCATCTAGTGTACATACAGATAAAGTATACGTATTGTAGTTGATACTGAGCTATTTCGATTAACATAATTATTTCGTAATCCATTTCTTATAAGCGCTGGCCTTATTAATATTATAAGCCTTATTGTCATTATCAATTTGACTGTCGGTGTATTCACCATGTTTATTTTATGTTCTTTTAGTGACTTATCTATGTATAAGACTCTATGATACGGATTACCGATTTAGACTAGATATATTTGATTTAATATATTTTTAGTTTCAATTACATATTTTTGCATACATAACATATTAAAAAAATGTAAAACATATAAAATTATAAACATATCATATTGTTGGTGTTCCGTATATAGTAATAGAGTGTATTGTGTATTATATAAGACACCGCTTACGGCGTACTTACAACGATTTGTAAAACTTGCTGTAGATTCTAGGTTTAAGTTTTCCTGTACTTTACGCATGTAGTATTTAAGCTAAATATATATATATTTAAGCTAGTATTTAAGCTAAACATAGAACTTACTTATTTATAAAATTATAAATAAATGCGATAATAATTCAAAATTGTATTATTTACGCTTTCAGGATTCTACTGAAAAGATCAATAAGCTATATCACATAAACTGCTAGGGATATGTACAGAGATGTAAGTTATCTTGTATCTGGAATAAAATAAGTAAAAGTCATCTTTTAACTTAAACGGGTTTTTTTATAATACTAGCGGACCCGACAGACGTTGTCCTGAAGTTGCAGTCTAGATAAATAACCTAGATACCGACTGCAGCGCCATCTGATCTTTAAACCATCCAGGGCGCCACCCAAACGCATAAAAAAAAATCATTCAAATCGGTCGTGCCGTTTAGGAGGAGTTCATGACAAACACACGTACAGTAGAATTATATATATAAAGATAGGGGGACAGACGAACAGACGGGTCACCTGATGGTAAGTGGCAACTGCCTTCTATGGTCACCTGCAACTCAAGAGTTGTAAGTGCACTGCCCGCCTTTGAGGGTGTTGAGGGAATGGGGTATGTGGGGGGGGGGGGGAAAGAAGAGAGGGGATGTGGAGATGGGAAGTAGGAGTGGATGAAGGCAGAGCGGGAGTTGGGCCTCCGGAAACCTCACAAATTTCTGGGAATTGAAGCGCAAGCGTTAATTTATGTAATTTTATTGAAAATAGAAGAGAATTTTTGAATAGATAATAAACTAAAAGCTAAAAAATAATTCGGTAGATCTTAGGTACCAGTCATCACACCACTCTCCTCATCAATCTATGGCATTGATCAGAAGTACAATTAAAATCGTGGGGTTAAATCAAACTGTTTAAAAAGTGATGTTCCTGTGTGACTGACTTTAATGCGAAGAGATCCGGAGGAGAAGAGGAGTATTTTGTCATAGGAAAGAAAACAATATTCTCTTCAGAATTACATGTAATTAAAACTCTTCAAAATTTTTTTTTTTCACAAAATTAAGCTGTGATTATTACATAACAGCACAATGTTTCTCAGTACTTAATAGGCAGCAAGCTAGAAAGTCTAGTAGCACAATAAGCTACACAAAGTTTTTAAATGCTTGAAATGATTTTAACAAATTAAAATAAAAAGAAAGGTATCATTGTTAAGTTAACGCACGTCAAATTAACCTAGCCTAGGGGTTGCCTTAGTGCAGACTCCGCGGAGGCATTTTAGAGGCTCCTGACAGATGGCTGTGGGAGTCTCGCCCAATTCCTTGCTGTAAGTCTTGCAGGTAGCACCTTCATCTGTAAATGAAAGAAGAAAATATTATAAAAAATGTTTTATAAATAAAAAAAGTTTTGTGTGGTGCTCTGTAATGTGGTTTTTAAATCATACAATTTTATAAGTCTGTTAAATTACCGATGCACATACATATGAATACTGATTCAATTATAAAACTAAATGGTTCTCAAATAATTCTTTACCACTCGCCAGTTTCTCTACTAAAGTATATTTATTAAATTTAAAGATACTTTTATTATTACTCACTGTTCTTAAAACAGTACTGTATTAATATAGGTAGTAGAGCCACGCTGATTCATTCAGCAGGAATGGGCCGCCTCGACCGGGGCAGTACTACCCTCTCATAGAAAACCAGCCTAAAGTGGCAATATTCGTGGTGTCGCCTTTCGCTGGTGAGTGAGAGACCGGAGGCCCATCGATGCAGGGGTGACAGTTATCGTGGTATGTGTGTGAGCAGTGGAGTGCTGTAGAGTCATTGTGAGGGTGTCATGGATCGAACCGTCGGCCAGGAAGACCCGTAGAAACGGTGGTGCCGCTGGCCGCCCGCGGCATAGAGAGGGGCCCAACCACGGCTAACCATCCTGGGAGGCTGCCCCGTCAGGTCGCGCATAATCCACGGAGTGGCTCGTCGTGCCGGTTGGTGACCGGATGGTGGGACCCGGCGACCACTTCCGGGAGGGTACGGGGTCCCTTCCGGAGGGTTCGGTCACCGTCATGCTTCACCGATACATGATGACACAGCATTTTTAGTCTCCGTTTACATTGCCACGATGACTGTCATGCCTTTTACGCCCCCATCCTCTTCTATCATGGCAGCACAAAAAAAGAAAAGTGGTCTTACAGCGGCATCCTCCTCTCCCACCAACCCGCTTTTTGAGGTGGAGTTCACTAACATACGTGGACTCCATGCAAACCTCAGCGCCGTACACCAACACTTCGAGACGGCTCGGCCGGCCATGCACTTTCTTACGGAGACACAAATACGCCGCCCTGCCGACACGGCATATCTCCACTATCCCGGCTACGTGCTCGAGGAGTGCTTCCTCGCAAGGGCTGGAGTGTGTCTTTTCGTCAGGGCGGATGTTTGTTGTCGCCGTCTGCACTGCCTAGAAGACACATCCTTCTCCATCCTTTGGCTCCACGTGGATTTTGGCTCTACGAGCCGGATTTACGTGTGCCTCTATCGCTCCCATTCCGGAGACTCCGAGACAACTCGACTCTTTGACCACCTGAGTCAAGCAGCGGATAAAGCGCAGGAGCAGTTTCCAACCGCCGAACTGGTGTTTTTGGGAGATTTTAACGCCCACCATGAGTCCTGGCTGGGATCTTCCAAAACTGACCACGCTGGTCGAACTGCCCACGCATTTGCTCTCACGCATGACCTTACCCAACTGGTACTCCAGCCCACCAGGATACCAGACATAACGGGTCAAGCGCCCTCTTTGCTGGACCTACTGCTGACGAATCACCCAGCGCAGTACAGCGTATCAGTTCTCGCCCCTCTAGGATCCTCCGCCCACTGCCAGGTGTCGACCTCAGTGCCTCTTGTTACGCCTCCACGACCTGTGGTAACAAGGCGGCGCTTATGGCACTACTCGTCAGCAGACTGGGATGGAATGCGGGAATATTTTGCATCCATCCCGTGGGCTCAACGCTGCTTTAAAGACAGGGATCTGTCGCAAAGTGCGTCTGCCGTGACTGACGAAATCACTGTCGGTATGGAGTATTATATCCCCTACAGTGAAGTCGCCAGCACGAAGACCCGTCCCTGGTGCAATCGCGAGTGCATCCGGGCCGTTGCTCGAAAGCAGTCGGCCTACCGCGCATGGATCAGGGCCCGCGCACATTGTGACCCAGACATTGATCGCCTAAAAGCAGCACTAAACAGAGCCACTAGGTAATGCAAGAGTGCTTACATCAGAGCAGATGCCCAGCGCATTGCACGGTTTGGTCAAGAACTCGTCGCGTACCCTACGGGTAGCCGTAAGTTTTGGCGATTGGCCAAAGCCGTGCAGTCCAACTATTGCCAACCTTCGCTGCCGCCGTTGAACTACCCTGACGGCTCACTAGCCCACGAGCCGCAAGAGAAAGCGAATCTACTAGCTGACCTCTTTGCGGCTAACTCCCGAATCGATGACCGTTGCGCGCACACGCCCACCATTGCGTCCTGCGACTCCGCAATGCGGGATATTCGCATCCGGCAGAGGGATGTCCGTGCGGAGCTTCGGTCACTCGATGTCCGGAAAGCCAGTGGACCCGATGGTATTCCGGCGGTGGTTCTTAACAACTGTGCACCTGAGTTGTCTCCCGTACTAACGCGCTTGTATCGCCTGTCCTATTCCTCAGGAATTGTTCCGGAGGCCCGGAGAGAAGCGAATGTTCAACCCATTCCCAAAAAAGGCGACCGCTCCGATCCAGCCAATTACCGACCTATAGCCGTCATTTCCATACTCTGTAAGGTGTTCGAGCGGATCATCAACACCCAACTAATCCGCCACCTAGAGGATCACTCCTTGTTAAATGATCGGCAATATGGTTTTAGGCCGAACCGATCCACGGGTGATCTTCTAGCGTACGTCACACACCTTTGGGGTGAGGCTATGGATAGGCATGGGGAGTCCTTGGCCATCAGCCTCGACATTGCCAAGGCCTTCGATAGGGTTTGGCACCGCTCGCTTCTCTCCAAACTTCCTGCATTTGGTCTGCCACCTAAACTCTGCAACTGGGTTGTTGCCTTCCTCCATAAGCGCCGCATTAGGGTTCTCTGCGACGGCGCGGCCTCAGACTTCCACGAGGTAAGCGCTGGTGTACCTCAGGGCTCCGTCCTATCGCCTACGCTGTTTCTTCTGCATATCAATGACATGTTGGCCCTTGGCAATATACATTGTTATGCAGACGACAGTACAGTGCACGGGCGATATTTCGGGCATCCTACTGCCAAGCTGGCAGACGTTGAGGAAAAACGACAGGAGCTTGTCGCTGAGCTCGACCGGGTCTTGAGCCGCATTTCCCAATGGGGCTGTGAGAATCTGGTCGAGTTCAGCGCCAAGAAAACACAAGCGTGTGTGTTCTCTACCAAAAAGTCTCCATTCCTTCCCCTTCCTACTCTTCAGAGCACTCAACTGCCACTGCAGGATAGGCTTAGTATTCTGGGTATGGATATTTGCCGGGATCTCAATCCGCGCGATTACATCGAGAGTGTCACTAAGGCGGCCTCGCGTAAGCTCGGCGTTTTGAACAAGGTGAGACGGTTCTTCTCGCCCGAGCAACTGTGTCTTTTGTACAAGACCCAGGTTCGCTCCTGCGTGGAGTACTGCTCTCATCTCTGGGACGGCTATGCGCAGTATTTGCTTGACGCTCTCGATCGCTTGCAGCGGCGCGCAGTCCGCATTATCGACTGTCCTGAGATCACCCAGTCTCTTGAGCCTCTGCAGTTGCGAAGAGATGTCGCCTCTATGGCAGTCCTCTATCGCCTACATCACGGGGAGTGTTCTGATGAGCTCTTCCAATTGGTCCCACCTTCTCCCTTCCTCTACAGGACTACACGTGCTGGCCTGAGGAGTCACCGTTTGTGCGTCGAAAATATACGTACCCGAACTAAACGGTTTGGCTCTTCTTTCCTGTGCCGATCGGTAAAAGCCTGGAACTCTCTACCAGCGCACGTGTTTCCTTCCCACTTTGATCCCGGGTCTTTTAAGCGGGGCGTGAAAAAGCATCTCACCAGGCCGCCATAGTGTGGGTCACCATGCTGCATTGACTAGACATGCAATGAGGATGGTGACCACCACTCTTTGACTCCACCTATTGCTTTCCATCAGGCAAAGTGGAGTCACTATGGTAGGCTAATATAAAAAAAAAAAGAAAAAAAAAAAAAAAGATGTTTACAAGTCCAAGGATTTTACAGAATAGACTGTTCCATATCTTCGTTTCAAGTTCCGTATTTAGTTCGAAACACAGGCGACTCGGACCACAAAGTGATGTGAACGCAGTTCCAGTCATCCAGTAGCTTTTTTTAATCAGATGGCTGGGACCACACTACAAATCGGTATGTAATTGTACAGTAGTGATGTTATCAAAATAAAGTTAGGTACATGTAAATGATAAATTACAAAACATAGCCAAACTCAAGAAAAATGTTTTCAAAGCTTTGATATGTTGACTAACTACATAACTTCATGAAAGAGATGGCATATTTTCTTAAAATTGAGTTGATTACAAACCTTTTAGTAAAAGCACAAGTCCAAGGAAAAAAATTATTGGGTTCCTTCTTCTCGACATAATGGTTAATGCAACTTTAATCAAATTGATATGAAACAATACATAAACAGGAACATTTGTTGTTAATTATCAAAGAGTGGAGCGAGCCATGCTCGGAGTTTCTTTAAAGGGCAAAATTCGTAATGTGTTGACCAAGAACCAAGGTTACCATTACACATCACCACATCTACTTAAAGACTGACAAATGGGTCCTAGAGTGAGCGAACCCGTAAACATTGGAATTGACTGGATGCGGAAATCAGAGGACCGGGTGCTACTGGGGGCATTCTGGGAGGCCTATGTCCAGCAGTGGACTACAATATGCTAATTGATGGATTGATAACTATATACGTCGGTTAAAACATATTGTTTTTTTCTGTATAGAAATACCAATTCATAGATAAAAAAATCTCATGTCATTTTAGACATACATTTAAACAGGTCACATATTTTATGATTTTAGAGTTAAAGAAATAATGCATTTAAAAGCTTACTCAGAAACGTGACGCAAGCAGGACAGCATGCGCATTTGCCAGCGTGGTTGGCGCGGTATGTGGATGGCACGCGGCAGCTAGACTTAGCTATGGGGGATTGGCAAGGGTTTTGGTTGCAGTAATTCGTGCCACAGACAAGGTCACAGTAGACCACAGCCATGACACACGCAAGCACGAACAGGATCAGGGTTACCTTCATTCTGAAAAATTAAAAAACGAAAGTTACTAAATATGTATTTATTTCAGCCGTGTGAATCTCGAGTCTCACAAAAAAGGAAGTTAATAAGCATTTAGGTTTTTTTTTTATTTAACTTAATGCACATATTGTCCAAGGCGGACTTAATGCCTTAGGCATTCTCTGCCAGTCAACCTTCGGGTGTTGCAGAAATAAAAGTGGTAGGTGCGAAGAATAAGGGAGAAAAAAGGAACTAGTTTAAAAGTAGTATAAATACAAGAAACAACATTATTACTTACGTATAAAAATAAATACAAAAGAGAAGAACGATAAAAAAATAATTAAATAATTTTCTTTCGTAATTGTGTTTGTTTCAAAATAAAGATTCGTGGTCAAGAAAATATGTCCCGTAGAGAACGTATAAGACAGGTTAAACAATACACAAAAATAGGAATATTTTATACAAGCTTTTGAAAGAGAATCGGATATGTTTATTTTTATTAAAGCGGTAAATAAAGGCTGTATCTTACGTAAGACCTTTACGTAAAACCTCTAGCAATACATCTGTAAAAACTGAAATCCATTAAATTTTGATGCGTGTACATACAAACATACAGACAGATGACAGATAAAAATTATAAAAACTTATTTTTGCTTCAATCGTTCTCATAAAGACCCTCCCTCAATTATTTTTTCTACAGAACTGTTTGTTATATTTTTTTTATTTTCTACAGAACTGCCGTTCGGTAATCTGCCTGTTACATTCTGTTTATATCTATCAAAAATACAAGAGTAATACTCTATTTTCCTTTTTGCATTGAGAGCGCTTATTATTTAGTATTTATGTATATTTTTTTTATTTACATAGGACTTATAGAAGCGTTCCTTTATACTTAGATATAACAAATACTCTGATATTAATAATAATTACTACTACACACTAATTAATTCCTGTTCGGCGAAAACTGAGTAGTGTAAGATACTAAATGTATAATTTAAGTACAAGAATAATGCAGTGGCGTAAGGGTTTTGTCAATCACTAGTGTGAGTTTATCATAACACGGCATTGATTAACTCTTAAATCTATATAAAAGATAAGTAAAACGTAATGTTTATTAAGAAAAGAATGTATGTTTATAAGTCTGTATAAATTGTAACAAACAGATCTCGTGTTAATTAATTTTTCGTTCGTATTTATTATAGTACTATTATATATTACAAAATCCGTGTCAAATTGAATTACTACTGTGAGAAATAAGCGCTTCTCATATCTAAAACTTTAAGTATATAATGTTAATTTTATACACTTCCTAGTACCATTTAAGAATTGCGTTCAATACCTAGGAAATACATGAGTAAACTACCTAGGAAAGAATCATTAGAATTGTATACATTAGATACGAATTGTATTTTACTTTAACAGTAACATATAAATATAATTATTCGACTGAATTGATAAAATATGCAAAAAAAAAGTTATATGTTTACTTACTATTTGCTTTATGAGCCTCGCAGTTATGGGTAGGTACAGCTGGATACTTTTATATGTCGTCAAAATCGTACTTAATTCTATGATAACCTTGGCGGGACACATGACAAGGCAGATGTGGCATCCGAAGTGCGTGCTCTAACGCATAACAAGTCTCGTTTGACACTCTGTTACTTTGATTAAAGCTGAAGATATACACAATTATGTTGTATAATAACCCTCTATTCAATTTAACAAAAAAATCATCTACGTCTACACTTCTAAACTAATATTATAACGAGGTAAAATTGTTTGTTTGTTACTTTGTAGGAGGTAATCTCTGGATCCTCCAATCCGATTCTAAAGTCTTTCACAAGCTAGACTATTTCTGGGTGACATAGGCTATATTTGATTATGATATATACCATATTTCAAGGTGAAATTTCAGTATTTGTGAACCAAGTCGTAGAAAAATTAACCAGTTATACCTACGCTTTATTGGCGTGCGCTGAACAAACGATTCCAAATAAAGGAATGCAATGTACTGGAAAAATATTATTCTTTACTAGATCTACAATAAATTCACCGACACCATACATTTAACTCTTATATTTAACACAGAATAAAGTTATTGTTTATTCAAAAATAAAAATAAAAATTATAAATAAATGTACAGGTGAATTTATAATACACATTATATACATTGGTAAAAGTACAAGTGAATTTATAATACACATTATATACATTGGTAAAAAGTAAAAAGATTCACCACGGAAATTTTATGAAGATAAAAAATTACCTTTCCTGCATTTAACTAGAAATATGATATTTAAAGATAGTACTGTCAAACACCAAACTAATCAGTTACATAGAAATATGATATTTAAAGACAGTACTGACAAACACCAAACTAATCAGTTACTGTTCATCGTAAAACTCGACAGAGGGCGTTGTTCCCTCTGATTGAATCACGTCATCGTTTCCTTCACACTGGTAGTATAAGAACCTCTGTTTGTTACTTCAGAACAAGAATAATGCACTGTCCTCTCGCAAGTGACAAAAACGTTTTTGTCACTTGCGTAAGGGTTTTGCATTGATCTTCATTTAAAACAAATATATGATACCTAAATAAAAAAAACTAATGTGGGTTTATCTTAACACAGCACTGATTTACTCTTAAATCCCTACATATTTATTTATTTTATAAATAACCTTTTTATAGATAAACAAATTTTTTCATTGCATTTTCAATGTAGTTTCGCGTATGAAGTAACAAAGATTAGAAAAACGTAATGTGCATTTATAAAAGTATGTATCTTTATAAGTCTGTATAAATTGTAACAAACAGATCTGGAGTAAATTTATTTTTTTGATTCGTATTTATATGATACTTAAATAGTAAAAACTAGTGTGGGTTTATCTGCGGCACTGATTTACTCTTAAATCCCTACATATTTTATTTTTTTATAAATTACCTTTTTATACGTAAAAACAAATTTTTCATTGCATTTTCAATGTAGTTTCGCGTATGAAGTAACAAAGATTAGAAAAACGTAATGTGCATTTATAAAAGTATGTATCTTTATAAGTCTGTATAAATTGTAACAAACAGATCTGGTGTAAATTTATTTTTTCGTTCGTATTTATAATAGTACTATTACATATTATAAAATCATTATAAATTTGATTTACCACTGTGTCTGAAATTCAAAGATAGTACTGACAAACCCCAAACTAATCAGTTACTGTTCATCGTAAACCTCGACAGAGGGCGTTGTTCCCTCTGATTGAATCATGACATCGTTTCCTTCACACTGGTAGTATATTATTATATATTACAAAATCATTATAAAATTGATTTACCACTGTGTCTGATATTCAAAGATAGTACTGACAAACCCCAAACTAATCAGTTACTGTTCATCGTAAACCTCGACAGAGGGCGTTGTTAGCTCTGATTGAATCACGTCATCGTTTCCTTCACACTGGTAGAATAAGATCCTCTGTTTGTTACTTCAGAAGCCTTCATGTGCAAGGTCGAACTGGGCGGTGCACATGAAGGAGCTGAAGAAGCAGCTAGGCAGAGCCGCAAACGCCCGCCCATTCGGGAAGGGCCTGCGCTTCACGCCGAAGGAGGACCAGGAGTTCCGCATCGTCCAGTGCTACCTTACAGCGCTGGAAAAGAGTTAAGGAATCTCCTGGTTCACCTACACTCTCCCGCAGGAGCGGAGCCTCAAGGTGGCCCTTAAAGGGCTGCCAGCCAACGCGACACCGGAGGAGGTGGAGCAAGAGCTGAAGGAGATGGGCTACGACCCCGAATACATCCGTAACATTCGGGGTCGCGGCGACCGACCTGGGTGCATCCTCCTCGCAGTAATGAAGAGGACCCCACACCTCACACCGGGGATTTACGACATCGACGAGATGTTGGGCATCCCCGGTGTCAAAATTGAAGCTTGGCGCGGGAAGAAGAGGCCCGCGCAGTGTCACCGCTGCCAGCAGTTCAGGCACAGCAGCCACCATTGCCACAGGCGCATAGCTTGCGTGCGCTGCGGCGGTGAACACCCCACTGCCAGCTGCCCGCGCCCGCGGGAAGAGCCCGCAACATGCGCCAACTGCGGGGGGGACCACCCCGCAAATAACACCCACTGCCCCGTCTTCCAAAAGGAAGCCAGAAACAGGAAGGCGGGAACGGTCGCCATCACCGGCGAGCCGCGCCAAGGGCCGGCAACGGTGAATCCACTACAGCCCACAAGCGAGAAGTCGCGGGGGGCATCGCTAATGGCGGAAGCGAATGCCCCCAACCAACATGGAATAACCACCTCCTCCAAAAGAGGGCGGAGGAAGAGGGACAAGCGGGGAAGAAAACCAGCTGCCCCTAAACAAGAACACAAGGACCTTGCTGCGGAGGAACCGACTGAGCATCCGCCGGCTACCACCGCCGCCCCCATTGAAACCATCGCAAAAGCGAAAACGACGCCTGCCACCCAAGAAAAGCCGGCTGAAGATGGCAACAGCTCAGTCGACATCCGGGCCGCCATTGTCGAAATATTTAAGAATATCCTTATGGCCATCCGTGGAAAACAAAGCACGGAGGCCATAACAATAATCGTCTTCAAGGGCATGAAAACCCTCTTGTCATACACACAGGAGGAGGCCCTTGAAGATGATGACGAACAATAAAGACCTGCGGCCTGGACAGCAAGGTCGCACAACTCCGCCCAAAACAACAGCCTCTATAGGCTCCGCTTCGACGCAAAGGCAACCTCCGGGCAGCCTGAGCGTCGTCGCGGAGCGACTCGTTACAATCCCCGCAACTTATCTCAGTTTCTGCGACCACCCTCTTACCCGCGGACACCTATGCCTACACGTTAGTAGGCGTACCGTGTGCGGACGCGGGTGGCCGCCGAAACTGAGACAACAAAAGAAGACGTCCCATAGACCGCACAGCGGTGTGGGCAAATCACCGAACAAGACGCCAAGGGGTCGCATGTAAGTCGCCGCCTGTGTCGCTGGTCGCCCGGAGCTGGACCTCCCCAGGTGTCGCCTGGGGTCTCATCTGGCTCGGGCAGACCGCCTAGGCAGCGTGAAGACTGAAGCGGCCCCTCATACCAATCCGAAAACCAAGACGAAGAATCACCCCCATGACCCGCCTCTATCTAGGGGCGGCGGTAGATACCGCTGGCAGGGGGCGAACGCCCCGATCCAGCCTCCACACGTCCTCTGCAGGGCGTAGTGAAGACTTTAGCGGTTCAGAACAAGAATAATGCAGTGTCCTCCCGCAAGTGACAAAAACGTTTTTGTCACTTGCGTAAGGGTTTTGCATTGTTCTTCTTTTAAAACAAATATATGATACCTAAATAGTAACCACTAGTGTGGGTTCGTCTTAAGACAGCACTGATTTACTATTAAATCCCTACATATTTTTTATTTTTTAAATTACCTTTTTATACGTTAAAACAAATTTTTAATTGCATTTTCAATGTAGATTCGCGTTTGAAATAACAAAGATTAGAAAAACGTAATGTGCATTTATAAAAGTATGTATCTTTATAAGTCTGTATAAATTGTAACAAACAGATCTGGTGTAAATTTATTTTATCTTTCGTATTTATATTAGTACTTTTATATATTATAAAATCATTATAAAATTGATTTACCACTGTGTCTGATATTCAAAGATAGTACTGACAAACCCCAAACTAATCAGTTACTGTTCATCGTAAACCTCGACAGAGGGCGTTGTTCCCTCTGATTGAATCACGTCATCGTTTCCTTCACACTGGTAGTATAAGAACCTCTGTTTGTTACTTCAGAACAAGAATAATGCACTGTCCTCCCGCAAGTGACAAAAACGTTTTTGTCACTTGCGTAAGGGTTTTGCATTGTTCTTCTTTTAAAACAAATATATGATACCTAAATAGTAACCACTAGTGTGGGTTTGTCTTAACACAGCACTGATTTATTATTAAATCCCTACATATTTTTATATTTTAGAAAAAATTACCTCTTTATAGATAAACAAATTTTTTCATTGCATTTTCAATTTAGTTTCTTTTCTGAAAGAACAAAGATTAGTAAAACGTAATGTTTACTTATAAAAGTATATATCTTAATATAAATTGTAAGAAACAGATCGCGTGTTCATTTCTTTTTCGTTTGTATTAATAATAGTACTATTATATATTATAAAATCATTATAAAATTGATTTACCATTGTGTCTGATATTCAAAGATAGTACTGACAAACCCCAAACTAATCAGTTACTGTTCATCGTAAACCTCGACAGAGGGCGTTGTTCCCTCTGATTGAATCACGTCATCGTTTCCTTCACACTGGTAGTATAAGAACCTCTGTTTGTTACTTCAGAACAAGAATAACGCAGTGTCCTCCCGCAAGTGACAAAAACGTTTTTGTCACTTGCGTAAGGGTTTTGCATTGTTCTTCTTTTAAAACAAATATATGATACCTAAATAGTAACCACTAGTGTGGGTTCGTCTTAAGACAGCACTGATTTACTATTAAATCCCTACATATTTTTTATTTTTTATATTCCCTTTTTATACGTTAAAACAAATTTTTCATTGCATTTTCAATGTAGATTCGCGTTTGAAGTAACAAAGATTAGAAAAACGTAATGTGCATTTATAAAAGTATGTATCTTTATAAGTCTGTATAAATTGTAACAAACAGATCTGGTGTAAATTTATTTTTTCTTTCGTATTAATAATAATACTATTATATATTATAAAATCAATTTAAAATTAATTTACCACTGTGTCTGATATTTAAAGATAGTACTGTCAAACAACAAACTAATCTGTTACTGTTCATCGTAAACCTCGACAGAGGGTGTTGTTCCCTCTGATTGAATCACGTCATCGTTTCCTTCACACTGGTAGTATAAGAACCTCTGTTTGTTACTTCAGAACAAGAATAATGCACTGTCCTCCCGCAAGTGACAAAAACGTTTTTGTCACTTGCGTAAGGGTTTTGCATTGTTCTTCTTTTAAAACAAATATATGATACCTAAATAGTAACCACTAGTGTGGGTTTGTCTTAACACAGCACTGATTTATTATTAAATCCTTACATATTTTTATATTTTAGAAAAAATTACCTCTTTATAGATAAACAAATTTTTTCATTGCATTTTCAATTTAGTTTCTTTTCTGAAAGAACAAAGATTAGTAAAACGTAATGTTTACTTATAAAAGTATATATCTTAATATAAATTGTAAGAAACAGATCGCGTGTTCATTTCTTTTTCGTTTGTATTAATAATAGTACTATTATATATTATAAAATCATTATAAAATTGATTTACCATTGTGTCTGATATTCAAAGATAGTACTGACAAACCCCAAACTAATCAGTTACTGTTCATCGTAAACCTCGACAGAGGGCGTTGTTCCCTCTGATTGAATCACGTCATCGTTTCCTTCACACTGGTAGTATAAGAACCTCTGTTTGTTACTTCAGAACAAGAATAACGCAGTGTCCTCCCGCAAGTGACAAAAACGTTTTTGTCACTTGCGTAAGGGTTTTGCATTGTTCTTCTTTTAAAACAAATATATGATACCTAAATAGTAACCACTAGTGTGGGTTCGTCTTAAGACAGCACTGATTTACTATTAAATCCCTACATATTTTTTATTTTTTATATTCCCTTTTTATACGTTAAAACAAATTTTTCATTGCATTTTCAATGTAGATTCGCGTTTGAAGTAACAAAGATTAGAAAAACGTAATGTGCATTTATAAAAGTATGTATCTTTATAAGTCTGTATAAATTGTAACAAACAGATCTGGTGTAAATTTATTTTTTCTTTCGTATTAATAATAATACTATTATATATTATAAAATCAATTTAAAATTAATTTACCACTGTGTCTGATATTTAAAGATAGTACTGTCAAACAACAAACTAATCTGTTACTGTTCATCGTAAACCTCGACAGAGGGTGTTGTTCCCTCTGATTGAATCACGTCATCGTTTCCTTCACACTGGTAGTATAAGAACCTCTGTTTGTTACTTCAGAACAAGAATAATGCACTGTCCTCCCGCAAGTGACAAAAACGTTTTTGTCACTTGCGTAAGGGTTTTGCATTGTTCTTCTTTTAAAACAAATATATGATACCTAAATAGTAACCACTAGTGTGGGTTTGTCTTAACACAGCACTGATTTATTATTAAATCCTTACATATTTTTATATTTTAGAAAAAATTACCTCTTTATAGATAAACAAATTTTTTCATTGCATTTTCAATTTAGTTTCTTTTCTGAAAGAACAAAGATTAGTAAAACGTAATGTTTACTTATAAAAGTATATATCTTAATATAAATTGTAAGAAACAGATCGCGTGTTCATTTCTTTTTCGTTTGTATTAATAATAGTACTATTATATATTATAAAATCATTATAAAATTGATTTACCATTGTGTCTGATATTCAAAGATAGTACTGACAAACCCCAAACTAATCAGTTACTGTTCATCGTAAACCTCGACAGAGGGCGTTGTTCCCTCTGATTGAATCACGTCATCGTTTCCTTCACACTGGTAGTATAAGAACCTCTGTTTGTTACTTCAGAACAAGAATAACGCAGTGTCCTCCCGCAAGTGACAAAAACGTTTTTGTCACTTGCGTAAGGGTTTTGCATTGTTCTTCTTTTAAAACAAATATATGATACCTAAATAGTAACCACTAGTATGGGTTTGTCTTAACACAGCACTGATTTACTATTAAATCCCTACATATTTTTTTTTGTTTTATAAATTACCTTTTTATACGTTAAAACAAATTTTTCATTGCATTTTCAATGTAGATTCGCGTTTGAAGTAACAAAGATTAGAAAAACGTAATGTGCATTTATAAAAGTATGTATCTTTATAAGTCTGTATAAATTGTAACAAACAGATCTGGTGTAAATTTATTTTATCTTTCGTATTCATATTAGTACTTTTATATATTATAAAATCATTATAAAATTGATTTACCACTGTGTCTGATATTCAAAGATAGTACTGACAAACCCCAAACTAATCAGTTACTGTTCATCGTAAACCTCGACAGAGGGCGTTGTTCCCTCTGATTGAATCACGTCATCGTTTCCTTCACACTGGTAGTATAAGAACCTCTGTTTGTTACTTCAGAACAAGAATAATGCACTGTCCTCCCGCAAGTGACAAAAACGTTTTTGTCACTTGCGTAAGGGTTTTGCATTGTTCTTCTTTTAAAACAAATATATGATACCTAAATAGTAACCACTAGTGTGGGTTCGTCTTAACACAGCACTGTTTAATTATTAAATCCCTACATATTTTTTTATTTTATAAATTACCTTTTTATAGATAAACAAATTTTTCATTGCATTTTCAATGTAGTTTCGCGTATGAAGTAACAAAGATTAGAAAAACGTAATGTGCATTTATAAAAGTATGTATCTTTATAAGTCTGTATAAATTGTAACAAACAGATCTGGTGTAAATTTATTTTTTCTTTCGTATTAATAATAGTACTATTATATATTATAAAATCAATTTAAAATTAATTTACCACTGTGTCTGATATTTAAAGATAGTACTGTCAAACAACAAACTAATCTGTTACTGTTCATCGTAAACCTCGACAGAGGGCGTTGTTCCCTCTGATTGAATCACGTCATCGTTTCCTTCACACTGGTAGTATAAGAACCTCTGTTTGTTACTTCAGAACAAGAATAATGCACTGTCCTCCCGCAAGTGACAAAAACGTTTTTGTCACTTGCGTAAGGGTTTTGCATTGTTCTTCTTTTAAAACAAATATATGATACCTAAATAGTAACCACTAGTGTGGGTTTGTCTTAACGCAGCACTGATTTACTATTAAATCCCTACATATGTTTATATTTTAGAAAAAATTACCTCTTTATAGATAAACAAATTTTTTCACTGCATTTTCAATTTAGTTTCTTTTCTGAAAGAACAAAGATTAGTAAAAACATAATGTTTACTTATAAAAGTATATATCTTAATATAAATTGTAAGAAACAGATCTCGTGTTCATTTCTTTTTCGTTTGTATTAATAATAGTAATATTATATATTATAAAATCATTATAAAATTGATTTACCATTGTGTCTGATATTCAAAGATAGTACTGACAAACCCCAAACTAATCTGTTACTGTTCATCGTAAACCTCGACAGAGGGCGTTGTTCCCTCTGATTGAATCACGTCATCGTTTCCTTCACACTGGTAGTATAAGAACCTCTGTTTGTTACTTCAGAACAAGAATAATGCAGTGTCCTCCCGCAAGTGACAAAAACGTTTTTGTCACTTGCGTAAGGGTTTTGCATTGTTCTTCTTTTAAAACAAATATATGATACCTAAATAGTAACCACTAGTGTGGGTTCGTCTTAAGACAGCACTGATTTACTATTAAATCCCTACATATTTTTTATTTTTTATATTCCCTTTTTATACGTTAAAACAAATTTTTCATTGCATTTTCAATGTAGATTCGCGTTTGAAGTAACAAAGATTAGAAAAACGTAATGTGCATTTATAAAAGTATGTATCTTTATAAGTCTGTATAAATTGTAACAAACAGATCTGGTGTAAATTTATTTTATCTTTCGTATTCATATTAGTACTTTTATATATTATAAAATCATTATAAAATTGATTTACCACTGTGTCTGATATTCAAAGATAGTACTGACAAACCCCAAACTAATCAGTTACTGTTCATCGTAAACCTCGACAGAGGGCGTTGTTCCCTCTGATTGAATCACGTCATCGTTTCCTTCACACTGGTAGTATAAGAACCTCTGTTTGTTACTTCAGAACAAGAATAATGCAGTGTCCTCCCGCAAGTGACAAAAACGTTTTTCTCACTTGCGTAAGGGTTTTGCATTGTTCTTCTTTTAAAACAAATATATGATACCTAAATAGTAACCACTAGTGTGGGTTTGTCTTAACACAGCACTGATTTATTATTAAATCCCTACATATTTTTATATTTTAGAAAAAATTACCTCTTTATAGATAAACAAATTTTTTCATTGCATTTTCAATTTAGTTTCTTTTCTGAAAGAACAAAGATTAGTAAAACGTAATGTTTACTTATAAAAGTATATATCTTAATATAAATTGTAAGAAACAGATCTCGTGTTCATTTCTTTTTCGTTTGTATTAATAATAGTACTATTATATATTATAAAATCATTATAAAATTGATTTACCATTGTGTCTGATATTCAAAGATAGTACTGACAAACCCCAAACTAATCAGTTACTGTTCATCGTAAACCTCGACAGAGGGTGTTGTTCCCTCTGATTGAATCACGTCATCGTTTCCTTCACACTGGTAGTATAAGAACCTCTGTTTGTTACTTCAGAACAAGAATAATGCACTGTCCTCCCGCAAGTGACAAAAACGTTTTTGTCACTTGCGTAAGGGTTTTGCATTGTTCTTCTTTTAAAACAAATATATGATACCTAAATAGTAACCACTAGTGTGGGTTTGTCTTAACACAGCACTGATTTATTATTAAATCCTTACATATTTTTATATTTTAGAAAAAATTACCTCTTTATAGATAAACAAATTTTTTCATTGCATTTTCAATTTAGTTTCTTTTCTGAAAGAACAAAGATTAGTAAAACGTAATGTTTACTTATAAAAGTATATATCTTAATATAAATTGTAAGAAACAGATCGCGTGTTCATTTCTTTTTCGTTTGTATTAATAATAGTACTATTATATATTATAAAATCATTATAAAATTGATTTACCATTGTGTCTGATATTCAAAGATAGTACTGACAAACCCCAAACTAATCAGTTACTGTTCATCGTAAACCTCGACAGAGGGCGTTGTTCCCTCTGATTGAATCACGTCATCGTTTCCTTCACACTGGTAGTATAAGAACCTCTGTTTGTTACTTCAGAACAAGAATAATGCAGTGTCCTCCCGCAAGTGACAAAAACGTTTTTGTCACTTGCGTAAGGGTTTTGCATTGTTCTTCTTTTAAAACAAATATATGATACCTAAATAGTAACCACTAGTGTGGGTTCGTCTTAAGACAGCACTGATTTACTATTAAATCCCTACATATTTTTTATTTTTTATATTCCCTTTTTATACGTTAAAACAAATTTTTCATTGCATTTTCAATGTAGATTCGCGTTTGAAGTAACAAAGATTAGAAAAACGTAATGTGCATTTATAAAAGTATGTATCTTTATAAGTCTGTATAAATTGTAACAAACAGATCTGGTGTAAATTTATTTTATCTTTCGTATTCATATTAGTACTTTTATATATTATAAAATCATTATAAAATTGATTTACCACTGTGTCTGATATTCAAAGATAGTACTGACAAACCCCAAACTAATCAGTTACTGTTCATCGTAAACCTCGACAGAGGGCGTTGTTCCCTCTGATTGAATCACGTCATCGTTTCCTTCACACTGGTAGTATAAGAACCTCTGTTTGTTACTTCAGAACAAGAATAATGCAGTGTCCTCCCGCAAGTGACAAAAACGTTTTTCTCACTTGCGTAAGGGTTTTGCATTGTTCTTCTTTTAAAACAAATATATGATACCTAAATAGTAACCACTAGTGTGGGTTTGTCTTAACACAGCACTGATTTATTATTAAATCCCTACATATTTTTATATTTTAGAAAAAATTACCTCTTTATAGATAAACAAATTTTTTCATTGCATTTTCAATTTAGTTTCTTTTCTGAAAGAACAAAGATTAGTAAAACGTAATGTTTACTTATAAAAGTATATATCTTAATATAAATTGTAAGAAACAGATCTCGTGTTCATTTCTTTTTCGTTTGTATTAATAATAGTACTATTATATATTATAAAATCATTATAAAATTGATTTACCATTGTGTCTGATATTCAAAGATAGTACTGACAAACCCCAAACTAATCAGTTACTGTTCATCGTAAACCTCGACAGAGGGCGTTGTTCCCTCTGATTGAATCACGTCATCGTTTCCTTCACACTGGTAGTAAAAGATCCTCTGTTTGTTACTTCAGAACAAGAATAATGCAGTGTCCTCCCGCAAGTGACAAAAACGTTTTGTCACTTGCGTAAGGGTTTTGCATTGTTCTTCTTTTAAAACAAATATATGATACCTAAATAGTAACCACTAGTGTGGGTTCGTCTTAAGACAGCACTGATTTACTATTAAATCCCTACATATTTTTTATTTTTTAAATTCCCTTTTTATACGTTAAAACAAATTTTTCATTGCATTTTCAATGTAGATTCGCGTTTGAAGTAACAAAGATTAGAAAAACGTAAAGTGCATTTATAAAAGTATGTATCTATATAAGTCTGTATAAATTGTAACAAACAGATCTGGTGTAAATTTATTTTATCGTTCGTATTCATATTAGTACTTTTATATATTATAAAATCATTATAAAATTGATTTACCACTGTGTCTGATATTCAAAGATAGTACTGACAAACCCCAAACTAATCAGTTACTGTTCATCGTAAACCTCGACAGAGGGCGTTGTTCCCTCTGATTGAATCACGTCATCGTTTCCTTCACACTGGTAGTATAAGAACCTCTGTTTGTTACTTCAGAACAAGAATAACGTAGTGTCCTCCCGCAAGTGACAAAAACGTTTTTGTCACTTGCGTAAGGGTTTTGCATTGTTCTTCTTTTAAAACAAATATATGATACCTAAATAGTAACCACTAGTGTGGGTTCGTCTTAACACAGCACTGATTTACTATTAAATCCCTACATATTTTTTATTTTTTAAATTCCCTTTTTATACGTTAAAACAAATTTTTCATTGCATTTTCAATGTAGATTCGCGTTTGAAGTAACAAAGATTAGAAAAACGTAATGTGCATTTATAAAAGTATGTATCTTTATAAGTCTGTATAAATTGTAACAAACAGATCTGGTGTAAATTTATTTTATCTTTCGTATTCATATTAGTACTTTTATTTATTATAAAATCATTATAAAATTGATTTACCACTGTGTCTGATATTCAAAGATAGTACTGAGAAACCCCAAACTAATCAGTTACTGTTCATCGTTAACCTCGACAGAGGGCGTTGTTCCCTCTGATTGAATCACGTCATCGTTTCCTTCACACTGGTAGTATAAGAACCTCTGTTTGTTACTTCAGAACAAGAATAATGCAGTGTCCTCCCGCAAGTGACAAAAACGTTTTTGTCACTTGCGTAAGGGTTTTGCATTGTTCTTCTTTTAAAACAAATATATAATACCTAAATAGTAACCACTAGTGTGGGTTTGTCTTAACACAGCACTGATTTATTATTAAATCCCTACATATTTTTATATTCTAGAAAAAATTACCTCTTTATAGATAAACAAATTTTTTCATTGCATTTTCAATTTAGTTTCTTTTCTGAAAGAACAAAGATTAGTAAAACGTAATGTTTACTTATAAAAGTATATATCTTAATATAAATTGTAAGAAACAGATCGCGTGTTCATTTCTTTTTCGTTTGTATTAATAATAGTACTATTATATATTATAAAATCATTATAAAATTGATTTACCACTGTGTCTGATATTCAAAGATAGTACTGACAAACCCCAAACTAATCAGTTACTGTTCATCGTAAACCTCGACAGAGGGCGTTGTTCCCTCTGATTGAATTACGTCATCGTTTCCTTCACACTGGTAGTATAAGAACCTCTGTTTGTTACTTCAGAACAAGAATAATGCACTGTCCTCCCGCAAGTGACAAAAACGTTTTTGTCACTTGCGTAAGGGTTTTGCATTGTTCTTCTTTTAAAACAAATATATGATACCTAAATAGTAACCACTAGTGTGGGTTCGTCTTAACACAGCACTGATTTACTATTAAATCCCTACATATTTTTTTTGTTTTATAAATTACCTTTTTATACGTTAAAACAAATGTTTCATTGCATTTTCACTGTAGTTCCGCGTATGAAGTAACAAAGACTAGAAAAACGTAAAGTGCATTTATAAAAGTATGTATCTTTATAAGTCTGTATAAATTGTAACAAACAGATCTGGTGTAAATTTATTTTATCGTTCGTATTCATATTAGTACTTTTATATATTATAAAATCATTATAAAATTGATTTACCACTGTGTCTGATATTCAAAGATAGTACTGACAAACCCCAAACTAATCAGTTACTGTTCATCGTAAACCTCGACAGAGGGCGTTGTTCCCTCTGATTGAATCACGTCATCGTTTCCTTCACACTGGTAGTATAAGAACCTCTGTTTGTTACTTCAGAACAAGAATAATGCACTGTCCTCCCGCAAGTGACAAAAACGTTTTTGTCACTTGCGTAAGGGTTTTGCATTGTTCTTCTTTTAAAACAAATATATGATACCTAAATAGTAACCACTAGTGTGGGTTCGTCTTAAGACAGCACTGATTTACTATTAAATCCCTACATATTTTTTATTTTTTAAATTCCCTTTTTATACGTTAAAACAAATTTTTCATTGCATTTTCAATGTACTTTCGCGTATGAAGTAACAAAGATTAGAAAAACGTAATGTGCATTTATAAAAGTATGTATCTTTATAAGTCTGTATAAATTGTAACAAACAGATCTGGTGTAAATTTATTTTATCGTTCGTATTCATATTAGTACTTTTATATATTATAAAATCATTATAAAATTGATTTACCACTGTGTCTGATATTCAAAGATAGTACTGACAAACCCCAAACTAATCAGTTACTGTTCATCGTAAACCTCGACAGAGGGCGTTGTTCCCTCTGATTGAATCACGTCATCGTTTCCTTCACACTGGTAATAAAAGATCCTCTGTTTGTTACTTCAGAACAAAGTCTCGGTCGCGCGCTCGCCCTGAGCGCACGTCTCTTCCGCACCTCCGCTGCATCGTCCGTGCTACCGCCGCGTCACTGTCGGCACGCTCGTACAACGCTGGCGCCCCGCCAACGTGCCCGACTTGCCGTGATAGTGACAGACAGTTAGTAGTGTAGTGCAGTGCAGTGCAGTGCTAGTGAAAAGTGTTAGTGAGCCGCTGTGTGCAAACTTACGCAGGTCAGTACCCTTTTTTCCTTTCCCCCCGGCTTTGCCAGCCAAACCGGGGAGACGAGAACCCAACTCACACATACCCACTCCCCCCCCAACCAAGGTTGGGAGGGACCACCAGACACCACCACCACCACCACCACCACCTGCACATTCATTCACCATGAACGTGCAGATATTACATACCATCCTTCAGGATAAAGAAGTGTTCGCACTTCTAAAGCAGAAGTTCGGGAAACTCATTCCCGATACCCCTCCACGAGCCCTCAGCAGCCCCCGCAGCCCCAGCCCGTCTTTACACCCGCCCGTAAACCAAATACTCCCACCCCGCCCCTTAAGCCCCATAAGATCTCCCTCCCCTCCCTCCGATATGTCCGAAGACGAGCCAAACTCGTCTAACGATGAGGGGTTTGAGCTCGTCACGGGCAAAAAGCGGAAGGGAAGAACTCCCAAATGCGTTGCCCCGCCCAAATCAACCTGCCGTGCCCCATCCCCATCTCCTAAATCTGCCCCCCTGCCTCCACCCACGCCTTCCCCAGCCCCTGAGGAACCTCCGAAAATCCCCACTCCCCCTCCCCTATACGTCCACGACAAACAAAGATGGACAGAAATCTCCTCCCGGTGCAATGAATTGCACATCCAATATACCTCCGCCCGCACCACCCCACAAGGTATAAAAATTTCAGTCCCCACGTCCCGCGACCACCGCTCTCTTACAAAAATGTTGAAAGAGAGAGGGGTCGCTTTCCACACATACACCCTTGAGGAGGACCGACTACTCCGCGTAGTCATCAGAGGGATCCCCAAGGAGATCCCACTGAAGGACATCAGTGAATCCCTCCGAACCCACAACCTACCCATCCACGAAATCCACAGGATGGTCCGGGGAAAGACTCAACAGCCCTACGACATGGTCCTCGTATCGCTTGACCACAACGAGGCGGGCAAGGCCATTTTCAACATCAAGACGTTGTGTAACCTTTCAGGCATACACGTCGAGCCCCCACACAAAAGGGATATCATATCCCAATGCCACAGGTGTCAAATGTATGGACACTCGTCTAGAAACTGCTTTGCCCGTCCAAGGTGCGTCAAGTGCCTCGAGGACCACCCCACAGCCGACTGCCCCAGACCAAAAGACGTGTCCAAATGCTCCACCCCTCCCGCATGTGTACTGTGCGGCGAGACCGGCCATCCCGCTAACTACCGAGGATGTCCGAAAGCTCCCCGCAAACCTACACGTCCAATCCAACGCCCATCAGCCCCCACAACCCAACCCGCCTTCATACCAGCACCCCCACCAACAAAACCCTGCCCATGGGGACCAAACAGCACTAAAAATGCTGTCTCACAACCCCCAGCCCAACCCAAGGCCCCATCAAACACCGCCATACCTTCCCTCCTCAGCCTACAAATCCCTCCCCCACCACGCACACAACCCCTTCCAAAACCCACTCCCTCTCTGTCAGGAATCGACAGGGAACTTAAAGCCCTCCACCAACTTGCCGTCACTGTGAACTACACAGAGATGCGCGAAATCGGTGCCAAATTGTTAGCCAACCTAGGCGACCCTATGGCGATCACAGTCATCGCCCTAGAGCACATGGCCTACTTCGAGTCACTCGCCAACATCAGAGTCGACTAACATGGACGTACACCCAACGGGCAGACTCAAACCGAAAGCCCTACGCATAGGTTGTTTTAACGCCAATGGCATAAGAACCCAACGCGAGGAAATTACCATCTTCCTCCGCGACCACGACCTTGACATTTTCCTTATCCAAGAGACCTTCCTTAAACCCTCCCACAGACACCCTAAAATTGCTAACTACTCGTTAGTCCGCAATGATAGGGAGAGATCAGCAGGCGGTGGCACCATCATATACTACAAACGATCCCTACACTGCGTCCCCTTGGACCCTCCTCCCCTCATAAACATTGAGGCATCGATCTGTCGCATAGGCATGACAGGACACCAACCCATCACCATCATCTCTGCCTACCTACCACCCGGTCAAACAACCGGCACCCCTCCAGCCCTAGAAAGTGACATCCAATCCCTACTCGACCTAGGAGGAGCTACCATCCTGGCAGGCGATCTCAACGCCAAAAACAGCCTCTGGGGTTGTCAGGTGACAAATCCAAGAGGCTTACAACTAGATCGCATCTCAGACACCCTAGGTTTCGACATCATCGCCCCCACTGACTTTACCCACTATCCCGGAAACCACAGACACCGACCTGACATCCTCGACCTCGCACTCCTAAAGAACATAAACTTACGTCTATGTTCATTAGAAGTGTTCGAGGAACTAGACTCCGACCACAGACCGTTCATACTTGAACTCCGCCCCCGCACAACAGACAGAGACTTAACTCAGCCTCCCCCTACAAAAGAGATCACAGACTGGAGTCGGCTTGAAGAGAAACTCAAGTCGACGACATCTGCCCATCTCGACCGCATCCCCGACGTAATACAGACCACCGAGGAGACTGAGGCTGCGATTGACTCCCTCAACGACCACGTCCAGGCGCTTATTAGCGACTGCACCCGGAGAGTGCCAGCTAGAGACGACTCTAGATGGCACATCCCCGTGGACGTACGTGAGTTGCTTAGGGAGAAAAACGCAGCCATCAGAAGGTACGACCGCCACCCGAGCGAACAAAATCGACTAACACTACGCTCTCTCCAACGTGACGTTAAAAATGAAATTGACAATCTCCGACAATCACAGTGGGACAACCACCTTAGTAACCTAAAGCCCTCGCACACTGCCTTCTGGCAGCTGTCTCGCGCCCTCCTAAAAGACACAATTACTCCTATGCCCCCTCTTAACAGACCTAACCTTCCACCAGCCTTCGACGACTATGAAAAGACAGAATGCCTAGCAGACAGTCTCGAGCTTCAGTGTACACCCAGTACCCTCCCTGTCGATCCAAACCACCTATCGAAGATAGACTCCGAGGTGGAACGGAGAGCCACACTACCCACTCCCAATACCCCTGAAGGCGAAGACAACCCCGTCCCTCCCACCACCCCCGAAGAAGTGTGCGACATCATCCGCACGCTTAACCCGAAAAAAGCCCCTGGCCCGGACAAAATAACCAACCGGGTCATCAAGCTATTCCCACCCCTCCTCATAGCCCTCATGTCTGCCATCTTCAACGCCGCAATGACCAACAACCTCTTCCCACGTCAGTGGAAAGAGGCTGTGGTCATAGGCATTGATAAGCCAGGCAAACCCAAAAACGAACCCACCAGCTACCGCCCCATCAGCCTCCTCAACGGTATGGGTAAGATCTATGAAAGACTCATCCATAGCCGTCTCAAATCCTATGCGGAATCAAACATGTTAATACCACATGAACAGTTTGGCTTCCGCTCCCATCACTCCAGTGTTCACCAAGTCCACCGTATCGTTGAACACATATCCTCCCGATTCCCACGTAAATTCCTAACTGGCGCACTCTTCTTCGACGTTGCGAAGGCGTTCGATAAAGTATGGGACAATGGCCTACTATACAAACTCTTCACTATGGGAGTACCCCACCAACTAGTACTCATCATAAAGGACTACCTGACGAACCGCCAATTTCGCTACAGACTCGAAGGGACGCTCTCCTCTCCCCGCACGATCCGAGCCGGTGTCCCGCAAGGATCAGTACTCTCCCCTCTACTTTTCTCGCTCTTCACTAGCGACATACCCAAACATGCATCAGTCCAATTAGCCCTATACGCAGACGACACCGCCCTATTCTACTCGGGCAGGTCACCTGCAAACATCGCAAAGGTTCTCCAAACCGCAGCCAACACTCTTGGCAAGTGGTTCACCAAATGGAGAATTGAAGTGAATCCCGTAAAAAGCCAAGCCATCCTATTCCGGTGGTATAAAAACTCCCGATATTCCTTTCCCATGCCCTCTCCGATCACCCTATTCGGAAAGGCTATCCCATGGACAACTCAGGTCAAGTACCTAGGAGTCTTCCTCGACGACACCCTCTCCTTCTCCCAACACATCTCTGCAGTCCGTACCCGCGCAGCGAGAGCACTTAGTAGACTCCACCACCTACTAAACCCAAGGTCCAAACTCTCGCTCAAAAACAAAATCCGCCTTTACACCACCTGTATCCGTCCCATAATGACCTACGCCTCCATAGTCTTCGCCCATTCCTCCCCGAGTAGGTTACACCGCCTCCAAACACTACAAAATAGGTTCATGCGCCGAGCCACGGGGGCCCCGTGGTTCATTCGCAATGAAAACCTACACATAGACCTAGGACTACCAACCGTCCGACAATTCATGAAACACTGCTCACAAACATACTTCGACACTGCCACCACACACAAAAACCCACTAGTGTCAGCCGCAGCGAACTACATACCATCTGCCATAACTCGCAAGCGCCGACCGAGGCACGTCCTCGGGGAGCCAGACGATGAAATAACAAAGGCACAAATCGCTGCGCTCGCCGCACACTCCTCAATCACCAACACACCAC